>CM035845.1:40324058-41524058 GCA_020510985.1 Pholidichthys leucotaenia | reverse complement strand
TACAGTATGTACATGTGATTTCTTATTTTTTTTATTTTTAATAAATTTGCAAAAATTAAAAAAAAATCACATTGTCATTATAGGGCATTGTGTGTAAAATTTTGAGGAAAAAAATGAATGTTATCCATTTTGGAATAAGGCTGTAACATAAGAAAATGTGGGAATAGTGAAGGGCTGTGAATACTTTCCGGATGCACTGTCGAAAATACCTATCACAGCCGGCGTAATCAAACAGTTAAAGCAAGGACATTTTATGGAGGGATGGTGGATGACATCTACCCCCGCTGTGGCCTTTTGTTTCAGCTCGTTAAATCCCACTGGCTTCCACTGATCTCTGCTTTTCCCACAAAATCCACTGCAATTTCACACTTTCCATTCATTGTGTATGTACGTAGCATGCCCTGCATGCACTCTGATAGTGTCACGCCAAGAATCCCAACTGTCATGTGGAGGTGCTCCCTCCTCAGCCTCCTCCCATTTGTGACAATGAGGAACAGGCGCGAGGAGCTGATTGCTTCCTGAAACTCACGCTGAACCTTTAAAATAGGGATTGTTAGTCAAAAGTAAACGCATATTCGGCAACTATGCATCTTGCCACACCCATTTTCAGAAAACTGTTTACTGTTTACTTTTAAAGATATAGGCAAAAATTTAATGTCTGGATGTATCGTGAAAAGACTAGAAAAGTCCATCCACCAAGAGTCTCGCTGATTAATGATGTGCAGGCCATGCAGGTAAGGGAGGGCAGAGCAGTTCGGGGAGGACAGAAGAAGCTGATCAAACTGCACTTCTATAGCCGAAAATACTGCTTGAACACCATCTGAAGTTCTCTGACCAGATGATGATCCTCACCATGTAGTTTGCGGCTCCAGAGTATTGACTACTGTGATTCTCGCCTGATGGAAAGGAACTGTGGGAAAAGTGTTCTGCCCATCTGTGCTTAGAAGTGAGCAACAAATATGGTTAGAAGGGGTTGAGCAGACTCTACTTTCTGAAGAAGCTGAGATCCTTCAACATGTGCAACAAGATGTTGGAGCTTTTCTATCAGGCCGTTGTTGCCAGTGCCATCTTCTTTGCTGCTGTCTGTTGAGGTGCAGTATCAGAGCCAGCAACACCAACAGACTTGACAAGATTATCAAGGAGGCTTGCTCTGTGACTCGTCTCAGGCCGGAGACTCTTGAGAATGCGGTGGAGAGGAGGACACTGAACAAACTGTTGTCCATCATGGACAATCTTGATCACCCCCACCGCCATACACTGGACAGACAGCGGAACACTTTATCCAAAGACTGCTAAAACTTTGCTGCCGAATGGTCAGGTGCAAGAAATCTTTGCTGCCACATGCCATTTCACTGTACAATAACTCACTCTGATGTTGAATTCTGGTCATAACTATGCTGCCATACTGCACCTTACAGTCTAATTGGTACCTCACATTTCACCCTGCACCTGATAATCCTGCATTGTACAACTAGTATCATGCATGTATCTATATGGGTCACGATCTATTCATTGGCGATGTATACAAAGTTATCTATGCAGTTTTGCTTTCTCTGGGTAATTCCTTTTGCTATTATGCTGTGTGTGTTTCTATTATTTTGGTCGTCTACTTTGTCCTACTGCTGTTACATTGTAATTTCACAGTTTGGGATCAATATCCATCCATCCATCCATCCATCCATCCAACCGTCCGTCCGTCCGTCCGTCCGTCCGTCCATCTATCCATCCATCCCAATAAACATAACAACAGTACGTTTCCCTTATACTTTCACTCACACAATCAAAACACTGTCTCATTTAGCAGCATCTGGTGCTGATAACCCAATGTCCTTAAATACAAAAAAACAATCCATGGTAAATTAGTGACAGACCATCTGGTGCCTGTAAATGCAGAGACAAAATGAATATAAACTGAAAATGGTTTCAACAACTCATGTAAATGACAAAAATCCACTGAAAGACACAGCATCATTCTTTCACACTTTTAGTTTTTTATTTCTTTACTCTGTTAATTAATATCTTTTTTTTATTTTATTGTGTTAAAAAGTTTTCAGATCTATGTTTATTACTGTTGTTGTTTTTCCAGCCTTATTCATTTTAATTATATTGCACACACCACCGAAGAGAGAGAAACGGCATTTCAATTCTTCTGTATGTCCTGTATGTATAGTAGTACTGACAAATAAAATCTTTGAATCTTGAATCTTGAGTTCTTTGTTCTCTTGAAATCTTTTTGGCTTAATTTGTACAGTGGTGTGAAAAAGTGTTTGTCCCCTTCCTGGTTTCTCATTTTTTTGTATGTTTGTCACACTTAAATGTTTCAGATCATCAAACAGATTTAAATATTAGACAAAGATAACACAAGTAAACACAAAATGCAGTTTTTTTAATGAAGGTGTTTATTATTAAGGGGAAAAAAATACATCACCCTGTGTGAAAAAGGAATTGCCCCCTAAACCTAATAACTGGTTGGGCCACGCTTAGCAGCAGCAACTGCAATCAAGTGTTTGTGACAGCTGGCAATGAGTCTTTTACAGCACTGTGGAGGAATTTTGGCCCACTTATCTTTGCAGAATTGTTGTAATTCAGCCACATTGACGGAGCTGCTCATCCGTAAGCTGCCCGTCCAGCGCCTGGTGAGGGAGATCGCTCAGGACTTCAAGACCCACCAGCGCTTCCTGAGCTTCGCCGTCATGGCTCTGCAGGAGACCAGAGAGGCCTACCTGGTGGGTCTCTTCTTCGCCTAGAGGGTCACCATCATGCCCAAAGACTTCCAGCTGGCCAGCCGCATCCGTGGAGAGAGAGCTTAGACTTTCTGCTGCACATTCACCAACCATAATGCTCCGCACTGTGTGTCTATATATATATTTATAGTAATATGTACATATGTTTACTAGATGTTCTTGTTTTTTTTCTTGCCTTCTGATTATTGCTCTGAGTGTTGCTATCCCTGTGCTGTTGCAATCCTGGAATTTCCCCATTGTGGGACTAATAAAGGCTTATCTTATCTTACATTGGAGGGTTTTTGAGCATGAACCGCCTTTTAAAGGTCATGCCACAGCATCTCAATCAGATTCAGGTCAGGACTTTGTCTAGGCCACTTCAAAGTCTTCATTTTGTTTATCTTAAGCCATTCAGAGGTGGACTTGCTGGTGTGTTTTGGATCATTGTCCTGCTGCAGAACCCAAGTGCGCTTCAGCTTGAGGTCACAAACAAATGGCTGGACATTGTCCTTCAGGAATTTTTGTTAGACAGCAGAATTCATGGTTCCATTTACCACAGCAAGTTTTCCAGGTCCTGAAGCAAGGAAACAGCCCCAGACCATCACACTACCACCACCATATTTTACTGTTGGTATGATGCTCCTTTTCTGAAATGCTGTTACTTTTACGCCAGATGTAATGGGACACACACCTTCCAGAAAGTTCAACTTTTGTCTCGTCAGTCCACAGAGTATTTTCCCAAAAGTCTTGGGGATCACCAAGATGTTTTCTGGCAAAACTGAGGCGAACCTTTATGTTCTTTTTGCTCAACAGTGGTTTTTGTCTTGGAACTCTGCCATGCAGGCCGTTTTTCGCCTAGTCTCTTTCTTATGGTGGTGTTATGCAATTCTTTGGATGTTGTTGTGGGGTCTTTTGTGACCTCTTGGATGAGTCGTCACTGTGCTCTTGGGGTAATTTTGGTTGGCCGGCCACTCCTGGGAAGGTTCACTGCTGTTCCATCCATCCATCCATCCATCTTCTACCAGTTTTCCGGAGGTCCGGGTCGCGGAGGCAGCAGTTCAAGCAGAGAAGCCCAGACTTCCCTCTCCCCAGCCACCTGCTCCAGCTCTTCAGAGGGGATACCAAGGCGTTCCCAGACCAGCTGGGAGACATAGTCTCTCCACCGAGTCCTGGGTCTGCCCCGGGGTCTCCTCCCAGTGGGACGTGCCTGAAACACCTCAAGTGGGAGGCGTCCAACCGCCTCATGGAACATGGAACCGCTGTTCCATGTTTTCAAAATTTGTGGATAATGGCTCTCATTGTGGTTTACTGGAGTCCCAAAGCTTTAGAAATGGCTTTATAACCTTTGTCAGACTAATAGATCTCAGTTACTTTGTTTCTCCTTTGTTCCTGAATTTCTTAGGATTGCAGCATCATGTCTAGCTTTTGAGGATCTTTTGGTCTACATCACTTTATCAGGCAGGTCCTTTTTTAAGTGATTTCTTGATTGAGAACAGGTGTGACAGTAATCAGGCCTGGGGTGGCTAGAGAAATTGAACCCAACTTTCCAAAGATGTGATAGCCCACAGCTAATTTATGTTTTAACAGGTGGGCAATCACTATTTCACAGAAGGCCATGTAGGTTTAGATTTTTTTTCCCCTTAATAAAAATCACATTCATTTAAAAACTGCATTTTGTGTTTACTTGTGTTATCTTTGTCTAATATTTAAATTTGTTTGATGATCTGAAACATTTAAGTGTGACAAACATACAAAAAAAAAAAGAGAAATCAGGAAGGGGGCAAACACCTTTTCACATCACTCTGAAAATTTAGCTTTATTCATTTATTTGTGGTTTTACATAATCATATTTACTCGTTAGCTATATTAGTGAGCCCAGTATATCACAGGAGCTAACAGACAACCAGCTAACATTAGCCTCAGAATTGTGCCTGTCCTGCCTCAACCAAATGTCTGACAGTGGGGGTGGGATGAACTGGGGGTCATGAGCTTTTAAAGAAATATGCATTGAAATGAGTCTTTCTGAAATCCTGATCAAATGGGTTGAAGATCATGCTTAAGTAAATAAAGGCTGCTGTATTTTGACCAAAGCGTGTCACATGTCAATGTCACATGTGGCATTTCATTACACCTCTAGGAATGATGTCAACATGTGGAAAAAGTCAATCATAAGCAGTGGTTGGCCAACAGGACCAGCAAAGCCTTGTCTCCTGATGTTGACATTATCAGAATCACTGACCTATAATTACACCATACATTTTTATATTTGTAGTGCATGTTAGAGTTTTTGTCCAATCATATTTCATCCATCATGTCCTACCAAGGTCAAAGAAATCTTCCCTGAGGCCTGCAGAATCAAGGGTGTAGGTGTCTGTAGCATGTTGAAGACTGCTGCTTTAACCAGATTTTGAGTTTGCTACGTGGTGGCAAGTTAGCAGGCATCTGGTAATGACGGCATTTCTACGGCTTTTGATTGACGGTCATGGTACATGATTGGTCTAGATTTAGCTGAGTGCTGGGATGAGGCATAAGGGTCCAGGTGGAGTGACACTGTCCCGCTGCTGAAAACACAAAAGTTGCACCTGATTGATCGACTGTGGGCGGCCTTCCACTGGATTTCAGCTCCCAGACAACATGGTGGATCATGAGTAAACTTTGTCTGATATCTTTAAAATAAACCATGAAAATCTGTTTCTAACAACATTTGAGGTGAGAAATAGAAGGTGCAGTTAATGAATCCGTTATTATTTGACATCAGCAATCGCTGGTTTAAATGTTCGGCACAACATCTCTACAGTTGAATGCCTAGGTGACAAATACATGGCCCGCCACTGATCATAAGCCCCCCTTCAAACAGCAGTAGTTTTGATTTGAGGTGTATGAACATGCAAAATATAAAATACTTAAAGGGAAAATTTATTGACTTTTAATTAGGCCAAATTTGGTATATTTACACAGGAAATGATATAATTTCCTCAAATATCACCATTTTTGGAATAAACTGTGATCCGAAGAGAGAAAAAAGTCAGCGAAAATGACGGTTTCAGAAAGGGGAATGTTGGCCTGAAATGCGTGACGTCACTGATTGATCAATGAATTAAGTACTAGTCTTATTACAATCTGAGAATGACAAGATCACATTCATATTTTGATGAAAATGGAAGAAAGCATTCTCAATCTGAGTTTCAAAGTGGATACCAATGAAGAGGAAGAAAAGGTGAAGAGAGTGATTTAGCAGACAGCGATAATGATGACTAAGATTTGGGAGATTTTGATCCTGAAGCCGACAACAAAAACCAAGCTAGTGCTAACACTGCAGTTGCAGTCCCTGCAGCTTGCCTGCATGAACCAGGTTCAAGACAGCTGGATGGTGAGTTCCTCTTTAATCCATCCCGGAGGTTTTTTCACCATCCAGCTGCTCCCTGTTAGCCAATAGCTCTGGTGCTCCTTCCTGGCTGCTGCTCCCTGTTAGCTGTTAGCGCCGGACCTCCTGCCCGGCTGCTCCTCCCTCTTTGAGTCCACCGGCGGCCACTCCTTCGCCTCTGAATCCCGGTGATGTGAGCCCCGGGGCGGCCGTTTGGACCCATGTGAGCCGTTGGATGAAAGCAAAGACACACGGGGAGTCAGTGCATCTCCTCTGGGCTGAACCTCCGTGATGTGATGATGAATCGAAGAGAAATGAAGACAAGTCGCAGCTAAACCAAACAACACTGTGAACTAGTATATGTAAATCCGAATTTGCTGAATTTTCAGCTGATTTAGTGCTGAAATCAGATAGAATAATTATTGTAGAGGACTTTAGCCCTGTTTTTATATTGTGTATATTATGCTAAGTGTTTATTTTTTTCTTTTTTGCTTTTCTGATCTGTATGCTTCTTTTATTTGCTGCTGGAAATTTTAAATTTCCCAGAGGGAGTCATCCCAAAGGGATTAATAAAGTTAAGTCTAAGTCTAAGTCTTTAATATGTTGATGTAGATAGTGACTGTCTTAATAAGGCATTCAATTCAATTTTAGACTCAATGGGGTTTTCCCAGAAAGTAGAAAATTCTACCCATTATCCCCACCATACATTGGACCTTGTTTTGACTTATGGTATAGATATAGAAAATCTGGTAGTGTCTCCTCATAATCCTGTACTGTCAGACCATTGTCTGTTAACCTTTGATTTCACTATTTCTGATTAGTTGACTCTTAAAAAAAATATTACTACAGCAGATGTCTTTCAGACGACATTGTTACCAAATTTTTGCAGATTGTCTCCTCTATACCATGGGTCAACACAATGGAAATGAAAGATGGAGAGCCTGCTCCTTCCGTAATTGATATCATGGTAGATAGTGTTACAACCTCTCTGCATCGGACTCTAGATTTGATGGCCCCTTTAAAAAAGAAAAAGTCTAACCAGAGATTTCTAACCCCTTGATTTAACACAGAAACTCGTAGCTTAAAACTGAAGACTCATCAGTTGGAAAGGAAATGGCGTTCTACTAATTTAGATGAATTCTATTTAGCGTGGCGAAATCATCTCTTAATTTATAAAAAAATCTCTTAGAAAAGCTAGAACAAGTTATTATTCTTCATCAATAGAAGCGAATAAGAATAACCCCAGGTTTCTTTTCAACACTATAGCCAGGCTGACAAAGAGTCAGGACTCGGTCAATCCTCGCATCACCCTTGAGCTTTCTCGTCAGAACTTTTTGAACCTTTTCAATCATAAAATTTTATCTATTAGAGATAAAATAAGTCAGATTCTTTCTACCGTAAACTCAAGTACATTAACTGCTACAACTCCCTCAATTGATACCTGTTTAGATAAGTTTACTCCAATTGACCTTTTAGAGTTAGATAAAATAATCTCCTCATCTAAGCCTTCATCTTGTCTTTTGGACCCTTTTCCTACCAGGTTATTTAAAATTGTCTTCCCAATTATTGGTAGCCGTATTCTTCACATACTGTAATTAATGCTTCTTTACTCTGGGTTATGTACCACTGGCTTTTAAAATTACTGTTATTAAACCCTTACTCAAAAAGCCAACGCTCGATCCAGGAGTTTTGGCTAACTATTGACCGATCTCTAATCTGCCTTTCATTTCAAAAATCTTAGAAAGAGTTGTTGCTGAGCAATTGTTTGACCACTTGCAGGGAATTAGTTTATTTGAAGAGTTTCAATCTGGGTTCAGCGTTCATCACAGCACTGAAACAGCCTTAGTGAAGGTCACTAATGACCTCCTTATCGCATCTGATAATGGACTTGTTTCTGTTCTTATCGTTTTAGATCTTAGTGCAGCCTTTGACACTATTGATCATGACATTCTACTTGATAGACTAGAACACTATGTTGGACTAAATGGAACTCCGCTGCAGTGGTTTAGATCTTATTTGTCCGATAGACTTCAGTTTGTTCACATCAATGATGAATTTTCTTCCAACTCTAAGCTCAGTCACGGAGTTCCACAGGGATCTGTGTTAGGCCCTACTCTTTTTAGTTTATATATGCTTCCGTTAGGCAATATCATTAGAAAGCACTGTATACATTTTCATTGTTACGCAGACAACACACAACTATACCTGTCAATGAAGCCCGATTATTGTAATTAATTAGCCAAATTAGATGCCTGTCTAAAGGAAATCAAAGCCTGGATGACTTCTGCTACTAAACTCAGATAAGACTGAAGTCATTCTTGTTGGCCCAAAAAAACCTTAGAAATTCCTTTCCAAATCATACTCTTAATTTGGATGCTGCCACTTTCACTCTGAGTAGTTCTGTGAGAAACCTTGGAATTACTTTTGTTCAAGATCTGTCCTTTAATTCACATATTAAATTTGTTTCTAAGACTGCCTTCTATCATCTGCGCAATATTGCCAAGATTAGGAGCATCTTGTCTCTGAATGATGCTGAGAAACTGATCCATGCCTTTGTCAGCTCTCGACTAGATTATTGTAACTCGTTATAATCAGGTTGTCCCAAAATATCCTTAAAAAGTCTTCAGTTGATCCAAAATGCTGCTGCAAGAATTTTAACTCGTTCTAGAAAGAGAGATCATATCTCCCCGGTTTTGTCCTCCCTTCATTGGCTTCCCATAGAGTTTAGAATTAAGTTTAAAATCCTTCTTCTCACTTTCAAAGCTCTTAATAATCAGGCCCCCTTATATATAAAAGATCTGATATTACCCTATCATCCTAAAAGAGCTCTATGCTCCCAAAATGCTGGATAGCTTGTGGTGCCCAGAATCTCCAGAAGTACATTGGGAGGCAGAGCCTTCTGCTATCAAGCTCCTTCTCTGTGGAACCAGTTACTACTCTGGGTCTGGGAGCCAGACTTGATCTTTGTTTTTAAGAACAGGATAAAATCCTTCCTTTTCAATATAGCCTACGATTAGGGAGGGATTTCATGTCTCTTAACTCCACTTCTGTTCTGCTGTTAATAGATTCAGACTGCTAGATGACCGCCAATAATGTACTTGGTTTTTCACTGTTTCATGTTTTTTATGTCTGTTCTTTTCATCCTCTCTATCCCCTCACCCCCAGCCAGTCGCAGCAAATGACTGCCCCTCCACGAGCCTGATTCTGCTAGAGGTTTCTTCCTGTTAAATGAGAGTTTTTCCTCTCCACCGTCGCTAAGTGCTTGCTCACAGGGGATCGTCTGATTGCTGGGTCTTTCTGAAATTGTGGGGTTTTCTCTGCATTTTGCAGCACTATGAGATGACCTTTGTTGTGATGTGGCACTATATAAATAAAGCTGAATTGAATTAAATGTATTTACTGATGTTTCTTGTCTTACTTTTTTATATTTTAGATCCAACCCACCCAACCACCGTCATCGTGAAGTACACGGACGATACCGCCTTGGTTGGGCTCATCATTGATGACGATGAGATGGTATACAGGGCAGCAGTAGAGAATCTGCTGCTATGGTGCCAAGCAAACAACTTGAATTTGAATATCCAAAAAAACAAATAACTCTTACTGGACTTCAGGAAGAACAGACAGGACCCTCCCCCCCTTTAAATGGTGACTGCGTGGGAACTGTCCCCACCTTCAGGTTCCTGGGCACCCACATCTCCTCTGACCTCTCCTGGACTGTCAACAGCAAGGACCTGGTGAAGAAAGCCCAGCGGCGGCTGCACTTCCTCCGTGTCCTGAGGAAGAACAACCTGGACCAGAAGCTGCTGTTGGCTGAGCAGTGGAGAGCACGCTTTCCACTGCTGCTCAGTGGAGCGCGTGCTCACCTACTGTCTGGATGTGTGGTACGCCAGCTCCACGGCTGAGAACAGGAAGGCTGTCCAGAGGGTCATCAACACCACCCAAAAAATCATCAGCGACCCTCTGCCCTCCCTGGAAGACATCTCCAGGTCCTTCTGTCTCAGAAAGATCAAGGCCATCACAGGAGACCCCTCACATCCCACCCACCACCTGTTTGACCTGCTCCTCTCTGGACGATGTTTCAGATCAATCAGGTCCCACACCTTCCAGACTGACAAACAATTTCTTCCCCTGGGCCATCCGTACTTCAAAGAGCCAGAGGCCTCACCCCCCTCCCTGAGAAGGCTCACATGCACAGAACTGAGGATCGTTTTAATTTTCATAATAACTCACCTTTATTTGCACTCCGTGTGATGTTGGGTTTAAGTACTTTTATTTGTGAAGTGCGGTGTAGTGGCGGCCACTTCCTCTTCCGCCACTGCACCGTCCAATAAATACCAGGGGGCATCCATTTTACGGCCTCTTTGCCAATGCCCCTGCCTGGTGGCTGTATTGTGTGACCAACCTACAATAAAGCTGGGTTGGTATGTTCACCTGGCCTCATCACTGAATAAGGTATTTTCAGACATAACATTTTGGCAACGAGGACAAACTATGGAGGCGTACATTACACCACTTTGCCCCTTCCTGGAGCTTCCAGGAAAGCCGCCTGTGGCCTAGCCAAGATGGTTTACGGCTTTCCAAAATTACATTGTCGCGCTCGACCTGGGTGAGCTAAATAAGCTAAGAGCACATGCGCTCCTTGTACATAATTTGGGAATTCGGGGCCCGCATATCCTGCGTACACTCGGGGCTTCAGACTCATATGAGGACATAGTCGAGTTGCTAGCGTGCCATTTTCACACCCCAGACAGCATGACTGGTATGATTAGGTTCCAACAATGACACCAGCAAGTCGGTGAGCCTGTCCACCAGTTTGTTGCCGACCTGCGGCAGCTGGCGAGTGAGTGTTGTTTTGGGCCATTGGAGGAGGAAATGGTACGTGACCAGCTGGTGGAGCACACAACCAGCACTGCTTTACGAGCTAGGCTACTCACGGCACCAAGTGACCTAACGTTAGCCAGGGCTGTCGAGCTAGCTCTCCAAGTAGAGACCGCAGACAAGCTAGCTTCAGAGCAAAAGTGGTGCCAGTCACAACGGCAGCTAGATCCTACCGCTGCAGCATTAGTAGTGGACCCTGATAGTGAGGGTAGCGTGACCGCCGACAATGCGGATATCAATGCTGTCAGCCAAAGGTCTGACCCAGGAAAACCCCTGTGCATGAGTTGGGGGTCTGCGAAGTACCAATACAAGGCTAGGGATTGCCCAGCTAGAGGGAAGCATTGTGGCAAGTGTGGACGCTTGAACAATTATGCTAGAGTGAGCCAGGTATCTGAGCCGGAGAGTCCACAAAAGAAATCACTCCGCCCATCCCCGACAATTATCCACATGGTGTCCCAGAGTATCAACAGGTAAGCATTCTGTGCACTGGAGCTAGATGGGGTGGAGGTGCCGCTGCTGCTCGATATGGGGGCGGAGGGATCGATGCTGAATTGGGCCGTGGTGAAGTTTTTTTTCCCCACTACAGGATGAAAGCTAACCCAGCACTGCTTTATGGTTATGAAGGCTGTGCACGGTTGGAACGTTGGAGTTAACGGTTCGGTACAAGGCTGCAATGATGGCGGACTTTATGTTTCATGTGGTGGCCCAAGGCAGCAATATCATGGGCTGTGACTTGTTTTATGGACTGGGTTTCACCATTAAAGACAGTGCTGGGGAAGAGTGGTCTGATTGTGGTCAGTGGAACCCTCCGGTTCCGGTGGTAGAGAACAACGTTGTGTGAGACAAAGAACTAACGGACACCACAGCAGTCAAGCAGGACCAGCCTTACCCAGGTTCGGTGCAGGAGGGTCTCAGTGCCAGCGCTCGGAAGATGGTAGAAATGCGTACTGAGCAAGGCGGCAAGGCACTTGCATTGGTGAGTGACGTGCTGGCCCCCGATTCCTCCGGAGCTTGGCCGCAGAGGGATGGAGTATCGCGGCTACGATGACAACCTCTACAATGGCTTTAGAAGAGGACAGGGCCAGACCAACACGCATGGAGAGACCGCGTGCCGAGCAGCACCATATCAGGCCGAACAGAACCCCACTTAGGGTCATGGACTTGGTCCGGGTTCAAGAAGTGAGATGTCCATGGCGAGTATGGGCCAGACGACAGCCAGCGGAACACCTACGCATCGTGGCTAAACTGGGCGCAGCTTACTTCCAGCTGTCGGATGGTTTGGCAAGGCATGCCAATGAGCTGCGGTGTGCCTGGGAAGAGGCTTCTGGTGGCGGGCTGGACGAGAGCAGCAGTCGGTGGTGATGAGGAGATGCACTTTCGTCCATGGGATCTGCCACTATTCTGAGAGCCTGCTACTTCCAGGGGTGTGCCTACTGAGGGGCTGCCCTGAGCCACCCAAGCTGGTTCTACCCTTTTCTGCCCAAGGACAGTGATGTAAATTTAATAAAAAGTTGTAATGTTCATATGTTTGTGTGTAAAAAAAAAAAAAAAAAAAGAGAGAGAGAGAGAGACTAAAATGTTATTGTTCTGGGTGTATTAATATTTTAGGAGCACAGCAATGTTGTAAGTTACTGACAGACTTTCAGTTAGTTTACAGGTGGCAAAACAACCCACCTTGCCGTGTGGGGTTGGGCGGTAGTCCACCTGTCTCCCCTAATTTAGGTTTGTTGTGTGAATGTGATAAGACATTTAGTGATTTCAGTTCTGGTTTCTTAGTGCATGATTCAGGTCCTAAATTCGGGAAGGTCTCAATTGTATGTGTGTTTTTGGACTTTCTACGGGATGGGGGGGGGGGGATGTGATGTTGGATTTAAGTACTTTTATTTGTGAAGTGCGGTGTAGTGGCAGCCACTTCCTCTTCCACGACTGCACCACCCAATAAATACCAGGGGGGGCATCCATTTTACGGCCTCTTTGCCGATGCCCCTGCCTGGATGCTGTATTGTGTGACCAACCTACAATAAAGCAGAGTCTGTATGTTCACCTGGCCTCATCATTGAATAAGGAATTTTCAGACATAATGCTCTGCACTTTCATGTACATTGACCCATCCGTAAAACCACTACCATTCCTGTGTATGTTTTCCATAATCCTTGAGTCATTTTATTAACTTGTGTGTTCTGCTCTCCACACTCTTATGTACATAGTTCCATCCGTGAAACCACTACCATACCTGTGTATATACGGTACCTGTGCGCAATTTTTATTTTTATTTCAGGCGTATATTTAATTGTGTGTTCTATAACTGTGTTTCATCTAATCCTTCTCTCTTACTTAATTGTGCAGTAGTTGTATAATTATTATTAGTAGTACTAAAGCCTATTCTGTTCTAGAAAACTTAGAAATCCACTTTGCGATTGTCTTCTCTAAATTTAAAAAAAAATGTGTAAAAGTTGTCCCTGAGCGATCGGCAACTCAGCCGAAATTATTCATCAGATTTTAGAGAAACTAGAGTGTTACTTATTTTAATACCAAATTAAGCTTTTAGCAAGGGTAGACCTAATTCTTTAAATATATGTGCTTTATTGATCTGGATGATTTTTAGACAAGTCTTGATCATCGTTTTTGCTTCATATCTTCACCCTCTCCTTGCAAGTTGCATGCTAGCAGTGAGAATAGTGATCTCACCACCCAGTGACCGAGTGATCAAAATCTTCACAAGGTCTACTGTCTGCAATATTCCTTTATTTCTACAAGTTAGATGCATAATCAAGAGTGTGGGTTCTATCCGCTGGAGCCGTTGAGCTTTTAGTTTGTTCATTTGGTGATGTCACCAAATTCAGTCGGCAAATACAGAAGTCAGAGTCTCGATGTGGGTGCACAGAATGAATGAAAAAAATTTGATTTCTTTTCTTTCTAGATGAAATTAAGGCTACAAAAGTACTATATTCATATTTATTATGTTCTCAGCTTTTGGTAGAGGTATAATATGCTTATTTTAGGATTTTCAGTGAGTATTCCCTTTAAATATCAAATCAGAGTGGCCTCCGGCTGTTATTATTATTGTTTATAAAGTAGTTCTCTGGTGTAAAAAGGTTAATTTCTTAAATGCTCTCAGGTCCTTTTAAGGATAAGGCAATTTTATTGTCATTCGGTCCACACAATCATGTACAGTAGAATGAAATTATGTTTCTCTTATCTACAATGTTAATCACATATAGAACTAGAAAAGCACTCATAGAGAGCATACCTCCGCCAAGGCTCCTTCCGTTTCTCATGGATCACCTCCAAAATGTAATGGGCTTGTGTGTAGGCCTATCGCCACTTGTGGTGAAAATTGCATCCAAGTCTGTGCATTAGTTTTGGAGTTTTGTGGCTGACACACTGTGAGAAGAGCCTTGGCTGAGGTATGCATTCCCAGATCATCCCCAAAATGTAATGGGTTCCTCTCTAGGCCAAGAACCACCTCTGGTGAAAATTTCATCCAAATCCATCCAGTAGTTTTTGTGTAATCCTGCTGCACAAATACAAACAAAGCCCTTGGTGGAGGTATGCACTCTCAGATCATCACCAAAATCTAATCATCTGTTCCCTGTACCATTACACACCTTTCCTGAAAATTTCGTCAAAATCCGTTTGTAACTTTTTGAGTTATGTTGGTAACAGACAGACAGACAGACAGACAAATGCCAGTAAAAGCATTACCTCCTTGGCGGAGGTAATAAACTCAAGTGTTGCTGTTGTGTCCATCTCCTCCAACTCAAAACTCCCAGGCTGCGGGCGTTGCAATTCATCGCACAACCGCGTACAACCCACAGGCCAATGGGTTATGCGAGCGTTTTCATAGATCACTGAAAGCAGCACTCAGGGGTTCACTGATGGATGCAAATTGGGTAGACAGGTTGCAGTGGGTTTTATTGGGGTTGCACTCCGCGCCAAAAGAGGATTTGGAGGCTTCCCCGGCAGAGAGCTCGTTTTTGCGCAGCCTCTATGGCTGCCCGGGGAATTTCTGCCAAATAATCCGGCGCCGGACAGCTGCCCGTCTCAGCTTTTGCAGCGCAGCGCAAACGCAGGCACGCTGCCGGGCCCGGCCCACCACTGTTTTCCACGTGCTTTTGTGCCTAAAACTTTGAAGAACGCGGAGTTCATGTTCGTCAGACACGACAACCAGCGCCCTCCATTGCGCCTGCACACATGTTGAAAATGGCCTTATCTCACAATGTTAAAGAATCATTTAAAAAATTCCTGGATCCAGACGGTGATCCCAATCATCCCCAAAATTTAATCAGTTCTTCCTTGTACCATTTCTAACAACGCCTGAAAGTTTCATCGAAATCGGTCCAAAATTTTTTGAGTTATCTTGCTAACCAACAGACAGACAGACAAACCCCGGCAAAAACATAACCTCCTGGCCTGCGCCCTGGCGGAGGTAATCAGAGGGGTTGCTGCCATACAGGCGCCGCTGCATTTCCCTCCTCCATTCCATTATTGCTGAGTGCCAAGCTGGACGGCAGGAAGTTCCACTTTCATATGGTATGACCTGGCCGGGATTTGAAACCCGGCCTCCCGGGTGGGGGTAGATGCTCTACCAACTAGGCCACCACTCCGATATAGAGTGTGGAGCGGTTTTATGTAGTGAGGCATGAGCAGGAGTCTATCACAGCTTCTGTGGGCAAGAAATGGTGAAGAGTTTTGGTAAAGCTGCTATGAAGAAGCCTTGTAAAGACTGTCTTATTATTACTAAGGGTCCCTTTACACAGCACGGAGACTGTTGAGGGATTGGGCTATTTTTTTTTAATGTTTGGGATAATTTGGGAGATCTTTGTTGGTTTTGGACTGTCAGAACTTTGAGGACACTGAGGTGATCCCTGAAGATCATTGATAGATCAAAAATTGGCCCGATCCCTTATTGATCTCTCAATGATCTCCACCCCTGTGTGGATGCCCTGGTTGCTGCACATTCACCTGCCACTTGCCTCCCCACTGAAGATTCAAGCTCCTCACTGCCCCCCCCCCACTAGGAAAGAAGAAAATCTGTAAGTGGCCTGAACATCATGGGCCGTATTACAACGACGGGGTTGGTTGATCAGTTGTCACTGATGCAGAACACGTTCATGGGTGTTTCCAAGTTCATTTCCTTATCACAACAGCATAAAGCCAAACCTTCTGCCGGCACATGATGCAAAGAGGCTGGTCTAATTATTCAAAGGTGTGTTTTGAATAATCCAAAGCATTCCTTCCAATTCCTTTAACGCAAAAAGGCACATTATCTAAAGCGAACTGTGATTATGACAGGTTTTGCGTTGACCAAAGCCTGTGTGTGTGAGCCAAAATGCATGTGATAGTAATGCTGATTAGTAATTAGGAAGACATCAATCACAGTTGATGCCCAGTTAGTTTTGTTAAAAAGAATAAATGGGGAAGAATGGGCTGAAAAATCAGCTAAATGGTGTAATGGTTTTTGTAAAGAATAATGTAATATTGCCTTATTAGGATGACAACTTAACATCTGTCTGGGGACTGTGGATGAAGCCATTTTGGCTAATTCTGGTGCATTTTACAGTAATGTGAATTAATGTACAATATCCCTGTCAAATAAACCAGTAAATAAAATAAAATCAATAATTGTAGTGCACACGCATGCAACACACAGACATGAATGGGTTTGAAACTTCAAGAAAAGAGGATGGTGCCTCTGCAAATTTTCATTAACTTTCATGAACTTTCATTAATTTCCCAGTAATTTCGCAGTTTGGGATCAATAAAGCACATCAATCTATCTAACGATGACATGGAAGTCACTCTGTGCCATCGTTTCCTCCTTTCCTTTCCTCCATCTCTGTGATGTACGGTGGAAAGTCTGTCAGAAAAGTGGGCAGATAACTGTCAAAATAGGGCCCCATGCCTTTCTGGACTCCACCTTGACTTTCACACTAATCTGGAAAAGGACTATACTTACCTGGATCATCACCATATCTGAAAATCAAGTAAGACTCAATTCTAAAAGTCAAAACACTACCTAACCCCCTCTGGAGCAACCGGAAGGATAGGGAAACACATATACAGTACATTGCTTTAACATTCATATCTATGGGCAGTTTGCATATAATCTCCAGGTAATGCCAATTAACCTCACATGCTTTTATGTGGACTTCGGGAGGAAGCTGGAGTACCCAGTGGGGCACAGGACAGGGAGAGCATGCAAAGCACACCCAGATAAGTCCAAACTGGCTGATTCAAACCCAAGAACTTCTTGCTGTGAGGCACCATGCTCACCACTGCACCACCAGGCTCCCCCTTTTCATTCATTCATTCATTCATTCATTCATTCATTCATTCATTCATCTTTTTCCACTTAATCCTTTTTCAGCTCCCCCTTTTGTCACATGAAAAGGCAGTACAATAGCAGCCCATATGTAACCTTTGTAATGTCAAGGTTTCTGTCATTGTGCTGGAATGTTGCTGCGCTGGAGAACGGGCTGAAAAGCTTGCTGTCGAGAGGACTGCAAGAACTACAGTAGTGTACACAGGATTTCCCTCAGAATGAACGCAAGATCTGCATTTATGTTTTTTTTTAAATGCACATATATACACATTTGCATTACAAACAAGTTTTTTGAGCATTTAAAAAAATCAAAACAACAGTCTGTCTGGCAATGCTTTCTTTCAAATGGATCTTCGCATAAATGACAAAAACCATCATTGTGTGTTTTCTAAGATACTACGCTCCCAAAAAGGCGCAGGAATAATCCATTATTATATATACTATAACAGCTTCTCTCTTACAGTATGCACAGTTTTGAACCTTTAATCCTAATCCTGGTTTTAACAAAAAAGTGCTAAAACAGGAGGATTTCCCTGGTGTTTCCTTTCATATTGTATCTGTAGAACTTCAAAGAAACCCTCATTCAGCAGTTTTATTGGTCTGCACGACGCTCATTTCAGCTGTTGTGCTGGGAGACGGGCACATGTACTCCGCCGACTTCTCTAAGCGTACACGCAAACTTGTGCGTGCTTCCGTCCGTCCCTCCACAACACTCAGCGAACAGGCCATTTACCTTGCTCCTCCTGGGATACAGTGTTGTCTGACATAAGGCTCGGGTTAGACTGTCGGCTGTAAATCACACTGAAGAAACAGTTTGATGATTAAGTCAGACAGCCTAATCTCACTAATGGCTCCCTACCACTCTCTGAGATGGATGGATGTCTGTGTGTGTGTGTGTGTGTGCGCATCAATACAGCACGAACCAGTCCATACTGATTAAATATACTGTATGACAGGATTATGAGGCCTGGCATCACTCACTACCCTTACATATGAGCTGGCTAATGACTCTTCTGCGTCTTTAACTCTCTTGAGATCATTTCCCCGTTCTTTTGTGTTTTTGACCGTTGCAGTAATTTCAAGGAGTTTTCAAAAAGCTTTTGTTTCTCTTCATGGTCATTTCTTATCTCTGTTCTGTTCCTGTGGTTGTGATCATTTTGAGTATGATTTCTATTTGTTGTCAGTTTGTGACTTTTTTTTTTTACTCCCATCTATTCATTTTCTTTCTCTTTGCAGTAATTTAACAAACCTTTGCATATATTTTGCATTGTTATTCCTTTTGCTCCACTTTAGCTTCTCCTTATGCACAATTTGTGACTCTTTGAGGTGATTTCTTTTTTTTTTTTCTCCATCAGAACTGCCTCCCAGTCGCTGGTAATTACCAAGGATTAGTCAAAGCTTGAGTGGTGGATGTGCACACAGTTCTGCTCCGGTGCCTTAAGTTAGAAAGGGGATGGTCCTCATATGCAAGCATGATGCACAAGCTCCTACGTGCTGTGTTTTATATTAAGACATTCAAACAATCTTTTTAAACAAGGTATTCCAATATGATGAGACTCAAATAATGGAATACGTAGCTGATTATTTCTTTAATTCTTTATATATATATATTAGTGGTGAAAGTTGATTTTATAAAATTTTTACTCGTGATTAATCTCCACAAATTTGCAGATTAATTACAATTAATCATGGTCAGTTGCACTTTTTTTTGTTTCTATATAATGTACCTTAAACTAGTATTTTTTCCAACTTTCTCATCCTCTTAAATGTGTTATTTTCTGCAACTGCTAATTTATTATTATTTCAGCATGGCAAAATAATGACAAATACTACCCAGAATATTCTCCACAAAACCTCACAAGTACTGCTTGTGCAAAACAGATTGGGAATTCATTTGGAGAAAAGTTCTAGATTCCTAGAAAAAAGTACTGAAAAAGGTTACAAATTATGTGGAAAAGGTAGCAAAAAAAAAATCACAAATTTATAACTAAAAAAAGCTGCAACTTTACGTGAAAAGTAATATTTAGACGGGGGAAAATCACATATTTCTAAAAAAAAAAAAAAAAAATTAAGGGAAAAAATAACATATTCACCAAGAAAGTAGCAAAATTACAAGAAAAAACTTTAAGTTTACCTGAAAATATTTCCAAATCTTCATCACAAATTTAAGAGGGGGAAAAAGCTCAAATTTTGTCTGGAAAAAGTCACAGATTTAAAATTTAAGTCACTGCTGTTCTCCCCGTGTCTGTGTGGGTTTACTCCGGGATTTCTCCGGTTTCCTCCCAAAGGCCAAAAACATGCAAGTTAGGTAAATTGGCATCAAACTGGGGATTCTAAACTGTCCTTAGGTATGACTGTGAGAGTGAATGGTTGTCTGTCTCTCTGTGTTGGCCCTGCGATGGGCCTGCGATCTGTCCAGGGTGGACCCTGCCTCTTGCCAAAGATGCTGGGATAGGCTCCAGCCCCCTGTGACCCGAAAAGGATTAAGCGGAAGAAGATGGATGGATGGATGGATAATTGCTGTTTATTTTGCGTATTTTAGTTCCCCCCAATAATAAAAGCTTTAAGATAACATCAATGGCATCAAGACCTTTAAAAGTCAAACTTAAGGACTGACATTTTAAGGATAATTAAGGCCTTTATTTTGAATAACTGAATAATTGAATACTTTTGAAAGACCCATGGACACTGTTAAGGCTGGCACATTGTGATAGTGAAGACTGCTGCAGATAAAATGAAAATTTGTGGGGGGGTTTTGTCTCTAAAACACCATGAATGCTTCAGCTGAGATTGGAAAGCTCCAATTTTCCATCTCTGAGGCCTTGCTTTTCCTTCCTCCCCATCCCTGCCTGTGACTCCGGCTCACTGGCGGGCTGGCCCACAGGAAGCCCGGGGGTCTGGCTGTCTCTTGCAAAGTGTTGTGTGGTGCATTCCGTGCTCTGCGGGCACTCTGGTCCGGCCAGAAAGTCATCGGGGATCTGTGCAGTGTGTGTGTCGGCAGCCGTGCTGGGCACTGAGTTGGACAGTAAAGGGCGTCTCCATGTATGCGCGTTGGCATTTCCCAAACAGCGGGTGAGCAACTTACATATGGAAAGCCAGAAAGGTCAAAAACCTGCCTGCAAGATTAATTGAAATTTAAAAAAAAAAAAAATTGCATTAAGCAGGGCATCGTATTAGTGCAGGATTAAAGCATTAACTCTTTCACCACTAATGTGTGTGTGTGTGTGTGTACATATAAACAGTCTCCAGACCAGTCTCTGGAAACAGCTAAAGCTGTCGAGCGCTTCAGCTACATCTTCCCTGACCTCGTGAAGGAGTTTAACAAGTATGACAATGACGGCTCCAAGCAGATCAAACAGTACACAGGTGTCAACGTCATCATCAAAAATTAGTTCACCATAGATGTTGGATATGAGCGTTTCCTCGAACCTGAGATCTGTGTTTATCCGGGTGGGTGGGTGTATATATATATATATATATATATATATGTATTGTGGTGACCCACCACAATCTACAGGGACATTCATCTTCACACTCAGTAGGTCCGGAAGAAGCAGAGGACCATTCACATACGGACAGAGAGCCCCTGGGGGGACAACCAGAACAATGGACTATTGTTTATACATCCCCGGATTAAGGAGAAGCCGTCCGGGCGCCAGCTGGTCATGCTAATCATATGTATTGACTGATATGTATATCAATATGCTAATGTGCCATGCATTCTCTCTGTTTCTATAACATATAAAATCGACGATCACCGGTGCCAACTGCATTGATTTCCACCAAGCTCCCCGGCCCTGACTCAGTTCACGACATGCACAGAAGCCCCGTTTTCACTCAAAATCCTTCATTGTGATTTTCTGGATTTTTTTTTCTCATTTTGTCTCTCATAGTTGAGGTATACCTATGATGAAAATTGGAGACCTCTCTCATCTTTTAAGTTTGAGAACTTGCACAATTGGTGGCTGACTAAATGCTTTTTTGCCCCACTGTATATACACACCCGCCACTGGTGGGTATATTTCGGCTGTGGCAGATAAGACAGCAACTCCCACTGGCCACTTTGGTGGGTTGCAGTTTTCTTTTCTCAAGCGACATCTAATAATAAACCCATTGTAAAGTAAGACTATAAAACTACATCTCCCACAAGCACTATCTGAGCACACCCAGTGTATTCTCATTGGTCCACTGTCAGCCAGCTGCAGCCAGGAGTCTGGCTCCGCAGGTCAGTTCATTTTCTTTCCAGGCTGGAGAAACTGGCGATGAACCGACAGCAGCCACCCTCAGTGATCAGATCACAGGGACAACTGCCCCTGATCCCCTGTTGTCCCAGCGGTGAGAATAACCTGCACCCACCAACACACACACACACATCAGCTCCTACCTCTGTGGTTAAATATGATTTTTTTTAGAGCAAGAGGTTCCCGTTTACTGTCCGCAATTGTGCAAATTTAAGTTTTTGTATGATTGAGAGAAAAAGTGATTAAACTTTATGTTGCTGTAAAAAGCAAATGAAGCTTCTTCTGAGGTGAAATTTAATTTATCTGTGATCACACTGGTCAGCACCAAATTTATTATCTAAGTTTTTTTTTAGCTGATTTAGAACAATTTTGATGTGCTGAATCCAAAAATCACATTGGTTTTGCTCAATCAGGTCAACTTTTTGAATTATGGCCACATGTTGTTTTATACGTTTTTGTTTACATGCACGGGTACTTTTGCTTTGTATGATGCAAAATTCTTTTTTACGTCTTGAAATTCTCTGAATTTTGAACAATGATGACGCAACATTAAAATTACATGTACTTACCTTTATATAAAGGTATGTGTTTACGTTTAAAACGATTATAAATTTAGTTCAAGTAAAATTAAGCATACAATACTCAGATTTGATCATATTAAACATAAGTTTCCGAATACAAAATTGTGACTAGTGAAAAGGCTGAGTGGCTGGTAACTTTGGAAAATCACTAGCCACAGTGGCCGGTGAGGAAAAAAGTTAATGTCGAGCCGTGTGTGTGTGTGTGCGCGTGCGTGTGTGTGTGTGTGTGTGTGTGTGTGTGTGTGTGTGTGTGTGTGTGTGTGTGTGTGTGTGTGTGTGTGTGTGCGTGCGTGCGTGTGTGTGTGTGTGACAATTTGAGCATGGGGGATTCCGTCGTGCTCAGTCTCAATTCCTTTTCCATGTTTATATAGCTGTTGTATTTTTGAGTTCTAGTTCCAATTATTTTATCCTTGTTTGGTTTGTATTATGTCTTAGATCTCCTCATTCCCCTGTTTACATTTATCACAGTTTTGTTTTTTATATAATTGGTATTATCTGTATCCTTCAGTTTATTATTTGCTCTTATTGCATTTTCCCCTTATATTTGCATTGCTGCCAGCACCCTTTTGATCCTGTGTTCTCCCTTTCTCTCTCTCCCTCCCTCTCTCTCTTCGGGGCTGCAGCTGTCAGGGGCACTTCCGGGTTTTGCTCTGGTAGCGGGCGGTGCTCCTGTCAAGCTGTCAGTCCCGTTTCCTCCCCTCTCATGGCTCACAGCTGAGCTGTATTGTGTAATCACTCTCTCCTCCTGCCCGCTCATGTGATCCACACCTGATATCATCTGTCTTGATTTATTTCTTGCCCTATTTATAGTCTGGCTGTCTATCCACTCCTTGTTGGAGCCTCATCATTGAATCCTTTTCCACTAGAACCCATATCTCGCTCTAACAACCGTCTTCTGACTCGCCATTATTTGCAAGTTTTTGTGCTCTGTGTGAATTTTCTGTTTCTTTAAGAAATACCACAAACTGCAGTTCAGTGACTGGGGTCTTTCTCTCTGCCCCGAAGGGGCGATATATATATATATATATACTGTATATATATATATATATATATATATATATATATATATATATAAAGTGAATACAGATTGTGAACAGCTATCAGACCCTGAATAAACTTGTTTTGTTGTTAACTACATTGCTTCAGTGCTTCTTTGTTAGTTGACATATTGGTTACACAGTCAGTTTGTTTAAATCTTTTATTTTATTTCTCTTTGGGGACATTTTTTTGCACATCTTTTTGTTGTGTAGGTTTTTGTCTTCAAGTATGGACTCTCCTTTTTCCTTTGCTCGGTCTCTTTACAATCATTCTGTCAGACAGAATCTTATATTTGGGTTCACTGCTGGTCCACAACCTACCTCCCGCAAACACATACAGAACTATTATACATGTTAGGAGGAATTTAAACTGTAAGTTTCATTGTACAACAAAATTTAAAATATCACAATTATCTGAGAATATTAATTTGACCTCTGCTGGTCAATATGAGTCAACTCAGAGAAAAACAAGACAAAATACTTGAAGACTAAAGCAAGGATGATGTAAAATGTAAAAACAGATGTGGAAGCAATTGAAAAACAAAGATGGCAAGTGGACCATTTAAACTGCCAGGTTGCCATGGAAAAATGATCACAGAAAACACAGGGCTGAGTAGTGGTGTGAGGCTGACAAGAACAGAAAGCATACAGTAGCTTCCCTGCAGGAATAAAAAGCACTTTACCCAGCAGCTCTTTAGATAAAGGCCCCCTGTGTCCACAGTTGGTGCATTTTCTGATCCCCCACCCACTGTACACATTCAGCTTTCTGCTTTGTTCTCCTTTCCAAAGATTCAACCAGAGGGACAAAACAAAAAAATATCCAAACTGATCTAGAGGAAAAACTTTCTTTGTGGGAGTGTTCAACCTTCATTTCTGTAACATGCTGTACCTTGATATTCTAAATAAGGTTGTTCCAATATTCTGCAAACATTTTCATGTTCATAGACTAAAACTTGGCCTAAGTTAGATACTTATCTAGGCTATCAAATACTGCTCTTTTGGTAAAGCCACTGAAGTCAAAAATGTTTTAAATAACATGTCTTTTTTGCCAATAAGGAGACAAGTTTCTTACTTTAATATCGTCACATCTGGACACGTATTAAACGGAACATACTATGCTCTTGCATGTTGACACAGTTCTTGAAGGTCTTAATGTGACATACTTTGGTCAAAATACTTCAGGGTTTAATTATTGCAGCATAATTTTAACCATCTTTTGCAGTCTTAAACAGAATGGCTCATTTCAGTACATGAGCCCCAGATCACCAAACCCTCCCTCTTTCATCACCTTTCACTGGGCTGGGTGATATAGCTCAAAAAATGCAGATAATTTCTCAGTACCGCAATACACAATATCTATCACAATATATATTTAGTGCGCTGAATGTCCTTTAAAATGGTTTAAAGATAATCAATCATATATTCATTTTTCCTATTCTATGCACATACAGTGTGTGTGTGTGTGTGTGTGTGTGTGTATATATATATATATGTATATATATATATATATATATATATATATATATATATATATATATATATATATATATATATATATATATATATAACACCAGGCCAGACCCTCCTCAACTTCAAAGATTTTTATGAGGGAACATACAGCAGAGAAAATAAGCATTTAACACGTAAACATTTTTCTCATTAAACATATTTTTGATGGAGCCATTGACCTGAGATTTTCACCAGATATCAGTAACACCCGACTAATCCAAACATACAAAGAAATCAAGGCAACTGTGTTCACAAAACAAGTTATATTTAATAAAGTGGAATGACACATGGAATAAGTATTGAGCACATGAAGAAAAAGAGGTGCAAAAAGGCACTGAAAGTCAAGAAACCAGCTGAAATCCATCAGAATTTAGAAAGCCATCCCATCCCTCATCAGTACAAATTAATTTCAGCTGGTTAAGTCCTGACTGATAGCCTTTAAAAAGGTCTGTGAATATCAGATTGTCACACCACAAAGAACTCAAGATGGGTAGAAGCAAAGAGCTCCCTCTAAACCTTCACTATCTTATTGTTGTAATACATAATGATGGCATTGGTTACAGGTGCATTTCTAAACTGCTGAATGTTCCAGTAAGCACTGGTGGAGCCATCATTCAGAAGTGGAAAGAGCATCATTTTCCATAATGCAGCCACGACAAGGAGCTCCTCACAAGATTTCTAACAGAGGAGTCAATAGAATTATCAGAAGAGGTATCCAAGAGCCAAAGCCCACTCGTGGAGAGCTCCAGTAAGACCTGGAGTTAGCAGGTACTGTTGTTTCAAAGAAAACAATAAGTAATGCATTCAGCCGACATGGGCTCTATGCCCGCTCATCTTGCAAGACTCCATTGCTGAAGAAAAAGCATGTCAAAGCTCATTTAAAGTTTGCTGCACAACAAGCAAGTAAGATGCTGGGAGAATAGAGTCTGGTCAGATGAGACCAAAACTGAACTTTTTGGATTCCACAACACACAGCATGTTTGGAGGAGAAATGCACTGTATGACTCACTGCAGATAAAAGTTAAAATTGTAACTTTTGCATACAAAACATTTACTGCATTTGGAAGCCATTATTTTCCATATTTTCAAGCAACTAATCATTTATCATAGGCCCCACTTAGTTTTTGATAAACTTCAATTGAGTGCCTGTAGCACAGTGATAGAAGATTGAGTTTGCTCAACTGTTCTGGATATGATAGTTCTGTCAATCAGCTGCTTGGTTTGTCCTCCTAACCAAAGTTGATGAAATGTCTTTGACATGCTTTGGTAGCTTAAGTTGCATTGTTCAGATCAATCCATTCCATTGCTTTAGCCCCTCGGACTTCCATGGTTTTCTGGGTTCCAAGGATTGAGATCATATTGAGGATAAAGTTTGTTGGTTATTAAATGGCTCCAGTTGTTAGACACATCCTGGGCTGACTAACATAAAGGGAGCTGAATGTGGGAATGTAAAAGCACAAATAAAACAATGTCTTAGACAGGGATTTGTGGTGGGAGTGAATATGACCAGTCCTAAGACAGCAGAGATGATTGTGGACTTCAGGAAAGTCACATCCCCCCTGCCCCCCCTCACCATCACAGGCTCTCCCATCACCTTTGCAGATTCCTTCCGCTTCTTGGGCACCACCATCACCCGTGACCTCAAATGGGAGCCAACCATCAGCTCCCTCATCAAAAAGGCCCAGCAGAGGATGTTCTTTCTGCGGCAGCTGAGGAAGCTCAAGCTACCCACCAAGATGTTAGTGCAGTTCTACACAGCCATCATCGAGTCCATCCTCACCTCCTCCATAACTGTGTGGTACGCAGGAGCCACTGCCAGGGACAGACTAAGGCTGCAGCGCGTCGTGCGCACTGCTGAGAAGGTGATAGGCTGCAAACTCCCATCTCTCCAGGACCTGTACATCTCCAGGACTCGGAGGCGTGCTGGCCGGACCATAGCCGATCCTTCACATCCTGGTCACGTGCTGTTTGCCCCCCTCCCCTCAGGTAGAAGGCTTCGGTCCATTCGGACTAAAACCTCCCGGCACATGAACAGCTTCTTCCCCTCTGCCATCAGACTGCTGAACACTAAGTGACTTTTGACTCTCGTGCACTATGTACAGCAGCTCAACCAGACTCATGTCAATCACCACTGTTTTTCTGTTGCATTATTGACTGCACTATGTGGTACTTCACATTATCTGCTACATGCTAATTTTTTAAACTGCCTTGACTAGTACTACTCATTATTACTAGTATTATTATTATTATTACTTATTATTACTTATTTTTCTACACTTATTGCACGTTTCTAGTCCTTTAGTTTTTTTATTTTATCCCTTTTTCTCATTATGTTTTTAATGTTGCAGCATGGCACCGAGACAAATTCCTAGTTTGTGTATCACATGAACAATGGCAATAAATCTGATTCTGATTCTGATTCTGATTCTGATTCTGATTCTGATTCCTTGAGGTTGCAATGGGCACAGAAAATGCCCTGAATGACTGAACAGCTACATCTGCTAATAGAATAGCCTTTTCATGGCAGCTAACCTCCACTTGTAAATGAGCCATAATAAACTGCAGTAAAATCAACTAAAATACCATCAAAGAATGAGATACATGGTCAAGTGCTGGAAGAGGAGCTGGCTGGGAACATGTACTATGTGGATAGAATTATAGAAAAAAGTCACGACATCCTTTTAAAATTAATCAATAAAATCTCCTTCAAAGCCTTCTGCTTATTTTTCCTAGAACCTCTAGAACCTGAAGAGTAGTTGAGTGCCTACTAATGAAAAATACTGTCTGTCCTTCAAAAGTTTGTTCTTTTTCACATTTTAGTCCTGAATGATCAATTCCCTGACCTTACATTCCACTGAAGTCTCTAATTCCCTGGGTTACTTTTATCTCCTTTTTTTAATAGATTGCACTAATCTGGGCTTTTTTCCACGCACTGGGCACCTGTCCTTTCAGAGATGTGATGAAAATCTTCGTCAGTGGACCCTTGATGACATCTGCAATCTCAGTCAGAGGTCCAGGATGAATTTTATCTGGGCCTGGGGATTTTCCTGGTTTTAACTTCGTTAACTTGTCCCTTGCATCTTACAGTGAAATGCGCAAAGCATCAATTTCTATTTCTGCATGCTTCCTATAAAATGCAAGCTTGGATTTCTCTGTGAAATAAGATTTTTTAAAATGATAAAATCTCTGCCTTTTCATAGTCATCATCCTTGTTTTTATTGCCACATTAAAATACATTGTATAACTTTTTGAAAATTGTGAGATGATTTTAACCCTACACCACAATCTTTTCTTAAATCTTAACCTAACTTACTTGTGGTCTCAAAAGGAGGAAGAGAAAAAAGCCAAAAAATGCAACTCAGAGCTCCTAAACAGGATGCACGGTGTAGTCTCCAGACAGCAGTGGGCTCAAATATGTGCCATGTGGGTGGGTGCCCAGGGCACCATTCTTTTGAGGGCACCACGGCAATCAGACAAATAAAAATAATAATAAAAGATTCATAATTATAGTACTGTATGTGCGGGATATTTATTTGTGGCAAATGGGTTCCCTCTACATGCGGAATGCCGGCCCCCTCTGGCTGTGGCTGGCAGACTCCAGCAGATCAAACTCCAGTATGGTGGACATTCAAAGTGCAGCAAAGGAGGAAAAAAGACATTAAAAGTAAGTTTTCTTTTTTTTTAAATTATGCGGCGGTTTGAATTTTAAAACACTGAGCCCTAAAACGGCAACATTTGGTTATTACAGCTTATGTTTCGTAACATAATTTTCCTCCAAAGTGTTGTAGTCGGCTTCAGTTTAGTGGCCACATGAATTAATTTCAGGGCTGTGCAGAGACCATTTGAGATGTAGGGGCACAAATTAATAATATAAAAGGGCACACGAAATGAGATTTGTTAAAAATATATGTCAACTTTATATGTTGCTTAATAACTACACACTCATGGACATATTTAATACCCCACAGATTTTTATAAATTATCAACTGCCACAGAGACCACGGTCTTCATCATTAATTATGTAAAGGTCAATGATAAAAATAAAAACATTTTAAAAATGAGCAGTTTCCATTTAAAAATGATTATCTCTTCAAAATAAAAACACCTTTACAAAACTTTGAAAAAAAAGCTTTTCTTTCAATAAATAAACTATTGAAACTTCATTCAAATGACTAAACCATTGCAAAAAAAATTAAAAAGGCTATAGCACCCCTAAAAAAGGCCTAACCCCGCCCATGAATGATAGCATGTCCTTACAGTTTAAAGACACCGGGCAGCAGCTCCTTTAGCACCTTAAATTTTCTTTTGAACTATTCTAGTTAAACTCCAAAGTACCTTTATTTAAAGACACACTGCAGTGGATATAAATCCACTATAAAAGCAAATTTACATTTCCTAAAATGGTGTTTTATCCCCTTTCACTGTCTTACAGTTTCTCGTCAAAATCGTTTCACTTTTCCTCCTCCTTCAAACGCCAGGATCTGTGAATAGGCCCACCCACATCCCACAAGGCTAATATTGACTAGCGCTACATTAAACAGAATAAATCCTGTGATAAAAAGACTGCTGGTTGAAGGACATGCCCAGTTGTGCGCACGGGGGCACAGGATAATGACTGAAAGTGCATCATCCTTAAAAGCAGTTTAATGGTAAAACCCGGCTTAATGTGGGTCAGGTTTTCAAAGCAGCGGTCCAAAAATGCAAGCTAGCCCTGGATGCTAACTTCAGTTAGGGCAGAGACAGTTATTATGTCCTGATTAGCTCAACACTACAGACCTGTTACAGAGGCATCACCAAAAACGCTCCATCCAAACTTGCCTTTTTTCCAAGGGAAGGAGCTTAATTGAAATTTCACAGCAAAAAACCCCCCAGACATGACAAATTTGAGTGATTCCATTCTTGATATGTCTTGCAAGTGGGTAAAAAACAACATGTTGCAGACGTGTTAACAAGAAAAAAAAAAACCTTGATTTTTGGTAGTGTCACTTTAATGGAAGTTCAAATTAGAAAAAAAAAAAATCCCCTGGTTGCTGCCCATATATGGATGTGCTTTAAGACTGCTGCTGATGAGGGCATTGAAGAGAAGTACTAAAGCACAGTTCACTAGATAAATCAATGCAGAACCTCATCAGTAAAGCTTAGCCACTGCTTGGTATTCAGCCAAGAACATACACACTTGTTGGGTGTTGACAGCGGAAAAGTGGAGAAATCTAACCAGTGACCTGCATGATGTAGGTGCATCCCAGCAGCAGCTAATTAAACAGACTGGACAGCACGAAGAGAAAGACTGCTTCACGATTCTAATACCCTGATAGGCATTCAATTATTGTTTGGACATTTTTACAACAACCGTTTGTCTTGTTGAAACATGAGGCGCAAACAAAGTACAGCAGGGCTCCACTCGCCTCAAGTCGAACAGGTGAACGCCTAACAGCAATATGTTACCACAGGGGCCGCCCCGCCGTCATGCATGTAAACCTCCGCCTGATGAAAGCATTGATCAGCTTTCAAAGCAAACGGCCATTTCAATGTATGGGTACACTACATGAGTAATCTGGCTGCTTTCATTCACTGAGCATCCTGTTCTTTTTTATTTACAGGGGAGGAGGTACGCAATACTGGTGGATAATTTTAAAGCTTTTTTAACCCTCACACCCAAATTCAGAACAGTGTGTCAGCTAAATTTGGAAACGACTTTAAATCCACTTGTGTGAGCTTTAGCAATGGATTGTACTACCAGAAATACTTGTGGCTGTGTTTTTTTTAAAAAAGAGAAATTGACGTGGAAAAACAGTTTTATTGATTTTAAAAGAAAATAATGGGGAAAAAAAACATTTTGGCAAATTCCCTGAAGACTAACATTAGGGAGAGAAAATCCCCACATTTTCTGAAGAATGAGATCCAGCTGCTGCAGCTTACTTATTTTAAAGATGTTTTAATGATCCAACAATATACACGTTTAAAATGGTATTAAAACTAGCATTCTGTCAGTCAAATGGAGATATCTGAAAGGTCAAACCCAAGAAATGCAATTGTTCCTGCTGATATTTGCATGTACAAAGGCATTAGTGTGGTGCCGTGAGTGTAGTGTGTGTGTGTGTGTGTGATGCCGTACCCACCCATAGGGTGACGTCAGGCGGGCACGGCCACTGGTGTATACAATTCTGTGTTCTGAAAATAAAGTGGGGTTTGTGTTCAGTTCAGCACGGCTCCTGTCTTGGGTTACTCATGCATAACATATTGGCGACAAGGATAATCATGGCAGCGCATGGGCAACATCAACCCCTAGTGCCGTTTCTAGAGTATACGGGAGAGCCGGTGATCCTGTGGCCGAAGTGGACGGCCATGTTTGAGAGTTACATCGGGGTGCTGGGCCTAGGTGGACTCGACGGGAGAAGACGACGAGCGCTCCTGGCCCATCCTCTCGGCGCGAAGGGCCGAAGAATTCTTGGTACGTTGGGAGAGACGGGGCGCTGTGAGGATGCTGTCAAGCGATTGGACAATTTTTTTACAGGGCAGACCACGACGCTGTGGGTGGTGGGTGTGTTGGCGCCAAACGAGGCTAAGCCAGTTAGCTGGGAGAAACTAGTGGCACAGTCAGTGTCTATGGACGGGCTAGCCACAAAGCTAACTGCACGCCAAAAGGGGGGTCCAAGCTACCAGCTGGGCATCGAGGTGGGACCGGGGGATTCCCTGGTCACTGAAGACAGCGGGCCAGCCGCAAAGCGCAGGAAGGTGGAGGACCGGAGCGCTGATGAGTTGGATGGCACGGTGTGCAATGACAGCGGACAGGGAGAGCAGCAGGAGTCATCCCCGCAGCTGGAGGCTAGGCAGCGAGTGAGCGGTACCATGGAGGCTGAGAGCCCCGGGGAGGAGCAGTGACAGTCGGGCGCAGAGACGACGCAGTGGAGCGCCTGGGACGAGGGTGCTGAGAGCAGCGACGAGGTACATGGGTCGGAGAGTGACGTCAACCAGAGCGAAGCTGAGAGCCCCGGGAGAGAGCAGCTATGACCGGGCATGGAGACAGCACAGCAGAGCGCCTGGGACGAGGGTGCTGGGAGCAGCAGTGAGGTGCCTGGGTTGGGAAACTACACTGACGAAAGCGATGCTGTGAGCCCCGGGAGAGAGCAGCTACGGCTGGGCACGGAGACAGCGCAGCGGAGCGCCTGGAACGAGGGTGCTGAGAGCAGTGGCAAGGTGCCCGAGTCGGCAAACGGTGCCAACGAGCAGGCTTCAGGTCTCCCTGGAGTTTGGCCAAAGGGGGCCTGAGTGTTTAGAGCCACGATGGCGGTGTTGAGAGCGGTTGGGAGCGGACCGACGAGCACGGAGGGACAGTGCGCCGGACAACAGCACGGCAGGTCCCGAGGAGTGACGCAGTCGGCGGTGAAGAGGGACGTTATGGCGGGAGAGATTTTTTTTTATCCCGGGAGCAGACGGCAGCCACAGGCGCACATGTTGTGGGGCTGCCCGGGGCCTCCGAGCCGGTCTTATCTTCAGCGGCCAGGGGCATGTATGATTTGAGGCTGCCCTGGGCCCCCAGGCCGGTTTTACCGCTGGCTGCCAGTGGACAGAGGTGTGACTTGAACACTATGAAATGTAAATACATGTACATAGTGCTGGTGTGCACGAGAGTATGCATGTGGTGTGTTATGGGATTATTTTACGTATTTTAGAGACTTGGTTCAATTTTAGTTCTTTTGTGTGGACGTGGCAGGTTATTTTATTACAGTTAATTGTTCCCCTGTTTTCTTAGTGCATGATTTGGGTCCTAAATTGGGGAGGGTCTCGAATGTGGGTGTGGTTTTGCATTTTGTAAGGAGGAGGGGAAGTGTGGTGCCGTGAGTGTAGTGTGTGTGTGTGTGTGTGATGCCGTACCCGCCCACAGGGTGATGTCGGGCGGACACAGCCAATGGTGTACAAAATTCTGTGTTCTGAAAATAAAGTGGGGTTCGCTGTTCAGGTCAGCACGGCTCCTGTCTCATTACACCGGTCAACACCAAATATACTGTCAAAGTTTGTTTTTTAGCTGATTTAGGACAATTTTGATGTGCTGAATCCAAAAATCACATTGGTTTCGCTCAACCAGGTCAACTTTTTGAATTATGGCCACATGTTTTTTTACGTTTTTGTTTACATGTACGGGTATTTTCGCTTTATATGATGCAAAATTCTTTTTTATTTCTTGAAATTCTCTGAATTTTGAACAATGATGACATAAAATTCAATTTACATGTACTTACCTTTAGCAATGTCTACTATTCAATTTACAGCACAACTGCTGTTGTACAGTAGTACTGTAAATTGTACTGTAAGTTGTGAAAATGAAAAGGATGTCATTTTTGGATTCAGCGGTGCAAAACTGTCTTAAATCAGTTGAAAAAACACAGACAAATTATTTTTGTTATGTTGTGTTTTTCATACATAACAGTTAGGCTCACAGAAATTTATTTACTCATATATTTATGCATATGAACAACACTGTGTACTTTAATAATGCTTGCACATCTGCTTAGATGCCAAACACCATCTCACTGTGAAAGTGCATGAGGGATCGTGCGGACCATGGCGCCGTGCGAATCAGGCTGCAGCCTGGACTGCTCTGCTTGCGCCACTGCCCCTGTGACCCGGACCACCAGGATGGATGGATGGATGGATGGATTTTCTGAACTGACTTTTTAGATTTGGTACACAATAATGCGCACACAAGATGTTTGTGTTGGTTTGAATCAAACTTCGAATTTAATTTTAGATATTTTATCTTATGTCTTTCTGTCCGTAAGAGAAAATGTGCCGCCGTGAATCAACAGATAATTAGATTAAGCAACAGTCCCCTATTTATGCCCGTCATACTGTAATTACAGATACATTAAACACAGTTATATTTTTTCATTTGTGTTATTGTCAGTGTTTTAGAACTTAATAAAGATGTCATATAATTCTAAATACAAAAATATAATTCATACCTGTGACTTTTCTCTCACCTTGCGCCATATTATCTGTAAAATGCGGGTTTCTTTAACATCATGTTATTTTACATCACCTGGCGCAAATTTGATCAAATTTTAAAATTAGACTAAATTCTAAATAACAGAACTGACTAATGGCCTTGAACGCGACTCTTCGCTGCTTTGTTTTGCAATAGAAAAAGAAATGCAGAACAATGATACACAAGATAAAAGTTTAAGGAAAAAGGTGTCAGAAAAGAAAGAAAAAAGACTCACTTCCTCCGACCATCTCCGGCGTTCTCCAGCAGGCCAGCAGCACCAGCAGCAGCCCGGGGCGGAGGTGCCGAGCGGCGCCCGTGACCTCCATCTTCTCCGCGCACGGACACACGGACACGCGGACGCGCACTCGGTCGCGGCTCCCTCTCTGCCTGCCGCTCGCGCTGTCTCAGTGGAGGTTCCCCCGCGAGGTCAGCGCCGCCGCCGCCGCGTCACCCACCATCACCATCAACTTCACCGGCCCGCAACGCTCTGGCGCTGCCTCCGCCAACTTGCGCAAAGTAGGTCAGTAGGCGCACAGTCTCAGTGTGAAAAAAAAAAAAAAAAAATTAAGAACGCCTGAGGTGAAAAATAAAAACTGGAAATCACCCTCTCTGAGAAGCTAACAGGTAGTTCGACCTGTGTGGGTGGCGGTGTGTGTGTGTGTGTGTGGGGGGGGGGGGTCCGCTCAGCAGACAGCCGGTAAATCGGTGTTTTCTCCGCAGCAGGTGGAAGGTCGCCGGAGGTTCAGCACCAGGGACAGCGCTTCGGTGCAGCGCGGATGGTCGGCGTTAACTGAGCAGATCCACGACCGGATCCACGACTGGATCCATGACCGGAGACAGATGTGAGATGGCGCGTGAGGGCACCCGATGTCTCCTGAGGACGCCACGCGCGAAGGGGGTCCCGACACATCCGGATGAGTTAATCTAGCTCCGAAAACGTCCCCTTTTCTGCCCGAGCGTCGGCAGTAAGTTTCTCCGCTCAGCAGTGCGTCCGCAGACGGCGGATCCGCTGCAGCTGAGCCCGTCAGCACGCAGACACACACGAACCGTGTCACTAAGCGCCCAGGAGGAGGAGGAGGAGGAGAGAGAGAGGGAGAGCGTTTCTATACTGATTTCTATACACTGGATTACCTGCATGCTGCCAGTCACACGCGCGCTTAGGTGCCAGCTGTTAGTTATGTAAGAAGCTTGAAGAACACTGATTTGGATTAATCTCACAGAGCAACAAGTGTGAAGCCGAGCGTGTGCATTTCTAAACTGGATCATCATGAAAACCACGCAGATGTTGCTTCATATATTAACAGACCTTTGATTAACGTTTTAAAAATCTTCATTTGGTTCAACCCCGGATTCTATGGAGATGTTAGACAATAAAGTCGAAATTTCAAAAAAAAAAAAAAAAGTTGAATTAGTACTTAAAGGAAGAAACGTCACAAAATTGGGTGGTGCGGTGGAGCAGTGGTTAGCACTGCGGCAGCACAGCAACTCACCCTTGGCCATGGGATCCCTGGTTCAATCCCAGCTCCTGACCAACAGTGATCTGTGTGGAGTTTGCATGTTCTCCCCGTATCTGCGTGGGTTTACTACGGGGTTTCTCCGGTTTCCTCCCACAGGCCAAAAACATGCAGGTGAGGTTAATTGGAGACTCTAAAGTGGCCCTAGGTGTGAATGTGTGTGTGAATGGTAAAGGGATAGCGCCATACCGTGGCTGCTTCATCCATCCAGGTGGATGCCCTCAATTTCCCCTCTGGGGATCAATAAAGTATACAAAATCAAAAAAAAAAAAAAACTGTGGGGAAACTGTCATTTCGAGCTCCTTTCATTAAAGGGCTGCTAAACCCTCCACAAACTGCTGTGGCTGGATAAAGTCATGAAATCCTACTTGCTGTATGCATGAAAATCATTCCAGTCAAATCCGACGTTATTTATAAAGCACCTTAAAAACAGCTACAGCTGACAAAAAGTATAGTGTTCATCAAGAGTAAATAAAATATGAAAGCATAAGACACATGAAAACAATAAAATACAGCTAAAAAGCACAATCCCCCCCCCCCACACACAAAAAAAAAACAATAGTCATGAAAAACAAAGAAACAAACAAAAAACAAGCCGTATCAATGTCTCATTTCGGGTGCAAAGCCAAGCAGTAAAAGTGGGTTTTAAAATTAATTTTAAAAATGGACAATGAAGGGGCCTGTCTAACCACTCCAGTCTCACCTAAAAAAAACATACCTGTGGTGTAAGAGAACCACAGGTTTGGTTGGCATCAGCGTGGTGACACAGCCACTTGGTGACATCATCACACCCAGTTCCTAAAAGTAAGGGGCAGCCATCTTACGGCCTCTTATCGGCTCGCTGCTACAGCGCTCAGCCTCCCAACAACCGCCTGTATTTCACTGATGTGTTTTATGTAATAAAGTTTGTGTTCTCAGCAAACTCCACTCTCCGTTGGTCCTTCCACGTTTTCCAGACGTAATATTTGGCAATGAGAGTAAACCATGGAAGCATGTTTGAGACCACTACGACCGTTTCGGGAAAACCATGGTGAGCTGCCCATACTGTGGTCGTGCTAGCTCGATGCTTTTGAGACCTATGTATCGGCGTTGGACCTAGGCAAACTGGACAAGGTACGGAAGCAAGCTCTACTGGGTCACGATCTGAGCATAGGAGGCCAACGTATTTTCCACACACTATGACCAACAGAATCGTTTGCTGAGTCAGTCGAGCTGCTGGCTAGTTACTTTGCTACACCCGACAATGTGTTGGCGCGGCACATTAGGTTTCGCCAACGGCGACAGAAGGCTGGAGAGACAACACAACAATTCACTGCGGATCTTTGCCACCTAGCATGTGCAGATTTGGTTTGTTGGAGGACAAAATGGTGCAGGACCAGCAACCCACAGCTGCGGACAAAGATCCTAACGGCGCCAAACAACATGACCCTAGCGAGTACCATCGAGCTAGCATTCCAACTGGAGCCTGTGAGAGGTTAGCATTGGAGCTAGGTGTGCAGCAACAACAACAACAGCCAATCCACACATCGCTAGCATACGCAGTAGCCACAGAAGGGCCTGGTGACGAGGCAGAAGAGGCCAAAGCAAACACCGTGGGTCAGAAGAATGCTACGAGGTGCTTCTCATGTGGCAACGGTGGCTCCCCGATGCACCGAGAGAGAGCGTGTTCCTGCCCAGCAAGGGGGCGACGATGTAAGCGATGCAGCAAATTCAACCACTTCACCAAGGTTTGCAGGTCAGCACCACCACCGAGCCCACTGGTCAGTTCAAGTCACTCACCCATGACTACCATTCACACGGTGAGTTCTGGAGGTGCAGTGTATGCATTCTGCATGGTAGGACTGGACAACGCCAGCTTACTGCTCCTACTCGACATCGCCGAAGTGAGATCGATGTTGAAATGGGTCACCGTGAAGAAGTTCTTTCCCAACCACCCGATCAGGAAAAACCCAGCGGAGCTGTATGGGTATGGTGGTTACTGAGTCAGCACTGTAGGGACCATCTCACTAATGGTCCACTACACATCAAGAGTTGTTGCTGATTTTGTTTTCCAAGTGGTTATGCATGGAGACAACATACTAGGATGTGACCTATTTTATCAACTGGGCTTCCCCATCTGCAACAGTAAAGGACTCTGTTTGACTGATGAAGACTAGTGGGACGCAACACACCCTGACGACAATGACGAAGGTACAGCTGTCCCATGCTCACAGGAGGCAGTGATCAGACTCGCCTCAGATCCTCGCCCAGCATGAGCCTCAGGGAGCCACTGCAGGAGAGGAAGCCCACGTCTATCAGAAACCCCGGGACACAACATCCCGGTGCAGGTTCTACCAGTGGTGACAACAACACATCGCCACGATGACACTTCCCAGGAGAAGGGGAGAAGAAGCCGGACTGCTTCCGAATCCACGCCTGGCACCAGCCTCAAGGAGCTGCCGCTGAGCTGCAGGATGAAGGGTCTGCGACCAAACAAAGCACAATAGAACCACCAGATGCCTTCCGAATCCATGACCAGCATCGGCTTTCAGGAGCTCCTGCTAGGCTGCAAGATGAAGAGTCCGTGACCTAACAGGATGCAGCAGAACCACCACAACCTGGTGGACGCCCAGATGTGAAAGCCACACCATCACAACCACAACACTGAATGCACTCAAACAGAGCACCACTCGCAGTGATGGAATGGGTTCGGGCCCGCAGAACCGAACAACTGGACCCACAGTCGGCCTCAACACCGTTTCCACCACCATCGGCACCCATAGAAATCACTGCGCAGCTGGGGCCAGCGACCTTCCAGCTGGCACATGGTTTGGTGTAGCATGCCAACTACCTTCGCTGAGTTCAAACAGCTGCTCTGGATGACACGCGGGAGTGGACTCGCATGGTGTGGGACCCGGACTGGGGTTTTGAAGAAGACGATCCCGGTCCGCAGGCCTCCGTACCCTCCAGGGATGCGTCCACCAAGTGCTCGCCTCAGGGCTCCTCCAACTGAACTGCCTTCCTCAACAAAAGAAGGACTGTTTAGCTAGGGGCGCAGCTGCCAACGAATAGTGGCATAATAAACCACTCAGCCACGCTGGGTTACACGGTAATCTACCCACTGGCCCCAGCTAGTTTGGAGGTTTCAATGTACCAAATTGGGGAAGGTCAATTTGTACATGTGTGTTCTGGGTTTTTTTTCCAAGGGGGGTGAATGTGGTGTAAGAGAACCACAGGTTTGGTTGGGATTGGCTCGGTGACGCTTCCTTGTGGTAACGTATCGTCACTTCCTGTTTTGCTGTCTGCCTGTGTGGTTTGCTTTGTGGTTTGCTCTCTAGCTATGGCTACTAGCTCTCTTTCCTCTCCTCCTCTGGTGTGCTCTCTCTGTCAGATGTTTAGCTACACCTCTGCCTCTTTTAGCGATAACGGTAAATGTAATAAATGTTGTCTTTTTGAGGCGCTCGAGGCGAGGTTGTCTGATTTGGAATCCCGGCTCCGCTGCATTGAAACACCGTCTGCGCCAGTTAATCTTGACGGACGCCCATTAGCTGCAGCGGAGCTAGCTAGCTTAGGTCCCACTGTCAGCGGTCCCTCGGCTCTCCTCAGCAGCGAGGAGACTGGGTGGGTGACGGTGAGAAGGAAGCCTAGTCGCAAAGTCCCGGTACACCACCAACCTGTTCACGTTTCTAATCGTTTTTCCCCGCTCAGCGACACACCCGCTGAGGAAAAAACTCTGATCATTGGCGACTCTGTAGTCAGAAACGTGAACCTAGAGACTCCAGCGGTCATAGTCCAATGCATTCCTGGGGCCAGAGCAGGCGACATCGAGTCAAATTTGAAAATGCTGGCTAAAAGTAACTGTAAATATTCCACAATTGTTATTCACGCCGGCATTAATGACATCCGTCTCCGGCAGTCGGAAGTCACGAAACTTAATATAGAATTGGTGTGTGACTTTGCAAAAACGATGTCTGCCACTGTAGTATTCTCTGGGCCCCTCCCCAATCTGACCAGTGATGACATGTTTAGCCGCTCGTCATCCCTGAACCGCTGGCTGTCTGCGTGGTGTCCTAAAAATGACGTGGGCTACATTGACAATTGGAGCTCTTTTTGGGGAAAACCTGGTCTTATGAGACGAGACAGCATTCATCCCACTTTGGATGGTGCTTCTCATTTATCTAACAATCTGGCATCTTTTTTATCCAAATTTCCAAAACCATGACTATTCAGAGTTGGGACCAGGAAGCAGAGTCGCAGTCTTACACGCCTCTCTGCAGCTCCTCTTCATCCGCCACCCCTCAGCTTAGCCCCTGTCTTCCCCATCAGAGAATCGTTGTCTGCTCCCTCCAAAGTGAATAAAAATATAATGTATAAGCATCCCAAAGTGATAAAGCAAAATATTGGTAAAACTCAAATTAAACATAAAGCCTCTAAATTGAATGATTTGGCCTCTGTTCCTCCTCATAATTTAAAAATTAAATGTGGTTTATTAAATATTAGGTCTCTAACTCCCAAGTCTCTGTTAGTCCATGATTTGTTAATTGATCATCAGATTGATTTAATTTCCCTTACAGAGACTTGGTTAGGGCAAGAGGATTATGTTGGTTTAAATGAATCAACTCCCTCTGGTTATTTAAACTGTCAAAATCCCAGAAGTTCTGGTCGTGGAGGAGGAGTAGCAACAATTTACCATTCCAAATTACTAGTTAATGTAAAGCAAAAAACATGTTATAATTCCTTGGAGGGCCTGGTCCTCAGTATTGGGCACTTTAGCAATTTTAGGTTAAACCCAATTTTATTTGCCATAGTTTATCGTCCCCCATCAACCTACTCAGAATTTTTATCCGAATTTGCTGATTTCTTAGCTGATTTAGTGCTGAAATCTGATAGAATAATTATAGTAGGGGACTTTAATATACATGTGGATGTAGATAGTGACTGCCTTAATGTGGCATTCAATTCAATATTAGATTTGATTGGGTTTTCTCAGAAAGTAGGAAATTCTACTCATTGCCTCCACCATACATTGGACCTTGTTCTGACATATGGCATAGAAATAGAAAATCTTGTAGTGTCTCCTCATAACCCTGTACTGTCAGACCATTGTCTGTTAACCTTTGATTTTACTATTTCTGACTATTTGGCTCCTAAAGAAAAATGTTATTACAGTAGATGCCTCTCAGATGATGCTGTTTCCAAATTTATGCAGATTGTTTCCTCTATGCCATGTGTCAACACAACGGAAATAAGCTATAGACAGCTTGCTCCTTCTGTAATTGATAACATGGTGGATAGTGTTTCAGCTTCTCTGCATCAGACTCTAGACTTGGTGGCCCCCTTAAAAAAGAAAAAGTCTAATCAGAGATTTCTAACTCCTTGGTTCAACACAGAAACTCGTAGCTTAAAACAGAAGACTCGTCAATTAGAAAGAAAATGGTGCTCTACTAATTTAGATGAAATCTATTTAGCTTGGAGAAATCATCTTTTAATTTATAAAAAATCTCTTAGAAAAGCTAGAATGAGTTATTACTCTGCATTAATAGAAGAGAACAAGAATAATCCCAGGTTTCTTTTCAGTACTGTAGCCAGGTTGACAAAGAGTCAGGACTCTGTCAATCCTAGCATTCCCTTAGAGCTTACTAGTCAGGACTTTATGAACTTTTTCAATAATAAAATTTCATCCATCAGAGATAAAATCAATCAGATTCTTCCCACAGCTAACTTAACTACTGTAACTACTACAACTCCTTCTATTGATGTCTGTCTTGATGAGTTTACTCCAATCGACCTTTGTGAGTTAGACAAAATAGTTTCCTCATCCAAACCTTCAACTTGTCTTTTAGACCCTATTCCTACCAGGTTATTTAAAGAAGTCTTCCCACTTATTGGTAGCTTTATTCTTCATATAATCAATTCTTCATTAACTTTAGGCCATGTACCGCAGGCTTTTAAAACGGCTGTAATTAAACCCTTACTCAAAAAGCCAACGCTAGATCCAGGAGCTTTAGCTAACTATAGACCAATCTCTAATCTCCCTTTCATTTCAAAAATCTTAGAAAGAGTTGTTGCTACGCAATTATTTGACCACCTGCAGGGAAATGGTTTACTTGAAGAGTTTCAATCTGGGTTTAGAATCCATCATAGTACTGAAACAGCCTTAGCGAAGGTCACTAACGACCTCCTCATTGCATCTGATAATGGACTAGTTTCTGTACTTGTCCTTTTAGACCTTAGTGCAGCTTTTGATACTATCGATCATAATATTCTACTTGATAGATTAGAACACTATGTTGGACTTAATGGAACTTCGTTGCAATGGTTTAGATCTTATTTATCTGATAGGTTCCAGTTTGTTCATGTAAATAATGAGTTTTCTTTCAACTCAAAGCTTAGTCATGGAGTTCCACAGGGATCTGTGCTAGGCCCTACTCTTTTTAGTTTATATATGCTTCCGTTAGGCAACATTATTAGAAAGCACTGTATACATTTTCATTGTTATGCAGATGACACACAATTATACCTGTCAATGAAGCCAGATGATAGTAATCAATTAGCCAAGTTAGAAGCCTGTCTTAAGGAAATCAAAGCTTGGATGACTTGTAATTTCCTGCTATTAAATTCAGATAAGACTGAAGTCATTCTTGTTGGTCCAAAAAACCTTAGAAATTCCTTTCCAAATCAAACTTTCAGTTTGGATGCGGTTACTCTTTCTCTTAATAGCTCTGTGAGGAACCTTGGAGTTATTTTTGATCAGGATTTGTCCTTCAATTCACATATTAAATTTGTTTCCAAGACTGCCTTCTATCATTTGCGTAATATTGCCAAGATTAGGAGCATCTTGTCTCAGAGTGATGCTGAGAAACTGATCCACGCTTTTGTTAGCTCGAGATTAGATTATTGTAATTCTTTATTATCAGGCTGTCCTAAAACATCTTTAAAAAGTCTTCAGCTGATCCAAAATGCTGCAGCAAGAGTTTTAACAGGTACTAGAAAGAGAGATCATATCTCTCCGGTTCTGGCCTCCCTTCATTGGCTTCCCATAGAGTTTAGAATTAAGTTTAAAATCCTTCTTCTTACTTACAAAGCTCTAAACAATCAGGCTCCTTTTTATTTAAAAGATCTGATACTACCGTATTATCCTAACAGAGCACTACGCTCCCAAAATGCAGGATTACTTGTAATACCTAGAATCTCCAAAAGTACAATGGGAGGCAGAACCTTCAGTTATCAAGCTCCTCTCCTGTGGAATCAGCTGCCAATCTGGATTCGGGAGTCAGACTCGATCTCTGTTTTTAAGAATAGGGCTAAAACCTACCTTTTTGATATAGCCTACAATTAGGGAGGGATCATGTGTTTCTGAACCCTCCCTTAGTTATGCTGCTAATAGGTTTAGTCAGCCAGGGGACCTCCAGTAATGCACTGGGCCTCACTCCTTTCCTCACTCTCTATGAAATATTTTTTTTTTGCTGGTCATTAACATCTGTTTGTTCTCTCCCATAGATTGAGTCCCCATCATGCTGTTTGCTCTCTACATGTCTGTTCTTTTCTTCTTCTCTATCCCCTCACCCCCCAGCCAGTCGCAGCAGATGACTACCCCTCCCTGAGCCTGGTTCTGCTGGAGGTTTCTTCCTGTTAAAAGGGAGTTTTTCCTCTCCACCGTCGCCAAGTGCTTGCTCACAGGGGATCGCCTGATTGCTGGGGTCTTTCTGCAACTGTGGGGGTTCCCCCCTACAGTTGATAGTGCTATGAGATGACTGTTGTTGTGAAATGGCGCTATATAAATAAAGTTGAATTGAATTGAATTGAATTGAATTGACACGGCCACTTGGTGATGTCATCACGCCAAGCTCCTAAAAGTAAGGGACAGCAATCTTACGGCCTCATTTCAGCTCGCTGCTCCAGCATTCAGCCTCCCAACAACTGTCCGCTTTTTATTAATGTGTTTTATGTAATAAAGTTTGTGTTCTCAGCAAACTCCACTCTCCGTTGGTCCTTCCACGTTTTCCAGACATAACAGTACCAATGCATGGTTTTTCACTCTAAGAAAACACTCATGCACACGAAAATAACATTTTTCACATGCACTGGATATGTAGCATTTACATGTTTAAGACACGTGTCTGCTGGCACCATGATGTTTGTCTGCTTCGTTCTCTTTCTCTCTTTCTATTTGTTTAAACATTAGCGGTGATGCCTAATCCTGGCAGTTTTTCTAGTCATAACGATTTGAGGAGATGATGCACAAACCTCACCTTTACCTGACCTCTACCAATAGTGGAGTGAAAAACATAAAAAAAGTCAAAGCTCTGCATGAGGCACAAACTGTTGATTGAAAGTGTGTGTAACTAACTGTCCACCATCCCCTGCCCGCCAACTGAAGGAGTGTTGAAGCCTTATTAAAATGGATGTTGTTTTGCTCATGCGCAGTGAGAAAGGTGCATTTTTTCGTGCATGCTCAGTGAGTCGTTTATGGTCCGTATCTCAGGTGCGTGTTTTTGTTGTTTGATGTGTAAATGCACATTTTTTGAGGGGGTGGAAAACGTGCATGGGGTACAAATCTTTGAGATCGGGTTCATAACGGGCCAAGGGAGATTATTACCCAGTTTAGAAGCAGTAATCGAAAAAGTGCTGTCCCCTCTGAGCTTCTGCTTAGATTTAGGTACCTCTAGGAGCAACTGATCAGCTAACCTGCGAGACCGAGCAGGAGTGTAAGGGTGAAGCAGCTCAGAGAGGTAAGGTGGATCAAGACCTTTTAAGGGTTTAAAAAGAAAATAATTTTAAAATGAACTCTAAAGTGCAAAGGAAGCCAGTGGAGGAAGGCCAGAATGGGTGTGATGTGCTCTTTCTTACGTGTTCCAGTTTAAAGACATGCAATGGCATTTTGAATCATTTGGAGACATGAGAGGGAAGACTGGCTCATTCCAACCTATAAAGTGAGTTGCAGAAATCCAGCCGAGATGTAATGGAGGCATAGAATTTCCCAGTTTGGAATCATTAAAGTACATCTATCTATTACTGTCTCAAAGTGCTGCCTTGAAAGGATGTGTTTCACCTTTGCCAGTTGCCTTACATGAAAAAAACTGGACTTCACTATGGCACCCACCATAGTTTAGGTCAGGGATGGGCAACTGGTGGCCCATGGGCTGCATGCGGCCCCTGACGTCATCCACTGTGGCCTGCCAGTCCATTTCCAAAAATCAATTATTTATTTATATCCCATTTGAACGTACAAGTATTTGGAACTGCATTCTTAAATGAAGTTATAGAGTCCGCCAGCAGAGGGAGCTCTAAAAAAAATCCTAGGAGCGAGTGTTCAAGCGAGACTGAAGGAGCCAGAGATACAGGGAGCAGTGTGCCCCAGAGTACGTCTTTTGGGGCCGCTGTGGTACAGGTGTAGTGCGGCCAACTACTGATCGGAGGGTCAGGGGTTCAACTCCCGCTCTGTCTGCAGTCTGCACGTCAAAGTCTCCTTGAGCAAGACACTGAACCTCCAGTTGCTCCTGGTGGGTGAAGCCAGCGCCGGTACATGGCAGCTCTGACACCATCAGTGTGTGAATGGGTGGATAGCAGGACATGTAAAGCGCTTTGGTCATCTAGAGATGGAAAAAAAAGCTGTATATGTACAGTGTATGTAGAATGCCATTTACCATTTTAAGGTATGTATGTGTTGCATGCTGAGATGCATTAATAGGCTGTCAACAGCAGTAAATGTATAACAGGCTGCTTTTAAACAACAATAAATGCTACAGCTCCTCACTGAGAAGTATTTACAGTAACAAGTTTCAAGCTGAAAAGCAAATTTATATAAGAAACAGCAAATTTACAACAGAAAAACTCACTTATTTAGAAAAAACCCCAGTGCAACTAAAAACATAAATTTTTAATTAAAAGGATGCAAATTTATCAGTAGACGCTTGAACATCAAATACCAAAATAAAATATGGATTTGCAAAAAAAGACCTAATTTAAACCAGAAATGTAGCATATTTATCAGTAAAACTATTTTTTACATTGATCGTTTTATTCAAATAGACCTACTATTTTAACCTTGTTTATGATTAGTTTCCTACTTTGTCTTAATTTATGATTTTAAACCTATTTTATGTCACAATTACTTATCTTACTGCAAATTATTAATACTTGTGAATACAGTGGTGTGAAAAAGTGTTTGCTCCTTCCTGATTTCTCATTTTTTTTTATGTTTGTCACATTTAATGTGATGATCAGGAGAGTGTGCTCCCCCTCCCCTCCTGTTCCTGGTTTCCCGCTCCAGAGGATTGGACACACCTGCGTGACTACACACCTGCTGCATCTGATGAGCCAGCGTATTTAAGATCCAGCATGTGGAGAGCTCATCGCTGGATCGTCTGGGTTTGCAGCCATGCTTTAAGTCAAGCTTTAATCTCATTGTTATAGAGTAACCTGTGCACTCACCTTGTGTTTGTTGCTCTTCAGGTTGCTGCCACCCACAGGTGTGTCTCCGGAGCTGATCACGCTTGCCTGACCAGGAAGATCCACGACATCCACCCAGGTCTCTGCCTTCCCCCCGTCACCTGGTCCTCGCAGTAGTTTCCTGCTGGACTCCGCTGCTCTAATAGTAAGTGTGCTTTCCTGCATTTTTCTCCCTTTGGAGAATCTGTCCCTAATAACCTCTGTCTGCTCTCTCCCGTAGGCTATGTGCGCTCCAGGGGGCACCTATCTTGTTGGAAATTTAAGTTGGTGTTTTTGTGTTTTCAGTTTCTTTAGTTTATGCAGTTTTATTTTCTGTTGTGTTTTCAATAAACTTGTGAAACCTTTTATCCGAGTCTGAGTGATCGTTCTGGAAGCTCTGTGTTTGAGTCTAACCCTGTTCTGAATCATGACACTTAAATGTTTCAGATCATCAAACAAATTTAAGTATTAGACGAAGATAACACAAGTAAAGACAAAATGCAGTTTTTAAATGAAGGTGTTTATTATTAAGGGGAAAAAAATTCAAACCTACATGGCCCTGTGTGAAAAAGTGACACCCCCCCCCCCCAACTGCGGTTTATCACATCTTTAGAAAGCTGAGTTCAATTTCTCTAGCCACACCCAGGCCTGATTAATTCCACACCTGTTCTCAATCAAGAAATCACTTAAATAGGACCTGCCTGACAAAGTGAAGTAGACCAAAAGATCCTCAAAAGCTAGACATCATGCTGCGATCCAAAGAAATTCAGGAACAAATGTGAAACAAAGTAATTGAGATCTATCAGTCTGGAAAAGGTTATAAAGCCATTTCTAAAGCTTTGGGACTCCAGTGAGTCACAATGAGTGCCATTATCCACAAATGGCAAAACATGGAATAGTGGTGAACCTTCCCAGGAGTGGCCAGCCGACCAAAATTACTCCAAGAGATCACAAAAGACCCCACAACAACATCCAAAGAACTGCAGGCCTCACTTGCCTCAGTTAAGGTCAGTGTTCATGACTCCACCATAAGAAAGGGACTGGGCAAAAATGGCCTGCATGGCAGAGTTCCAAGATGAAAACCACTGCTGAGTAAAAAGAAGATAATGGCTTGTCTTAAGCTTACCAGAAAACATCCTGATGATCCCCAAGACTTTTGGGAAAATACTCTGTGGACTGACAAGACAAAAGTTGATCATTTTGGAAGGTGTGTGTCCCATTACATCTGGTGTAAAAGTAACACAACATTTCAGAAAAGGAACATCATACCAACAGTAAAATATGGTGGTGGTAGTGTGATGGTCTTGGGCTGTTTGCTGCTTCAAGATCTGAAAGACTTGCTATGGTAAATGGAACCATGAATTCTGCTGTCTACCAAAAAATCCTAAAGGAGAATGTGCAGCCATCTGTTCGTGACCTCAAGCTGAAGTGCACTTGGGTTCTTCAGCAGGACAATGATCCAAAACACACCAGCAACTCCACCTCTGAATGGGTTAAGAAAAACAAAATCAAGACTTTGGAGTGGCCTAGTCAAAGTCCTGACCTGAATCTGATTGAGATGCTGTGGCATCACCTTAAAAAGGCGATTCATGCTCAAAAACCCTCCAGTGTGACTGAATTTCAACAATTCTGCAAAGATGAGTGGGCCAAAATTCCTCCACAGCACTGTAAAAGACTCATTGCCAGTTATTGCAAATGCTTGATTGCAATTATTGCTGCTAAGGGTGGTCCAACCAGTTATTAGGTTTAGGGGGCAATCACTTTTTCACACAGGGCCATGTCGGTTTGGATGTTTTTCCCTTAATAATAAACACCTTCATTTCAAAACTGCATTTTGTGTTTACTTGTGTTATCGTTGTCTAATATTTTAATTTATTTGATGATCTGAAACATTTACATAAGTGTGACATACAAAAAAAAGAGAACTCAGGAAGGGGGCAAACATTTTTTTCCCACCACTGTATATGTCTGTTTGGCTGTATTTAAGTGTTGTTTTATTCTTCTAGTCATCTTAACTGTCTAGTCTTTTTATCAACAAATTATCTTCTTATTTATCAGTGACCGTTTTTTTTTTTTTATCACCCTGTCCAAGCTCCACCGTTTCCTCATGGGGAGCCCTCCCACGGGCAATTGTGCCTGTTTTCTGGCTGCAAGGTGCGTGCCTGTGATTGCCCTGGTCTACCTGGCTGAGGGGATCATACACTGCTACACCACACCTACAGTGTCTACCCCTCGGATTGGACTTGGGTGGTCTCAGAGGTGGTGTTCCTGTAGCCATAGACTTGGCACTTTCCCCGCTGGTGATGGCTCCCTAGTGATGGTGCTTCCACACTTGGATCCTCGGTGCCCACCCCTAAGCCATAAGTTTTACTCTGACAAAAGTTTGTGTGTGTGCGTGTGTGTATGTGTGTAGTGTGTGTGTGTGTGTGTGTGTGTGTGTGTGTGTGGTGCTGGGGGGGTTAATTGTGTTTTATTTCAATGTGTGAAGCACATTGTGCTGCATCTTTTTTGTATGCAAAGTGCTATACAAATAAAGCTTTGATTTGATTTGCTTCTAATATTTTAAAAACATTTTTTTTCATCATCATATTCCCTTTTCTTCTTGGCTTTTTTGTTAATTACCATCCGGGATTTCTCTTTGCTCATCATTTTGATGGAGAGAGTTTTAAAAGTTAGGTCGTAATGTAATTTTATCAGTAATTTTAATTGTAATATGATTAAACATTGAGCAGCTTTTATTTTCACTTGCATTTTCAGTTTTAATTGTGAAAAATTTGACTTTGAAGACCCCCCGCTTTTCCAGAGGTCCGGGCCGCGGAGGCAGCAGCTCAAGCCCAGACTTCCCTCTTCCCAGTCACCTGCTCCAGCTCTTCAGAGAGGATACCAAGGTGTTCCCAGGACAGCTGGGAGACGTAGTCTATCCAGCATCTCCTCCCAGTGGGATGTGCCTGAAACATCTCAAGTGGGAGGCGTCCAGGAACCCTCCTGATCAGATGTCCAAACTTCCTCAACTGGCTCCTTTTGATGTAGAGGAGCAGTGGTTCTACTCTGATCCTCTCCCAGATGACCGAGCTCCTCACCCTATCTCTAAGAACAGAATAGGCTTTATTGTCATTGTACAGTACAACAAAATTATGGGTGCTACACCAGGCTACTGCGCAATAAAGTAAGAGAGAAGGATTAAATAAAACAGTTACAGAACACACAATTAAGCACATGACTGAAATAAAAATAGCCCATGATTCTGGAAATATACACAGGTATGTTAGTGGCTTCATGGATGGAACTATGTACATAAAAGTGTGGAGTGCAGAACACACAATTGACCACAATTGAGTAAAATGGCCTAAGGATTATGGAAAATACACATAGTAGTGGTTTCATGGATGGGTCAATATACATGAAAGTGCAGAGTGCAAAGACAGGTGTGTTATTGTAATAATTCAAAAGGTCCTCAGTTCTGTGCATGAGAGCTTTTGGAGGGAGTGGGGTGGGGCCTCTGACTGCAGTCCAGGTGGCCCAGGGGAAGAAACTGTTTGATGACGGTTCAGATCAAGATAAGATAAGATAAGCCTTTATTAGTCCCACAATGGGGAAATTCCAGGATTGCAACAGCACAGGGATAGCAACACTCAGAGCAACAATCAGAAGGCAAGAAAAAACAAGAGCAGCGAGTATACATATGTACATATAAACATAAATATATAGACACACGGTGCGGAGCATTGCAGCTAGATGGAATAAATATATAGATATATAAACACACAATGAGGAGCATTGTAGCTAGATGGAATAAATATATGAATATATAAACACACAGTGCGGAGCATTGTAGCTAGATGGAATAAATATGTAAATATATAAACACACACAGTACGGAGCATTGTAGCTAGATGGAATAAATATGTAAATATATAGACACAGTGTGGAGTATTGTCGCTAGATGGAATAAATATATAAATATATAAACACACACAATGCAGAGCATTGTAGCTAGATGGAATAAAACAGCATAACCGTCTACTTAGTTATCCTACATGGTATGATTATGTACCCATACATATTGTCACCCTCCGTAGCTACCGGTATTTTCCTAGTTGTATACCGGAGGGGACCACTATAGCGTCTTTTGCAGTCAATACTATTAGGTTGTCATGTCTTTTTGCTATCTCTGCGAGCAGCCCTGCTTAGGTTATACAGTCTGACAGCTGTTGGTAGGAAGGACCTGCGAAACCTCTCGGTTGTGCACCTAGGATGATGTAGTCTGCTGCTAAATGAGCTCCTTAGTGCATTCAGTGTGTCCTGCATAGGGTGGGACTTGGACTCCAGCAGAGATGACAGTTTAGCCACCATCCTTCTCTCTCCTATCTCCTCCACCGGATCAAGGTGCTGCCCCAGGACGGAGCTAGCTTTCTTGATCAGTTTGTTCAGTCTCTTCCTATCGGCTGCAGTAATGCCACTGCTCCAGCAGACCACTCCAAAAGTGATGGCTGATGCCACCACCGTGTCATAGAATGTCTTCAGCAGTGCCCCTTGTACACCAAAAGACCTGAGTCTCCTCAGTAGGAACAGCCTGCGCTGTCCCTTCTTGTAGAGTGTGTCAGTATTGTGTGACCAGTCTAGTTTATTGTTCAGATGAACACCCAGGTACTTGTAGGATGTCACCATCTCAATGTCTGTTCCCTGGATGTTTACTGGTGCTGTGAGGGGTTGTCCTTGCCTGCGGCAGTCCACCACCAGCTCCTTAGTTTTCCTCGCGTTGATCTGGAGGCAGTTCCGATGGCACCAGTCCACAAAGTCCTGGATAAGCCCTCTGTACTCAGCTTCATCTCCGTTGGAGATGAGGCCAACGATCGCAGAGTCGTCAGAGAACTTCTGTAGATGACAGTGTGTTGTGTTGTGTGAGAAGTCCGCAGTATAAAGGGTGAACAGGAAGGGAGCCAAAACTGTTCCCTGGGGGGCCCCCGTGCTACCAATGATCGTGTCGGACACACAGTCCCGGGTTCTCACAAACTGAAGCTGGTTTGTGAGGTAGTCCAAGATCCATGATGACAGGTGCTGGTCCACCCCTGCGCACAGCAGCTTGTCCTTCAGGATCATCGGTTGGATGGTGTTGAAAGCACTGGAGAAGTCAAAGAACATGATCCTCACTGCATTCCCGGGCTTCTCCGGGTGGGACAGAGAACGGTGAAGGAGGAAGATGACCGCATCCTCCACCCCAATACCATGCTGGTCGGCGAACTGGAGTGGATCCATCGCTGGTCCCACCAGGGGGCGGAGGTGAGCAAGGAGCAGTCTCTCCATCATGTGAGACGTCAGGGCCACTGGTCTGCAGCTGTTCAGCTCTTTGGGGTGGGAAGTCTTTGGTACAGGTACCACACAAGATGTTTTCCATAACTGTGGTACCCTCCCCAGCTTCAGGCTCAGGTTGAAGATGTACTCCACAATCCCACACAGCTGGTCTGCACAGGACTTGAGGAGCTTTGCACTGATGCCGTCCGGTCCCGATGCCTTCCTCGCCTTGATCTTCCTCAGCTCCGTCCTCACCTGGGTCTTAGTGAGGGTCAGGTTGGGGGGCTGTGTGTTGGGAGTGGGGGGTGATGGTGGATTGGGGAGTGGGCAGCAGGACTTGATGTCTTTAGAGGCAGCAGTGGTTGTTGTGCAGTCGGGGGGGAGGGCGGTTGGTCAAGCCTATTAAAAAACAGATTCAGATTGTTCGCCCACTCCCTGCCCCTCGTGGCCTGGGGGGAGGTATTCTGGAGCCCAGAGATGGTTTTGAGGTTTCTCCAGACCCCGCTGATGTCGCTCTGTTGCAGCTTGTCCTCCATCTTCTTCCTGAAGCTGTCCTTGCCTTCTCTGATCTTTCTCCTCAGCTCCCTCTGTACGGACTTCAACATCTCCCTGTTCCCTGACCTGAAGATCCTCTTCTTCTCTCTCAGAAGTGTTTTTATCTCAGGATTTATCCAGGGTTTGTTGTTTGAGCAACACCGTATGGTCTTGGTGGGAACGGTGTTGTCCACACAGAAGCTGATGTAGTCCGTGATGGTGTGAGTGAGGCCATCGATGTCCTCACCATGTAGATCACAGAGCTGCTCCCAGGCGGTGGTTTCAAAACAGCCCTTTAGAGCGTCCATTGCCTCCTCAGACCATAACTTCACTGTGCGCATGGCCGGAGGTTGTCTGTGCACTAGGGGTTTGTACACCGGCCGGAGATGAACCAAGTTGTGATCCGATCTCCCGAGTGGGGGGAGTTGTGATGAGGTGTACGCCTCCTTAGGGAAGCAGGTCAAACAGGTGGTGGGAGGGATGTGAGGGGTCTCTTGTGATGGCCTTGATGTTTCTGAGACAGGAGGATCTGGAGATTTCCTCCAGAGAGGGCAGAGGGCCTCCGATGATTTTTTTGGGTGGCGTTGATGACCCTCTGCACAGCCTTCCCTGTTCTCGGCCATAGAGCCGGCATACCACACACCCAGACAGTGGGTGAGCACGCTCTCCATTGAACAGTGGTAGAAAGCCAGAGGCAGCTTCTGGTCCAGGTTGTTCTTCCTCAGGACATGGAGGAAGTCCAGCTGCTACTGGGCTTTCTTCACCAGGGTGTGGGTGTTGACAGTCCAGGAGAGGTCAGAGGAGATGTGAGTGCCCAGGAACCTGAAGGTGGGGATGGGGTTCACGTGGTCGCCATTTATTCGGGGAGGGGCCCTGTCTGTTCTTTCTGAAGTCCAGTATGAGTTCTTTGGTTTTTTGGACATTCAGTTTCAGGTTGTATGCTTGGCACCACAGCAGCAGATTCTCTACCTAGGTCCTGTATGCCTTCTCATCGTCATCACTGATAAGCCCAACCAAGGTGGTGTCGTCCGAGTATTTCACGATGATGGTGGTTGGGTGGGTTGGAATACAGTCAAAGGTGTACAGGGAGTACAGTAGAGGGCTTAGCACGCAGCCTTGGGGGGAGCCAGTGCTGAGTGACAGTGTGGAGGAGTGGTGGGGGACAAGTCTGATTGTTTGTGGGCGGTTGGTGAGAAAGTTTTTTTTATCCAGGAGCAGGTGGTGGTGGTGGTGGATCTGGAGGAGGTGCAGTTTATTCATCAGGATGTCCGGGATGATGGTGTTGAAAGCTGAGCTGTAGTCCACAAAGAGCATTCTCACATAGCTTCTTGGGTTCTTCAGGTGGCTCAGTGCTTTGTGGAGTGTGGTGGCGATGGCATCTTCCATAGAGCGGTTCTCCCTGTAGAAAAACTGGTGGGGGTTGAAGGAGGGGATGACAGTTCCTGATGTGCTGGGACACCAGTTGCTCAAAACACTTCATGACTACAGACGGCAGTACTATGGGTCTGTAGTCATTCAGGCTGTCAATTGCAGACTTTTTGGATATGGGGATGATGGTGGAGGCCTTGAGGCAGGAGGGGATAGTGGCGTGGGTCAGGGAGGGGTTGAACAGCTTGGTGAGGATCTCTGCCAGCTGGTCTGCACATGCTTCGACCACCGCTCCTGAGATGCCGTCAGGACCAGCAGCTCTGTGGTGGTTCCCTGCTCTCAGCTGCCTCCTCACATCATGCACCTGTAGAAGGGGGAAGGGGGGAGGGGGAGTGGGGATGGGTTGGGGGGAAGGTGTGCTCAAACTGGGTAAAAGGTGCTCTTAAGCTCCTCTGCCAGAGTGAGGCTGCTGTCTGATGGTGAGGGCCTGGATGCCTCTCCACATCTGTCCGGGATTGATGTCTGTGAGGAAGCCCTTCACCTTCCTCCTGTAGGCGTTCTTGGCAAGTTTTATGCCTCTTGTCAGGTTGGCTCATCCATTCAAGTGGATGCCCTGAATTTCCCTCTGGGATTAATAAAGAATACAAAAATACAAAATAAAGCAGTTCTGTAGCTGGAGGAGAGCATTTTCAGGCCAGGTTTAATTGTTTGTTTGGTTGGGGGGAACTCTTCCTAAGGGGGGTGTAAGCAGGTATTAGAAGCAGGGAGAGATGGTCTTATTGTCCAAGGTGAGGGAGGGGGGTGGCTCTGTAGGCGTGCTTTATGTTGCTGTAAACATGATCCAGTGTTTTTTTCTCTCTTGTGGGACACTTAACGTGTTGGTGGAATTTGGGGAGTACAGTCTTTAAGCATGCTTTGTTAAAATCCCCTGCAATATTGTGGACTGCGTCAGGGTGATCTTTCTGTTGGCTGCTAATGATGTGCTGGTGGTGGCTGAGTGCTAAGCTAATGCTACCTGTTATGTCGGTAATAGAAGCCAAGGACGAGACCGGGTGTTAGATTGAACGCACGTTTATTATAAGATACTCCACAGCACACGAGCCTACCCGCCAGGCAGAGAGGTGGCCAAGAGACCGCCCCTCCTGCCCGCTACCCTGTTATAGCCGTGGGTGGCGGCGGAACCGGAAGGTGGATCCATCACCTGCACCACACAAATAAAGGACCAAACTCTAACACAACCCCCCCCCTTCACAAAAGCCAAAAACACACACATAATTCAGACCCACCCTAATTTGGAACCCGAATCACACATTAAAAGTAATGATATAACACAATACTAATGCAATCATTCCAAAATAACTAAAACTAGGGGGAGATTGGTAGACTGCCACCTCACCCCACGCGGCGAAGTGGGTAATTCTGCTGTTTGCACTTTAAATACTGTAATTCCACTTAACACAAAACACTGCTGTGTCCTACTGTAAAGATAACATCAAATTAATCCCTGTGAACATACAAATAATAGATACATAGGGTACAACAGTCTAAAACACCACAAATAAATCAAATACCAACCATAAGAACAAATCCATGCCCCCCTTCCCCTTTGGACAGTCCTCCCATCAGTCTGCCCCAGCAGGGAAATTACTTCCCGGGTTGCCGCTGGCTGTCTCGACCCCAGTGCGTCTCCTCTTCGACACCACCAAAGGAATCCCATATTCAGACCCAAGGCCACCAATTTTCTCCTGAGCACGCTGTAGCTCATTCGAGTGGCTTCATGAGCTATCCGATAGTTGGAGATAGGCGTCTTCCCGTGTGGCCGCCACCTGCAGCCGCCCCTGGTGTTCTTTCATCAACCACTTGGCCTGGATCCACCGTGACCATGCCTCCTCTTGGGCCTGGACCACATCCGTGACCCCCAGAGGGGCCCTACTCAGCTGGCAGTGTTTCTGTATAGCACGTCGTTTTACCATGCCAGCCGGTCCTGCCCTGACCACTTTTACCTCCGCCACCGCCTTCGCTGTTGTGACCCCCTGTTCACTGGCACCTTCCAGCCGAAATCCGGGAACAGATGAAGCCAGCCTCATGACGTCACCCGCCATCACAGGCGTCCCTCTGTGCCGCCCAGTACCCTTGTCTAGGGCAACTTGAGCTCTGGCACCGGAACCCTCCTGTGATGGCCCTGGGTGATGATGGTCCTGCTCACTCTCCAGGGTGCCAGACAACTTCTCGTCCCACACAGCTCCGTCTTCCATTCTCGGGACCGGCGGGTCCCACAAACTGCAGCCCAACCACTACTCTCCAGCACCACTTTTAATGGTGAAGCCCAGGCCATAAAATAGATCACATCCCATTATATTCTCTCCACGGGCAGTCACGATGAACCTCAGGTCACACACCTCTGCCGACTTGTACCGTGCCATCAGTCTCAACGTTCCCACTGTAGCCAATCTTCCTCCAACCGCAGAGCGGTGGCGAGTCACCTCCAATCCTGTAATGTGGGAAAAAACTCCTCACGGTCACCCAATTCAACACGGAGCCCACTGCTCCCATGTCAGTCAACAGTGGCCCCACCACCCCGTCCAACTCCACCATACAGTACGAGCGTCCGTAGGTACTTGGGGACACAGCATGGACAACTGTTGGAGCGGGAGAGTCCTCTTTGAATTTCAGACTTCCTTGCTCAAACTTGTGGCATACCCTGGTCAAATGATGCAAGTGTCTGCACTTGCCGCAGCGCTTCCCTCTCACCAAACACTCTCTGGCCTGAAAGCAGTGCTTCGTGGACCCACAACCCATACACATGGGCATTCCCGGGGCGGACCTCATTTTCACAGCATTGGTGTAGTCCTTATCACATTCCCCGCTATTGTCACTGTCGGGGTCCACTGGCTGCGCCATTGACTGTGATCCAAGTTGTCGGTGTAGCACATTCCCACTCTACTCTCGTGATAGTTTATCCACAGCTTTCAACTGCTGAGCTAAATCGATGGCTGTGGATAGTATCAGTTTGCCCGAGAATGTAGGTAGTTTTGGCCTAATAGCAGGACAGTTAGTATGTTCCACCAACTGGTCGCAAACCATCTCCTCCTCCAACAGTCTGAACTGGCAGTCGCTGGTCAGTAGTCTCAGGTCTGCCACAAACCACTGCACCGACTCGTCAACCCGTTGGCGGTGCTGTCGAAACTGGATCCTGCGGATGATGACGTTTTCCGGGGTATGAAAATGGCGCACCATTAGCTCAACCACTTCTTCAAAACTATCACAGTTGCCCAACATACTTAAAATTCGCTTTCCCTCCATTCCAAGATTATGAACCAACAACACACGTGCCCTCAGTTTCTCAAGCCTCCCAAGGTCCAGCACCACGAAGTACGTCTGGAATGTGGTGAACCACCTCAACCAAGGGACAGGTGGCTCACTGGGAAGCTCCAAAAACAGCCGAATAGATGTAACACACGCGTCCATACCTACTTTTGTCCTTGTTGCCAAATGTTATGTCGGTAATAGGAGCCAAGGACAAGGCCGGGTGTTAGACTGAACACACGTTTATTATAAGATACTCCACAGCACACAAGCGTCCCCACCAGGCAGAGAGGTGGCCAAGAGACTGCCCCTCCTGCCCAATGCCCTCTTATAGCCGTGGGTGGTGGCGGAACCGGAGGGTTATTTGGTCCTTTATTTGTGTGGTCCCACCCGTACCACCCAAATTACACACTGTTACAATTACTGCTGTTTGCTCACGGGGTAGATAGAAGGGCCTACACAGAAAGGACATGGCCTCTAAGTCCGGTAAATAGTGGCTTTGAATTATTCTGCTGTTATTATACCAAGTCTAAAGCACATAAACACAGAGCCCATCACCCCTGCCCTTTCCAGAATCAGCGTTGCGGTCAAAATGGAGTGTAGTTCGTTCAGGTAATTCCACAGTGGCATCTGGGGTGAGCGGGTGAAGCCAAGACTCGGTCACAATCAGAATACAACAGTCCCAGACATAGCGATTGTAGGCAATCTCTGATTGCAGCTTATCCACTTTGTTGACGAGGAATCTGGCGTTGGTGAGGAAAATTGAAGGTAACAGTGGTTTAGTGCACTGTGTGCGCTGCTGGGCACGGAGGCCAGCCCTGCAGCCTAGTTTCTTCTTTCTCTCTCGGCACCATCTGCACCTCTTGCTGGGCCCGATAACAATCCGCAGAATGCCCAGAGATCTGGCAATCTCCTCAGGGATGTTGTATTGATTGCTGGAATAAGCGGTGGAGATGTCAGAATTAAGTTGGCGGCCAACGCCTAGAAGTTCCTGGCAACTGTAGGTAGTCTGTCATAGAATGAGGACAAAAAAAGCAGGAAAAACACAGAAACAAGTGCAGTAGTCTGGGATGTTTAGCCGCACCGTGTGGACACGCAGCCATCTTGCTTTTGCTAAGGGTGAGTCCAGTAAGCCTACAGGGAAAGCTCATTTCAGCCACTTGCATCTGTGATTTTGTTCTTTCGGTCATTATCCAAAGCTCATGATCATAGGTGAGAGTAGGAACATAGATTGACTGGTAAACTGACAGCTTTGCCTTAAAGCTCAGCTCCCTCTTCACCACAACAGACCGGTACAAGATCTGCATCACTGCAGCTGCTGCTCCAATCCATCTGTCAATCTCTCGCTCAAGTCTCCTCTCACTCATGAATAAGATCCCGAGATACTTAAACTCCTCCACTTGGGGAGGACAATGTATGACCATTCACAGATAAATTCTTTAGGTGTGAAATCCCTTAGAAAAGTCTGGACATTCTCTGGCAACTTTAAAAGTTGTTTGTATGATACATTGTTTAGGGCCACCCAAGTTTAGGGCCACCCAAGCTTTGTGACTGCACTACCTGCCCACGACCTGAACATGTTGAAAGTGGAGGACACAGTCCAGTCCAAAGACAGATAATTTTTTTCCACACATAAGGAGTTTTTCAGAACTCCTTATAAGAACTCCTTATACAAAGATATACAGTGATGATAATCAAGTCAGTGGCAGTAATGCACCTGTGAGCTGGTTGCCAACCACCAATCAAATCTAAAAGAAGAAGAAGAAGAAGACATCCTCCCATTTTAACAGTGCATAGATCTGATTGTCATCTGCATAACAGTGGAAGAAAATACCATGCTTTCTGGGAATGAAACCCAGAGGAAGTAAATAAAGTTGAAAAAGGATGGGCCCTAAAATGAGCCCTGTGGGACCCCACATGGCAGGGGAGCTGAAGAGGATTCAGAACTGGCAAGGCTTGTCATTATTGTGGTGCATTACAGGGAAATGACAAATATGGCACAAGTCCTCTTGCTTGTCACACATTCACACTAAAATTAATGTGCTAAGATATAACTGTGGATTTATGATTTATCTGCCTGACAGTAAACTGATATTGTCATATTGGTTTTCATTTGTTAATTGCTGCTGTCACATAACACATGGCAGATTGGCTTGGTGTCTCCTGACAAACTGATTGGCCTTTTTTCAATGGCCAGTGTCAGTCATCCAGAGAGTTCAGCGTCAGTTCACTCTGGGAGAGATACAGACACACAGCAGCTGCCATACAGTCCACTCCTTTTCCTTGAGAGATAGCATGTTTTTGTTTGTTATTTGTGTTTGTCTAACTAGAACTTGAACTCTCCAACTGTGAGAGGCACAGCACCCTGAATTGGCCAACAAGCCACAGATACAGAGCTAATGATGAGGGAGAAGAACAAGAGAGATGTGGTGCATGGAGATGACACAGATGCCATATTGAGTCACATTTTCCTTTAATTCATGTTTGGCAGTCAAGTTTTCTGTAGTTCTTTAAAATATGTGTGACCCTGAAAATTGAGCATTTCTGACTATGAGTGAATAGCAGTAGCAGTCAGGGGGAGAACTGTTGTGGGGGACATGTTCACGGACATGTCCCACTCTTTTAATTATGTCTAACCTCAGTTATCATTATTGTTTATCATGCTCTCGCCCTCAGTTGTGTTTATCATTTGTATTCTCATTGTCATTATCTCTGTATTGAGTCTTATGTTAACAGTGCTTTGTGTTACTCCTGTTTGGCTAATTATTCATGGCTGTGCCTTATTGTTGTGGATTATTCCCTGCCTTATTTAAACACCTGACGCCCTACCCTCAGTAGGGCTTCCGCGTCAATCCTCGCCACAGTGCCTGGAATTTATTATTGCTCCGTCTTTCATTGTTCAGCCCATGTACCAACACATACAGTTACACTACTGTTCGCCAGTATTGTTTGGTATTATTTTTGTTCACTTTATTCTCTGTGTTCAGCCCTCATGCTGTTTTTATTTGGCTATAAAATATTCCTAAACTTTGCCTAGCATTTGAGTCCATCATTAAGCCCCACATGGACAAATATGACAAGCACTGATTGTATAGCAAGATGTTTTATCATTTTCGACAGCTCATAAGATATAAAATAAACTGTGGCAAGTAAATGAACACTTTAAATATCGTAAATATAACTTTGCCAAAATGATAATTTCATTTCTTCATCTTCAACTGCTTCACCCTTTTTGGGCCACAGGGGCTGCTGTAGCCTATCCTAGTGTCTTTGGACAAGAGGCAGGGTACACCCTGGACAGATCACTAGTTCATCACAGGGCCAATACAGAGAGACAGACAACCATTCACGTCCACTTTCATAACTAAGGACAATTTATCTCTAGTTGATAAATTATTTAACGTTAACTTTGGACTATGTGAGGAAACCAGAGTACCCATCAAAAACCCACATAGACATGGAGAGAACATACACTACAAACTCCACACAGAAAGGTCACTGGCAGCCAAGGGTGGGATTGAACCCACAACTTTCTTGTTCCATCGCCACAGTGCTAACCGCTAACCGCTACTCCACCAAGCTGCTCATTTCTTCAGTTACTTTAAATTAATAAATTATCTTTAATTAAATACAACTAGAAAAAAAATATAATTTAAAATATCTTCACTGCTATTTGGAGTAGTTAAAATTGAATATAAGATATCTCATGTCTCGTAATTTAAGATATCTCAAAAGCATTTTTGAATATCTGGAATATAACTGTTTTTCTGAAATAACATTTTTTCTGTACTGTTATAATAAATAAATAGTGAAGATTAGTTAATCAGATATTACACAAAGTGCTTGCACACACATACTGTATCTCTTAAACCCACACATACACCATTCACACATAAACATCAATTGCTTACACACAAAGTACACACACATACTACACACACACATATAAGTTTCACAGGAAAGTCTTTGTTCTTGTTTCTATATACAGTGCATCCGGAAAGTATTCACAGCACTTCACTTTTTCCACATTTTGTTATGTTACAGCCTTATTCCAAAAGGGATTAAATTATTATTTTTTCCTCAAAATGAGGAAGATGAGGTATGAGGTAAATGAGGCCTGGTGAGGGAGATCGCTCAGGACTTCAAGACCGTCCTGCGTTTCCTGAGCTTCGCCGTCATGGCTCTGCAGGAGACCAGCGAGGCCCACCTGGTGGTCTCTTCTTCGCTAAGGGGGTCACCATCATGCCCAAAGACTTCCAGCTGGCCCGCTGCATCCGCGGAGAGAGAGCTTAGACTTTCTGCTGCACATTCACCAGCCATAATGCTCTGCACTGTGTGTCTATATATGTACATTTATAGTAATATGGACATATGTTTACTAGATGTTGTTTTTTCTTGCCTTCTGATTGTTGCTCTGAGTGTTGCTATCCCTGTGCTGTTGCAATCCTGGAATTTCCCCATTGTGGGACTAATAAAGGCTTATCTTATCTTATCTTAAAATTCTACACACAATACCCCATAATGACAACATGAAAAAAGTTTTTTTTTGTTGAAATTTTTGCAAATTTATTAAAAATAAAAACTAAGAAATCACATGTACATAAGTATTCACAGCCTTTGCTCAATACTTTGTTGATGCACCTTTGGCGGCAATTACAGTCTCAAGTTTTTTTGAATATGATGCCACAAGCTTGGCACATCTATCTTTGGGCAGTTTGGCCCATTCCTCTTTGCAGCACCTTTCAAGCTCCATCAGGTTGGATGGGAAGCGTCAGTGTACAGCCATTTTCAGATCTCTCCAGAGGTGTTCAATTGGATTCAAGTCTGGGCTCCAGCTGAACCACTCAAGGACATTCACAGAGTTGTCCTGAAGCCACTCCTTTGATATCTTGGCTGTGTGCTTAGGGTCGCTGAGGTCAAGAGCGCTCTGGAGCAGGTTTTCATCCAGGATGTCTCTGTACATTGCTGCATTCATCTTTCCCTCTATCCTGACTAGCTTCCCAGGTTCTCCTCTCTTCATAGAGCAATGCAGGAGCTCTGACAGAGTGACTATCGGGTTCTTGGTCACCTCCCTGATTAAGGCCCTTCTTCTATTCAGTTTAGATGGACAGCCAGCTCTAGGAAGAGTCCCAGTGGTTCCAAACTTCTTCCATTTACAATGACCTCCATCATCCATTAAATGGATCCATTAAATGGATGATGGAGGCCACTGTGCTCACTGGGACCTTCAAAGCTGCAAAAATGTTTCTGTACCCTTCCCCAGATTTGTGCCTCGAGACAATCCTGTCTCGGAGGTGTACAGACTCCTTTGACTTCATGCTTGGTTTGTGCGCTGACATGCACTGTCAAGTGTGGGACCTTATATAGTGTAACAAATATGTGTGATTAATAATTATGATCAGGTATAAAAAAAATTTAATTTATATTAATGTATTGGGACCGGAAATTTACTTTGGGTCCACACACATAAAAAGTTAATAAACACTCATAAAGGGGCACCAGCTCCTCTCTAAGGAGCAATTTTAATCTTTAACTTTACTTTATACCTGTTTAATCACTCAATAAATTAATTAACAATCAGTCTCAAAATTTTAGTGAATTCAGTACTGGGGACTTTGACACAAGACTCAGAATGAAATAATTCCCAACAACTTCTCTCATTTTCACATATTTATTAAATGAAATGATGATTAAAAGACATTGCAGTGATTAATTAAACTTGTAAATAGATAGATAGATAGATAGATGTACTTTATTGATCCCAAAATAGATTAACAATGTAAGCATTTGCAGAACCAGGGTTAAAATGTGAGCTGAATTTAGATCAGTTTGAAGTTAACAGATTATGGAAAATTGAACGCAAATTTATGGGGAAAATTAAACTATAATGGAAAATTCTGGGTTACTCTTAAGAAAATGAAAATGGAATTTTAAGGAAAAGAGTTATGTTAAGTGCTCTTTAATTTCATATTTGATCAGATATTCAAATTATCCTCATATCTCAGACGTTTCATTCAGCAGATGGATAAAGAATGTCACTCACTTGACTCCGGATTAGTGAAGATCCTTCTGCGTTGTCCTGTAGTTCTTAGATGGCTCCAAAAGTCGGAATCTTTGATCAGCAAATATTCTTTGATGAGGGATGAGATTGGTTTGTTTGATCCCAATGGTTGAAGTCCAGCTGAAGCGTCTACTCTTCGTAGCATGCTCATTTCTTCAGCTGCGTGTGATGGCAGGCGATGTCGAGAATCTGTGGCTTCCCATGAGGAATTCAGGAATAATTAAAAATCTGATCTAATAGCAAAATTAACAGATCTTAGGACTTTGTGGAGATGAAATTAGTTTCTAGTGTGTAAGTTGGTCAATAAAAAAATTATAAAAATAAAGTCAAGATTAAAAATGGCAAGTTTAAAATAAGTTTAACAGGAAAAAGTTATAAAAATAAACATCTAGAAATGGAATTTGACTCCAAGTTTAGCATTTGAGCTCAAGAAAGAAAGAATTACTTCCCAGATGTTTAAGGAAAAAAAAACATTAAAGCACACAAAGTTTACAGAATGCAAAGTTACAAGTCATCTGCTCTGTGATCGTAGGAGAAAGACACATGGGAGAAGGCTTCTTTGTTCGGCAGTCTTTTGTTCTCCCGAAAGTAAATGCTCTGCTGTGGAGACGAGCAGTGAAGTGGACGAAGGACAAAAGGAGAAGAGAAAGAGGTGATGATGCAGTTCCCTTTTTATCTGTGGAGAATTTTCGTGGGCTTTTCTGGATTGACAGAAGCCTAGACCAATAGCCTTTCTTCATGGGTGGGCTTTAAGAACTTTAGTCCAATAAACAAACAGTCTTTTTTCTGAACCTTGAGAGAGCTGTTGTCACGCAGAGATTGGTCATAATAGGTCACATGATTTGAGAGACGTTTTAACAAATTCTGATACACACAGCTTAATATTCATCTATGCCCTTGTATATAAAACTAAGCTAACCTTAGTGATTCATGCAACTTATAACCAGTGCTTATAAATTAACATGCAAGAATAAACATCCATTTAAACACTTTAGCATGCACGTATTTAAAATCAAGGATTAATATGTTTCAAACCCATTATTGATTTTCCAAATCAAAACAGAGTCCATTTGCTTTTCATGGTGTCCTGAAAAAAAGAGAAATGTTGAGAAGTGAGTTAACAATAATGTGGTTAAAAGCTTCACTGGTTAACTCCAGCATGTCTCAGAGTTGCCAGTAGAGGGCAATGTTGAGCTGTGGATATTTTGTAGGCCATATGAGGTGCTCCAGAGGTCTGTTCTATGTCTCCAAGTTTTATGGGCCAATAAAAGGTTAGGGATTTCAGAGACTGGATTAACAAAGGAATGTTAGTTCAGCTGTGGTCCTGGGGTAAAAGAGCAGTTCTTGACTGACCTTTTCCTGGGTGAAACAATGTCTTTAAGCTGAAGAATAATTTTATTGATGAGCCAAAGTGAGATGATGCTACAATAGACAGATGTGTGCCTTTCCAAATCATGTCCAATCAATTGAATTTACCACAGGTGGACTCCACCTGTGGAGTCCACCTGTGTGATGTTTCTACAGATGGCTCTGTAGAAACATCTCAAGGGTGATCAGTGGAAATAGGATGTACATGAGCTAAATTTTGAGCTTGAATGAATGAATGAATGAATGAATGAATTTATTTCAGATAGTACAGTACAGGTTAAAAGAAACTGTATAATATAACAACAAGGTCAAATTAGACAAAGACTCCTTCTTCTATACAATTCCACGTGAGTTATCCGAAATGGGTGATGGCTGAAGCCACAGCTTATATTGCCCACCCATATTCCATCCAAGAATTCAAAAGAGAAAAAAGAGAAAACAAGACAAGAGCGATTACAATTTAAAACAAAGCTAAGACAAAATGTGACTGAGAGAAAAAAAAAAAAAAAAAAAGAAAACTAAGCTAAGCTAAGTTAAGCGGTTACTATTCAAAACAAATCTAAGACAAAGTGTCACAGAGAAAAAAAAAAACAACAAAAAACTAAGCTACAACACAACACAGGCTGGATATGCCAATCCTTATGTGAGTTTACATGTCGTCTTGTAAATATGTTTGGAGTATTTCTTCCTTTAGTTTTTGTTTAAATTGTCCAAGCGTTGTACATGATTTTAATTCAGGTCCAAAATCGTTCCATAATCTGACTCCTTGCACTGAAATACAGTGTTGCTTGGTGGTTGTTCTCACTGTAGGCTTTTGAAATATACATGTTCCTCTGAAGTGATATCGTTTCTCCCTTGTTTGGAACAACTTTTGGATATTTGCGGGCAGTGATAAATTCTTCACTTTGAACATTATTATTGCGGTTTTAAAGTCAACCAGATCTTTCAACTTGAGAGTTTTTTGTTTGAGAAAAAGTGGGTTTGTTGGTTCCCTGTAAGCTGCTTTGTTTATTATACTAATAGCTCTCTTTTGAAGCATAAAGAGTGGATATATGTTTGTTTTATATGTATTTCCCCATACTTCATTACAATATGTCATGTATGGGAGTATTAATGAATGATACAAGGTGTATAGTGTGGGTTGATTCAGCAAATATTTCACTCTGTGTAATATTGCAATTGATTTGGATACTTTACCTTTAATATAATTAATATGTGACTTCCAACACAGTTTGTTATCAATTATTACTCCAAGGAATTTAGTTTCAGATACCCTTTCAATCTCTACACCATTTACATTGAGTTTGGGTACTGGGTTGCTGTGATGGTTGTTAAAGACTATAAATTTTGTCTTACTTAAATTGAGCGTTAATTTGTTTGAATCAAACCACAGTTTAAGCTTTCCTAATTCCTTTCCGAGTGTATCCAGAAGTTGTTCCAAATTGTTTCCACTGCATAGCAGATTAGTGTCATCGGCAAACAATATTAAGTCCATTTTTTCTGAAACTTTACATATATCGTTTATATACATATTGAATAATAATGGTCCCAAAACTGAACCCTGTGGGACTCCACAGATGACCTTCAGCAACTCTGAGTTTTTGTTGCTAACACATACATACTGATATCTATTCTTTAAGTAACTACTTAACCAGGACAGTGCTATCCCTCTAATACCACAGTTTTGTAGTTTCTTTAATAATAAATTATGATCTACTGTATCAAATGCTTTTTTAAGATCTAGGAATACTCCAACTGAATACTCTTTATTTTCAATGGCTGTTGATATTTTTTCTGTAAATTCCATTAGGGCATATGCAGTTGTCCTCTTGTGTCTGAACCCATATTGCTGCTCACATAATAAATCATTCTTCAGTATGAAGTTGTCAATTCTCTCATAGAATATTTTTTCAAGTATCTTGGAAAATTGCGGTAATAGTGAAATTGGTCTATAGTTTGAGAGTTCCCCTCTGTCGCCCGTCTTGTATATCGGTATTACTTTAGCTATTTTCATTGCATTGGGAAATATACCTGATTGGAGAGACAGGTTACAGATATACGTCAGTGGTTTTACTATGCATTCGATAACAGTTTTGACTAGTAGCATGTCAATACCATCACAGTCAGTAGATGTTTTACTTTTGAACGATTTAACAGTTTCAATGACCTCTCTTTCGTCTGTGTTCTTTATGAAGATGGAGTCTTTTACAGCAGTGTTATTGCATATTGTATCACCTGTAGGTACCGTAGTGGGTATTTCTCGGGCCAGTTTAGGTCCAATGTTAACAAAAAAATTATTAAATTCATCTGCAGGTGAAGCTATATTCACACTCTGAGTCGTTTTATTATTTTTTGGAATATTAGTTGGGTAGCTTGTATTTCTGCTTTTATTTCCAAGGATACTGTTGAGTATTGTCCATGTATTTTTAATATTGTCTTTGTTTTTCGCCAGTTCTTTACTGTAATAGTCTCTTTTACTACATCTTATTATATATGTTAACTTATTTTTGTATGTTTTATACCGCTGCTCTGCTTCTTTTGTTCTTTTCTTTAGGAAAGCTTTATATAATAATTTTTTTTTTTTACACGCCTTTTGTAGTCCTTTGGTTAACCATGGCTTATCAGCAAATTTGTGTTTAAGTTTTTTTTTTACTAATGGGCAGTTTTTTTCATAAAGAGTGGTTACAATGTTTATAAATGTGTCATAGGCTTCATTTACATCTGATACATAGACTTCTGTCCAGTCTTGCTTCAGCAAGTCCTCTTTAAGAGAACTGATTGCATTTGGTGATTTGTGTCTGAACGATTTTGAAGTTTTTTCTGCGTTGGGCCCCGTGTGGCCATGGATAAGTGCAAAGGTTGGCAAGTGGTCACTTATATCATTTATCAATAATCCACTTTCTATTTTCTTATCGAAAACATTGACAAACAGGTTGTCAATAAGTGTAGCAGAGTGAACTGTGATTCTACTGGGATGTGTTATTGTGGGATATAGACTCATGCTGTACATAGAGTTCATAAACTCTGTAACTACATTTTGTTGATGTGGATTCAGTAAATCAATATTGAAATCTCCACAAATTGCTACCATTTTCTTACTAGTAATATTATTGTACAGCTCGACTAATTTATCTCTGAATGTCTCAATGCAAGTTCCCGGCGTTCTATATATGCAGCTTCATGACAAAGGCTGTGAATACTTATGAACATGTGATTTCTTAGTTTTGTATTTTTAATAAATTTGCAAAAATCTAAAAAAAAACTTTTTTCACATTGTCATTGTGGGTATTGTGTGCATAATTTTAAGGGGAAAATGAATTTACTCCCTTTTAGAATAAGGCTGTAACATAACAAAATGTGGAAAAAGTGAAGAGCTGTAAATACTTTCTGGATGCACTTTAAGTCTTTGGTCCTGTTTTTAATTCTATTGGAAAACTTAATATGAAGATAATAATCTGTGGCTATTTTTATGATTGTAAGAACACGCAGGTAGTCAAAAGCATGCATGCATTCACATGTTAGGGACAGATCAAAGAGCTGCTTTTTAGAAATAAGGAAGATTTGCAATGCAGGAACTTTTTTGTATCAATAGTGAGCATAAATAAAGTACTCTAATACATTATAAGACTCTCAAACTTAATCAGCGAGTGAGTAATGGAGAAATAATTACGAGATCTCAAATTTAATCCATGAGTGAGTAAAAGTATTAATTCTAATACAAGACCTTAAATAACATAACTAAGTGAGTAAAAGTATGAATGATTGTAAAAATTTATGGTGCAGCGTGGGATCTTAAAATACATCATTAGTGAGCGACTGTCCATAATAATAAAGATAGCTTGTTAAAATCAGTATAGGATTTAACTTTATGATACGATACCTCTTGTACTGAGGACCGGACATGGCTCAGTGAAAGTATTCATCTACATCAAGTTATGCTAAAAGAAAAGAGTTGTAAGTTCATGTGCACTATTTCATGTGACTGAGCTGATGTGTTCAGTCACACAGGATCCAATGACTCTTAATACTTTAACATCTATCATAAATTAAGAAAACACATATACATTATACAGTCACCTTACCACTGGACATGTGCTGCAAACACGAGCTTCACATATGGCTGTATGGAATGCACAATTTGTAACCCTATTAGAATAACTAAAACATCTCTGAAGTTGTATGACACTGGACAATATTATGTTGGAATAAATGTACGTAGAAAAGACCCCCTTCTTGCTAAGTAGGACAAACAAAACAAACTTCTCTTGCTCAGGACTTAGGAACATTTCAAACAGTTCCTCCAAGCCATCCTCTGCAGTCATAGTCCCAGTGTCAATGGTGCCAGGGCAGAACAATACCTCTGAACTAAATGGAGGATGGTGGCTCTGTGGGCATAGGGTTTACTCACACCTGCTCTCTAACTGGAGATGTCTGTTCCCCTGTATGACTGACTAACCACACTATCATGATGTATCTGGATTGAGTCAGACAGTCAGGGTGCTGAAAGAGTGACCTGGAATACAAACCACACTAATATATTCGCTGCTGAGCAGCGAATATATTAGTTGAATTTAAACATTGGAGCATCGGCCAAAAGGTCACACTTGCATTATTTCCTTGAACAGAGGTTGGAAAGAATATTCTTAGGACTGAGTTTTGACCAAGTGTCATAATGATAGAATGGTCAGCTCACGTGCAGGTGCCACACCAGAGAAAACACACGACACAGAGAAGCTAAGTTTAAACAATTTATTAATCCAAAAGCCAGCAGAGTTAGGAGAAAATATGTCACACGCCAGAGGAAGACTCAGCCTGTGGAGAGGAGACGAGAGCTGGTTAATAGGAGGAGAGAGGTCATGGAAAGTGGGAAACAAATTGCCACTTACAGGAGTTGAGCAGAAAGCCCGGCAGAAAACTCCAGCAGAAATAGACAAACCAGCAGGATGAGGCTGGCAGGCAGTAGGATTGGAGAGGAGCTGGGGATGATGTCTGACCGGGTGGAAACAGGTGGCTGAGACGGAGATGAGGATCAGGTTGGGGTTCAGGTTCCTTTATTTGTACCCGCAGGTAGATTTGTTTTGTTACAAACCACAATTACGTTCAACATGAACACAAACACAGGCACACATGAAGCTGACGATAAACACGATAAAAGTACTCAAGGCTCCACCAATCAGGACATAAGACAAAGAGATAAGAGAAAAAACAAAGAGATAAGAGAGAAGGGTCATATTAAAAAAGTTAAAAAGAAAGTCAAAGAGATTAAAAAACTCAATAAAAGTTTGAAGTCTAAAACCCAATAAAAGATTTAAAATCCAAGTGAAAAACCTACAAAAACAAACAAATATAAAATAAAAATTAATAAATGAATAACTAAATTATGTGCAATATATTGCTACATCTTGTTCAACTCTTTAACAGCAGCAGGAACAAAGCTGTTTTTGTAGCGCTGGGTTTTACATTTTGGGACAACAAACCTCTGTCTGGAGGGGAGAAGCTGAAAGTGGCAGTGCAAAGGGTGGGAGTCATCATTTAAAATGGAGCTAGCAATCCTCTGTACCTGTCTGGTGTACAGGGATGTCAGGCCTCAGCTGTGACTCACCAAGCAAACGACTAGACCATCTAACTACCTGGTCTAAGGATTTCCTCTGTTTCAGTTTTATCTGACCAAACCATGACACTAAAGAAAAGGATAAAACAGTTTCAATAAAAGCCCGATAAAACATTGTCATTATGGTTCGGTCAATTTGGAAGTGTGTGAGTTTCCTTAAACAATGCAAATGTTGCTGACCCTTTTTGCACACCCTTTCACAGTTCTCTTCAAAGTTTAAATTACTATCAATAATCGTCCCAAGATATCTGTAAGATTGCACACATTCAATGGTCTGGCCTTTTAGTACAGTGACTTTGTGCCTGGGAGTTTTCCTCCTAAAGTCAATAGTCATATATTTAGTTTTTGTTGTATTCAGCTGCAGGAAGGAATCCTCACACCAGTGAACAAAATCATCAACTACTGGGCCGTGGCCACTCTCACCATCCTGAAGGAGACTGACAATAACTGAATCATCAGCATACTTTATAATGTGTCTGTTGTAATGTCTGCTCCGACACATGTTTATGTACAGGATAAAGAGTAGTGGTGACAACACACACCCCTGAGGAGAGCCAGTAGAAGAGCACTTTAGGTCAGACAATGTACCATTGACCCTTACTCTCTGTGTCCTGTTGGTTAAAAAATCCAGAATCCAACCCACCAGATTATTACTCAAATCAAATTGTTGCAGGAGCCTTTCAACTAAAATATGAGGTTGGATTGTATTAAAGGCAGAAGAAAAGTCCACAAATAAAAGCCTGGCATGTGATTAAAATCCAGATGTTTAAAAAGCATGTTAAACAGAGTGACAGTGGCATCCTCCACTCCTCTGTGAGGCCTGTAGGCAAACTGCAAAGCATCCAATGCATGCTCAGTCTGCTTTAGGACCTCAAATCTGACCAGTTTTTCAAAAATTTTCATTAATATTGAAGTCAAGGCAACTGGTCTAAAATCATTTACCGTTTTAGGACAGCTGGATTTTGGAACAGGGACAACCACAGTATCTTTCCAGACCTTAGGCACATGTTGTGTCTGTAAGGACTTATTAAAAATGTAGTGAAACACAGGACTCAGTTCATGTGCACAGGACTTTACCAAGTGTCCACATATACTATCAGGGCCCTGACTTTTGTTCACTTTTGCAGCGCAGAACTCCCTTTTAACATCCTGCACCTCAATATTAAAGTGCTGATTGTCTTTGAGTTTCTGTCTCAAATCATGGGTTCCTGTGCTAAAATCAGAGGAATCAAAACGATCATAAAAACAATTAAGAGCATTAGCCAGCTCTGTGTCTGAATTAAGACCATCTAAAAACACACGATTACTGCACTCTGTGCTCTGAAGGCCTGCAATAGTTTTCATACTGGCCCAGGCTGAACCAAACTTCTTTGCCCCCATCTTGCTTTCCAATTCTGATCTATAATTCTGTTTGGCTCTAAAAATTTTGGCCTTCAGCTCTTTTGTGGCAACCTGCAGCTCAGAAACATCCTCCTGTTTAAAGGCAAGTGCTTTCCTCTGTAAGCAGGATTTAACTGATTTAGTAACCAATGGCTTATTGTTGGGATATATTTTGACGCATTTACGTGGAACGATCATATCCCTGCAGAAAGCCAAGTAAGAGCATGTCACGTCCACCAAAGAGTCCAAATCATTTCCGCAGGACAGTGTGAACACCTCCCAGTCCGTACAGTTAAAACATTCCTGGAGGCAGACCACTGAATCATCTGTCCAGACCATTATGTCCCTGGTCTTCATCTTTTCTCTTCTGAAAGCAGTTTCATATGTGGGCAGCAAATGTACACAGTTGTGATCTGAGGATCCTAAAGGAGGAAGGGGAAGTGATTTAAAGGCCGCCTCTATAGATCCATAGCATAGGTCCAATGAGGATGATGAGGCAGGTGAGGGCACAACAATCCCCGGAGATGCACCGCATGGATGGCAGCAACCTGAAGGGAGAGAAAAAAGGAGAGGAATTAATTTTCATTTCCTCAGTTTTAAATGCTGAGGCACTTGCTAATTGTAGACAGTATACCCAACGAGCCAGCGCTGAAGCATTCGCTTGATGGTCCTTTTATGGGCTGGCAAGGCAGAAGCAGCAGGTGCGTCTACTCACGCAGGTGTAATGATTACCTGCGGAGTCTGGGAATCTCTAACAGGAAGGAGGGGGCGTGCGCTCATCTGAACATGACACCGAGATACTGAGAATAACCTGATGTCTTCACTACCTGGCTACAATCCTTCTTTGGACGGTGGGCAGGAGTGATAAAAAAACATAATATTATCCCTTATGATTAGAATTGACATTTTTATGCATGTAAGATGTTGTTGCATTCCCTGTGGTAGAGGCCTTATTGAAAAAAACAGTACATGCTGCTGTTGCACGCCAGGATCTCATATCAGCTCAGCAGGAGGAGAGCGACAAGGATTCAAGTGATGAGGACAGTCAGGCTTATTATCATGTCTACCAGTGTCTCTGCAAGAAAAAATGTTGGTATTGACAATAAGCCTATAATGACTAAAGCATGATGTACCAAAATTGTGTAAATACATTTATTGGAAGTTTTTTTAAGTTTTTATTTTTGATATTGAAATTGTAACACTGAATGTTTGTAAATGATGACTCATTTCTGTGATTGTCAGAGGTAGTAGAAACAAGGTGAGATTTTTTTCTTGTATAAATGCTCAAAGAATGAAGACAGAAAAGAAATTGCATTACAATGATTACTCATAGAAGTGTGTACTGCTTATATAGGTTTTTCACTCATCACACATGAGAATAATATCAGGTGTCTGATTCCTGTTTATTATAGTTATTGACACCATAAAATGGAGTCAAGAGATGAAATAATTGTTATAATAAATAAATAGGGAAGATTAGTTAATTAGATATTACACAAAGTGCTTGCACACACATATCTCTTAAACCCACACATACACCATTCACACATAAACATCAGTTGCTTACACACAAAATACACACACATACTACACACACATGTAAGTTTCACAGTCTTTGTTCTTGTTTCCATATATAGGCATGTGTAGGGCTGAAGAGAAAACATGGACGCTGACAGGAAAGCAGACATCTGGACACAAAAGAGCTCTGAAGTCATTTTGGACACTGAAGAGGACAGTTTGAAACAATGGACATGTATTGTTTGAAAGTAACGCCCACTAACGGCGAGCCTTTATATAGCTGTGTCCTCCCCAGGAAACAGAGCTGGGAGGTACTGTGGCCATGTTGACTCCTTGCGTGGTTCAATAAAAGTAAGCTGAGAAACAATATTTTCTTCTGTGATCATTGGTTGGTTAAATAAAAAGATTCTGCTAAATGTCCGGAAAATTAATTTTTACAGTACACCTATCTATAAATGCACAAAATCTCTATCTGCGTGTGTTTTTCACATATCTCTCAAACCGTTCGTTAGACTGACCTCAGATTTTATAAGTGCTTTGCTGAGGTTAGGGGGGTGTGCATCTCCGAGTATTGAGTTGATCAGTCAAATATGTCATTTTTATCAATAAAAGTTTAGCCACCACTATGTTTCCTCATGCTCTGGCTTCTGAAAATGTGGGCGGGGTTTCGGATCCAATGACCATCCAATGACCGGATCCATCAGCTCCCTCATCAAAAAGGCCCAGCAGAGGATGTTCTTTCTGCGGCAGCTGAGGAAGCTCAAGCTACCCACCAAGATGTTAGTGCAGTTCTACACGGCCATCATCGAGTCCATCCTCACCTCCTCCATAACTGTGTGGTATGCAGGAGCCACTGCCAGGGACAGACTAAGGCTGCAGCGCGTCGTGCGCACTGCTGAGAAGGTGATAGGCTGCGAGCTCCCATCTCTCCAGGACCTGTACATCTCCAGGACCCGGAGGCGTGCTGGCCGGATCATAGCCGATCCTTCACATCCTGGTCACGTACTGTTTGCCCCCCTCCCCTCAGGTAGAAGGCTTCGGTCCATTCGGTCTAAAACCTCCCGGCACATGAACAGCTTTTTCCCCTCTGCCATCAGACTGCTGAACATTAAGTGACTTTTTGACTCTCGTGCACTATGTACAGCAGCTCAACCAGACTCATGTCATTCATCACTGTTTTTCTGTTGCATTATCGACTGCAGTATGTGGTACTTCACATTATCTGCTACTTGCTAATTTTTTAAAACTGCCTTGACTAGTACTACTCATTATTACTAGTATTATTATTATTATTATTATTATTATTATTATTATTACTTATTATTACTTATTTTTCTACACTTATTGCACGTTTTTAGTCCTTTAGTTTTTTAGTTTATCCCTTTTTCTCATCATGTTTTTAATGTTGCAGCATGGCACCGAGACAAATTCCTAGTTTGTGTACTACATGAACAATGGCAATAAATCTGATAAATCTGATTCTGATTCTGACTCTGCACTGATTGGATAATACGCAGCATCATGACCAGTCACTCACCACAGCGCTCTGCAAACAGAAAAAGGAAGTAAAAAGCGAAATTTGACCAGAAAAAGAGAATACTGAAGATGTAATGCTTAAAAAAAATTATACTATAATGTTGCTGTGATTGCATATGTCTAAAGGATAATTTGGGGAAGGCCAGTGGGGACCGGGGTCTGACAAAGAACACTGTGTTGGAGAAGCAGAAGGCGGAATGTAATCCTTTGCAGGGAAGCAAGGCCAGCCCACCCGGTAAGCAGTAGATGGGAGTCCTGTTGTAGGACCGTCAGTCGCCGTCGCCGTTGGCACTCCTCTCGGTGTGCTTGCACAGCTATCAAAAAATTAAAAGATAATAATAATACTACCATGACTGTGGAGCGGAATGCCCAGATCAGCTGCATATAATATGCGGTCACATACGCACGGTTTGACTAAATGATGACTGTGACCAAACAGGACACATAAACACCCAAATAACAAAATAAATCATTTATATTTAAATATTGACGGTCAAATGGGCAACACTGATGTAACAGTTGCAGCCAAACGGGTCACCCTGCAGTGTATAAATAGAACAGCACTCAGAGAGCACATACCTCCACCAAGGCTCCTTCTGTCCCTCATGGATCACTTCCAAAATGTAATGAGTTTGTGTATAGGCCTAAAGCCACTTGTGAAAATTGCATCGAAGTCTGTCCATTAGTTTTGGAGTATTGTTGCTAACACACTTTGAAGAGATAAGAGCCTTGGCTGAGGTATCTATTCTCAGATCATCACCAAAATGTAATGGTTTCATCTCTAGCCCAAGAACCACTTCTGGTGAAAATCCATCCAAATCCATACAGTAGTTTTGGAGTATTGTTGCTAACACTTTGTGAGAAGATAAGAGCCTTGGCGGAGGAATGCATTCTCAGATCATCACCAAAATGTAATGGCTTCTTCTGTAGCCCCAGAACCACCTCTGGTGAAAGTTCCATCCAAATCCATCCAGTTGTTTTTTGGTAATCCTGCTGCAAAAATACAAACAAAGCCCTTGGTGGAAGTAGGCACTCTTAGACTGTCACCAAAATCTAGTCTTCTGCTCCCCATGCCATTACACACCTTCCCTAAAAATTTCATCAAAATCCGTTCACAACTTTTTTGAGTTATGTTGCTAACAGTCAAACCAACAAACCAACCAACACCACTGAAAACATTACCTCCTTCCTTGGCGGAGGTAATAATGGTGGGTGTTTTGTACTTATAATATTGCTAAAATATAAAATGATGCACTACAATGGGTCTCAAATATTTGTAAACATGTCCTGTTATATAGTAGTACTGCATGAGTTTATTGACGATAGACTATATACAACACATCACTCTATATATCCATCCATCCATCCAGCCATCAATCTTCTACCGCTTGATCCTTTTCAGGTTGCAGGGGGGCTGGAGCCTATCCCAGCATCTTTGGGTGAGAGGCAGAGTACACCCTGGACAGATTGCCAGTCCATCACAGGGCCAACACAAAGAGACAGACAACCATTCACTCTCACATTCTTACCTAAGGACAATTTAAAATCCCCAGTTGATGCCAATTAACCTAACCTGCAAGTCTTTGGACTGTGGGAGGAAACCGGAGTACCCAGAGAAAACCCACGCAGACACGGGGAGAACATGCAAACTCCACACAGAAGGGTCACTGATTGTCAAGGGGTGGCATCGAACCCACGACGGTCAGGGGTGGAATCAATCTCGTGATCTCCTTGCTGTGCTGACACAGTGCTAACCACAGCACCACTATGTTGCCCACTCTTCTTCTTCTTCTTTTAGATTTGATTGGTGGTTGGCAACCAGCTTACAGGTGCATTACCGCCACATACACTATCTCTGGATCATCACTGTCTGGATCACTCTATAAATAATTCAAGAAATCTGTCTGTCTGTCTGTGTGTCACAGGCGCACACTGTGTTCCTTTTTTCTTCTTTTAGACTTGATTAGCAGTTGGCAACCAGCTTACAGGTGTATTACCTTCTTCTTCTTTTAGATTTTTATTGGCAGTTGGCAACCAGCTTACAGGTGCATTACCGCCATTGACTTGATTATCGTCACTCTATATCTTTGTATAAGGGGTTCTTATAAGGAGATCTGAACAACTCTGTATGTGTGAAAAACTATCCATCCTTGGACTGTGTCCTCGGCGGCGTCATTAGCTGTTCCAGCCAGCCGGCCAGCCTGGCCCTGTGACTTATTCACCTTAAAGGTGTCCCATTACCGCCATGTACTTCACTCTATATCGTCACTCTATCTATGATGTCACATGACCATATAAGGAGTTCTGAACAACTCCTTTGAATAACTCCTCCTATATAGACATCATAGGCACATTGTGAGGCCAGAACACTCTACGGCAGGGATGTCCAATCATGAGCCATGGAGGGCCAAGACCCTGCAGGCTTTACCTCCAACCAGTGTGTTCAGCACCAGATTTCACTGAACTTCTTCCCACTGATTGCTGATCAGTGAAAACACCTGCTGAAGCCACTGGGTAGAAGAGAAAACCTGCAGGGTCTTGGCCCTCCATGGCACATGATTGGACACCCGATTGGACATGATTGGACATGATTGGACACTGCATGCCCGTAGAGTCTAAAAATGAAGTCTAGAAATGCTTAACCATCTGAAAGATCAAAGGCAGGCATTACCATGGTTTCTGTTGCCATGGTAACAGTTCTACGGGCATGCAGAAATGCTTTCTTACACCTGCTTTCTATGGGCATGCAGAAATTCTGTCAACTCACTCTATAAATTTAAGAAATCGCTTTGTGTGTGTCTGTCACGATCATAGGACGGCCTATGACGTCTGCCTGATGTCCTATGATGTCCCTATGATGTCGGTGATCATAGGACCGTCTACATGATGTCTACATGATGTCACATAAACCGTAATCTATATGATGTGACATAAAGCGTAAGGCTGCTGTTCCTATGATCACAGAAGGATGTCTATATGATGTCATACAGACCGCAGGACTCACTAAAAGACATACACATAGACACAGGTAAGCAACATAACAGAACAGTAACAAGCAGGGGCAAACACAGACGGCAGGGCATGGTTACAGAAAATGGCATGGCCGGGGCTGCACAGATAACGTAATATAACAAAAATAATTTTTTTGTAAGTTGTCTGTGTTTTTTCAACTGATTTAAGACAATTTTGCACTGTTGAATCTGAAAATGACATCCGTTTCTCTCGATCAGGTCAGGTTTTTATGCTAAGTTGTAAGCAGTTGTACAGCAGTTGTACAGTTGTACTGTAAATTGAATAGTAGACAATGATAAAGGTAGGTACATGTAAATTGAATGTTATGTCATCATTGTTTAAAATTCAGAGAATTTCAAGAAAAAAAAAAGAATTTTGCATCATATATGTAAAGCAAAAATACTTAAATAAAATTTTTTGCTTTACATGTATGGGTACTTTCACTGCATATTAAAAAATAAAAACGTAAAAAAACGTGGCCATAGTTCAAAAAGTTGACCTGATTGAGCAAAACCAATGTGATTTTTAGATTCAGCACATCAAAATTGTCCTAAATCAGCTAAAAAACTCAGACAATAAATTTGGTGTTGACCAGTGAAATCACACACAGGGAACCAGAGGGCAGACAAGACCAAGGCAATAATGATAACGATGATGACAATAATAATACAGTATGGGCTTTCAAATTCAAGAAATCTCTTGTCAGTTTGTGTGTCTGTCTGTCTGTCTGTGTGTCATGATCATAGATCATCAGAGGACGGCCACTCACAATCATAGGACATCAGACGACGGCCTATGGTGTCTGCATGAGGTCCTATGATGATCCTATGATATCAGGCAACATAGGACTCGCCATGCCGTCATACAGACAATAGGACTGGCTACCTATGATGTCATATAGACAATAGGACTGCCTACCTATGATGTAGGCATAATGTTCTGTGATTCCTGCCTTGATGTCTTTATGATGTCATATAGACCATCACTCACCAAAGAAGAGATACTCCACCCGATTACGAATAGGACACAGCACTTTAAACCACACCCATTTGAAGCAGTAAATCTGGAAATCTTTCTCATCACCTGATTAACAAGAAGACACAATACGTTCAACCACACCCATTCGAAGCAGTATATTTGACCAACGAAACAGACATTGCAATGGCTCAAGATACATCATTGAACAAGTACAGCCTCACCTGTTGGTCGCAACATCTGTGATTGGTGTCAATGCTGGACACACTCTCCTGATTCCATGAATCACACTCACACCATCTCACAACATGTTTCCATTCACCTTGCGACGTAAACAGTTTCCAGTAACACCCTGCTTTGCCATCACTGTGAATAAGTCACAGGACCAGTCTTTACAGCGTGTTGGGGTTTTCTGCACAAGACATTTCTTCAACCATGGCTAATTCTATGTTGCCGCGAGCAGAGTTGGCAGATCAAGCAGTCTTCATATTCTTGCTCAAGATGAAGAAACTAAGCAAAAGCGTTGCTTTCTCAGCAATGTTGTTTTTAAAGAGGTGCTGACACAGTAAAAATGTGTAACCTTGAAGAATGCCAGTCTACACTACAAGTGTGTAAAATGCCAAGCAAAGCACTGATTTTCTCCGGGTGCTCCGGTTTCTTGGTTTCTACGGGCATGCAAGGGTCTTCCTGAACAGGGTCGAAAGATACTTTTTGCTCAGATCTATTTTTGTGATCCTGTCTATGAACTAGAATTATGATGCACCTATCCCTCAATCAGTGGTCTGAACGAAGAAGAAGAAGAAGAAGAAGAAGAAGAAGAAGAAGAAGAAGAAGAAGAAGAAGAAGAAGAAGAAGAAGAAGAAGAAGAAGAAGAAGAAGACCCACCAGATGGAGAGCAATAGAGTGAGGAGAACTGCTGCACGTCAGAAAAGATGCCATGAAGATGAAACACCTCAGGTTCCAGCAGTACGCCGCAGGCATGACTGTGAACAACACAGCCGTCTGAGACAGGAGGAGACCCTTCAGCAATGGGCATGCAGAAATGCTTGCATAGACTTGGTTTCTACGGGCATGGACTGGTATGCATGGGTATGTACTAGTTCTGAACAATGAAGAATAACATCACTCTATATATAATTCACAAAATTGCTGTTTGTCTCTGTGTGTGTGTGTGTGTGTGTGTGTGTGTGTGTGTATGACAATCATAGGACTCACTAAAAGATCATAGGACTCGCTATGACATCATCAAAGATCAAAGGCAGGCATCACTCACGATCATGGGACTCGCTATCAAAGGCAGGCATCACTAAACGAGTGGTGATGTCAAAGATCAAAGGCAGGTTTCATAGGACTCGCTCTGACATCATCAAAGATCAAAGGCAGGCATCACTGAATGAGTGGTGATGTCAAAGATCAAAGGCAGGCTTGACCATGGTTACTGTTGCCATGGTAACAGTAACTTTCTACAGGTATGTAGAAATGCTTGCTTACACTTGCTTTCTACGGGCATGCAGAATTGCTTATACTTGGTTCCTACGGGCATGCACACGTATGCATGGGCATGCACACGTGTGCACTAGTATAAACTAAAACAACTATAATGATGATTGAACAACTCCCATTCCCCAGAGTGCAAGATACAACACTTATGAATAAAGTCATAAAAGATCACACAAACACATTAAGTGATATGAAAAAAATAAAAAAGGGTTCCGAAACAGTCACTAATATTGGATGTCCCATTCATTTTCAATAATTCTGTAATTATAATTTACACAATCAAATAAATCTTAGTGCTGTTTAGTCCCTTTCATATTTGTCAGAGTTTAACATGTGGGATTGCCTACATATAGGCTACACCTCTTTGTATTCCACTTTCAAACTCAGCCTCCATTTGGGTCTGTAAAGCCTAATTGGGCTACCTGTTTTCAGACAAGAATATTTGCTTTCTAAGGGCATGCACTAGTGTTACTTTAAATACTAATGAGAGGACGGTTCACCCCAAGCTAGGAAGAGAAGCTAGGAGGGTGGTATTGCTCATGTGATCTCTGGTTCTCCTATCACAACTGAGGATTTTTGTTGGTATCTACTCTAGATACCAAATTCATGCTCAGAAGCGACTTTCTCATCAGGATCTCCACTGGTCACGCCTCACTTCCCTTTTCTCCTGTCACCTTCCAATTTGCCCCTCTCCTCTGTACAGGAGCAAACCCCCCACTCAGCAGGTAGAATCCACCATCACAAACACTGACAATAAAAATATTCTCTTGACTTGTCGTTCTGGTCTCAGTGTTTGTGTCTGCGACTGGGTCCTCCTCTGTTAACCCTGACACTCAAAGAGTTTGACTTAGAAGTTACAAACTTTGACTCTGTCTCGACTCATAAATCTGACTGGATGGTGACAACTGAGCTCATAGTTTTCTGTCCAATCAAGATACACTTCTTAGAAGACTTTCCCACTGGCCCGTGAAGCTCACGTGACTTCAGCAGCATGTGCTGTCTCTCTGTCGCTCTGTGTTAAAAAAACACTGGACTCTGGAGACTCCAGAGGAATAACCTATCATCAATCAGGATAAACATTTGTTAGAATTACTTTTTCACTTTTATAATGTTATGCTAAAAGCTCAGGAGTAAGCCAGGAGGTCTTTCTAAAGATAGCAGCAATTCTGTGACTTCTCTTGACATACAATCAAGATTACAACCAGTATTTTTAATATTTTTCCTGAAGGGCTTATATGACCCCCTCTGTAGATCACCACCTTATTGTGGTGGAGGGGTTTGTGTGCCCTAATGATCCCAGGAGCTATGTTGTTGGGGGCAGCTTACCCCTGGTAGGGTCTCCCAAGCCAAATGGTCCTGGGTGAAGATCAGTCCAGTGGATCCCCATCAAAAAGCTACAACAAAGATCCAGTATACCCCGCCCGGTTTGGGGGCCCAAAGAAGCCATATGGCTTTGCCCTTCAGTGGCATCACCATCTGCAGGAGGGGTCATGGGATCATGATGCTATGCAAACTGGGCAGCAGTCTGGGCTACTCTGCTCGGACTGCTGCCTTCACAACCCGGTCTCCCTGATGTGTGGTCGAAGATGGTTGGAGGGATTGTTTGCAGTATATGACAAGATACTGGCTTTATGTGAGCTACTGGTTTATAAATCTGACAGTAGTGAGCAACGTTTTTATTTTTATGACTGTATTTATATATTGTAACTAAATGTACTGAGTTTCAAAAGTAAAAGTAACATTATATACCACTGCAGAAAACTGCAGCTAAGGTCACCTGGCACTCATCTTCTACATCTTATATTATGCTTCAACTTTAAAAAAAGAAGAAACATCAGTAACAAAGAATGGATGATATGCATTCTGACATTGTTTTGCAGTACTTATAAATGGTGCCCCATAATGTAAAGGAAACCCAAGAGCTTTTTAATGCAGACAACATGAATTGATCTTCAATGATGACCTCTGTCACCAGTCATTTACCCAACAAAGTACCATTGAGGGTAGGATGACAGTGGCTAAAAGCTGCAATATATAGGGCTGCACTTACGGAAGGAAAGTATGGTTTAGGGGTTTCAGACTTCAGCTAGTCATTAAATTACAGATTAAATAATTCTTCATATTAAAGGGGATATACAGTGGTGTAAAAAAGTGTTTGCCCCGTTCCTGATTTCTTTGTATGTTTGTCACACTTAAATGTTTCAGATCATCAAACAAATTTAAATATTAGATAAAGATAACACAAGTAAACACAAAATGTAGTTTTAAAGTGAAAGTGTTTATTATTAAAGGTAAAAAAAATTAAAATAAAAATCCAAACCTACATGGCCCTGTGTGAAAAAGTGATTGTCTGTTAAAACACAAATTAACTGTGGTTTATCACATCTTTGGAAAGCTGAGTTCAATTTTGGAGCCATTTCGAAAGCTTTGGGTCTCCAGCAAACCACAGTGAGAGCCATTACCTACAAATGGCAAAAACAATGAACAGTGGTGAACCTTCCCAGGAGAGGCTGGCTGACCAAAATTACCCCAAGAGCACAGCAACGACTCATTCAAGAGGTCACAAAAGACCTCACAACAACATCCAAAGAACTGCAGGCTTCACTTGCCTCAGTTAAGGTCAGTGTTCATGACTCCACCATAAGAAAGAGACTGGGCAAAAATGGCCTGCATGGCAGAGTTCCAAGATGAAAACCACTGCTGAGCAAAAAGAACATAAAAGCTCGTCTCAGTTTTGCCAGAAAACATCTTGATGATTCCCAAGACTTTTGGGAAAATACTCTGTGGACTGACGAGACAAAAATTGAATGTTTTGGAAGGTGTGTTCCATTACATCAGGCATAAGAGTAACACAGCATTTCCGAAAAGTGAACATCATACCAACAGTAAAATATGGTGGTGGCAGTGTGATGGTCTGGGGCTGTTTTGCTGCTTCATAACCTGCAAGACTTTTTTTTTTTTTTTTTTTTTTTTTTTTAGATTTAGTATACTTTATTGATCCCCAGAGGGGAAATTGAGGGTCATCCACCACCTGGATGGATGAAGCAGCCACGATACGACGCTATCCCTTAAGCATTCACACACACATTCACACCTAGGGCCAGTTTAGACTCTCCAATTAACCTAACCTGCATGTTTTTGGCATGTGGGAGGAAACCGGAGAAATTCCGGGGTAAACCCACGCATACACGGGGAGAACATGCAAACTCCACACAGATCACTGTTGGTCGGGGGCTGGGATCGAACCCACGATCCCCCAGCCAAGGGTAAACTGTGCTGCCGCAGTGCTAACCACTGCGCCACCGTGCAGCCCAGTTGCTGCGCCACAGCAAGCCCAAAGACTTGCTGTAGTAAATGGAACCATGAATTCTGCAGTCTACTAAAAAATCCTGTAGAATATCTGGCCATCTGTTCATGACCTCAAGCTGAAGTGCACTTGGGTTCTTCAGCAGGACAATGATCCAAAACAAACCAGCAAGTCCACCTCTGAATGGCTTAAGAAAAACAAAATGAAGACTTTGGAGTGGCCTAATCAAAGTCCTGACCTGAGTCTGATTGAAATGCTGCGGCATGACCTTAAAAAAGTGGTTCATGCTCGAAAACCCTCCAATATGGCTGAATTACAACAATTCTGCAAAGATGAGTGGGCCAAAATTCCTCCACAGCGCTGTAAAGGACTCATTGCCAGTTATCGCAAACGCTTGATTGCGGTTGTTGCTGCTAAGGGTGGCCCAACCAGTTATTCGTTTAGGGGCAATCACTTTTTCACACAGGGCCATGTAGGTTTGGATTTTTTTTCCCTTTATCATAAACACCTTCATTTAAAAACTGCATTTTGTGTTTTCTTGTGTTATCTTTGTCTAATGTCTAAATTCGTTTAATGATCTGAAACATTTGTGTGACAAACCTTAAAAAACAATAAGAGAAATCAGGAAGGGGGCAAACACTTTTTCACACCACTGTACTATTAAAAATAACCCTTTCAGTGCTTTTAAGCATGAATTGTGAATCTGGAATGGGTGCCAATGCAAAAATTCAGAAAACAACTCAACTCTGTTGTTTTGTTATGGCTCACCTTGGTCTCACTGGTCCATTTGGGTACCAGTTTGTTTTTCCACCTTTGGAGCAGGGCTGATAATAACGTGATGCCATCAGTTTTACAGACAGGAGTGTGTTTTGGGAAAAGCAGATGTCTTGCCTGCGACATCAGTGGTGGCAGGGGTACAGACCAACATTATGCTGAAGCTCCCCAAAAATGAGGCACCAGCACCTGTTTCTCAAGATGAGATACATGGACATGTATCTCATTCAGTGACCAGTTTAGATCTGCCTCCAGCTGTGACATCCTCACCAAAGTTCATTGGAATAATAAACCCCCACCTCTCCACCTATTTTAATGACAGCGGAAGCACACAGAGAAGTAATGGTTCTTAAATTGTTCGAAACAGAGCTCTGTGGTTCTTCAGAGAACCACCGCTTACTGAGGAACCTCTTTATTACCTCCGCCAAGGAGGTAATGTTTTAACCGGGGTTTGTCTGTTTGTCTGTTACCAACATAACTCAAAAAAGTTATGAACGGATTTTGACGAAATTTTCAGGACAAGTCCGAAATGGGACAAGGAAGAAATGATTAGATTTTGGTGATGATCTGAGAGTGCATACCTCCACCAAGGGCTTTGTTTGTATTTGTGCAGCAGGATTACACAAAATCTTCTGGATGAATTTGGATGAAATTTTCGCCAGAGGTGCTTCTTGGCCTAGAGAGGAACCCATTACATTTTGGTGATGATCTGGGAATGCATACCTCAGCCAAGGCTCTTCTCACAGTGTGTTAGCAACAATACTCCAAAACTAATGGACAGACTTTGATGCAATTTTCACCACAAGTGGCTCTAGGCCTACACACAAACCCATTACATTTTGGAGGTGATCCATGACAGACTGAAGGAACCCTGGCGGAAGTATGTGCTCTCTGAGTGCTTTTCTAGTTTAGAGGATGGTTCTTTGCAGACCTTATACAGTTCTTCCAAGAGATGAGTTGATTTCTACAGGGATTGTATAGAGGCAGAATGCTGGGCATGTCTGAAAAGGATTATTTGAAGGACATCTGGTTAAAAGGGTCTTTATGGAACTCAAATGTTTTGTCTATGGCATCACACTGAAGAATCTTTTGGTTTTCAGTGGACACCTTTATTTTTCTGTGTGTAGATGCATTTCTGTGAGCTTCTGGACCCACACACCAGCAGCTCAGCTCAGCTATGCTAGTTAGCTTAATAGAGCAACTGTGGTGCCACTATAGGCCAGAGTAGTGGCAGAGCATTCGCCCCACAGTTGGGAGGTTGTGGGTCAAATTCTCACCTTCTAGCTTAGTGCTCAGCATAAAATAGAATGAGGCAAGGAACTTTAGTACAGTGGTGAGAATTGCGCTCCTGTCCAAATATTTACTGACCAACGTTGGTGTAAAATACCCATTCAATAAAGTCCTTGCTGAATAAAACCAGAGAGGTTGTTGAGCTGAAGTTTTCTATTTAAGCATTTCTAGCCTTGTACCTGTTATTTTATATTTCAGAAACATGCAATTGGACATTTCTAATGTAACATATTGATTCAGCCTCAAAGTCAGTACAAGTTATCTGCGATTAAAGAGAAGGCAAACATATTAACAACCTTCCAAAGGGCAAACAAGGTGAAAGATATAAAAGTTTGTCTTCTTTACAGAAAGTGCTGTCCATTATTTTAAAAATAGATGAAAATGTGTTTGGTATGAATTCTTTGTTGTTCAACAGCAGCAAACATGCTTTCATTCAGAGGAAATAAGGTTGAATTCTGCAGGGTATATGTAACTCAGAGACATTTTTGTACAATGATATACAGCGGGGGAAATAAGTATTGAACATGTCAACATTTTTCTTAGTAAACATATTTCTGATGGAACCTGTAGCATCATCGCCTCCTCAAACCAAGACAGAAGATCACTTCTCTCCATTTTACAGGAATTTCACTTTATTCATTATACAGGAATACCACTTTTCTGCCTTTTTCAGGAATATCACTGGCTTTTATGTCGACTCATCCAGGCCTCTTCCAGGCCTGACCAAGGATGTTTGCTTTCCCAGGACCCCAATGTAAACAGTTGCCTCTTGCAGAGATTTGTAAGGATCAGAATTTGCTTTTAAAGGCTCAAAGGAACATAAAACTCAGGAGACCAGACCTTTCAATGTGAACACTGCATTTGATAACGTACCTTTACAGGAAACCAATGCTATTAAAAGGATCATAAACAGCTTAATCAGACGGGTTTATAGCCCCACGATTCTATCCAGGTTTCCTCCCAGATACCATGGACCTAAAGGAAATCATCTACAGCTCAACAGTACCTCCTAGCGGATACCTATGAAATGTGTTTTCAGTATGTAGGATGACTTTTAATTTGTTCTAAGCATTAAGTTTCTTTCAGCTTATCCTCTGGATCCTAAGGACACTGAAAATCATCCCTCTTTTATCACCAACCATGGTTTGCTGCATTTTGATCCAAATGTGAATGCATGTATTATAATTATGTATAAGAAATGTTATATTCATGAGTGTTATTCAAACAAATGTAATATTGGAGTAATGGTATAAATGCATGATCACCAAATATTAACCAAGTCATTTAATCTAGTTAGATTTTATATTGAGCACCTAATGTCATAAGAACTGACTGAGTGTTGATTTTTCTCTGCAATTTCATGGGATGGTGTCTTCATTTGATTGGCTGCTCTCAAACAAAGAAATGTTCTCACATTGGCTGTCAGCCATTTCAAACTGCTTCTGAAAAAGTCGATTGGTCAGTCTTGCGATTGACATCATCATTTTACAACCCGGCAAGGTAACTTTAAAAGAGAGAAGTTAGATTTGAATTTAGTAAGGCAGGAAGATTAGTAAAAAGAAGTAACAATGTAACAAGAACAGCAGAAAAAGAGAACGGTGAGAGAATTAAGAATTAGAAACACAGAAAGAAGAAAGAAAGAGATTTTGAGAAAGATTAGGAACTAAATTAAGATTAAAGAAGTAGAATAGTAATCTAGATCTCAGAAGAAGATTTTATTCCACTGTTTCAAGATCCTGTGAAGTTTTATTCTTTGTGTTTGTCAAGTCTTTCATTATTTTCTGGTCACTGAGGAGAAACTACTTTTTCTTTAGAGCTCGTTCTTTTAGAGAATCAAATTCTCAAACTTTTTCCTTCACCTCAGAAGCCATTCTTATCCTAGTAAATGTGTTTCTCGTTTTTTTTAATGACTTTTCACGCCGTTAAAGTGGACCTTTAATTTGACTAGTTTAAAGTGAACAGAGACTGAGACGTTCCTCCTTCAGTTTTTTGGTCTATCCCACTACAAGAGACCTCAAATTTGGACTCTTTTCCAAGGACTTTTCATGCCGCTCGGGGACGATCACTCTGCTGCCCCCGTCCTGAACGAGCCCCCGGCTGGGTCAACACTCCTGACTGCTGTGAGGGAGCATTGCAGCAGCCGCATCCTCCCGACGTCCTGATCCTGAACTCGGCCGGCATCGACCCGCTGAACACGTGGACCTTCAGCTGTCTTGTGAGTGAGGCTCATTTTACTATCTGCTGGGTTAAAACGTGATGTCCTAACAATTAAATTACCATTGAATATGGCCCGTATTTCAGGGCTCATTTAGTCTCTCAGCCACAGGATAAAGCTGTAAACTGAAGGAAAACTCTTAGTCATTTTTCAGTAACTGCCCTTAAATTTTTGTAGATTGATTCAGAAGTCATTTTAGATAATTAGCTTATGAATTTTCCCCATAAAATTGCGTTGTTTTGTTAAAACATTTCAGCCTCATTTACCGTTGAAACATTAAGTCTGGTTCCTCCTTGGTTCTACAGAGGTGTAACGCTGGATTTTATGTTCAGGAATCCAGTATCAGTTGATGTGATATATTATGCTGTTATTTGAATCTGTTTATCCATCATTTGAACGCCATGCCATGTAACCTGAATGAGTTTAATAAAAGGGTGAATAAGAGAAGTTGAAGCATTTTTCTTTCGCATATATCTGTTTCCTAATCACGGCAGGACAAGAACTCACTGAAATTTTGAGACTGATTCATTAAGCAATTGAAGGTACAAAATTAAATAAAATTAAAGTTAATATTATTGTCCGTTAGGACTGGTGCCCCTTTTACGAGTGCTTTTATTTAATTTAGCGGGTGTAGAAGTGATGGTTTAACTCCGTCCCCTTTCACACCCACTATTAAATAAAATAAATAATTCCTGTACCTTATGACAAATATTTTTATGATAGGCCAATTCACGCAACAAACCATTGACCTGAGATTTTCACCAGATATCAGTAACAATCCAAGTAATCCATTCATGCAAAAAATCAAGGCAACTGTTCACAAAACAAGTTATATTTAATAAAGTGGAATGACACAGGGAATAAATATTGAACATGCTTGGTGAAATTCATTTAAAATTTAGCAGAAAAGCCTTTGTTGGTAATAACAGCTTCCAGACACCTCCTGTACGGAGAAACTAGGTGCAGGCATTGCTCAGGAGTGATTTTAGCCCATTCTTCCACACATAATGGCTTCAAATCCTGAAGGTTCCTTGGGTGTCTTCTATGAACTCTGATCTTTAGTTCGTTCCATACATTTTCAATTGGATTCAGGTCAGGTGACTGACTGGGCCATTCTAGCAGCTTTATTTTCCTTCTCTGGAGCCAGTTGAGAGTTTCCTTGGCTGTGTGTTTGGGATCATTGTCTTGCTGAAATGTCCACCCTGGTTTCATCTTCAGCATCTTGGCAGATGGCAACAGATTCTTATCAAGGATGTCTCTGTACATTTGTCCATTCATCTTTCCTTCAATTATATGAAGTCTGCTTGTACCATGTGCTGAAAAACACCCCCACACCAGGATGCTTCCACCTCTAAACTTCGCTGTTAGTATGGTGTTTCGGGGCTGATGTGCAGTACCATTTCTCCTCCAAACATGCTGTGTATTGTGGCATCCAAAAAGTTCAATGTTGGTCTCATATGACCAGACTATATTCTCCCAGTATTTTTTACTGGCTTGCTCAAATGTTGTGCAGCAAACTTTAAAACAAGCTTCAATATGATTTTTCTTCAGCAATGGAGTCTTGTGAGGTGAGCGGGCACAGAGTCCATTTCAGTTGAGTGAATTAGTTACTGTTTTCTTTGAAACAGCAGTACCTGCGAACTCCAGGTCTTTCTGGACCTGGAGTCTGGACCACTCCAGACCTTTTCTGGAATGGTCTTTGGCTCTTGGATAACTCTTCTGATAATTCTTTTGACTCCTTTGTCAGAAATCTTGTGAGGAGCTCCTAGTCATGGTTGTTTTATGGTAAAATGATGTTCTTTCCACTTCCAAATGATGGCTCCAACAGTGTTTGCTGGAACATTCAGCAGTTTAGAAATGCATCTGTAACCAATGTCATCATTGTGTTTTGCAACAATAAAGCTGTGAAGGTCTAGAAAGAGCTCTTTGCTTCTATCCATTATGAGTTCTTTCTGGTGTGAAAATCTGACATTCACAGACCTTTGTAAAGGCGATCAGTCAGGACTCAACCAGATGAAATCAATTTGCACTGATGGAGGATGGGCTGGCTTCTTAAATTCTGATGGATTTCAGCTGGTTTATTTGCTTTCTATCCCTTTTTGCACTCCCTTTTCTTCATGTGTTCAATACTTACTCCCTGTGTCATTACACTTTATTTATATAAGTATATTATTAAATATAACTTGTTTTGTAAACACAGTTGCCTTGATTTCTTTGTATGTATGGATTATTTTGGTTGTTACTGATATCTGGTGAAATTCTGAGGTCAGTGGCTCCATCAGAAATATGTTTAATGAGAAAAATGTTGATGTGTTCAATACTTATTTTCCCTGCTGCATGTTTCCTCATAAAAATCTTTGAAGTTGAGTAGGGTCTGGCCTGGTTAGTATTTGGATTTGAGACCACCTGGTAATACCAGGTGCTGTAAGCTGAAGTGCTATGTGATACTGCAAACTTGGTTTCGATATGATAAAGAAAAAAAATACTAGGCCAATATTGCCAATATTGACATCACTATAACATACCGCTTTGATGTTGGAGAGATTAGTATGTCATATTTTGGGGTGAATGCAACTTCAGTTTCCTAAACCTGAATCCATTTTTATATTTAGAAATTATTGATTGCCCAGAGAATTAATGAATGGTAAATGGCGTTCACTTATAAAATACATTTTACTCATGTCTTGATGACCAAAGTGCTACGTATGGTAAAATACCTTGATAAAGGATGAGGCCAGATGGCTGGACAAACACAGATTTATTGAACAATGTTATACAGCAGACACATGGTAGGCACCAGGCAGAGGGCACCGGTCGAAGAGGCTGCACTATGGATGCCCTCTGTTATTTATAGGGCGGTGCAGTGGCGGAACAGGAAGTGCCCGCCACTACACCACACTTCACAATAAGGTGCCAAATCCCAGCACCACATTTCCTCCCCCCCTTAGAAAAGTCCAAAACCATACATACAATCAAAGCCTTCCCCAGTTTTGGACCTGAATCACGCACTAACAAAATGAAAAGTAATGTATCTGTATATTCACACAACAAAACCAAAAAATAGGGCAGACAGGTGGACTACCATCCTGTCCACATGGCACGGTGGATTATTCTGCCACTTGATAAAGTCCATTAATAAAATAAAATCACTGCCGTGTTCCTAAACTAAACTAGAAAAGCACTCAGAGAGCGCATACCTCCGCCAAGGCTCCTTCAGTCTGTCATGAATCACCTCCAAAATGTAATGGGTTTGTGTGTAGGCCTAGAGCCACTTGTGGTGAAAATTGCATCAAAGTCTGTCCATTAGTTTTGGAGTGTTGTGGCTGACACACTGTGAGAAGAGTCTTGGCTGAGGTATGCATTCCCAGATCATCACCAAAATGTAATGGGTTCCTCTCTAGGCCAAGGAACACCTCTGGCGAAAATTTCATCCAAATCCATCCAGTAGTTTTTGTGTAATCCTGCTGCACAAATACAAACAAAGCCCTTGGTGGAGGTATGCACTCTCAGATCATCACCAAAATCTAATCATTTTTTCCTTGTCCCATTTCGGACTTGTCCTGAAAATTTCGTCAAAATCTGTTCATAACTTTTTGAGTTATGTTGGTAACAGACAAACAGACAAACCCTGGTAAAAACATTACCTCCTTGGCGGAGGTAATAAAACACAAAACAATCTCACTTTACTACATACATAAACATGAGAACATCAGAACTATGAACGTAAAAATTTACAGCATTGTTCCTTGGGCAGGAGGAGTAGAACCTGCACGGGGGGGGGGGGGGGGGGGGGGGCAGGGCAGCCCCTCTGCAAGCACGCCCCTGGAAGCAGCAGGCCCCTGAGATGATGGCTGGTCTTCTGGACGAAAGCGCCTTTCTTCCTCACCGCCGACTCCTGCTTTCTTCCAGCCCCGCCACCAAAAGCCTCTTCTCGTACACGCTGAAGCTGATTGGCATGCTTCACCAAGCCATCCAACAGCTTGAAGTACGCTGCACCTAGCTTAGTCACTATGCGCAGACACTCCTGGTGTTTCGCTGGCTGTCGTCTGGCCCATCATCGCCAAGGACGTTCCTCTCCTCGAAGCTGAATCAAGTCCATAACCCTCAGGGGGGCTTGGCTCTGCCTGACATGGTGCTGCTGAGCATGCGGTTCTCCTGTGCTAGTCGGTCTGGCCCTGACCTCTTCTGAAGCTGTTGTAGCAGTCACCATCATAGCTGCAGACCCTCCATCCCTCTGTGTCCAAGCTCCGGAGGAATCTGGGACTAGCACATCGGTGTCACTCACCGGCGCAGATGTCTCACTGCCACGCTCAGTACCCCCCTCTACCAATTCCTGAGCGCCGGCACTGAGACCCTCCTGCGCCGAACCTGAGTGAGACTGGTCCTGCTTGACCGCCGTGGTGTCTGTTAGCTCTTCGTCCCACACAACGTCCTCATCGACCACCACCCAAGGGTTCCACTGGCCACAACCCGATCATTCTTCCCTAGCGTCGTCTTTAATGGCAAAATCCAGTCCGTAGAACAAGTCACAGCCCATGATGTTGTCACCTTGGGCCGTCACATGGAACTTGAAGTCAACCATCGTCGCAGACTTATACCGAGCTGTTAACTCCAAAGTTCCAACCGTGCACAGCCTGCCACCTCCATAACCATAAAGCGGTGCTGGGTTACTTTCTATCCTGTAGTAGGCGAAAAACTTCCTCACCATGGCCCAATTCAGCAATGACCCTTCCACCCCTGTGTTGAGCAGCAGCCGTACCTCCACGTGGTCCAGTTCCACTGCGCAGAATGTGTACCCGTTGGTACTGGGGGACACCGTATGGATGGTTGTCGGGGGAGTGATTTCTTCCATGGGCTTTCCAGCTCAGATACATGGCACATTCTAGCATAATGGTTCAAATGTCCACATCTGCTACAACGCTTTTCTCTAGCCGGGCAGTCCTTAGCCTTGTTGCGGTGCATCGCAGACCCACAACCCTTGTAAAAGGGTTTTCCCGGGGCAGACCTGTGGCTGGCAGCATTGGCTTCCATAGTATTGTCGTCCAAGCTATTCTGGCTATTCAAGTCCATTTCATTTGCCGCGGTGGTAGGCTCTGGAGACTGTTGTGACTGGCGCCAGTTTAGCTCCGAAGTAAGCTTGTCTGCGGCCTCCAGCTGGAGAGCTAACTCGACAGATCTGGCTAACGTTTAGTCGTTCGGCGCCATAAGTAGCCTGGCCCGCAATGCGGCGCTACTCATGTGCTCCACAAGCTGGTCACGTACCAATTCATCTTCTAGCGGCCCAAAGCGACACTCGCTAGCTAACTGCCTTAAGTCTGCAACAAACTGATGGATAGGCTTACCCACTTGTTGATGTCACTGCCGCAAGTGAATCCTCCGGACAGTCATGCTATCCAGGGTGTGAAAGTGGCTTCCTAGCAGCTCGACGACATCTTCAAATAGTCCGAAGCTCCCAATGTGTGCAGGACACGTTGGCCTTCAATCCCCAGGTTGTGAACAAGTAGCACACATGCTCTTAACTTGTTGAGCTTACCCAGGTTGAGCGCAGTGATGTAGGTCTGGAAGGCCTCAAACCATCTTGGCCACAGCACCGGAGGCTCACCTGGGAGCTCAAGGAAGGAGCGAAGTGGAGCGATACATGCCTCCATGAGCTAATCTTCGATTGCCAAATGTTATGTATGGTAAAATACCTTGATAAAGGATGAGGCAAGATGGCTGGACGAACAGAGCTTTATTGAACAATGTTATACAGCAGACACACGGTAGACACCAGGCAGAGGGCACTGGTCGAAGAGGACGCACAATGGATGTCCTCTGCTATTTATAAGGCGGTACAGTGGCAGAACAGGAAGTGCCCGCCCCTACAACGCACTTCACAATAAAATGCCAAATCCCAACACCACACAAAGCACTTTACAGATCCTGCTATCCACCCTTTCATGCACACATTCACACACTGACTCAGTGAATGAGTCAGTGAGGAGTGAGCCTCAGCTGCTCCCTTAAATACTGAACACAAATGCTAAGGGCCAACAGGTGAAGAGAAAACGTAATCAGCAAATCATAGTCAGCTGTGACAGAGCCGGCTCGACTGGACAGCAGGAAGTCTGGCCACGGCGCTGTCACAGTAAAAGCACTAAAGGGACAAATAATAATAGAACTAGAAATACAGAGGAAAAAAGGGAAAATACTGAGTGATTCGAGCACAGACCTGATCCGCGCTTGGATCACCACAGTGTCCCCCGTTTAAGGGGCGCAATCCAGGCGTCCCACCGTGACATCCAAGAGAGAGAGAGAAAAAGAAAAAGCCCCCCCCCCCAACCAGAAAAACTATCGACCCAACCTTGGGTGGGTGGAGGGGGAATCCCGGCTAGGAGGGAGAGAAACTAGAAGGAAAATACACAAAAGATGCCTAACAGCAAGGTACAAGAAAATAGAAACCCTCAAAGATTAAATGAAAAATATCCATGACTCTGAAACAAAAATAGCGTTGCCAATATTAACATTAGAAGTTCAAAATAAAAAGTGGTGAAAAACCAACCACAAATACAAAGTGAGACCTTCATACAGAAATGGCCACTTACAAATAAATCACAGTCTGAGGATATACAAGAAAAAAAAAAACAAAACCCACAGGTACACTGCAACAAGGCAGCAACAAAAACATATGTACCCTTTCACTCAGACATTAATGCAAGGAAAATCCCTTTTTAACAATATACGAGGAAAAATCACGAATGCACTCGTATGGGGAAAACCAGCAGGTAAAGCAAAAAATAGTTCTGGTGGCCTACCGGCATCCAGACTCCAAATAAAGAGAAAATGTTCAGGCGGTCGACCGAAGTTCCAGCTCCGGTAATAAAGTCTCTCGGGTGGTCGGCCAGCATCTTTAAGCCACCAGGACTGGAGGGGCAAGCCCAGAGGCGGCTTTCCCACCGGGAGGCTCAATGGCAGGAAGCCGGACCGGATGGAGGGGATCCCAACGGCATCTGGTGGAGGAGAGAAGGGGAAGGAGGGAGGGACCACAATGGTGTCGGGAAGTGGAGGATCAGCAGCTCCCACCACGGCCTCTGACAGGAGCCCTAAAGCCCCAGCAGTGGACCCCAGCAGGGACAACGCTGCACCCTCGGTGGACTCCGATTGAGCCAGCGCTGCACCCATGGTGGACTCTGATTGAGCCAGCGCTCCACCCACGGTGGACCCAACCCGAGGAGAGACCCAAACGACGGCCTCAGGCAGGGAAGCAGCAGCGCCCTGAACAACCTCCAGAGATGAACCCGGACCCTCGGGGATGTCCTACCAAGCTGGAACATCTCTGGTGACCCTGGAAGAGGACTCAAGCACAGTAGAGAAACAAAAGGGATCAGGGTCACTGGCAGTGGCAGAGCCCAGCGAGGTGAGCTCGAATGCAGCAGGTGGCTGAACCCGGCTCTCCTTCCCAAGAGACAGGCAAGATTGCTCCAATATAGAAAAGAGAAAGACAAAATAGAGCACTTGCCTGATCTCAAGCTCAGCCACCGTCCAGGACTGGCAATCCAGGCGATGAAGTAGACATGGGCTTGGTCATCAGGGGGTCGATAGCAGGATCCCACTCAGCTGCAGGGGCCACTGCAACCAGCATGATGGTCTCGACAGTCCTGGAGCCCCCTGGCACAGTAATCCACACCGATGGCTCCGTCGGTGTGGTAGCAGGAAGTCCGTCACTCCCTGAGGCTGACTTTTGCTCACTGGAGACCCGGGGATGCTTCACCATCGGCACAGGCTCCAATTGGCTGGCAGCCCTCCTCCTCTGTCCATGGCATGGCTGCGGGGCTGGGACCTAGCTCACCAGGGCCGCAGGCTCCTCCCTCGTCCAGCGGTTTAATGCAGGCACTGGCGGACGCTCAGGGGGTAAAGGAGGAGACACAGAGGTAGAGAGATTAGTTTTAAAGGCTGCAGCAGGTGGTGGGGACTCAGTGGACTGCATAAACTGAGCCCCCCCCCCCCCCCCCCCAGGAATCAGACAAGGTAATTCATCATATTGTGGGAAAGAATGAAAGAACACTTGCCTGTTTTCCTGGGGTTCAATGGCTCCTGCTGCAGCAGGCTCAGTTCTTCCCTCTCCTGTAGGAATGGTGATGGTGGACCCCTCGGGAAGACCACCCCAACAAGATCAGTGGTGGGCGGAGCCTGACAAGGAACCATGAGTCTTGCAGCAGCTGAAGAAAATGCCGAGAAGGAAGAAGGAATAGCCAAGGCAGTCCAGGGTAGGGGAGCAGGAGAAACAGCAGAAAAAAAAGACGTGGAGGCTGAGGCTGCTGTCTACACTCTCTGCCGAGGCGAGGGAGAAACAGCTGGCTGGGAGACAGGAGAATTCTTCTGGCGGCCCGTAGCAGGATCCAGACGGGAGCCCCGTGTAGGATTAACCTGGTCAGGAAATTTCCTCCCCTTCGGAACGATCGTGTCCCAGTGAGGAGATGGATTACGAGCAGGGCGGCGATGTCTTCTAGCTGGAGGCGAGGCTAAATTTAAATTAGGAAAGCACCGCTGCTGCGCTGAAACTGAAGCCAGCAGTTCAACATACTCTGGATAATTATTCAGCCCAGGATTAGCCTCCGCCATTCTAACAGCTGCCACCACGCTCTTAAAAACTTTACCGGGGTTGCAGGAAGAGAGAGCTTCAGCCACATAGCCCCTGATGATTTCAGCTGCCCACTGTTCTTCTTCACTGGGAGCCTCGGCTGCCCTCCTCCTATGGTGCGCTGGAAAACGGCTTCTTGACGATGGAGACACCGGAGCTGGAGCCGTAGCGGGAACCTCATGGCAAACCAGAGGATGGGAGTGCTTCACTGTCGGCTCCAGTTTAGGCTTCCTAAGAGACTTCTTTGCCAGCTCACGGTTCTGTTGTTGAAGCGCCAATAACTCAGAGATCCTCTCCCTGCCTTCAGCATGCTCAGTAAAGACAGGCTGACACTTCACACCCGCCGAGTGATGCCATTACATCCAAAGAAACGCTGGCACCCGAAAAGAGAAAAATTTCAGAGCCAAAAACAAACTCACTACGACTGGCACCTTGCCTAGCTGTGACCTACTGTCGTTTTTGCCCCTTTCAGGGCATTAATGAGGCACCAGATGCCAACAGTGAGTTTGTGTGTGACATAACGCACGGCTCAGGAGACGCACACACACAGGCTCAGAGTAGTTCAAATAGTTTATTAGCAACAGGGGTGAATGGATGTGTGTCTGCGAGATGTAGATGTGTTGGTGGCGGCGTCTGCTTCGGGCACAGAGGCAGGAGACCGTACAGCCGGACAACCCTATGGGAAAAACACAAGGAGAAGGGTGACGGGCACACACCAACACAGGAGATATGATAACAAGAGAGGAGCTTACTTGGATGGGATAGATGGCTGGCACAGCAAGGGGCGAGACCCGGTAGACAGCCACCTGCAAGGCCCGGTGCAGCAGCGAGGAGATGGAGACGGAGAGGGAAAGTCCGCCGCCGGGTAATCCACCTGTGCACAGGGGAGCAGACTTCAAAGGAACAAGGTAAGGGCTTCTTACCGCAATGATGGCTGAAGAGGTAGCAGTTCTCACAGCAACAATGATGAGAGAATCTGACGGCTTCAGGCCGAAGCTCAGGGCGAGGCGGCTTATATCCCTCGCCGCTGATGATGAGCAGGTGTGCGAGCAGGTGGCGCCGCTGATGAGCAGCGCGGCGTGACAGTGTGTATTTATTAAAGAAGGGTAACAAAATAACAAGCCACGTGGGGCAAGATACAAATAACTATACATGCGACCCCGAAGGGTGAACTAAAGAGAAAAATAAGAGACACTAAACACTTACGTACAGAAAACGAGGGCGAAATCTAACGCTGTACAAAGACTGGAACCGGGCGTAGAGATTCCAGTCTGGAACGACGAGGTCGCAGCGAGGAGTGAGCCTCAGCTGCTCCCTTAAATATTGAACACAAACGCTAAGGGCCAACAGGTGAAGAGAAAATATAATCAGCAAATCAGTCAGCTGTGACAGAGCCGGCTCAACTTGACAGCCGGAAGTCCGGCCGCAGCGCTGTCACAGTAAAAGCACCAAAGGGACAAATAATAATAGAACTAGAAATACACAGGAAAAAAGGGAAAATGCTGAGTGACTCAAGCACGGATCAGCTCCGCGCTCAGATCACCACAATTTGCAACAATGAAATCTGAACAAAATTATTATAGGAGAACAATGAGTGTTTTAAAACTTACATTTTTCTTTCCTTCAGTCAGAGGTTCTTGTTATAAAATAAAGCATAAATTCTCCCTTTCATTGCACTTCTCTCACTTTTAAAAAAAAAAACCAAAGTGGACAAAATTACATTAGAAGAAACATTTAGTACTTAAATTCATTTTAGTTCTTTCTTGCTGTCATGCTCACACTTATACAGGTACCAGACAGGCTGAGTCAGCACAAAATCAGCGGAGCAGAGGAGGGGACAAACAAAACAGTGATTATCAGGACATGTCTACTTTGTAAATGAAATGGCAGCAAAGTTACCAACATAGTGGAGGACAGAAACAGAATGTGAAACTAAAGTATCAATAAAGTCTGATACTGTACATAAACTGAAATTAAATGTAAAAGCATTCCTCGATGAGCTAGAAGTATATGCTACTAGTCGAGTTGCAGTATACATTATCTGCAAATTTACTTGTGCTATATTAATGGTACAAATTAAGCTTCTTGCTACCATTAACACAGGGTATAAAAATAACAAATGAAAAGCTGTTTTATTAACTCATTTATTTAGTGATGATTACTCTCCAATGTATCAATATCTCTGTTTTTCATTTCCTAAAAAGTAGCAGTTTTGGAGAAAATGAGTTTTCATCTGACAGCAACAATTTATAAATATCCAGTCTGAATGCTAATCTTTTTGTTATCACTTGTGAAATGTCTTTTTAAAGACAGTCTTTGAAATCTATCCATCCATCCATCCATCCATCTTCTACCGCTTTTCCGGAGGTCTGGGTCGGGGAGGCTTTGAAATATTTATTCAAATATGGTTACCCCAGAAAAGTTGTGTTGCATTAAACATCCTATTAAATAAAAAAGATAGATAGATTGATAGATTGATTGATAGATAGATATGAAATCAAAAATTAACAGAAGAAAGTGGGAGTAAGAAATTGCTGTGAGGTTGACAAGACCAATAAAGTTATAATGAAGCATGACAGTAGCACTGTTTATTTTCAGCTGCACAAAAATGTTGCTTCAAAATAGGAGAAAAAGCAACGTGAGCTTGTCAGATTATTACCTCCACCAAGGCAGTGATGTAATCAGGGTGGTTTGTCTTGTCTGTTTGCTAGCAGGCTTATGCAAAAACTACTAAACAGATGTTGATGAAAATTTCACCACAGGTGGCCCTTGGGGCAAAGATGAACCCTTTGGATTTAGATGAATTTTCATCAGAGGTGGTCCTTGGGCTAGAGAGGAACCCATTACATTTTGGTGATGATCCAAGAATGCATACCTCCAGGCTCTTATCTTCTCACTGTGTTAGCGAGAATCCTCCAGAACTAGTGGATAGACTTTGATGCAATTTTCACCAGAACCGGCTCATGGCCTACACACAAACCCATTACATTTTGGAGATGATTCATGAGGGACAGAAGGAGCCTTGGCAGAGATATGTCCTCTCTGAGAGCTTTTCTAATTTATTGTGTACCAAATTAAAGGCCGTATAGAAGCTTCATTCTGTGGGTGTAAAAAAAAAAATCTATTTATTTTGACTGAAATTTTGGCAAAATTGTCACAAATGGAAGATGATAAATATCAGGTTTTGTTGGTGGTGTTTTCTTTATTACTTTTGGTCTCACACTGTAGAGACATCCACTAATAAAAACAAAGCACACATACAAATGGCATTCCTTATTGTTTCCATTGTGGCGGATGAGATAAGGGGTACCCGGTGTGGAGGCACGGAATAAGTGCAGGCAGGACACGGCGAACTGAAGTTTAAAAGGGTGTTTTATTCATCCTCCATCACGAGAGTTCACCCCAGCGCTGGAGCGAGCCCTGTGTCTCTAGTCAGCAAACAGGCAAGATTACTGGTGCCGGGATTAGACAAAGAGAGGCTGCCTATTGATATCAGTCCATACATCTCACTGTTCTGCTAATTGCTCCAGCTGAGCGCTCTGCTTGTCTGTAGGCTGTGGGGGTCGCCCACACCACTCCCCCCCAGAGGGCTCAGCAGGGGGCTGAGGCCTCGATTGTCCGGCTTTGGTAGCGAACTGCGGGAAAAGCTCTGTGCAGACGGAGGTGGAGGGAGGGGGGGTGGGGGTAGCAAGTGCCAGCCTGGGACGGCGAAGTTGTCTGGGCCGCGCAAAAATTGCATGTGGATCCGCGATGTTGAGGGGCTGTCCCGTTGAACGTGGTGGAGATCCACAGCGGCTGTGAGAAGAAAAAAATTGTCTCTGACTGCTCTCGTGGCTCAGTCCTGCGAGGATGCGTAGCGGCTGTGAGAAAAAACAAAAGCTGAGGGACTTGGCAGGTTGGCATTAGGTGCGGGCGCAGCCCTATAACCATCGGGGACAGCAGACGGCTGAATTCCCATTGTGCGCCGTGGCTGAGACCCATACAAAATCCTGTGTGTGGGCTGTGTGTGTGCTTCAGGTGTGTGAGCAGTCCTGAAGGTTCCGAGGATGGCGGTCGGCCGTGTTTCCCGGGCGTGTGCAGCGGCGGAGGATGATGGCGGTCTGTGGAGCCGGTATTGTCCCGTGCGTGGTGCGCTGTCCTCGTAACCCCCCGGTGTGCGTGCGGGGGTTCAGTGCGTGGGTGGTCCGCTGTTGAGAGGTGGGTCAGGGTCAGGGAGCTTGATGGAAATCAACGTCGTCGGCGCCGATGGTCCTCCCTGTCTTGGCTGTTGCTGTCGTTCGCTCGTGCCGGGTCATGGTGCGTTCTGGTCCACATGCTGTGTTCTCCGTTCGGCCCTGGAGGTCGCCATCGTGGAGAGAGGACGAGGTGCGTGCGCGCATGTGTGGATGCGGAGGAGCGGTGAGAGGGAGTAGACGCTCTTTGTCCCTCGGCCGGTCCCAGCGTGGATGTCCCGATCTCAGGCGAGGGTTGCACCATGATGCTTTCTGCAGCCTTCCCGGTCATGGATGATCTCCGAGGGAGTTCGCCTGGTGCCGGTTCTGCGTCGAGGTCTCCCATGTGGCAGAAGGGAGGGCAGTCCATTTGCGTCAGGCAGCTGCGTTCGCTTGTCGTCGGAGTCACCGCCGGGGGCTGCGTTGGTTCTTCGTCAGCGTGTTCTTGTATTCAGGGTCACCAGTGTGGCGGATGAGATAAGGGGTACCCGGTGTGGAGGCACGGAATAAGTGCAGGCAGGACACGGCGAACTGAAGTTTAAAAGGGTGTTTTATTCATCCTCCATCACGAGAGCTCACCCCAGCGCTGTGGGAATGCGCTGGAGCGAGCCCTGTGTCTCTAGTCAGCAAACAGGCAATGCGTGTGATCAAAAAGAGAATAAGAGAGAGAGCAAGCGATATGGTTGACTTATATACCCAGCTAGACAATGCATGCATGGCATATTAGCATCACAGTAAACTGCAGGAAGGCATGGACATTTGCATTAGAGTCACACATATCAATAGCAAGATTACTGGCGCCGGGATTAGACAAAGAGAGGCTGTCTCCCAGCTGGTCTGGGAACGCCTTGGTATCCCCTCTGAAGAGCTGGAGCAGGTGGCTGGGGAGAGGGAAGTCTGGGCTTCTCTACTTGAACTGCTGCCTCCGCGACCCGGACCTCCGGAAAAGCGGTAGAAGATGGATGGATGGATGGAGGCTGCCTATTGATATCAGTCCATACATCTCACTGTTCTGCTAATTGCTCCAGCTGAGCGCTCTGCTTGTCCGTAGGCTGTGGGGGTCACCCACAACATAATATTTAACACAAATCAGACTTTGCTTTTGAGTATTGATTCAGCTGAATATTTTATAAAATTAAATTAAAATGGCATTGACAAAAAAGATGGTACCCTTAATTTTAATAATGCCAACAGGTGATCTTAATAAATGTCACAGGTGCCTTTAAGCTTTTCATCAGCCATTCAGCCTACTTAAAGGAGAAAAAAAAATCAAGATAATAATAATAATAATAATAATAATAATAATAATAATAATAATAATAATAATGTCCATTAAAAGGCTGTGTGATGTGTCTAGTGTGTTATAGAAGTGTACACTTCTGTCCCGCCGCTAGCTAGCCTGCTGTTTTACAGCAAGCGAAAAGGGAGCCGAGTGCGTAAGTCTCCTCTGCTAGTACATAGCCTCTCCACAGCATGCCCCATGCATACCTCCTCTTGTTAATGGATGGAAACTGGGTACCGTGCAGCCCCAGGCTAAAATGCAGGGACTCGGAGGAGGTTTGGCCCCCAGACTTGTGGTATTCTCGGCCCACCAGCGTGTGGACATGCCCTGATACCCATGAACCAAATCCCCAACTATGGGTTAAATAGTATACGGACTACATAGTCCATTAGGAAAGTCCCCAGTGGCGAGTAGTCTACTACTTCAGCGGATGAGGGCAGTGCCTGGCGGGCAGGTGCTAGAGAGGCGGGCCTTGATAAACAAAGCACTTGGCAGCCCGTTGCAGCCAACGTCATGAAAATCGCACATTTCGGCCTGCCAAACTGCGTTGGACATGCTGATGGCCAAGAGCGTGTGTGTGGCCCTCGCGCAGCCACGACCACCCTAAACAAATCCACAAGCGATTGGCCTTCGTCTGCAACTCGGACGATCCCTTCAAGCCCAGTGGCGATGGAACTGCGAGTAACGGGGGCAGCTTTGGTATGACTGGAAGCCTATAGCTCGCAACCACACATTGGCGGCAGATCTAAGATGATCGCCTTCCAATGAACTCTGCGGTGACATTGGATTTTGGTAGCTGGATCCGTGACTGGGCTGGCCTATTTAGGATTCCGCAGCCCACCCCATATGGGGAGGCCCCTAGAAAAGATGGAGCAAACATCGGACACTGCAGACTTATCTGGCTAGCATGCTGTGGCTGGCAGATTACCCATCACAGCGGTCGACCTACATATCAAAACCATAAAAACTCAAACTCAACTGCTCTCAACCACCGCCTGGATTCTCAACCACCGACTGGATAAGATAAGATAAGATAAGCCTTTATTAGTCCCACAATGGGGAAATTCAAGGATTGCGACAGCAACACTCAGACCAACAATCAGAAGACGAGAAAAAACAAGAGCAGCGAGTATACATATGTACATATAAATATATAAATATATAAACACACAGTGCGGAGCATTGTAGCTAGATGGAATAAATATATAAATATATAAACACACACAGTGCGGAGCATTGTAGCTAGATGGAATGAACAGCATAACCGTCTACTTAGTTATCCTACATGGTATGATTACTGTATGTACCCATACATATTGTCACCCTCCGTAGCAACTGGTATTTTCCTAGTTGTATACCGAAGGGGACCATTGTGTAAGTGTATTGCGTCTTTTGCATTCACTACTATTAGGTTGTCATGTATTTTGCTATCTCTGTGAGCAGCCCTGCTTAGGTTATACAGTCTGACAGCCGTAGGTAGGAAGGACCTGCGAAACCTCTCAGTTGTGCACCTAGGATGATGTAGTCTGCTGCTAAATGAGCTCCTCAGTGCGTTCAGTATGTCCTACATAGGGTGGGACTCGGACTCCAGCAGAGATGACAGTTTAGCCACCAACTTTCTCTCTCCCATCTCCTCCACTGGGTCAAGGCGTTGCCCCAGGACAGAGCTAGCTTTCTTGATCAGTTTGTTCAGTCTCTTCCTATCGGCTGCTGTAATGCCACTGCCCCAGCAGACCACTCCAAAAGTGATCGCTGATGCCACCACCGTGTCATAGAATGTCTTCAGCAGCGCCCCTTGTACACCAAAAGACCTGAGTCTCCTCAGTAGGAACAGCCTGCGCTGTCCCTTCTTGTAGAGTGCGTCAGTATTGTGTGACCAGTCTAGTTTATTGTTCAGATGAACACCCAGGTACTTGTAGGATGTCACCATCTCGATGTCTGTTCCCCGTATATTTACTGGTGCTGTGAGGGGTTGTCCCTCACCTGTGTCACTAAGACACAGGTTCCTGCCCAGTTCATAGGCAGATGGGAAATACGCCTTACGACCACACAGCCACCAACCACCCGTCACCATATGTGCGCCATACATATGGAAGCTGCAGATAGCAGCACTGCAGAGCTCCAGCATGGTGATAGGTCCATAATGACAACGGTTAGCCTGTGGACACCACCTGCCCATCCGATTGGTCAGGGTACTAACATCACAGGTGCGGTGTACACTGTACACCCCCTCACACCGAGAAAGGGGTAGGTCGCCCAGAGGGTTGTTACCACTTCCCTTCAGACAAAAAGAAAAAGTTCCTGATGAAACTAACCTTGCCCTTACAGAGTAAGGGGTACCATAAGTTCTCTGATTGGTAGAGTGATGAAAGATTTCACAAGAGTGATTCAAAATAATCTTTTTTGTGTAGTCCCTTTTCATAGCCTTCTGTAAAAAACAGAGAGCTTTTGCTGGTTCCATCATTTTGGCTACAACAGCAGTCTGTCCAGCTGACGTTGGCACTAGGCAGCAAACGTAACAATTGGAACGATTAGCTGCCCTGGCCGTATAATTAGCATACCTCCACCACGTATTGGCAGCATATTCATGATCGTGATGCTCATGTAGCTCTAGCCAATTATGCTGAATATGTGCAAGGTCCCTAGCACTACGATGTATGGTTTGTGGTGCAACTAAAGGAAACCAAAATAATAATGTCACCCCTAGGATGATGATGTAAAGGAAACAACAACTACACCCTTTAATGATCAAATGTCTTTCTTGCGCTTCTTGTTTCTCCATGATGGTCAACCACTCGCTTCCCTATCCCAATCCGGTACTGGACACCACGTAGGGCGTCGTCAGTTGACACTTGTATTGGAAAACAATTAAGAAAAAGTCTCTTGCTGAGAGTCTTTAATGGAATTGAGTTGAAAATATTTATTCAGAAGTCCCTGGCTGTGAGTTCAGAATAGGGTCAAGTTTACAGTGTGTTAAATGCACCCAAGAGTCCCGTCCTTCAACTTTCACCGCTGTTGGCGTTGACAAAACAACTTTATGTGGTCCTTGCCAGGGTGAATCAGTCCAATTCTTCTTTTTGATGGCTTTGATGAGGACGAGGTCTCCTGGCTTGGCCAAGATTGGTGCAGTTTCCTCGTGAACCCTCCTGGGGAGAGTAGCAGCGATAATATATCTGTTAGTCAACATTCTTCTCATGTAATCTGCTAAACACACTTCTTCATCACTAGGACTGAATGGCCTCAAAGATGGCAACAAGTATGAGACAACTCCCCTTTGGTTGGGATTATTCTCATGCAAAACGAAACTAATAGAAGGCAATAAATCCAATTTTGCCTTGTTTCTGCCATTGTTTTTCTGAGTCTTTCTTTAATAGTTCTGTTTGTACGTTCTACCAGTCCTGCAGATTGTGGGTGATAAGGTGAATGATTCTTCAAACTGATGTTCAGTGCTGTGCCTAAATGTGATATAACTTGATTTACAAAATGTGTACCATTATCTGAGTAAATTTTCTCAGGTATTCCAAACCTAGGTACAATTTCTGCAAGCAATTTCTTTGCAACTGTGATTGCATTTGGATGTGTGCAAGGAATAGCTTCTGTCCATTTAGAAAACATATCACAAATGACCAAACAATATTTCTTGCCTTCACATTTATTCAGTCCAATAAAATCCATGCAAATGTTCTGAAATGGATAAGAAGAGGCTGGAAAAGTGCCTCTCTCAGGTTTGAAGTTTTCCTGTGCATTGCTTTTTGCACAGATCAGACATTTTTTACAAAACTGTGTGGCAAACTGGCTAAACCCATAAGCAGTAAAAGTTTTATTCAGTGTGTTGATGGTGTAGGACCTTGGGGAAGTCAGATTATTTAGCACCTCAGACAGAGACAGTGAATAAGCATGGGAGAACAATGCCCAGGGAGTTCCTGGGCATATAGCCACAAAGAGTCAGAGACATAGGGGGTTGAAGGCAGTGTAATGTAAATGTCATGCTGTGTGATGAGAAACTTCCATTTAAATGTGTGAAGAAGTACTTGGGTAAAAGGGGAGAGAGCTTGCTGTAATGGTTCAGTCTTTTCTGTGCTTGTGAGATGTGAGTGTGTAATAAATCGTCTGTCCATGGATCCGTCTCTTTATTTACACACTCCACAATACCAGCCCCCCTCTTGCTACATGTGAAACGCCATGGAGCAAGGTAGAGACTTGGTGGAACAGTTTGCGTGGTAGAATAGGCTTTTTTGCCTTACATTTGTAGAGCTTTAAGGTGTCACCTTTAAGGTGTCATTAAGAATAGCTCCCTCTTTCAACCATTTGTAAATTTCAGCCTGTGGTGCTGCTTTTTGAGCCTCAACAAGAACATCATGTGATAGCTCTTCAGTCAGTGTCAGAACAGAATGAAATGTGTTTTGTTTAGGTTGCAAGCCTTGTGCTACCGCCTTTGCAGTTTGAGCCGCAAAATGGTTGCCTTTAGAAACCGGATCATTGCTATTCGTATGAGCAGCACATTTGCATATGGCCAGTTGTAATGGCAGTTTGACACTTTCAAGCAGCTCCAAAATGAGGTGATTATTCTGAATGGGCTTCCCTGTTGATGTAATCATGCCTCTATTTTTCCACTCTTGTGCAAAGTGGTGAATAGTGGAAAATGCATACTGGCTATCAATGTAAACTGTGAGTTGTTTTGTTTTTTTTTATTTTGTTATTTAATGAGGTCAGACAACGGTTGCACTTCAAATGAATAATTTGCAATCCAGGAGCAACAATAGTTTAATGTCCCAAAGAATGACATCATGTCTCTTTTGTGATTGGTTAAGGCGCTGCCAAAATAGCCTCTTTGCGAGCAGGATCAACATGTCTCTCTTCTGCTGACAAAATGTGGCCTAAGTATCTCATTTCTGGCTTCCACAACTGCAGCTTTGCTTTGTTAACCTTGTGACCCTGCTCAGCTAAAAATTTCAACAAGGCAATGGTGTCTTTTTTGCAAGTGATTTCATCAGGGGATGCCAGCAAAATGTAACTGGGCCAAATTTGCTGACATTGCCTGTGAAAAAAAATGGTTGGTGATTCACTATCACCGTGTGAATCACAATCACACTGTGTGTCTGACACGATCATCGGTAGCACGGGGGCCCCACAGGGAACGGTTTTGGCTCCCTTCCTGTTCACCCTTTATACTGCGGACTTCTCACACAACACAACACACTGCCATCTACAGAAGTTCTCTGACGACTCTGCGATCGTTGGCCTCATCTCCAACGGAGATGAAGCTGAGTACAGAGGGCTTATCCAGGACTTTGTGGACTGGTGCCATCGGAACTGCCTCCAGATCAACACGAGGAAAACTAAGGAGCTGGTGGTGGACTGCCGCAGGCAAGGACAACCCCTCACAGCACCAGTAAACATCCAGCGAACAGACATTGAGATGGTGACATCCTACAAGTACCTGGGTGTTCATCTGAACAATAAACTAGACTGGTCACACAATACTGACGCACTCTACAAGAAGGGACAGCGCAGGCTGTTCCTACTGAGGAGACTCAGGTCTTTTGGTGTACAAGGGGCGCTGCTGAAGACATTCTATGACACGGTGGTGGCATCAGCGATCACTTTTGGAGTGGTCTGCTGGGGCAGTGGCATTACAGCAGCCGATAGGAACAGACTGAACAAACTGATCAAGAAAGCTAGCTCTGTCCTGGGGCAGTGCCTTGACCCAGTGGAGGAGATGGAAGAGAGAAGGATGGTCGCTAAACTGTCATCTCTGCTGGAGTCCGAGTTCCACCCTATGCAAGACACACTGAATGCACTAAGGAGCTCATTTAGCAGCAGACTACATCATCCTAGGTGCACAACCGAGAGGTTTCGCAGATCCTTCCTACCAACAGCTGTCAGACTGTATAACCTAAGCAGGGCTGCTCGCAGAGATAGCAAAAAAACGTGACAACCTAATAGTATTGAATGCAAAAGATGCAATAGACTTACACAATGGTCCCCTCCGGTATACAACTAGGAAAATACCGGTAGCTACGGAGGGTGACCATATGTATGGGTACATAATCATACCATGTAGGATAGCTAAGTAGACGGTTATGCTGTTTCATTCCATCTAGCTGCAATGCTCCGCACTGTGTGTGTTTGTTTGTATATTTATATATTTATTCCATCTAGCGACAATGCTCCACACTGTGTGTTTATATATTTACATATTTATTCCATCTAGCTACAGTGCTCCGCACTGTGTGTTTATATATTTACATATTTATTCCATCTAGCTACGGTGCTCCACACTGTGTGTGTTTATGTGTTTGCATATTTGTTCCATCTAGCTTCAATGCTCCGCACTGTGTGTGTTTATATATTTGCATGTTTGTTCCATCTAGCTGTAATGCTCCGTACTGTGTGTGTTTATATATTCATATATTTATTCCATCTTGCTACAACACTCCACACTGTGTGTGTGTTTATATATTCACATATTTATTCCATCTAGCTACAATGCTCCGCACTGTGTGTGTTTATACATTCATATGTTTAGTCCATCTAGCTACAATGCTCCGCACTGTGTGTTTATATATCTATATATTTATTCCATCTAGCTGCAATGCTCCGCATCGTGTGTCTATATATTTATGTTTATATGTACATATGTATACTCGCTGCTCTTGTTTTTTTTCTTGCCTTCTGATTGTTGCTCTGAGTGTTGCTATCCCTGTGCTGTTGCAATCCTGAAATTTCCCCGTTGTGGGACTAATAAAGGCTTATCTTATCTTATCTTATCTTATCTTACAATAGCCCTGTGGTAGCCTCGTGAATGTGTACCTCTTGCCTTCAAATTTGAATACAGTACAACCCAAAACTGATGATCTGGGTGGGTGGGAATGCTGGAAAAAGCATTACTGATGTCAATCACTGTGAAAAATTTTAATTTGTGATTGTAGATCATTTAACAAAATGTATTGCACAGTATTTTTAGACCTAATACTATAACCCCTGCATCTATGAGTCCCTGTATACCAGGTTTAATACCTTCTTGAATTCAATTCAATTCAACTTTATTTATATAGCACTATATCTCAACAACAGTCATCTCATGGCTCCTGGGCGTAAAAGATATTGTCTCTGATAAGTAGCCTAAAATAAGGTTTTACATTTATTATTATCAATTCTGTATTATTCATTAAGCCTGCAGCCTTCCATTGCATGTGTTTAGGCTTGCTCAGTGCAATGTGTGGTGACTCCTAGTGTTTAAAGTGACCTTTATTTTTATCTGATAACCTCACAGATGCTTCTGCATAGCCCTTTGGTGACCAGTACAAATTCGCAATAATTGTTCTGGAGGATGAGTTTGCAAAAAATGTTTTCTCAAATTTGTCATCTGAGCCACTCAGATATTTGTCATACATGTTGCAGTGATTTTGATTTGTGGCCTGCACGGTTTTAGGAACCTGTGTTTTGAAATATTGCATTATTTTGGCTTCCAAACTCTCAGCCACTCCGATTGTTCCAGCCGGTACCAAGCGAAGTGACCATGAGTTGGTACTGCAAAATCTTGCAAAATATGAATTTCTGACACATATAGGAATTGTGATGCCCTCATACCACCTTCTGTCGGAATTAGGGCGATATTGAGAGTTGTGAGCAAATCCCTTTCTAATAAGTTAACTAGACACACTTGTGACAAAATGAATGAACCTTCTGCACTGTCCCCTGTAACATCTTTTTACTGTTACAATTTCAGAAAGATATTTCTTTTTTAGCTTCCCATTTGCTGATTTAATGATCACTGTGTGTTCTGATTTTGTGAGCCCCATAATCATGAAGAAATTTCAAAGAAGTTCCCCGAACTTCTACAGCAGGGGTCGGGAACCTATGGCTCGCAAGCCAGATGTGGCTCTTTTGATGGCTGCATCTGGCTCGCAGACAAATCTTTAAACTTTAAAGATTTTGTTTTTACAAGAGCGCCAAGTGTCTGCTGCTCTGTATATAGTTTTAGAATCATCTTCCGTGTTGCGGCCATTACGAGCTCAGATCACACGAGACGTTTCGCTGAATTTAAGCATTTATTTATTTATTTTCTTCTCGTTTCAGTTCTGCATTTAATATGAACCCTGAGTTTGAAATAAACGTTTGAATTTAAATTTGAATATCCCGGAAGCCGCTGCACATCCGGGTACTCCAGGCTCCGCCAATATTGAGCACCAGAAGTCGCATTAATGGTAAGAAATACTCATCATTGATTAGCAACAGCATAACAATGTTATTAAAAAGAATTCAGAGACTTATTGTACTTTAAAAGTGTTGAAATTACATAAAATGCACACATTTACTTGTATTTTTAGTTTTAAACATATTGTATGGCTCTCACGGAATTAAATTTAAAAATATGTGGTGTTCATGGCTCTCTCAGCCAAAAAGGTTCCCGACCCCTGTTCTAGAGTAATCTCTGATAAACCCTTTAGTGTCATGATTAGGTCAAAGTCAGGTAAATGAAATACTGTATGTCAAATGGCTAGCTGTACTTAGCTTTGGTTTGGTCAGTCACATGTCGGGATGTGATGAGTCCGGTTGTCGTTGTTGCTGTTGTTGTTGTGGCTTTGAGCAGGGCGTAGTCCCTTCCCCTCCCTCTGGCCTCCTGAACGTGGCCCGCAGATCCAGCACCAAGGCCTCCCCCTCCTCCTCCACGCCGGTGACCCTGGGAAAATACAGAAGTGGGGGAAGCAAAGGCCTCCCCCTGAGGGTCAACTCAGTTGTTCTGCGTGTTTTGCATATATCAACACATCAGCAAATGAACATGTGTGATATATTACAAGGTGTATGCGTACATGCTGTGCTAAATTTGGATGCATGTTCTGTAGGAATACACTTTTCAAATGTTGTCAATAGGGTTCTGAACCTGTATCTGCAGTAGGATTTTCCAAACCTGAATGATTGTCCAAAAACATTTTGCAACCTACACCTATAGGCTTCAACACTTTCTGTTTTATGTTAAGTGGCATTCTGAATAGCTGTCAAATCATTGACATATTTCTCGGCCCAGGAAACACGCACGCAGGCTCAGGTAGATTTGAAAGCTTTATTCAACCAATAAAACGTGTTTGGATGCGTGTGTGTGATATGTTAATGTGTTGTGGGTGGAAGATGAAGGCAGGGACAGAGCAGCACGCCGTGCAGCCAGGCAACCCTATGGAAGAGACGAGAACAGGGAATTAGCTGGGCAAACCACACGGGAGAGTAATAAAGCAATGTGCTTACTTGCAGCGATAGAGGTGGCTGGCGTTGGCAAAGATCCCAAGGCTGGGAGACAGCGCCCTGCTGTGCGTCCAACGAGGAGAGGAGATGCAGGGGAACGATGATGGTGAAGGAGAGGATGTCCGCTGCCAGGGAATCCACCTGTGCACAGGGGAAGGCTGAGAGGACAGGTGAGTAAATAGACAGCTTACGTGTCGTAGTGATGATCAGCAGGCCTGGAGGAAGGAATCTGCTGAGGGTTTGAGCACGTAGAAAGACAGACGGCTCCAGGCCGATGCTCAGGGCCAGGTGGAATAAATAGTTGCGCGCTAACGAGGTGCAGGTGTGCGCGCAGCTGAGGTGTATGCCCGAGAGCGGCGAGTGGTGACAGTACTCCCCCCCCAACAGCGCCTCCTGGTGCTGGCTTACCCGGGTGCGCCCGGTGGAAATCCGTGATGAGATCTTGATCCAGCACCCTCGAAGAGCGCACCCAGGACCTCCACTCCGGGCCATAACCCTCCCAATCCACCAGGTATTGTAGCCCACGACCTCGGCGCCGGGAGTCCAGGATGGAAGCAACACCACACGCCGGGTCACCGTCGATCATCCTGGGAGCGGGTGGCGACCTAGGAGGAGGGCAGAGTGGATTGGAGAGAACAGGCTTAACTTTAGAAACGTGGAAGGTGGGACACACACGTAGGGAGGGAGGGAGGGCCAAACGCACAGCCACCGGGTTGACAATCTTGGAGATCACGAATGGACCGAGAAACCGTGGAGCCAGCTTCCTCTTCTCGGCCTTGAGGTTGATGTCTTGAGAAGAGAGCCAAACCCGTTGACCCACCTGGTAATTAGGGGCTGGCCTCCTGTGGCGATTGGCGGTGGAGCTGTTGCGCGCCGCCGTGCATAAAAGCGCTTCTCTCGTCTTGGTCCACACACTCAGGCAGCGTCTCATATGTGCCTGGACAGATGGAACAGCCAACTCACCCTCCTGCTCGGGAAACAAGGGAGGATCGTACCCCAAGGACGCCTTGAAGGGAGACACACCAGTAGCCGAAGACCGCGCCGTGTTGTGGGCATACTCCACCCAGGCCAAGTAGGAGCTCCAGGAGGACGGATTAGAGGAGGTCACACAGCGCAGAGCAGCCTCCAGCTCCTGATTAATGCGCTCACATTGTCCATTGGACTGGGGATGATGACCAGAGGAGAGACTAAACATGGCCCCCAAGGCGTTACAGAAGCATCTCCATACCTGGGAGACAAACTGAGGGCCCCGATCCGATACAACATCCAATGGAATCCCGTGCAGTCTGACCACATGTTGGATGAGGAGGTCAGCCGTCTCATGTGCCGAAGGGAGACCCCGAAGAGGCACAAAATGGGCGGCCTTAGAGAACCGATCCACAATCGTCAGAACTGTGTCATAGGTGTTAGAGACCGGGAGGCCAGTGACGAAGTCAAGGGCGATGTGCGACCAGGGCCTGCCCGGGACCAGCAGGGGCTGGAGCAGACCCGCAGGTGGAGAGTTTTGAGACTTGCCGGTAGCGCACTGGGGACAAGCCCGGACGTAGTTGGTGACGTCCTTCTGGAGACCCGGCCACCAGAACGAGCGTTGCAGAAGAGCTACCAGTCGGGAGACGCCAGGGTGACAGGCGAGCTTGGAGGTGTGGACCCAGTGAATAACCTCCCCTCGAACAGCTGAAGGAACAAAGAGCCTGCCCTCTGGACCACCACCAGGGTCCGGTTCCGTCTCCTGTGCCCTTCGGATCTTGTCCCTGATGGACCAGGAGACCGCCCCCACAACGCACGAGCTGGGAAGGATGGTGTGGTTCGACTCCTCCGGATCCTCAGGAGCGAACTGTCTGGACAAGGCATCGGGCAACCCATTCTTCGAGCCTGGACGGTAAGTGATGGTAAACTGAAATCGAGCAAAGAATAGAGACCAGCGCGCCTGGCGGGCATTCAGGCGCCGCGCTGACCTCAAATACTCAAGATTCTTGTGGTCCGTCCAGACCACAAAAGGCTGAGCTGCCCCCTCCAGCCAGTGACGCCACTCCTGCAGCGTGAGCTTGACAGCAAAGGAGTTCCCTGTCGCCGACATCATAATTACGTTCAGCTGCAGATAACCGTCGGGAGAAGAAGGCGCAGGGCCGCTTGACTCCGTCCACTGGTGAGTGCTGAGAGAGCACCGCCCCCACCCCCATGTCGGATGCATCGACCTCCACCAAGCACTGCAGTGCGGGGTCGACCTGGGTCAGGAGCCGGGAGGACGAGAACTCCGCCTTGAGGGTCTTGAAGGCGGCGGCTGCCTCCTCGGACCACTGGAAGGGCACCTTCGATGAGGTGAGGCGAGTTAGGCGGGTGACAATGGGGCCAAAGTTGGGGACAAAGCGACGGTAGAAATTAGCAAAGCTGATGAACTGTTGTACCTGCTTCCTGGAGGTAGGCGTGGGCCACTCGACCACCGCTTTGACCTTAGCGGGGTCGGGGAGGATCTGATTGTGCGAGATGACAAACCCCAGGAAGGAGGTGGTCCGGGCGTAGAATTCGCACTTCTCCGCCTTGATGTAGAGTCTGTTTTCCAGCAGCCATTGCAGGACCCGCCTCACATGAGCCTGGTGCTCCTCCCCTGACCTGGAGAAGATGAGTATATCGTCCAAGTAAACGAAGACAAAGACCCCCAGGAAATCTCGTAGGACGTCGTTTATGAGCTGCTGGAAAACGGCAGGTGCGTTGGTGAGCCCAAACGGCATCACAAGGTACTCGAAGTGACCGCTGGGCGTCCTGAAAGCCGTCTTCCACTCATCGCCCTCCCGGATCCGAACAAGATGGTAAGCGCTGCGGAGATCTAGTTTCGTGAACCAGGTCGCCCCCTGGAGGGAGTGGAAGGCAGTGTCCATCAGCGGCAAGGTGTAGCGATCCTTAATTGTAATGTCATTCAACGCTCTGAAGTCAATGCAGGGGCGAAGGGACCCATCCTTCTTGGACACGAAGAAGAAGCCCGCGCCGAGCGGAGACGAGGAGGGGCGGATAATCCCAGCGCTGAGCGACTCCTTGATGTAAGCATCCATCGCCTCACGTTCAGGAGCGGAGAGGCTGTACAGGCGGCCAGATCGCAAGGGGGCCCCTGGATGGAGATTTATGGCGCAGTCATACGGCCGGTGAGGAGGAAGAGACATAGCCTTGGACTTACTGAATGCTACTCCCAAGTCGTGGAACTCCTGTGGCACCAGGGTGAGGTCCGGAGGCTCGGAGACCGGCGCAGGCGGAGTGGAGGACGGAGCACAAGCCGCAGACTGGAGGCAGGTGCCCAGGCAGAAGGAGCTCCACAAAAGGACACTGCCGGATCTCCAATCGAGGACGGGGTTGTGCAAGCGCAGCCATGGGTAGCCCAGGATGACACGGTCTGAAGAAGAGGGCAGGACAAATAGAGTCAGGTCCTCACGGTGGTTGCCAGAGATTATAATGGGGACCGGCTTGGCGCGATGCATCACTACTCCCAGGGGAGAGCGAGAGAGGGTGACCAGGTTAAGGGGGATTGACAATGGCTGACAGGATATGCCCAAACGGGTTGCCAGGCTCTTGGAAATAAAACTTTGCTCTGCCCCTGAATCCACCAGTGCATGCGTGAGATGCCCGATGGAGTTATGGCAGAATCTAATGGGCAGTGTGCAACAAGATAGGGATTTGACCAGTTAGAGTCTGCGAGGCCCCCTACAGTGACTCGCGGACCCCCCCGTTTGGCTTAACCGGGCACAGCTCCATGGTATGCTGGTCGTCTCCGCAATACATGCAGAGACCAAGTTCCCGCCGGCGTTGTCTCTCCGCAAGAGGGAGCCTGGTGCGCCCAATCGCCATGGCCTCTGGCTCATCGGCGGACTCCGGAGCAAGTAACGCCAGGGGGCGAGACTGAGGAGAGTGAGCGGAAGCTCCGCGCGAGCGGCTAACTGACTTCCGCTCCACGGCCCGCTCTCGCAGCCTATTGTCCAGGCTAATCGTGAGGGAGATCAGCTCGGACAGCCGTCCTGGGAGATCCCGACTGGCTAGCTCGTCCCTCAGACCAGAATTGAGGCTACGGAGGAAGATGCTGCAGAGAGATGCCTCTCCCCAGCCAACCTCCTCCGCTGCCACCTGGAAGTCAACAGCGTGATCCGCCGCCGACCGGCTTCCCTGTTGGAGACCAAGGAGCCGATCGGCGAGGATGCTGTCACGACGCGAGTGGTCGAACACCTCTAGGAAGTCTTGCACGAACCGGTCATAGGAGAGGGTCGCGTAGCTGGGCTTCGACATAATGGCGTAAGCCCAAGCTAGCGCTCACCCCTCCAAGAGATTAGCCATGTAACCGATTCGGCTATGGTATGAGGGAAAATCCCCGGGAACGCGCAGGAACACCGACTGACATTGCAAAATAAACCCCCGTGCTCCACCGAGTTTCCCGTTGAAGCGAGCGGGGGTCGGAATAGGTGTGAGCCGGGTCGGCGTCCCCGAGCTAGGCTGGCCAGCCGTAGAAGCAACCAGAGCCGAGGCGCCTTGAGGAACTGGGGGGAACGCCTGCTGGGGATCAAGGCGGTCTAACCGGTGAGTGATTATAGTTAATTGGTTGAAAATTACTTGTTGTTGGTGTGCAATCATATCCACCCGAGCCTCGAGGGTGGAAAAATGGCGTGCGAGCCCGCTGTCCGCTTTGATGGAGTCGTACTGACATATTTCTTGGCCCAGGAAACACGCACGCAGGCTCAGGTAGATTTGAAAGCTTTATTCAATCAATAAAACGTGTTTGGATGCGTGTGTGTGATATGTTAATGTGTTGTGGGTGGAAGATGAAGGCAGGGACAGGGCAGCACGCCGTGCAGCCAGGCAACCCTATGGAAGAGACAAGAGCAGGGAATTAGCTGGGCAAACCACACGGGAGAGTAATAAAGCAATGTGCTTACTTGCAGTGATAGAGGTGGCTGGCGTTGGCAAAGATCCCAAGCCTGGGAGACAGCGTCCTGCTGTGTGTCCAACGAGGAGAGGAGATGCAGGGGAACGATGATGGCGAAGGAGAGGATGTCCGCCGCCAGGGAATCCACCTGTGCACAGGGGAAGGCTGAGAGGACAGGTGAGTAAATAGACAGCTTACGTGTCGTAGCGATGATCAGCAGGCCTGGAGGAAGGAATCTGCTGAGGGTTTGAGCACGTAGAAAGACAGACGGCTCCAGGCCGATGCTCAGGGTGAGGTGGAATAAATAGTTGCACGTTAACGAGGTGCAGGTGTGCGCGCAGCTGAGGTGGATGCCCGAGAGCGGCGAGTGGTGACAATCATGTTTTAATCTCCACTTGTTCCTAATATGTTCCTTTAATTCTTTCACCTGCTGAGCTAATGCTGCATCAGTTGGTGGTTAACTAGCACAGTGGGAATGTTTTAAAGAATGTTTTGGCTATTGACTTCAGCATCTTCAGCCGCTGGACCAACATAAGCTGGGTTGTATAATTTAACCATAGGAAATTGTCCTAATTCTATTGCATGTTCCTCTTCCTTAATGTGTTTATCTAAGGGTGAGGATGTGTGTGCTGTTGAAACGGCATAATGTGAAGGTGCATAATCACTTAACTTTTTTGTCAGATGAGAAAACTGGACTCTAGGTTTGATGTCCGGCCCGCGTTGAAAGGAAGGAGGAGGAAGGCGTGGAGGAGGCCGGGGAGGAACCAAGGTGGGCAGGTCCGCAGTTGGCGACGTGGGAGTGGTCACCGTCTCAAGATCCGGATGCAGAGAGGGAGGGGTCAGGTTGTATCGCCACCCATTATCTCCTTCGTCACCTCGGAATTTTGAGAAAAAATGTGCATTAGTCAAACCCTTCTTATTACAAACATCCGAGTCTTTTAAGGTCTGGTCTTTCATATTTAAATCAGCTTGCCGTTGCCTGGCAATCTGAAGCCATTGTTCAGCCTCAAAAAGTTCATATTTTAACTCTTTTTGCCTCCTGCCGTCTGCTGCTAATCTAATGGCAGAAATTAAAATCTCACAATCTTTAACCTCAAGTTCCCCACTGAAATCAAATTTCTTTCTCCATTTTGCCAGAAACCTTGTACTATTTTTGTCCTTTTTGCTATAACAGCAACCCATGTTTGAAAGTTTTTTTTCCTCTTCTTTTCTTTTTACAAAGTTTTCCACACACGCATCAGTGGCTACACGGCTTTTCTATTTTTTTTTTCCCAAGCGCTCTCTGTTTCTTTTTCCCCTTCTCTCAAGGACACACACATAGAATCAGAAACAGATTACACATAGATTTCCAGACATTACAAACGGACAGGTACAGACAGACAGGGCCCAGACATGTTTTCTTTTGCATTATCTCTACAAGGTCATACAATAAAGACTTTTAGGTTCATGCCAAAGCCCAAAACAGCATGAGAACTACTTCAATTAATTTCCAGATATGGCAACCTCAGCGGAAAAAATCAAATATGGCAAGCAACCCTCACACCGCCACTGGCAGTGTGAAGTTTCCCATTTCTTTTTTTTTCTTTTTTTTTTTTCTCACACTGCCATAAAGCACAACACCAATCCACTGTTTCTGCTCAAGGCTACTATTTTCAAATACCTATAATTTTAAACACTTCCCAAAAGATAATTAACTAACCAACCCTTTTATGCTCCACAAATATTAGGGAGAAAAAAACCACTGACATCAATTTCACACCTTATTCACTCCGCCTCCGTGGGAACTCAGCCTCTCTGTGTTTCACACCGGAGCGGATTTCATGTAACGCAGACAAAACAAACTCAGAACACAGTAACTCCTTTTTTTTCTTCTAGTGCTTCAACAAACTCACAAAATAAACTATTTCAAAGGTCACGTCAGCCCCTCTGCTGTGTGCCTAAAGCCCAAAGTTAAACTTCCCTCGGCATCTTGCAATAGCTCACCGTAGCGGAGCCAATTGGCAATAAAGCAGACCCAATTAGGGCACGAATCTTCCGTGAAAACAACCTCTTTTACCTTTTTCGGGGTTCACGTTCACGTTGCCTCCCCACTAATGCTGAAAGTCCAAAAACTGGAAAATAAGCAGAAGCAGTCCCAAAAGGCACGAATCTTACCCCGAAAAATTAACTTCTCTGGGATCACGTGACTCTTCCGGATGGGAATGAGAACACGAATCTTTCCCGTTTTTTTTTTTAACTTCCCCGGGCCCGGCTTCTCGCCCTCCACTAGAATTTAATCGAGAGTCGGAAAACAGCGAATTTCTAAGAATTACCCCGGATCTTGAAATATCGATCACCGCTTGGAAAGGAAAACTCCATCTTCCCAAGGGATTATTGCGATATCCGCACCGTGAGTAACATAACTTATCAATTAGGCTGTAGGTCTCTTTCTTTCAGTCTTTCACCTAGTGTACAATCGGTCGAGGCAATCACTCACTGGCCATAACAACAATAACAAAAACTGGAATAAATTACTCACACCTGGAATCCACCTCTGAGTTCCGGCAGACCCGTCAGAGCTCCGCGCCACTCCCCGACGTCACCAGGGCCTTTGAAGAGGGAAATTCAGCGTTTTTTCAGCACTTCCCAGAAGTATGGGTCTCTCCTCTCCTTTGACTGTGCACTTGTCCAAAGTCCAGGCTCGTCAGAAAACGCCGTGGACCACTTTATATGGGTCCCACGTCGGGTGCCAATTATGTTAGAACAAAAATGAATTGACTGAGGCTGAAACAATAATCAATAGATGGTTTTCCAAGTTCTGAGTCATTTATTCTCCTTCTGATCAGAAAGGAAGAAATCAGTACAGCATACACTCGCCTCAGAGCTTCACAGCACCAACTCCCTAACATGTGTCCAAGGATGTTGATTTTTTATACCTCAGTCTCTTATCTAAGCTAGACTGGCAGGAGCCAACTCTCCAAGTGACTCCTTCTTTATCTGTGGTCAGCAATGAACATTCTGACATGATCTGGTCATCCTGACAATACAGTACAGCTTGGTATGATAAAACAATGAAACTTTCATTATTATTCACAATCTTGCTCATCCTAATCTTGCTCTGAAAACAGACAGTCTTTTCAAGCTCTGAGACAATGAAAAAATATCACAGTGACCCAGACATTGGATTTTTATATGTACCAGAAACAATTATAATATAAAATAGGATAATACAGCATTAAAATCATATAGAATAATCAATGAAACTTGAAAATATCCTATCAAATAATAATAATAATAATAATAATAATAGATTGCATTTATATAACACTTTTCATGACATTCAAAGACATTTTTCAATGAATCTATTATTCATTCACTCAACAGAGGTAATCCTATGCTACTTCTATAGCCACAGCTGCCTTGAGGCAGACTGATGGAAATGTGGCTGCCAATCCATGCCAACGGCCCCTCCAACCACCAAACATTTATTCACATTCAGTTTTTTCCATAAGAAAGGGCAGAAAGGGTGGGGGTACTGCATCAATTTTTTCTTTCTCACTTGCAGTAAATCAAATTTTACCTTGTCAATATACCGCATTTGAGCACCACGCTTTTGTCTTTAGCAGCCCCGCAATTTTATGCGTCACAGTTTACAGACCAGCCAAATACTGCCTTGTTTGTATTAATGAGTTCTCTGAGTTTTTATCAATAATCCACTCCTCATATAATTTTATTCTTCCAGTGATTTTGTCATGGCTGCCAATTTGTCACAACTGTGCACACACCTGCCTGTCATCATCCTCTGGCTATTTATTCCGTCAAGTCCAGTGCTCTGTGTGGAGTCGTCTGTTTCCTTCTCCAGAAACATGCTACGCCAAATCATCGAGCTCCCTAGCCTCACTGTGCTTTTCCACGTCGGCTTCCTAGCCTCCTCCATACCTGTCCGGGCCTGCGCCTCCTGGACTCAGCAATCAAGTAAGCTCCCATCATTCCTTCTCACCTTGTCTGTTGCCCCTGTGCACAGGCGGAGATCGGTGGTGGCGGACCCCTTCTCCCTGGCGGCAGACTCACCTGCTTCCCACACCGGCGTTCATCTCCCCGGCTGCCCTGCGGGCACTATCTTCGTGGCACTAGCTTCTGTGCTAACCTGGGCGTCCCTCTACCACCTCTGACAGTAAGCGCTCAACTATTTGGTGCTCATCTGTCTCGAACTGCATCTAACACTACCTCTGTCTCTTCCTAGGGTTGCCACGTCGTATGGTGCTCTGCTCACCCCAGCTGACTCGCCTGCTCACACTACACACACTCAATCACACATACACACACCCACTCACGTCCACTGTATTCAATAAAAGGTTAATTGTATCAGTCTTGAGTCGTGCCTGCTCTGTGGGTCACTAAAACCATGTCAGTATGACTCTGCCAGAGTGACCCAGCAGACAGCACGCTAGCGTGCAGGATAAACAACTTGGAGGCTCGAGTTGATCAGTTAGCCTATCAACAGCAGGTTATGCTACACAGTTAGCCCAAGTAACTGACAGGCTAGATCGTCTGGTTAGCCCACAGGTTTTCCCTTCAGTCTCCGTTAAGCCCCTCTTCTCCTGCTAGTTCTACCGCTAGTTCCACCGCTAGTCAGCTTACTCCAGGCCCTGCATATCGGCTTACTCCCGTCCCGACTCCCACCCGTTTTGGTGGCAAATTGGGGGAAGCCAGGGGGTTCCTCATGCAATGTGACATTGTGTTCCAACGGGTGCCGGGGGACTTTCCCACTGACCATAGCCGCATAGGTTATATGATCAGTTTGTTAGAGGGACGGGCTTTGGCATGGGCATATAAGATAAGATAAGATAAGATAAGCCTTTATTAGTCCCACAATGGGGAAATTCCAGGATTGCAACAGCATAGGGATAGCAACACTCAGAGCAACAATCAGAAGGCAAGAAAAAACAACATCTAGTAAACATATGTCCATATTACTATAAATGTATATATATATAGACACACAGTGCAGAGCATTATGGCTGGTGAATGTGCAGCAGAAAGTCTAAGCTCTCTCTCCGCGGATGCAGCGGGCCAGCTGGAAGTCTTTGGGCATGATGGTGACCCCCTTAGCGAAGAAGAGACCACCAGGTGGGCCTCGCTGGTCTCCTGCAGAGCCATGACGGCGAAGCTCAGGAAACGCAGGACGGTCTTGAAGTCCTGAGCGATCTCCCTCACCAGGCGCTGGACGGGCAGCTTATGGATGAGCAGCTCCGTGGATTTCTGGCAGCGACAGATCTCTCTCAGAGCCACGGGCCTGTGACGGCGAGGCCTCTTCACTCTGCCGGTGGCCGGAGCGCCTCTCCAAGCAGCCCTGGTGGCTAGCTGTCTCCTGGGGGGGGGGGCTTCTTCCTCCAGTAGATTTTACGGGCGGTCTGCTTGGTTCTTGCCATCGCTCTTTATTATTCTGTCTTATATTTCTTTCACGCCGCCTAAACTCCAGCCCGGCACCCGCGTCATTTTCGCTACAGCTCCCGGTATGTCGAGTTTCCCATTAGCACCGGGCGGCGGCCAAGTGCTAGCTAGCACTAGCTCCTCCCCGCTGTAACGTCTCCCGCTGCAAACCGTGGCTCCGTCCGCCGACCCGGGAGACCCCCGGGGTGATCCGTGCGTCCGTGATATATATACAGAGTGAAAGGTGTAGAAAGAAGAAGGAAGATAAAAAAAAAAAAAAAAAAAAAAAGGCTGTTGCAACAGGCAGCCGACTCGTGTGGCGCCGCCAGTCCGGCGGAACCGGAACCGGAAAAAAAAAAAATATGCGGTAATGACTAGGGCTAATTATGCTTCACTAACGTACGCTCAGTTTGTGAGTGAATTTCAGGAGGTGTTCGGTCACTCGGACCGCGAGGACATGCTTACCTCCCGGTTGTTGAATCTTCGGCAGGGGGCTAGAGCCATCGCCGATTACGCTGTGGACTTCCGGGTCGTGGCCACAGAGGTTAGGTGGGAGGATGCCTCACTGTGTAGTATTTTTGTCAGCAGCCTGAATCCTAGCCTACGGGATGAGCTAGCCTGTTTGGATAAGCCCTCTACTCTGCATGAGCTAATATCCTTGGCTATTAGTATCGATAACAGACTAACGGAGCGGGCAGCCGAACGGAGAACTTCCGGCCGCTCGGGTGAACAGGCTCGCCGCTCCCTACAGCCCCCCCTGTTGGCTCTCCCATCTGCTGATTCCCCGGAAGACTAGGAACCTATGGGTGGTTTCAAACTATCATTGGCGGAGAGACAGCACCGCCAGGAGTTGGGGTTGTGCATTTACTGTGGGAACGAGGAGCATGAGGTCGAGTCATGTCCCAAGCGGCCAAAAGGGGGAGTCCGTGCGTCGCAGTACGGGGACTCAAGGACTCACCTCGCAATAATCCCCTCTCGTTTCATGATCCCTATTCATTTCAATTATGGTCATAGAGAGACAAACACACATGCACTCATTGATTCAGGGGCCGAGCAGAGCTTTATTTCAGACGAACTGGCAACCCGGTTGGGGCTTCCCATTCAGCCATTAGAAACCCCAATGAGACTTATTGCCCTGTCTAAAGCTCCTTTGGACACAGTCACTCATCGGACTGCCCCAGTATCAGTTATTGTTTCAGGCAACCATCGGGAAGAATTAAGGCTGTATGTTCTACCAGTGTCCTCCACTCCGGTTATCCTCGGCTATCCCTGGCTTCACCTGCACAACCCCTCTATCGACTGGCATTCTGGGTGTGTTGTTTCCTGGAGCTCATTCTGCTTGAGTGCCTGTTTGCAGTCCGCTGTGTGCTCGCCTGCCGTGCCTCTGGGCACACCTGCCTCTCCTCCTCCGGATTTGTCCAAAGTACCATCTGAATATCACGACTTAGGGGCTGTCTTCAGCAAATCTGAGGCCCTTTGCCTTCCTCCTCACCGCCCATATGATTGTGCAATTAACCTCCGGGCCGGTGCTCCGCTGCCATCTAGTAGACTTTACAACCTGTCTGCTCCGGAGCGCGTGGCTATGGACACTTACATCAAGGAGTCCTTGAATCGGGCATAATACATCCATCTTCATCGGCGGTGGGGGTGGGGGTTTTTTTGTCGGGAAAAAGGATGGTTCTCTTAGGCCATGCATTGACTTTCGTGAACTTAACAATATAACCATCAAAGACAAGTTCAATTCAATTCAATTCAGCTTCATTTATAATGCGCCACATCACAACAAAAGCCGTCTCGTAGCACCAAAGTACACTCTCCCTCTCATCAATTCAGCCTTTGATCCCCTGCAGGTGCCCTGTTGCTTCACGAAGTTGGACCTGCGTAACGCCTACCATCTGGTGCGGATACGGGAGGGTGATGAGTTGAAGACGGCCTTCCGGACCCCTAATGGGCATTTTGAATACCTGGTCATGCCATCCGGGCTGACCAATGCCCTAGCCGTCTTCCAGCGATTGATTAATGATGTCGGGGCCGTCTTGTCCCAGTGCTCCCTGGCAGACGGCAAGATACGCCCCTGCGCATTCTTCTCCCGTCACTTATCCCCGGCTGAACGCAACTATGACATCGGCGACAGGGAGCTGCTGGCAGTCAAACTTGCATTAGAGGAGTGGCGTCACTGGCTGGAGGGCGCTTGTCAGTCGTTCGTTGTTTGGACCAACCACAAAAATCTGGAGTACCTCCGGCTGGCCAAGCATCTGAACGCTCCACAGGCCCGCTGATCTCTCTTTGTATTGTTTTGTATTGTCATGGCTGCCAATTTGTCACACCTGTGTGCACACCTGCCTGTCATCATCTTCTGGCTATTTATTCCGTCAGGTCCAGTGCTCTGTGCGGAGTCATCTGTTTCCTTCTCCAGAAACATGCTACGCCAAATTGTCGAGCTTCCTAGCCTCACTGTGCTTCTCCACGTCGGCTTCCTAGCCTCCTCCATACCTGTCCGGGCCTGCGCCTCCTGGACTTCTCAGCAATCAAGTAAGCTCTCATCATTCCTTCTCACCTTGTCCGTTGCCCCTGTGCACAGGCAGAGATCCGTGGCAGCGGACCCCTTCTCCCTGGCGGCAGACTCACCTGCTTCCCACACTGGCGTTCAGCTCCCCGGCTGCCCTGCGGGCACTATCTTCGTGGCAGTAGCTTCTGTGCTAACCTGGGCATCCCTCTACCACCTCTGACAGTAAGCACTCAACTATCTGGTGCTCATCTGTCTCGAACTGCATCTAACACTACCTCTGTCTCTTCCTAGGGTTGCCAGGTCGTATGGTGCTCTGCTCGCCCCAGCTGACTCGCCTGCTCACACTACACATACTCAATCACACATACACGCACCCACTCACATCCACTATATTCAATAAAAGGTTCATTGTATCAGTCTTGAGTCGTGTCTGCTCTTTGGGTCACTAAAACCATGTCAGATTTTAATCTACACATTGATAAGTAGGGCAACCGTATGTCAGAAGATTTTAATGACCCTGCTTACGTCCATGAACTCAAAACGTCATGCAGCCGACTCACAACAGGGGACACACTCTGGATCTTGTCATTAGCCATGGCCTGCCCACAAGTGTGTCCTCTGTTGTTGACTTGGCTGTATCTGACCATTACTGTGTGTTTTTTAACATCACTGGTTTTATGCAACGGGAGACCTCGGTGCGAAATGTGAGGAAGCGCCATCTGACACCTGAAGTGGCTGCTGATTTTATAATTCAATTTTGTAAGTATGGATACATGTTCTTCAGCAATCCATGAAATCAAGTGTGGGGTACCCCAAGATTCAGTTTTAGGGCCAATATTTTTTAATCTTTATATGTTACCACTTGGGGATGTTAATTCAATTCAATTCAGCTTTATTTATAATGCACCACATCACAAAAAAAGCCGTCTCGTGGCGCCACAGTATCAGTATCACAGTTATCAGGAGATATGGCATCAATTTTCATAACTATGCTGATGATACACAACTGTACATTGCCACGTCTCCTGATGACACAAAACCAATTAATGCCTTTTTGAACTGTATTTTAGATATAAAGTCATTGATGGCAGAGAACTTCCCACAGCTCTACCAGGGCAAAACAGAAGTTTTAATCATTGGTCCTGATGACAAGAGAGAAAAACTTCTACCAAAATTGCTAGGTTTAAAACCTACACATTGTGTCAAGAACCTGGGCGTTCTTTTAGACTCTGACTTTAATTTTATTTCACACATTAAAAATGTAACAAAAATCGGATTTTACCATCTTAGGAATATAGCCAGAGTCCACCCTTTTCTCTCTCTTGCCACTGTCACGCCGCGCCGCTCATCAGCGGCGCCACCTGCTCGCACACCTGCTCATCATCAGCGGCGAGGGATATAAGCCACCTCGCCCTGAGCTTCGGCCTGAAGCCGTCAGACTTCGCCACTCATCATCGTGAGTCAAACCTTTCCTTCAGCACGACGCTTTTGGTAAGAAGCCCTTACCTCCTTTCTTTCCAGTCTGCTCCCCTGTGCACAGATGGATTCCTCGGCGGCAGACAACGCCTCTCCCTCGCCATTCCTCGCTGCTGCACCGAGCCCTGCAGGTGGCTGTCTTCCGGGTCCCGTCCTTGTGGTGCCAGTCATCTGTCCCTTGCAAGTAAGCTCCTCTCTCACTCATTCTCCTCCTGTGTTGGTGTGTGCCCGTCACCCTGTGTCCTTGTGCTCTTTCCCATAGGGTTGCCGGCTGTACGGTCTCCTGCCTCTGTGCCCGAAGCAGACGCCGCCACCAATACATTTACATCCCGCAGACACACATCCATTCACCCCTGTTGCTAATAAACTATTTGAACTTCTCTGAGCCTGTGTGTGTGCGTCTCCTGAGCCGTGCGTTATGTCAGTACGGCTTCAGCAGAGCGGCTCGGCAGACGGCGGGCTCGCACACCGGCTTACCAACCTCGAGGCTCGGGTGGATCAGATAGCCTATCAGCAACAGGTGATCCTAAATCAATTAATCATCATAAATAACCGATTGGACCGCCTGGACCCCCAGCAGCCGTTCCCCCCGGCTCATCAGGGTGGCGCGGCTCCTGCCGCTCCAGTGGCCGTCCAGCAGGCTCCGGTAGCACCGGTGCGGCTCACAACCATTCCGACCCCCGCCCGCTTTAGCGGAAAGCTCGGCGGAGCGCGGGGGTTCATCATGCAGTGTGAGTCCGTATTCTACCGCGTGCCCGGAGACTTTCCCTCGGATCATAGTCGGATTGGTTATATCGGGAATCTCCTGGAGGGGCGAGCGTTGACTTGGACCTACGCCGTTATGGCGAGGCCCAGTTACGCCACCCTCACTTATGACCAGTTCGTGAGGCGCTTCCTGGAGGTCTTTGACCATTCACGAACCGAGACGGTCCAGGTCGACCGGCTTCTCGCTCTCCAGCAGGGAAGCCGGTTGGCCCCGGACTATGCGGTCGACTTCCGGGTAGCAGCGGAGGAAGTCGGCTGGGAGGAACGCTCCCTCTGCGGTCTTTTCCTCTGCAGCCTCAATGACGATCTGAGGGATGAACTGGCTGGGCGGGACCTCCCTGAGACGCTAGCGGAGCTGTCTTCCCTTGCCATCAGCTTGGATAACAGGCTGCGCGAGCGCTCCTCAGGGCAGAAGTCGTCATCTTCTCGCCCTCGCGGAGCCTCGTTGCGCCAGCCCCAAGCTCGCCCCCTGGTGACGCCACCACCATCGCACCCCGAGGAGTCGGAGCCGATGGTGACGGGTTGGACAAAGCTCTCCCCGGCGGAGAGACAACGCCGCCGTGCGTTGAATCTCTGCATGTATTGCGGAGATAATCAACACACGGTAGAGCTTTGTCCACAGAAGCCAAACCGGGGGGTCCGCGAGTCACTGTAGGGGGCCTCGCAGACGTCAATCGGTTAAGTCCCCTCACTCAATTAAAGCTGCCCATCCGTTTCTGCCACAACCCCATTGGGCACCTCACCCACGCACTGGTGGATTCGGGTGCAGAGGGCAGCTTCATTTCACAAAGCCTGGCAACCCGATTGGGCATCCGCTGCCAGGCGCTCAAAGACCCCATCTCCCTGGTCAACCTCTCCCGTGCTTCCCTTGGGAGAGTCACGCACCAGACCATCCCGGTCCCGGTGATCATCTCTGGTAACCACCGGGAGGAGATAACCTTTCTCATCCTGCCCAACTCTGTGTCGCCCGTCATCCTGGGGTATCCCTGGCTACGCCTCCACAACCCTGTCCTGGATTGGAAGTCAGCTGGCGTATCGGCATGGAGCACGTTCTGCATGGGCACCTGCCTTCAGTCCGCTGCCTGCTCTCCGTCTGCTTCTTCCCCCGCTACGGACGCTGCACCCCCGGACCTGTCCCTGGTGCCTCTGGAATTTCACGACCTGGGTATGGTATTTAGCAAGACCAAAGCTATGTCTCTCCCTCCTTATCGGCCCTATGACTGCGCCACCAACCTCCGCCAGGGGGCACCCTTACCTTCTGGTCGGCTCTACAGTCTGTCGGCGCCGGAGAAGGAGACGATGAACGCCTACCTTAAGGAGTCGCTGAGCGCGGGGATAATCCGCCCATCGTCATCACCCGTGGGGGCAGGGTTCTTCTTCGTTGGAAAGAAGGACGGATCCCTCCGCCCTTGCATAGACTACCAGGCTCTAAATGACATCACGGAGAAGGATCGTTACACCCTGCCCCTCATGGACACTGCTTTCCACTCCCTCCAGGGGGCGACCTGGTTCACCAAGCTGGACCTTCGCAGCGCATACCACCTCGTCCGGATCCGGGAGGGAGATGAGTGGAAGACAGCCTTCCGTACCCCGAACGGCCACTTTGAATACCTGGTAATGCCGTTCGGGTTGACCAACGCTCCTGCCATCTTTCAGCGTCTCATCAATGACGTCCTCCGGGACTTCATCGGCCTCTTTGTGTTCGTCTACCTGGACGATATACTCATCTTCTCCAAGTCCAGGGACGAGCACCAGGTCCATGTGAGGCGGGTCCTCCAAAGACTGCTGGAGAACCGGCTATACGTGAAGGCTGAAAAGTGTGAATTTTATGCTAAGACTACATCCTTCCTGGGATTCATCATCTCACACGACCAGGTGCGTCCAGACCCAGAGAAGGTGAAGGCGGTGGTAGAAGGGCCTACACCTGCATCGAGGAAGCAGGTGCAACAGTTCGTTGGTTTCGCGAACTTCTACCGCCGCTTTGTCCCTAACTTCAGCTCCATCGTCGGACCACTGACCCGCCTCACGTCCCCTAAGGTCCCGTTCCGGTGGACCGAAGAGGCCGCAGCTGCTTTTCAGGCGCTGAAGGCGGAGTTCTCCTCCTCCCGGGTCCTTCGCCAGGTCGACCCCACGCTGCAGTGCATCGTGGAGGTGGACGCCTCGGACACGGGAGTGGGGGCAGTGCTATCTCAGCGGTCGCCTGACGACGGCGCCAAACGGCCCTGCGCCTTCTTCTCCCGGCGCTTGTCCCCGGCGGAGAGAAACTACGACGTGGGGGACAGAGAGCTCCTAGCCATCAAGCTCGCGCTGCAAGAATGGCGCCACTGGCTAGAGGGGGCGGACCTGCTGTTCGTGGTCCTGACGGACCACAAGAACTTGGAATACCTACGATCTGCCAAGCGCCTGAACGCCCGCCAGGCGCGCTGGTCCTTGTTCTTCGCCAGGTTCCAGTTTTCCATCACCTTCAGGCCTGGCTCCAAGAACGGCCTGCCCGACGCCCTCTCTAGGCAGTTTGCCCCCGAGGAGTCGGAGGACACGCTCCACACCATCCTGCCCAGGTCGTGCGTCGTGGGAGCCATCTCCTGGGACATTGAGGGCAAGATCCGGAAGGCGCAGGAAGTGGAACCTGACCCTGGCGGCGGACCGGAGGGGAGGCTGTTCGTGCCATCTGCGGTTCGCGGAGAGGTCATCCACTGGCTACACACCTCCAAGCTCACCTGTCACCCTGGCTCCTCCCGGATGATAAACCTCCTCCAGCGGTCCTTTTGGTGGCCGGGCCTGCGGAGGGATGCCGCCCGCTACGCCCGGGCTTGTCCAATTTGTGCCACCAATAAGTCGGGAAACGCCCCTCCACCGGGTCTGCTCCAGCCCCTGCCCGTCCCTGGCAGGCCCTGGTCGCACATCGCTTTGGATTTCGTCACCGGACTCCCAGTCTCTAATTCCTACGACACCATCCTGACCATTGTGGACCGCTTCTCCAAGGCTGTGCACTTCATTCCCCTACGAGGTCTTCCAACTGCCCTGGAGATGGCGGACCTCCTCATCCAACACGTGGTCAGGCTGCACGGGATTCCGGTGGACGTGGTCTCGGACCGGGGGCCCCAATTTTCCTCTGAGGTTTGGAAATCGTTTTGTAACGCCATCGGAGCCAAGGTGACCCTCTCCTCCGGCCATCACCCCCAATCCAACGGGCAGTGTGAGCGGACCAACCAGGAGCTGGAGGCTGCGCTCCGCTGTGTGACTGCATACTCCACGTCCTGGAGTAACCATCTTGCCTGGGTTGAATACGCCCACAACACCGCTCGCTCTTCTGCTACAGGGATGTCCCCCTTCAAGGTGTCCCTGGGTTACGACCCCCCGCTGTTCCCGGCGCAGGAGAGTGAGGTAACTGTCCCCTCAGTTAGGGCGCATCTCAGGCAGTTCCGCTTCATCTGGGCATCTGCGCGTAGTGCGCTTTTACGCACGGCGGAGCGCAACAGAACTGTGGCGGACCGGCACAGAAGACCTGCCCCGGCGTACAGAGTTGGGCAACGAGTCTACGTGTCAACCCAGGACGTAACATTGAAAGGCGAGAGGAGGAAGCTGGCACAGCGCTTTATGGGACCCTACCCCATCACCCGGATCATCAACCCGGTAGCTGTGCGTGTGGCTATTCCCCCCTCCCTCCGCATCCATCCCACCTTCCACGTGTCCAAGGTGAAGCTGGCAGTCTCTGACCCCCTTTGCCCTCCTCCTGCTGCACAACCCGCGCCCTGGATGATTGATGGCCATCCGGCCTGGTCCGTCGCCTCCATCCTGGACTCCCGGCGCCGGGGTCGTGGGTTGCAGTACTTGGTGGACTGGGAGGGCTATGGGCCCGAGCATCGACAGTGGGTACCCTCGTCGTTCGTGTTGGACCCATCACTCATCGCTGACTTCCACCGAGCGCACCCAGAGAAGCCATCGCCAGGAGGCGCTGCTAGAGGGGGGAGTACTGTCACGCCGTGCTGCTCATCAGCGGCGCCACCTGCTCACACACCTGCTCATCATCAGCGGCGAGGGATATAAGCCGCCTCGCCCTGAGCTTCGGCCTGAAGCCGTCAGACTTCGCCACTCATCATCGTGAGTCAAACCTTTCCTTCAGCACGACGCTTTTGGTAAGAAGCCCTTACCTCCTTTCTTTCCAGTCTGCTCCCCTGTGCACAGATGGATTCCTCGGCGGCAGACAACGCCTCTCCCTCGCCATTCCTCGCTGCTGCACCGAGCCCTGCAGGTGGCTGTCTTCCGGGTCCCGTCCTTGTGGTGCCAGTCATCTGTCCCTTGCAAGTAAGCTCCTCTCTCGCTCATTCTCCTCCTGTGTTGGTGTGTGCCCGTCACCCTGTGTCCTTGTGCTCTTTCCCATAGGGTTGCCGGCTGTACGGTCTCCTGCCTCTGTGCCCGAAGCAGACGCCGCCACCAATACATTTACATCCCGCAGACACACATCCATTCACCCCTGTTGCTAATAAACTATTTGAACTTCTCTGAGCCTGTGTGTGTGCGTCTCCTGAGCCGTGCGTTATGTCAGCCACCACAGAGGTCTTGATACATGCTTTTATTACTAGTCATACAGACTATTGTAATGCCCTGCTCTCTGGTGCTCCAAAATTCAGCAGCACAGCAGCACGAGTGTTAACGAGGACCAAGGGGCGGGTGCATATTACACCAGTTTTAGAATCACTGCATTGGCTCCCCGTGCGTTTTAGGATCAATTTTAAGTTCTCTTAGTAGTTTTTAAATGCCTCAGTGGTCTTGGGCCTTCTTATCTATCTGAGCTGCTCTTATCTTATGAGCCCTCGCAAACCCTGAGGTCCTCTGGTACTGGTCTTTTAATGGTTCCCAAAGTCAAAACCAAAACCTTTGGTGAAACTTCCTTTCAATATCATGGTCCTTGTCTGTGGAACAGCCTGCCGGAGAGCCTCAGGGCCGCAGAGTCAAAAGATGTTTTAAAGAACAGGCTCAAGACCCACCCTTTTAATTTGGCTTTTAATAAACCTGTTTAACCATTACTGAAGTAGTCATTTAGGTTCCATTGTTTTATGTTCTTTTTGGCTCCATTTGTTCTTAGATTTTCTCATCTTCTTATTGATGTGTTTAGTTCAGTTTTTAAGTATGGGTTTTTAGTTCCTGTTTTTATGTGTTCTTAGTTCTTTTTGTACCTTTTTAAATTATGGCTTTTAACAAACCATTTAACTATTATTGAAGTAGTCATTTATGTTCCATTGTTTTTACATTCTTCTTAGCGCCATTTGCTTTTAGATTTTCTTATTTTGATGTGTTCTTAGCTCAGTTTCTAAGTATGGGTCTTTAGTTCCCTTTGCTCTGTGTGTTCTTGGCTTTATTTTGTATTTATGTGTTTTAGCTCCAGTGTTTTCTCAGTGGGGCCCCTCATGCCAGATGCTGCCTAGTCCATCTGCAGGGGTGTTGGTCTCCTGGGTCGCTCTAGCTTGGGTGGGTGGGGGCTTTATACCACTGCCTACAGCTGTGGTGTGGGCCCTGGCCTGTCCTAGTTGGGGTGGCCCTTGTGGCGCCTTCTGTGGTTACTGGCTGTGTGGTGTCCTGGCGTGGGGGACTCCACAGGATGGTTGCTCTTTCATATGGTGCCTCGGTGCCGAGCAATGTCTTTTATTTTATATGTGCGTAAGAGAAGTAGGGGGTGATGTATGTGCCTGTGTGTGTTGTGTTTGTTGGTATGTTTATGGGAGGGTTGGAAGGGGTGGGGATGTATCATGTAAAATATGTAACTAAATGTGTCTATTGTTTTTATCTATGTAAAGCAATTTGTGTAGCATCTAATGTTTTAAAAGTGCTATACAAATAAAGTTTGATTGATTGATTGATTCATACACCAGTGTCATGAACACACTGGCATTTTTTGGTATCACTGTCATAAATCAACCTTTTTAGGGCTATGAAGGACACCAAACGCATGCTGTGAGTTTTGCACGTTTATTAACAAAAACACGAACATACAGAAAAACACTACACTTACATATAATGAGGTGATGAAGGTGCCAGAAATGAGCGGGGCATATGGACCTTTGTTTGGATTTAAATCACCCTTTATTGTCATTCCACCATACAACCAATCATGTACAGTAGAATGAAATTGTGTTTTTCCTATCTACAGTGTAAATCACACACACCCCATATGTTGAATCAGAGGGCCGCTGCCATGCAAGGTGCCACCACAGATTTCCCTCCTCCATTCCATTATTGCTGAGCACCAAGCTGGACGGCAGGAAGTTCTACTTTTATATGGTCTTCGGCATGACCCGGCCGGGATTTGAACCCCTGCCTCCCGGGTGTGGGGCGGATGCTCTACCAACTGAGCCACCACGCCGGTATTTGAAGGTGCATTTTTGTCACTAGGGCTCCAGATATGTTCTTCCAAGGTACAGTTCTCATACCTTTCAGGGTACTGCTGGAGCAACAGGTGTACCTTTTTAGGTCCATTTCTGTACTTTGATTTCTTTGTATGTATGTATACGAAAATTGACTAGCCTAGCGGCTACCCATATCCTGTATAATGCTTATATATCTGTGGTCAGTAAAGATATTACAGCTGGCCACAGCCAACAGGATGACTGGGTTGAAGTCACGTGTCTCTGCCAAGCAGTTAATGCAAGAGTAAATGCGACACCAACTGGCCAGGAGGTCAGAATCTTCTATCACATTTAAAGGTAAAGGCTATAGGACTATCTCCAAGACGTTTCATGTTCCTGTGACCACAGCTGCCAATATTATTAAATAAGTATAAGACTCATTGACTGTAGCCAACCTCCCAGGATGTGAACACAAGAGGAAATGCAACCCCAGGTTGATCAGAAGAATAGGGTATACTATAGAAAAATAGCCTTGGAAACCACCCAAAATCATTCAAGCTGTACTCAAAGGTCAAGGTAGGTTGCTTTCTAATTGCACTATGGGTCGCATTTTGAACAATAATGGACTCCATATAAAAAGACCAGGATGGCTCCAGTATTGACAGAACAACGTAAAGCCAGCCAAAATGCATGCTGAGAAGTCCCAAAGATTCTGGGAGAATGCCCTTTGGACTGATGAAACAAAACTGAAGCTTTTGGGCCAGACACATCTGCTCGATGTTTACAGAAGGAAAAATGAAGTTTTAAAAGAAAATACCTACTGTGAAACATGAAGGGGATTTGGTTTTGTTTTAGGGCTGCTTTGCTGGATCTGGCACGGGAACCTTGAATCTGTGCTGGGAACAATTAAATCTAAAGACTACCAAGACATCCTGGAATGAAACATACTACCGAGTGTCAGAAAGTTCAGCCTCAGTTGCAGGTCATGGGTTCCCCAACAGAATAATGACCAAAAACATATAGCAAAGGTAATGAAAGGCAATGAAAGGTGCTATGTAAATAAATAAAGTTTGAAGTAAAGTTTTGACAGGGCACTCAGGAATGGCTGAGAAAACACATTGGACTATTCTTAAATTGCCCTCCATGAGCCCAGATCTTAATTTGACTGGGCATTTATTGAAAGATCTTGAAATTGTAGTGTGGAGATGATACCCTTCAAACGTGAGACATCTTGAGCAGTATGCGCAGGAAGAGTTAGTCAAACTACCTTTATGCTAATAGAATTGGGGAAAGAAAAGCTGTTTGTGACAGCGCCTTGCAGGGCAGCGACCCCTCTGATTCCAGATGTGATTAAACACTATAGATAGGAGAAACATAATTTCGTTCTACTGTACATGATTGGCTGTATGGACTGAATAACAATAAAGTTGGCTTCTTCTTCTTCTTCTTAATATGCTTTATCCCTTGTGTCAGTGACTGTAGTCATGGTGACACATAGTGCTCCAACCAAAATAATTATTTTAGCTTTGACAACAACCACAGTGAACCCATTTCACTGCTGCTAATCTGAGAAAAACCATCAGTTTCCCTAACAGTGTTCTGTTTTATTAGAAAGGGAGTTTTAAGTTGTGTTCAAAATGTTCACTCACTCCCTGCCTCCCTACTCACTATATAGTAAATTCAGATGTGGCAAGACTACATAGTGAACTCAATAGAGCAATAAAAATTGACCTTTGGACATTACTTGGCTCATTATCTTGGCTCGTTTAATGGCATCATTAAAAGGCGATGAATCGTAACAGATTAATGTACTTAAAAAGTCAATACCTGCATGTATTTTGTTGTAAATATATATTAAATCAAATTGTTTTTGTTGTATTGATGAACAAAAATACTTTAAGCCAGTTAATGATGTGAATTATACAACTGTTAGCTCTGACCGAGCAATTTGATTGGACAACAGGGATTCCAGGAGATACTAAAATCCATAATAATTGCACTCTAACTTTCACCGGATATGTATCACTCCACTTCAAAGGTGCTGTAGTAACCAATAATTACTATGCTGTAGAGGGTAAAAGGATATGAAGGCGAGACACGAACTGGAACGACAGACTTCCTAGGAAGCCTTTTCCATTCTCTCCTCACTCTGCTTTTATACCTTTATTACTCATGCATTGAGACTGGAGCTGCTGACATTATGCGTATTGTTTGGACAAAGAGAATGTGTGGTGCAATTATCATAACACTTGTTACATAAATTACAATACATTCACCACCTGCGTCTTCACGCGCCAGCCTGTTGCTGCAGGTGGCGAAAGGCGCATCTTTTCTGGTTGACTCCATGTTAATTTTCCTCTCCCCAGGAGGTGTATAGAACTACTGTCCCGTTTGATACCTTGCGGAGGCACGTCCTCCGTCAGTCCATTATTCAGTCTCTCCTCCTACTTCTGGGTGTGAGAGAACCCCAGACTTGTGTATTGTGTGCCCCACATAGCCCTCCCCAGAACAGCCAGAAGGGGCTCTAACTCCCCAGTCCTTTGGGCTCAAGTCGGCACCCATAGCGTCTGCAGCCGGGGGTCACCAATCCCGTTAAACTGCTCTGCTGGCGAGGAGTGCAGGAGAGCACGTCTGCCTGTGGAGGAACAGAGGGAGGGGGGAAATGCCTTCTGCATTGCCCCAGGTTCCAACACGTTTAATAGCCTTGGTGTGTGGGTCACAGGGTCCAGTGCGTATCGTGCTTGATGGAGACAAAACTGGCAATCGGCAGGCTTTTTGGGGCGGTGGTGCGGGGAAAGTGATGTGGAGGATGAGGGGGAGGTGGGGGAAACAATGGAGTGGGCAGATCGGGAAGAAAACTCTCTGGGGGTCTGCAGTGGCAGAGAGAAACACTTTCTGCCAACTCCTCCTCGATGCGGAGCTCCATCCTGCAAGGATCTGGGGAAGGCGATCAGCCCGATTCCCTGAGGAAGCATAGCGGCTGAAAAAAAAAACTTTAGCTGTGTCAGTGAGGCTGCCAAACTTCTTTAGGTGTGGAGCACAGCCCTAAAGGATCCGGGGAAGGCGATCAGCCCAATTCCCCAGGGATGCGCAGCGGCTGAGAACAATATACAAGTTCCTGTAGCCGGTTTGTCCCTGGTGCGTGGCGCGCGTGCCCGGCACAGTGACCACATAGCTGTAAGTTGTGCTATCCTCGTAATCCTGCGGTGTGTGCACGGGGCTTCTGTGCACCGAAATCCCGCTGTTGGGAGGTGAAGCCCGGGATCCGAGCTTGTCTGCAACAGCGCAGATGGTGCTGATGAGGGTGTGCTCATCTCACTGATCATGGTGCGTCTCGGTCCCAGCACTGCTAGCTCTCTCCGGCCCTTCAGGTCACCAGTGTGGAGAGAGGAACAGGCGAGCGTGCTCCAGTGTGGATGAAAAGGTAGTCCACAGCGCGGTGAAAGAGAAACACAGTCCATCTCACATCAGGTCACCACTGTAGAGGGTAAAAGGATGTGGAGGTGAGACACGAGCTGGAATGACACAGAATCTTTATTATCCCTCTAACAACATGTACAGCCATGGACCCCAGTGCATCTGCGCTGGGGCTAGGAAGCCTTTTCCAATCTCTCTGCATTCTGCTTTTATACCTTTATTACTCATGCATTGAGACTGGAGCTGCTGACATTATGCATATTGTTTGGACAAAGAGAATGTGAGGTGCAATTATCATAACACTTGTTACATAAATTACAGTACATTTGCCACCTGCGTCTTCATGCGGCAGCCTGTTTCTGCAGGTGGCAAAAGGCGCATCTTTGTCTGGTTGACTCTGTGTTAATTTTCCTATCCCCAGAAGGTGTATAGAACTACTGTCCCGTTTGATACCTCCCGATGCACTTCCTCCGTCAGTCCATTATTCAGTTTCTCTTCCTACTTCTGGGTGTGACAGAACCCCAGACTTGTGAATTGTGTCCCCCACAATGCATTATTTACTGTCGACTCCTGGTTGGCACTTTAAGGCAAAGCTAATAGAATACGACAAAACGATGGACATTTTCCCAAATACAACATTTCAGCTAAATTATGAATGGTCATCAGAAGTGGAGAAGGAGAAGGGAAGAAGCCAGGCTATTTACATGGAAACCTTCTGGTGTGCAAAAATTTAATCAGTTGACCAGGATAATCTGGAGAAAAGCAAAAACAAGGATAACCCGGAAAAACCACAATATTTTTGTAATGATGGACTCTTTGTTTTATCTGAAAATGCCAAGAAAAGCAAGCGAAGTGTGTCAAAGAAATCGCTAGCATGCTAACTACGAGCCACTGGCTAGCTACCGGTGTAATGGCCACGTTTTGATCTCAGATCTTCTGCAGTACCGACTCAACAGGTATATGTTTTATAAACACTGACTTTTGCACTTGACAATATTTAATTTGTTTACATGTGGGTGAAATGACAATAGATGTCTTAATGATTGAGATGTTTAGCAACAGTTACTAGCTAGATTTAGGGACTATTTTTTCTCATCTGCGCAAAATATCACTGTAATCACTCTAAAGGGTTGTTTCACTCTAAAGGGCTGTTTTGAAACCACCGCCTGGGAGCAGATCTGTGATCCACATGGTGAGGACATCGATGGCCTCACTCACACCATCACGGACTACATCAGCTTCTGTGTGGACAACACCGTTCCCACCAAGACCATACGGTGTTGCTCGAATAACAAACCCTGGATCAACCCTGAGATAAAACACTTCTGAGAGAGAAGAAGAGGATCTTCAGGTCGGGGAACAGGGAGATGCTGAAGTCCGTACAGAGGGAGCTGCGGAGAAAGATCAGAGAAGGCAAGGCCAGCTTCAGGAAGAAGATGGAGGACAAGCTGCAACAGAGTGACATCAGCGGGGTCTGGAGAAACCTTAAAACCATCTCTGGGCTCCAGAATACCTCCCCCCAGACCACGGGGGGCAGGGAGTGTGCGAACAATCTGAATCTGTTTTTCAATAGGTTTGACCAACTGCCCTCCCCCCTGACTGCACAACAACCACTGCTGCCTCTAAAGACATCAAGTCCTGGTGCCCACTCCCCACTCCACCAACACCCCCCCACTCCTAACACACAGCCCCCCAACCTAACCCTCACTTAGACCCAGGTGAGGACGGAGCTGAGGAAGATCAAGGCGAGGAAGGCGTTGGGACCGGACGGCATCAGCGCAAAGCTCTTCAAGTCCTGTGCAGACCAGCTGTGTGGGATTGTGGAGTACATCTTCAATCTGAGCCTGAAGCTGGGGAGGGTACCACAGCTGTGGAAAACATCTTGTGTGGTATCTGTATCAAAGACTTCCCACCCCAAAGATCTGAACAGCTACAGACCAGTGGCCCTGACGTCCCACTTGATGAAGACCCTGGAGAGACTGCTCCTTGCTCACCTCCGCCCCCTGGTGGGACCAGCGATGGATCCACTCCAGTTCGCCTACCAGCATGGCATTGGGGTGGAGGATGTGGTGATCTTCCTCCTTCACCGTTCTCTATCCCACCTGGAGAAGCCCGGGAATGCGGTGAGGATCATGTTCTTTGACTTCCCCAGTGCTTTCAACACCATCCAACCGATGATCCTGAAGGACAAGCTGCTGTGCACAGGGGTGGACCAGCACCTGTCATCATGGATCTTGGACTACCTCACAAACCAGCCTCAGTTTGTGAGAACCCGGGACTGTGTGTCCGACACGATCATCGGTAGCACAGGGGCCCCCCAGGGAATGGTTTTGGCTCCCTTCCTGTTCACCCTTTATACTGCGGACTTCTCACACAACACAATACACTGCCATCTACAGAAGTTCTCTGATGACTCTGCGATCGTTGGCCTCATCTCCAACGGAGATTAAGCTGAGTACAAAGGGCTTATCCAGGACTTCGTGGACTGGTGCCATCGGAACTGCCTCCAGATCAACGCAAGGAAAACTAAGGAGCTGGTGGTGGACTGCTGCAGGCAAGGACAACCCCTCACAGCACCAGTAAATATACAGGGAACAGACATCGAGATGGTGACATCCTGTAAGTACCTGGGTGTTCATCTGAACAATAAACTAGACTGGTCACACAATACTGACGCACTCTACAAGAAGGGACATCGCAGGCTGTTCCTACTGAGGAGACTCAGGTCGTTTGGTGTACAAGGGGCGCTGCTGAAGACATTCTATGACACGGTGGTGGCATCAGCCATCACTTTTGGAGTGGTCTGCTGGGGCAGTGGCATTACAGCAGCCAATAGGAACAAACTGAACAAACTGATCAAGAAAGCTAGCTCTGTCCTGGGGCAACGCCTTGACGCAGTGGAGGAGATAGGAGAGAGAAGGATGGTGGCTAAACTGTCATCTCTACTGGAGTCCGAGTTCCACCCTATGCAGGACATACTGAATGCACTGAGGAGCTCATTTAGCAGCAGAATACATCATCCTAGGTGCACAACCGAGAGGTTTTGCAGGTCCTTCCTACTTACGGCTGTCAGACTGTACAACCTAAGCAGGGCTGCTCGCAGAGATAGCAAAAAGATGTGAAAACCTACTAGTTTTGAATGCAAAAGACTCAATAGACTTAGGAAAATACCGGTTGCTATGGAGGGTGAGAATATGTATGGGTACATAATCATACCATGTAGGATAACTAAGTAGACGGTTGTGCTGTTTCATTTCATCTAGCTACAATGCTCCGCACTGTGTGTGTTTATATATTTACATATTTATTACATCTAGCTACAATGCTCCACACTGTGTGTTTATATATTTACATATTTATTCCATCTAGCTACAATGCTCCGCACTGTGTGTTTATATATCTACATATTTATTCCATCTAGCTACAATGCTCCGCACTGTGTGTTTATATATTCATATATCTATTCCATCTAGCTACAATGCTCCGCACTGTGTTTATATATCTACATATTATTCCATCTAGCTACAATGCTCCGCACTGTGTGTTTATATATTCATATATTCCTTCCATCTAGCTACAGTACTCCGCACTGTGTGTTTATACACTCATATATTTATTCCATCCAGCTACAACGCTCCGCACTGTGTTTATATATTTATACATCTATCCCATCTAGCTACAATGCTCCGCACTGTGTGTCTATATATATATATATATATATATATATATATATATATATATATATATATATATATATTTATTTATATGTACATATGTATACTTGCTGCTCTTGTTTTTTCTCTTGCCTTCTGATTGTTGCTCTGAGTGTTGCTATCCCTGTGCTGTTGCAATCCTGGAATTTCCCCATTGTGGGACTAATAAAGGCTTATCTTATCTTATCTTATCTTATCTTAAAATAACTGGTTCAACAAACAAATCATAATATTTTGTCCAGTATTGCTGTCATTTAATAACTTGTGCTTTCCAGAACTGTTGTATAAAAGCAATATTACACTCAAGGTCATTACAGCATTATCACACCCAAAGTTACTATATTCATTGATACCGCACTCCCTCTCTTGTAATATTGCTTAAAAGAAGCTCTCCTCTCACTGCTCTGTGTGCTGTGTGTTGCATTAAGGGATACTTTGGCTATTGCAGTGACCATTGCTTTTTATAGTGCCTTTCAAAATGCATTGTAGGTGTAATGGTTCCTGTGTGTACTCTACCTCCTTCTCTCCTTCTGATTAAGCTCACTCCCTGCAGCCTTGTGCACCACCTGCTGCCAATCAGAGAGGCCCTTTAAATAAGATACTCTCCCTTCACGCTCTCCGGTGACGTTAACCTGCACACAACCTGTATCCTATCTGAGCTCAGCATCATTGTACTATTCTGCCTTGCCATGCTTTTGACCTTTTGTCATGACTGGCCCTTTCAGGGCAGAAATGAGGCACCAATCGCCAGCAGTGAGTTTGCACATTTAATTATGAATAAACACAAAATAATAGCCACGAAGGGCAAATACAAAAAGACCATGACCATGGACCACAAAGGGTGAATACAGAAAAATACAAATAATGAAAAACCACGAAAGGTAACTTACACATAAACTTGCAAGGTTGAATACAAAGCAGAAGTAAGACTGGAATCGGACGTGGGGATTCCAGTCAGCACAAGGCGAGGTCACAGCAAGGAATAAACCTCACCAGCGAGCTTAAATAATACAAGCGGAAAAACCAAAATGTGAATCAAGTGTGGATGCACAAGTGAAAACGTAATCAAAAACACTAAACAGCTGTGACAGGAGAGTAATATAGAGTGAAGTGATGATACAGAGTAAAGTATGAGGAGAAGAAGAGTGATGTCTGAAGATAGAGTTGAGGTTCGATTGGACACAGCAATGATGATAGATGGACTACAGCTCCTGACCATATAGAGTGATGATATAGAGTTAAGTAAATATCGGTAATTCACCTGTAAGCTGGTTGCCAACTGCCAATCAAATCTAAAAGAAGAACAGCTGTGACAGGCCGCAAACAGACTTGACAGGCAGAAGTCATGTCACGAAGCTGTCAAAATAAAAGCACAAATAATAATGGAAGCAACCAGGACTAAATACATATACAGGAAAAAGATAATAACCAAAAGACCCGAGCACGGTACACCTTTTGCTTCCCCTAGACCCTGAGACTGCCTGCTGTATTGGAATTATCTGCCAGCCTTGGTCTAGCCTGCCGTGCTCTGACCCCTGCCTGCCTCTGGATTCAGGAATTTGATTTACGAATTGGATTTGGATATTCTTGGACTGTGCACACGATCACCTCCCCAAGTAAGTTGGCTTACCACCATTTGTCATCACTACCCTTCACTCTCACTCCCCAGCACTCAGACCTGGCCAGCCTGTCTCCAACAACCCCCTGGAAACTCCCCTGCAGCACCTCAGCACCTCTCCCCCTGGCAACCTGCTCACCCAGCATGGAGGTCCCTCTCCTGCTCTCAGCCACTCTCCCCTGTGGAAGTGTAAGTACAAAAAAACAACATTAAAACCTCATCATAGCATTTATCAGTTATACTTACCTGTCCCTCTGGTCTCTCCTCATGTCTCCTCATAGGGTTGCCAGATCCTCAAGATTATCATCATTGCACATTATCTTGCACAATTATTACCTCCGCCAGGCCGCAGGCCAGGAGGTTATGTTTTTGCCGGGGTTTGTCTGTCTGTTTGTCTGTCTGTTTGTCTGTCTGTTTGTCTGTCTGTTTGTCTGTCTGTCTGTTGGTTAGCAAGATAACTCAAAAAGTTTTGTACGGATTTCCACGAAACTTTCAGGCGTTGTTGGAAATGGTACAAGGAAGAACTGATTAAATTTTGGGGATGATCCGGATCACCGTCTGGATCCAGGGATTTTTTAAAGGATTCTTTAACATTGTGACATAAGGCCATTTTCAACATGTGTGCAGGCGCAATGGAGGGCGCTGGTCGTCGTGTCTGACGAACACGAACTCCGCGTTCTTCAAAGTTTTAGGCGCAAAAGCACGTGGAAAACAGTGGTGGGCCGGGCCCGGCAGCGTGCTTGTGTTTGCGCTACGCTGCAAAAGCTGAGACGGGCAGCTGTCCGGCGCGGGATTATTTGGCAGAAATTCCCCGGGCAGCTGTAGGGGCTGCGCAAAAACGAGCTGTCTGCCGGGGAAGCTTCCAAATCCTCTTTTGGCGTGGAGCGCAACCCCAATAAAACCCACGGCAACCTGTCTACCCAGTTTGCATCCGTCAGTGAACCCCGAGTGCTGCTTTCAGTGATCTATGAAAACACTCGCATAACCCATTGGCCTGTGGGTTGTACGCGGTTGTGCGATGAATTGCAACGCCCGCAGCCTGGGAGTTTGGAGATGGAGGAGGTGGACACAACAGCAACACTTGAGTTTATTACCTCCGCCAAGGAGGTAATGCTTTTACTGCCATTTGTCTGTTTGTCTGTCTGTCTGTCTGTTACCAACATAACTCAAAAAGTTCTGAACGGATTTTGACGAAATTTTCAGGAAACGTGTGTAATGGCACAGGGAACAGATGATTAGATTTTGGTGATGATCTGAGAGTGTATACCTCCACCAAGGGCTTTGTTTGTATTTGTGCAGCAGGATTACACAAAAACTACTGGATGGATTTGGATGACATTTTCACCAGAGGTGGTTCTTGGCCTACAGAGGAACCCATTACATTTTGGGGATGATCTGGAAATGCATACCTCAGCCAAGGCTCTTCTCACAGTCTGTCAGCCACAAAACTCCAAAACTAATGGACAGACTTCGATGCAATTTTCACCACAAGTGGCGATAGGCCTACACACAAGCCCATTACATTTTGGAGGTGATCCATGAGAAACGGAAGGAGCCTTGGCGGAGGTATGCGCTCTATGAGTGCTTTTCGAGTTGTAATTAAGATTATTGTTCACTTCAATTATTGATTCCACCCGTGTCTGCTTTCGGGTCATATGCCACACACCTTAACAGTATGTCACCATCAAAACTGACCCAGCGGACATAGGATGGAAGCGATAAAAGATCAGCTCGGGGCTCTTGAGCAATGGTTTGACCAGGCTAACTACCAGAATCAAATCATTCTGAATGAAGTAAACAAGCTTACCAAACGTATGACCCAGTTTGAAACCACAGTTCAGGTCCATGCGACAGCTCTTTCCACCATCGCTCCCACGGTTACAGCTAGCCCTCCCGTCCAGTCGGGGGGTTCCCTTCTTGTCTCCACACTTCCCCACTATAGTGGTCGGTTGGGGGTGCCAGCGTGTTCCTGTTGCAATGCCAGCTCGTGTTGACCGCATCCCTGATGATTTCCCCTCCGGCCGCAGTCGGATTGCTTATTTGATGGGGCTCCTCAACGATCCTACTCTTTCATGGGCCCAAGCCATTATCCAGGGGCCGAGTTATAATGCCTGCACCTACAACCATTTTACACAAGAGTTTACCTGCGTGTTTGACCATTCGGAGTGGGAAGGGACCGCATCCTTCCAGCTCATGACTATTCGCCAGGGGGCTAGATCAGCAGCCGAGCACTCCACTGATTTCTGGATTCTTGCTGCCTTCGGGGGCTTGGATGACATTGCACTACACTGAGTGCACACCGGTAGCATTAATACAAATCTCCGCGATGAGCTCGCCCTTCTTTGAGATGAACCTGAATCACTCGATGCGCTCATTTCTCTCGTTGTTATACTGGACAATAGGCTAGGCAAATGCTTGAGAGAATGACAGTCCGGCTCTCGGCTCCAAGCTCACTCCTCACCACCCCGCTCGCAGCTCCTCTCCCTTCTAATGCCTCACTCACCAGAACCCATGGCCATAGGCCAGTCCAAACTATCCCAAGCCAAACTGCAATGACGTCGCAAAGTGGAGTTGTGGCTCTATTGTGGGTAAATGGGTCACTCAGCTGCACAAATGTTCTGCAAAGGGAAAAGACACCACCCGCTAGTTGCAATAGGGCAATGCATTCAGTTCCCTGTGCACACGTTTCACTTTACAAATACGTCTGCTGCTCATTCACGCTGAGCATGTCAGCTTAGCGCTGATTGATTCTGGGGCTGAACAAAACTTGATTTCAGAGAGTCTGGCAACGCAATTAAAAATCCCCTGTAAAAGGCTACAGCAGCCCGTTGGCGCAGTTGTCCTGTCTGGATAACACATGTATCAGGTTACTAAACACACTGTGCCCATAGCCACGTTGTCCTCTGGGAATCATCATGAGCACATAGAAAAATTTTTTTGTCCTCCCTGTTTCCACTTTGCCCATAGTTTTAGGCTACCCATGGTTAAGACTCCAGAACCCAACCATTGGCTGGGATAAGGGGACTATTAGTTCCTGTAGTCCTTTCTGCATGTCCGCCTGTCTCCAGTCAGCTGCCTGTTCACCACAAATTTCTGTTCTGCCTCCCACTGCTGAGCCCCTGATGTGGACAACATACCCTCAATCTACCATGATCTGGCGCCCGTCTTCATTAAAATCAAAGCACCATTCCTCCCTCCTCACTGAGCCTCACCCTGACCCTATGACTGTGCTATAGAGCTCCAACAGGGGGCGCAATTACCTTCCAGCCCCCTATATAGCCTGTCAGCCCCTGAGAAGGAGGCCATGGATAAATACATTAAAGAGTCCCTGAGTGCTGGTATTATTCACCCTTCGCCATCTGCTGTGGAAGCAGGGTTCTTCTTCGTCGGTAAGAAGGATGGTACACTCCTCCCATGCATCGACTTCCGGGAGCTCAATAATATTACGATCAAGGACAAGTATGCATTGCCTCTTACTAACTCTGCCTTTGATCAGCTTCAAGGTTCCACCATCTACACTAAACTAGATCTCAGAAAAACATACCACCTGGTTCAAATTGAGGGACATGAATGGAAAACGGGATTCTATACCCCCACCAGCCATGTCAAATACTTGGTCATACCCTTTGGCCTCATCAACACCCCAGCGGTATTTCAACACCTGATTAATGATGTCCTGCAGGACTTTCTGGATAACTTTGTTTACCTAGATGACATTCTGATATTTTGTCATTCCCTAGCAGAGCTCAAGGTGCACGTCTGCAGGATGCTTGAACGACTTTTGGAGAACCAGCTGTACATCAAGGCAGAGAAATGTGAGTTCCACACTACTAACTAACTAACTAACTAACCTGCACTTATATAGCGCTTTTCTAGTCACAAAGACCACTCAAAGCGCTTTACATCCACTACCTTCTTAGGGTTCATCATTACTGACGGCCAGATTAAACCGGATCCTAAGAAGGTGCAAGCAGTCACTGACTGGGCCACACCCACCTCTAGGAAACAATTACAACAGTTCCTGGGATCTGCCAATTTCTACCTCAGGTTCATCCACAATTACAGTTCTGTTGTTTCTCCCCTGACCCGCCTGACCTTCACCAAGTCCCAGTTTGTTTGGTCGGACGAGGCCAAGGCCGCTTTCACCCTGTTGAAAAATAAATTCACTGACGCTCCCATTCTCACACAGCCTGACCCCAAGCGACAGTTCATTGTGGAAGTGGACGCTTTGGACAGTGGAGTGTGGGCAGTCCTCTCACAGCACTCGGTCACTGATAATAAAGTCCACCGTTGTGCGTTTTTCTCTGGGCGCCTGTCACCTGCCAAGAAAAATTACAATGTCGGTGACCAAGAGCTGTTGGAGGTGAAAAAAAAGGCTTTATTGTCTTTGTACAGTTGTACAGTACAATAAAGATAGCTTTTGGAGGAATGGTGGCATTGATTAGAGGGATCCACTCAACCTTTTCTGGTGTGGACTGACCACAAAAACTTAGAATACACCAAGACCGCCAAGAGGTTGAATTCTCATCAGGCCAGGTGAGCTTTGTTTTTCAGGTGATTCAGCTTCTTCATTACATACAGACCTGGGTCCAAAAATGTCAAGCCTGACACTCTTTCCCGACAGTTCTCCTCTGATTCTGTGCATGCAGGAGCTGAGACCATCATCCCGGCCTCCGCCGTCATGGGAGCCCTCATGTGGGAGATCGAATGAAAGGTGAGAGACGCTTAAGCTACCAATCCAGACCTGGCCGGGGGGGAGGGGGGGGTTCCGGATTGGTCCGGATTGGTATCCTGTTTGGTTGTGCATACCCCAAAAAAGGACTTGTGCAGAAGGTACTGTTTTACTTTGAGATGGAGCCTAACATGAGGAACTGATTCGGCATGAGTCAAACTCCAGCCCAAACACCCATAACCATAAAAAAGAAATAAAATTCTGCTGTGTGAAAATGTGGTGCAGCAATGCACCCCCCCCCCCCCCCCCAACATGTCAACTATTCAAAATGGTCCAGTGCAAAATTTTTGGCTTCCAGAGTTTCATTTTTGTTCTACTTTGGCCACTTGAGGTCATATTTTCGGCCAACATTGAAAGAGTTTGGGCATACTAGCCCCAAGCTCAATTATGTTTTGGCCTTTAACAATGTAACAAAGTGTTTAAGTTCCCTGTGAATATGAGATGCTTATGCTGGCTGTTGTGGCCAAAAGCATTTTCATAGTATACCAGCAGACAATGTTTCCAAGTGAACATCAACTACATACTGTGCCACCATCATAGCTCAGCTTCTTGTTGTTCCTGAGCCACATGCTGCTTTAAAATAGTGCTGTTTATGTCTGAAGTTTGATGGGTTTTTTCTCCTCATTTTGACCTGGAAATGATATGAAACAAAGGATCTCATTGGCCCAATGCACATTTCTGCAGCAAGAGTCTGGCAGGATTTAGGTCCATGCAGATATTTTTTCACTCACATGAATGTTCCACAGGGATGTGTACATTATAAGCTAAGAAGAACCCACTGAGTGCTTAAATGGTTTTTTAACAAACAAATACAGCCATGCACATCACCCTGAGCACAAAGACTGAGTCTACAGTTGACTTAATGAGCATGTGGGTTGCTAAAAATAATTTTTAAAAAAATGTTTGGAGTATTGCATAGATCTCCTTCAAAATACCTGTTGTGAAACCTTGTTTTTTAAGTAACTGCAGTCAGAAGGTCCTCCATCCACTGTATGAGACAGTCTACTGAAAAAATAATATTTTTATGCGCATATGAATTAGACACTATTTTGTCCCATTTCCAGTATGTTTTTGCATGCTTAAAGATAACCATTAGACTATTTGTCTGTGCCATATGCCAAGCATTTGAAGCGCAAGAATGTACAAACTCACTCTACTGTACACTGAGATGCAGCCATCACTCAATGTGACCTGTCGCAAAGAGCATGAATCAATCAGTCTGACCAGAGGAACAACTTTGTTTTCATGGAAACACACACATTACTTTTCCTTTCTCGAGGTTAAGGATAAAAAAACACTACTCACAAAAAGTTAGGGATATTTGGCTTTTGGGTGAAATTTATGAAAAATGTAAAAAGTTCAAGCTACATTTGTGCAATATCATGAAAGTAGGGCATTTAAGTAAAGCATGCAATGGTGATTTCCTCATCTAAAACAATTTATTGAAACAAAAGCCAGCAACAGTGGTGGGTATACCAAAACAAAAAATGTCAGTGTCTCAATAAATTGTCATGTGCCCTTGAGCATCAATTACAGCCAGAGGTGGGTAATACCAGGTCCAAAGAGTAAAAGTCCAATCACATATTTGTTCCAGCCACTGACTAACCCAGCTCATTGGTTAGTTGGATCTTGAAGAGGTGTGTTACATCCGTAAATCAGTAGTAATATGGCGGCCTGGGATTTACCGAGGATTAGAGGGGGTTGGCGAACCACACTTCCAGTGGTGACGCTGGCCGGGGTATAAAAGGCCAGGGGCGGAAGGGGTAGTCATCTTTCGTTATAGACGCCTGGACCTTGAGCGCTGTAGCCTACTGCTGTTTGACTGGTGTGCTATTTATAAGTTCATAGTGAAAGCTATAAACTGCCTTCTGCCCTGCTCGTCACTTCAGGAATTATGGACACAATATTTGGCGACGAGGAGAACGCAGTTATGGAGCATGCTGCAACGAGTTTTTGGTCATTTCTGGAGGCCCCTGGCGAGCCTCTCGTGCTGTGGCCTAGGTGGTTTGCAGCATTTAGTAATTACCTGGCGGCCCTCAACCTTGGTGAGTTGAAGAAATTGCAGGCAAGAGCAATTTTAGTCCTTAATTTGGGCATGGAAGGGCAGAGGGTCCTGGAGACATTAGGTGGAGCTGAAACTTTTGAGGAGGTTGTGGAGCTAATGGCGTGATATTTTCATGCACCAGACAACGTGCAGGATGACGTATACCGACATATCCAGTTTTGACAGCACCACCAGCAGCCAGGAGAGCCAGTGAAGAGGTTCGTAGCAGACCTACATCAGCTGGTGGTGGAATGTAACTTGAGAGCTCTACAGGATGAAATGATTCAGGACCAGCTGGTGGAGCATGTCAGGTGTTCGGCTGCCTGGTTGCGTCTCCTGACCCATTCGGTTGAATTGACTTTGACCACCACCACTGATATTGTCCAGCAGTTCGAGGCGACTGAGACTATAGCGAGGGACCTCGGCGGAGAGCCATCCTCATCGTCAAATGAACCTCGGCTAAAGGCGCTGACAACAGACCCTGTAGGTGAAGACAACGTTGAGGAGGAAGGGGAGTACACCTCCATCGTCAGAATAAGGTCTACGGGAATGCCGAGATGCTACGGCTGTGGATCTGTGGATGCGCTAGACACAGATATAAGTCCAAAGAGTGTCGGGCGAAAGGAAAGTGCTGTGGGAAATGTGGCCTGCTGCACCATTTCGCGCGAGCCTGCAAGAACTTTGAACATGGGGAACGTGGAAATGGAGGGGGCTCCTCCACGAAGACTCCCACAGTAGTGCATACAGTTGTACCCGAGTCCGGTGGCCGTATTTATTGCACGGTGTCCCTGGATGGAGTCGAGGTATCCCTGCTGGTGGATACGGGTGCAGTGGCTTTACTTTTAAATCTGTAGACGGTGAAGAGTTTGTTTCCCCGGTACCGCATCCGTAAAACTGCGGCCCCATTTTATGGCTATGGCAGGAATAGGATTGCCGTGTTGGGGTACATTGAGGTGATGGCACATTATAAGTCGAGGAGCATGGCGAGTGTCCAGGTGCTGGTGACTGCTATGGGATCCAACATTATGGGATTTGACATGTTCTACGGCTTAGGCTTCTCCGTCGCCAGCGACACTGGAGAAGAGTGGTTGGGCGGAGGTCTATGGAACCAACCCTTGCCGGATGTGGATGATGATGGGGTTTGGGACGCTGATTGGCCCGAATTGGTAGAAGACAGCGAGTTGGACCATCACAGGGCACCTCCCCGGGATGGACCCGATGCCAGAGCTCAAGTTACCCTGGGGGTGGGAGCTGGGCGGCATGGCGGGGCCACCGGGTTGGTAGGCGGGACCGGGACATCAGCGCTGAACAGCACTGGGGCTAGACCAACAGGTGAGCGCTTGAAATGCACCAGAAGACGGCCCTCAAAAAGGGCTTCGGGCCAGACTGGGAAGAAGACCGTGTCCAAAAGGGAAGCCCACCCATGGCGGCGAGATCCAGAGAGAATTGTTAGAGCTCCCCTGGGAGTTGGTGATATGGCTCGCCCTAGGGTAGAAGCTCGGTCGAGGGGATCCCATAGACGCCATGGACTGTATGATGATCAGGGGCAGCTACAAGTGGAGGCCACCCGGAGTGATGGCTACTTGGGCCTGTCTGACAGAATGTGGTGGCACCCCAGCGAGCTGTGCCGGGTGAAGGTGGAGAAGAGGCTACGTAGCCTGTCCCCAGAGACTAAAAGGTGGCAACGCTCTGGCTGGGAACCACGGGAGGGTAATCCTGGGGGAGGCATTCCACAAGTTGTGTAAAATGACTGTGAGTTGTTTGTTTGAATGAAAATGTTCAGTGTTTACCTCACAGTTCAGGTTGTATATAAGTTAACTCTGCTGGGTTGTGCTCTGTGTACATTTAATAGATTGATTTGAGTGTTTAACTGACTACATTTTGGGAGATTGTATAAAAAAGACAGAGAGAGAGAAAAGAGGTGTAATTACTGTATTTGGCTTTGAGTTTGTTTTTTTTCCCCCTCTCCCTGAGGAGTGTTGGTTTGTGACTGTTAACATGCACTGAGATAAAACCTGTTTAATAACTGGAATAAGGTACTCTGAGGCTCGACCAGGTGTGTGTTAATGTAAAATACGTTGTACTAAATTGACTATCTCAACACTGTTTTCCTATGTGAAAAACTCTTGTGCGGGGGTGTTGGGGGTGGGAGGCCTCCAGTAGAGTTAGGTTTGGGTGAGAGATGCATGTGTTCATTGTTTAGAAGGCACTGTGTTTAGCTGTATTCATTGCTGGTCCTGGGGTTATTTTCCTTTTATTAGAAACACGGCCTATTTTATGTTCTGGACTGACAAGAAAGCGGCAGAATAATCCGCTTGGCCGTGTATGGGGCACGAGTAGTCTACCCGGCCCCCCAGCCCGAGTTGTATGACTGGATAGATTACTTGTTTATTTTCTGTATGTTGTTTTCTCCTGTTAGTGCGTGAGTTGGGTTATAAAATTGGGTGGGCTAATTGTGTGGCTGTATTTTGTTTGAAGGGGGGGAAATGTTACATCCATAAATCAGTAGTAATATGGTGGCCTGGGATTTATCGGGGATTAGAGGGGGTTGGCGAACCACACTTCCGGTGGTGATGCTGGCCAGGCTATAAAAGGCCAGGAGTGGAAGGGGTAGTCCTCTTTCATCGTAGACGCCTGGACCTTGAGTGCTGTAGCCTACTGCTGTTTGACTGGTGTGCTTTTTTTAAGTTCATAATAAAAGCTATAAACTACCTTCCGCCCTGCTCGTCACTTCAGTAATTATGGACACAATAGTGTACTTATCAGAATCAGGTGGGTTAGTCAAGGGCTGGAACAAATATGCGATCGTACTATTACTCTTCGGACCTAGGACTACCCACCTCTGATTACAGCTTGACAATGACGTCTCATGCTGTTCACAAGTCAACTCGAATGCTGAGGCATGGCATTCCACTCTTCTTGAAGGGCAGCTTTCAGGTCACTGAGGTTGTGGGGTGCAGGGTCATGAGCCTCAACACGGCGACTCAGCTGATCCCATAGGTTTTCTATGAGATTCAGGTCTGGAGAAAGTGCTGGCCACTCCATTTTAGGTACCTCAGCCTCCAGCAGCCATTCCCTAATGATGCAACCTCGATGAGCTGGATGGAGCATTGTTGTCCATGAAGATGAAATTAGGCCTGTGTTGTTCATGCAGGGGCACAATGACTGGATTAATGATGCTATTCAGGTAGTATCAGCTTGTCACTGTACCATTCACAAGGTGTAGGGCAGTTCTGTATTGACGAGACACACCTGACCAGACTGTAACATGGTGACAACAGTGGCTAATGCATAGTGTTATAAATAAATAAACAGTGAAGATTAGTTAATTAGATATTACACAACATGCTTGCATAGACATATCTCTTAGATCCACACATAACCCCCTCCACACACACACACAAACATGCAAGTTAAATGCTCTCCCAACCATTCACACATAAACATCTTTTGCTTACACACATACTACACACATATACTACACACACATGCACACACACATACAAACTCCACACGAAGGTCTCTGTTCCTCTTTCCATATATGGGCATGTGTAGGGCTAAAGAAGAAGGACGCTGAAATGAAGTCATAAAGCCATAAAGGCAGGAACAGATTAGAGGAGCCATCTGGACACCAAGAGGACAGTTTGAAACAATGGACATGTATTGTTGGAAATTAACGCCCACTAACTGCAAGCCTATATGGAGCTGTGAATTCCTTTGTTCTGGGTCCTTTCCAGGAGATAGAGCTGGGAGGTCCCATGGCCCGTGTACTCTGACTCCCTGCGTGGTTCAATAAAGTTAAGCTGAGAAATAGTATTTTCTTCTGTGATCATTAGTTGGTTAATTGAAAAGATTCTGCTAACTGTCGAAAAATTAATTTTTACAATAGCGCTCACCTTGACATCTCCAACATCATTGGCAGCCATCATTTCTGGTCAACATGAATCGACTTTCATCAGAGAACAGCAATGAGGCCCACTGGTCCCTTGTCCAGCGTAAAATGCTCCCTGCCCCATGCAAGACGATGACACCTGTGCCTGGTGGTGTGGGCAGGTACTCTTGCAGGTCATCTATCATGCAGACCACACTGATGTAAATGGTTTTGAATGGTCTGACGTGACACTTGGGTGCCTGGAGTTGAGTGGCATTCATCATCCAGTTCCACAGGGTACTCTTCACAATGAAGTGGTCATCAGTGTGGGATGTGGCCAAAGGAAGTCCACATTTATTCCTTTCTGTGACTCTTGCAGTCTCTCTGTATCTATGTTGCAACCTGCTGATTACACTCTGCTACACTCTAAGCTCAGTGGCCACTTCCCTCTGAGAACATCCTGTTTGAAGCTTCGCAATGGCGAGTTACTGTTGATCAATTGTTAGGTGTCATCTTGGTCTCATGATGTCAAAATGTGAACAGCATGATGAAGAGAACTGTTTAAATACCAATTCTAACTGAACCAGAAAAATTATTGGTCAATTCATGGATCAAACACCTGCTGTGAATTTTGCCCTTAAGAACCTTGTTAGAGAACAGGAAGTTATGCAAAAAGTACTGAACATTGAACAGTCGCAAATGTGCATTCAAAAGGTTAGAGAATTTCAAATTAAGTTCACCTGTAAAGGTTATAGTGCATTTTAGGTGCATCCTGAAATTTCACCCGAAAGCTGAATATTCCTAACTTTTTGTGAGTAGTGTATATTGGTGGCATGCAAACTATGTGCTGGTGAAGACCTACTCCACATCAAAAAATATTAACTGAAATCTTTAGAAGCACCTGCTTAAACAGCATGTGCCGACAAAGTTAGCTCCTAAGGAAAGGCCGATGCTAGCACTGCTGAAGAGATCTAAACACCCACGGCTGTATTTCAAATACATGGATGCATGTGGACAGTTTGTGACCCAGGAAGAATTAAACCAACTCATTGCCAATTCATCAAGAGTGAAGATATACTATGGTGTTGTTCACAGTCTCTTGCCTTCAGACAGCTGAGACTGTGAGCCACTTCAGAAAAAAACCTAAAAAATAAAGATAGATTTTGATCTCCAAAAGAAATTTGAGGGACTGGATCATGTCTCTTCCACAGCAGACCTTCGGAATGTGGATAATCAACATTTTCTTTGGATCACTGCAAATCGGTCTTTTATTTTTTCAGTCAAATTTCTGTTCTGATCAGATTGACTTCAGATTTATACAGAAGTTTTAACTCATCAATACCTTGGAGAGATAAATCTAAAGAGAGGTCACCCTGTAATATTAAGCAACAGTTAAAAGGACTTGAACAGCAACTTTTTCCTATTGAAAAATACACTAATCCAACTGGATACAAGCCAGGTTTATATTTGCATCAGATGAGGACATGCATCACATTGCTCAGTGAGAATTCTGATATGGGGATTCGTGGAGTATGTGAGCTTGCTCACCAAGGTTCTTTCCTTTATTATACTGGATGATTCTCTTACCTTTAAACCACATGTTGAATCTCTAATAAAGAAGCTGCGACTCAAACTAGGGTTCTATTTCAGAAATAAGGTTATGTTTCTCTTTTAAGGCCTGAAAAAGACTAGTCACTGCCACATTCATGCCTTTACTGGATTACGGTGATGTCATGTATATGCAAGCACTGGCCAGGTGCTGCATATGTTAGATTCTGTATACCATGACTCCTTCATTTTATCACAAAATGCTCTGACATCATTGTGAACTTTATTCTTGGGTTGAATGGTCTACCATGGAAACCCGTGGCAGATCCCACTGGCACAAATTTAGAATTGTTTGGTTATTAGTCTGCTTCCTCAATACCTATGTGCTTATTTTCACCAGAAGACTAATGGGACTGATGGATGGGCACGATCAGCTTTTCTATGAAAACTCTATCTATCCCCAGTGTGTGAACAGAATGTGGAAAAATGGCATTTCAGTATTGTGCTTCTTCAGATTGGAACAATTTACAGAACATCCTCAAACTGGCTGCACGGTGGCGCAGTGGTTTAGCACTGTGGCAGCACAGTTTTACCCTCGGCCGGGGGATCGCGGGGATCATGAGATCGTGGGTTCAATCCCAGCCCCCGACCAACAGTGAGCTGTGTGGAGTTTGCATGTTCTCCCCGTGTTGCGCGGGTTTACTCCGGGATTTCTCCGGTTTCCTCCCGCACACCAAAAAACATGTAGGTTTAGGGCGCTCGCGCACGCAGCGACCAGCAGCCGGTGGCTTGTCACCAGACTGCAAACCAAGTCTACCTACGGGTACAAATAAGTAACAAAAAAAAAAAAAAACTTAAGACCTCTGGCTCCTTTGGCACAGTTTACATCTGGACTAAAGGACTTAGAATCGAAATCATCGGACTATTGCTGTTTTTTGTCACTTGGTTTTAATGTCAAATGTCTACCTGCACTATTGTAATATGTATAGACTATGTAGTGATATTTAATAAATTATAGTGTAATAAGGTACAGGACTTATTTATTTTATTTAATAGTGGGTGTGCGAGGGGACAGAGTTAAACCATCACCCCAACGCTCACCAAATAAGATAGAAAAGCACTCGTAAAAAGGGGGCACCAGCTCTAAAAGAACAACTTGTTCCATCCATCCATCCATCTTCTACCGCTTTTCCGGAGGTCCGGGTCGCGGAGGCAGCAGTTCAAGCAGAGAAGCCCAGACTTCCCTCTCTCCAGCCACCTGCTCCAGCTCTTCAGAGAGGATACCAAGGCGTTCCCAGACCAGCTGGGAGACATAGTCTCTCCACCGAGTCCTGGGTCTGCCCCGTGGTCTCCTCCCAGTGGGACGTACCTGAAACACCTCAAGTGGGAGGCGTCCAGGAGGCATCCTAATCAGATGCCCATACCACCTCAACTGACTCCTTTCAACTTGTTAATGAATTAATTTCAATTAATTAATTTCCGTACCTTCAATTACTTAATGAATCAGTCGCAAAATTTAGTGAGTTCTTTTACTGCCGTGACCTAGAAAACATATATGCAAAGGAAGAATGCTTCAACTTCTCTCGTTTACAATTTTATTAAATGAAACTCATTCAGGTTACATGACATGGCATTGAAATGATGAATAAACAGATTCAAATGATAAACAGGTGTTCAATATCACATCAACTGTTAGTGGATTCCCAGGCATAAAATCTATAGTTAAACCTTTGTGGAACCAAGAGGAAACCAGATTTTATGTTTCAACTGTAATGGAAGGCTGAAGTAACTAACAAAACCAGAACGCAATTTTATGGGGAAAAATTCCATAAGCTGATTATCTTAAAAGGAACTTCTGAATTAATCTAAAAAAAAAATGAAAGGAGGTTCCTTAAAAATGAATAAGAATTTTCCTTCAGTTTATAGCTTTATCCTATGGCTGAGGGACTAATTGTACCATGAAATATTATGATGGCTCGCTCTGGCTGATTATGATCCACAGCTGCACGTACACCTGCTCTCCATCACTGTCTGGCTATTTAATCCACTCTGCCCTCAGATCGGCATGGAGCCGTCTGATCTCTTGGGCTCGTTTGAGACTATTCTTGTCTTCGCCTCTCTCCAGAGATTTCCTCAGCCTTCATCATTTTACCGGAGTCATCCCTCGCTTCCTGCCTAACCCTCCTGGAAGGATCAACTCTCAATACCTAAGTAAGCCATCCTGCTACTCACCTTCTCTTCGCTGATCCCCTGTGCACAGGCAGAGTTCCGTGGCGGCGGAACGAAAAACATCCCCATCCTTAGCAGTACTGTGGCTACAGACGCTGTCCTCCTGGCTGGAGCCTATGGGCCAACCTGAGCACATCACCATCTCAGCGAACAGTAAGCCTTTGACATTCTTGCACATTCCATCCGATGCTCTACTAACATCTGCTGTCTCTGCTCTATACATAGGGTTGCCAGGTTGTATGGTGGTCTGTTCACCCCCAGCTGCCACGTCATCGCTGACACACACACAAACACACACACGCACACACCAAATTAACACAATAAAAGATAATTGCATCTATCCTTGAGTCTGAGTCTGTTTACTGGGTCTATCAATCATGTCAGTACGGCTCCGCCAAAATGATCCAGTAGACAGCGCGCTAGCGTGCTGAGTTAACAACACAGAGATACGGGTAGATCAATTAGCTTACCAGCAACAGGTTATCCTCTCCCAGTTAGTCCAAATAAATGGTCGACTGGATCGTCTCGCTGGTCCACAGGTCCCTCCACCAACCCCAAGTTGCACGGCTGCCCCCCACTAGCTCACCACCCAGTCAGGCTCACACTCCCCGGCAAACACCAGTCCCCACTCCCACTTGCTTTAGTGGTAAGCTAGGGGAGGCCAGGGGTTTCCTGCTTCAGTGTGAGATAGTGTTCCAGCGGGTGCCTGGAATTTTCCCACAGACCACAGCCGGATAGGCTACATAGCTAACCTACTGGAAGGGCGAGCGATAGCCTGGGCTTATGCTGTGATGGCTAGGGCAAGCTATGCTAACTTAACTTATAGCCAGTTTGTCAGTGAATTCAACGAGGTGTTCGATCACTCGGAACGTGATAGTGTGCTTACCACCCGGTTATTGAATTTAAAACAGGGTAGCAGGTCCGTGGCGGATTACGCAGTAGATTTTTGGGTGGTGGCTGCGGAGGTGGGGTGGGAAGACGCCTCGTTGTGCGGCGTATTCGTTAGGAGTCTTAGCCCAAGCCTGCAGGATGAGCTGGCCCGCTTAGAGAAACCAGATAGGTTAAGTGAGCTAATTTCCTTTGCTATTAGCCTCGATAACAGGCTGAGGGAGCGGGCAGCCGAGCGCAAGACTTCCGGTCGCTCGAGCGCCCAGTTTTGTCACTCCCTACAGCCCCCTCTATTGGCCCTGCCCTCTTTAGATTCCCCGGATGCATCAGAGCCTATGGTAGTAGGGCAGTCCAAGCTACCATTAGCAGAGAAACAGCGCTGCCAGGAGTTAGGGTTATGCCTCTACTGTGGCAGCAAGGAGGATGAGGTAGTGTCCTGTCCCATTCGGCCAAAAGAGGGAGTCCGTGCATCGCAGTAGGGAGCTCATGGACTCGCCTCAGTTAAATCCCCTCTCTAAATTCCTCCTGCCCATTAGGTTCATACACAATCAAACAGAAGTAGTCACTCAGGCCTTGATTGATTCGGGGGCTGAGCAAAGTTTCATCTCGGGGGAACTGGCAGCCCAATTGGGGCTCCCCTGTCGTCCTTTGAAGACCCCCCTCAAACTCATCGCCCTGTCTAAGAACCCCCTGGCAGTAGTATCCAAGCAAACTGCCCCGGTATCTGTCATCGTTTCCGGGAACCATCGGGAGGAGCCCAGGCTGTTCGTGCTGCCGGTCTCCACCTCTCCGGTTATTCTGGGCTACCCCTGGCTTCATCTACATAACCCGAAGATCGACTGGCGTGCTGGGAGCGTGGTTTCGTGGACCTGGTTTTACCTTGGTGCCTGCCTGCAATCCACTGCTTGCTCGCTGTCGGTGCCCCTGACGTCTCCTGTTGCTCCTCCTCCCAATCTGTCCATGGTTCCTCCTGAGTATCATGACCTAGGGGTCACCTTCAGTAAATCCCAAGTGCTGTCTCTCCCCCCCCCCCCACCATCCGTATGATTGTGCCATAAATCTTCGGGCTGGAGCCCCGCTGCTGTTGAGCAGCCTCTACAGCCTGTCAGCTCTGGAGCGGGAGCCGATGGAGACCTATATTAAGGAGTCGCTCAACTCTGGCATCATCCGTTCCTCGTCTTCAGCGGTGGGGGCAGGATTTTTTTTTCATTGGGAAGAAGGACGGCTCTCTCAGGCCGTGTATTGATTTCCATGCCCTGAATGATATCACCATCAAGGATAAGTATACCCTCCCCCGATGGACACGGTGTTCGACTCGCTCCAGGGGGCCTCCTGGTTTACCAAACTGGACCTCCGCAATGCGTATCATCTGGTGTGGATCAGGGAGGGTGACGAATGGAAGACTGGTTTTCGGACCCCTAGTGGGAATTTTGTGTATTTGGTAATGCCATTTGGGCTGACCAATGCCCCCGCCATCTTCCAGCGCCTCATCAATGACATTCTGAGGAATTTCCTGGGCTCGTTCATCTTTGTGTACCTGGATGACATCCTGATTTTTTCGCAGACCCTAGACGAGCATTGGGTGCACGTAAGGCGAGTGCTGCAGCGGCTTTTGGAGAACAAACTCTTTGTGAAAGCTGAGAAATGCGAATTCCACACCTCCAAAACATCGTTCCTTGGTTTCATTATAGCTCACAATCAGCTCATCCCTGACCCCAGCAAGGTAAGAGCGGTGGTGGATTGGCCCACTCCCACCTCTAGGAAGCAGCTCCAGCGGTTCCTGGGGTTCGCCAATTTCTTCTGCCACTTTGTCCAGAATTACAGTGTCATTGCTCTTCCCTTGACCCACCTCACCTCCCCCAAGGTGGTGTTTCATTGGTCAGAGGAGGGTGAAGCGGAGTTCACCAAGCTGAAGTCTGAGTTCTCCTCCTCTCCTATTCTGACACAGGTAGATCCCACACTGCAGTGCTTGGTGGAGGTGGACGCATCGGTCTCGGGGGTTGGACCCGTGTTGTCCCAGCATTCTCCGATTGATGGAGAGGTTTGTCCTTGTGCCTACTTTTCCCGCCGCCTGTCCTCGGCGGAAAGAAATTATGACATTGGTGACAGGGAGCTCCTGGTGGTTAAGCTCGCCCTGGAGGAGTGGCATCACTGGCTGGAGGGGGCCGCCCAGCCATTCATCATCTGGACGGACCATAAGAACTTGGAATATCTGAGGACGGCCAAACGTCTGAATGCTCGCCAGTCCCACTGGTCTCTATTTTTTTGGACGTTTTAATTTCACCATCACCTACCACCCCGGGTCTAAGAACATTAAGCCGGATGCGCTGTCCAGGCAGTTCACCTCAGATGCTGCGGAGGTGTCAGAGCATCCCATTGTTTCCCCATCGTGCATCGTGGGCGCCCTCTCATGGGGCATTAAGGAGAAGGTCTTGAGAGCACAGGAGGCCAAACCAGACCCGGGTGGGGGGCCAGCAGGCAGATTGTTTGTCCCTTCTTCCGTTCGAGGTGAAGTGATTCATTGGGCCCACTCCTCCAGACTTTCGTGCCACCCGGGGAGGGCTCGCTCGGTGGAGCTAATCCAGAGGACGTTTTGGTGGCCATCGCTCCGGAGAGACATTGCTGAGTACATCCACGCCTGTCCCCAGTGCGCCACCGGCAAGACACCTTCCTCTCCTCCGGCTGGTTTGCTCAACCCTATTCCCACTCCCGGCAGACCCTGGTCCCACGTTGCCTTGGATTTCATTATCGGTCTTCCACCATCTAACCATCACACCGTCATCCTCACGATCGTGGACAGATTCTCTAAGGCCGCCCACTTTGTCCCGCTACAGGGGCTGCCTACGGCTAGGGAGACGGCCGATCTGCTCGTCAAGCACATCATGAGGTTGCATGGCATCCCCACAGACATTGTCTCTGATCGGGGTCCTCAGTTTGTGTCCCGGGTGTGGAGATCGTTCTGCAATGCCCTGGGGGCCAGGGTGAGTCTGTCGTCTGGTTACCACCCACAGAGCAACAGGCAGCACGAGCAGGCAAATCAGGAGTTGGAGGCTGCGCTATGGTGCATTGCCACCGCAAACCCAGGATCTTGGAGTGACCATCTCCCTTGGATCGAGTACGCCCACAACACCACTGTGTCCTCGGCGATCGGCATGTCTCCTTTTGAGGTTTCCCTGGGATACAATCCCCTGCTGTTTTCCGAGGAGGAGGGGGACATTGCCATGCCATCTGCCCGAGCCCACCTGAGGTGCTGCCATCAGCTGGGGAGAGCGACCCGAACTGCACTTTGCCGCACGGCAGAACGCAACACCAGGACAGCTAATCGCCGTAGGACTCCAGCTCCTCCCTACCAGGTGGGTCAGCAGGTTTGGCTCTCGACTAAGCACATCAACCTCAAGGCTGAGTCGAAGAAATTATCACAGTGGTTTACTGGTCCCTTCACCATAGCCCAGATTATTAACCCTGTAGCTGTGCACCTTACCCCCCCCCCCACACACACACATTTGTCCAACCTTTCATGTCTCCCAAATCAAGCCTTTTTTTTTCAGCCCTCTGTGCCCCCCTCCCAGGTCTCCACCAGTGGTGATCCACGGCGACCCGGCGTGGAGAGTCAATGCCATCCTGGACGTCCACTGTTGGGGTCGCGGCCTGCAGTTCCTGGTGGACTGGGAGGGGTACGGCCCAGAATGGAGGTCCTGGGTGCGTCCATCCTTCATGCTGGATGATCAGCTGATCAGGGACTTCCATTGGACACACTCAGGTAGGCTGGATCATGCACCAGGAGATGCCCCTCGGGGGGGGGATACTGTGATGGCTCACTCTGGCTGATTATGATCCGCACCTGTGCGCACACTTGCTCTCCATCACTGTCTGGCTATTTAATCCACTCTGCCTTCAGATCGGTGCGGAGCCGTCTGATCTCTTAGGCTCGTTTGAGACTACTCTCATCTTCACCTCTCTCCAGAGATTTCCTCAGCCTTCGTCATTTTACTGGAGTCATCCCTTGCTTCCTGCCTAACCCTCCTGGAAGGATCAACTTTCAATATCCAAGTAAGCTATCCTGCTACTCACCTTCTCTTCGCTGATCCCCTGTGCACAGGCGGAGTTCCGTGGTGGCGGAATCTTCTTTCCCCTGGCGGCAGACCGAGCAACATCCCCATCCTCAGCTGTACTGTGGCTACAGGCACTGTCCTCCTGGCTGGAGCCTACGGGCCAACCTGAGCACGTCACCATCTCAGCGAACAGTAAGCCTTTGACATTCTTGCACATTCCATCCGGGGCTCTACTAACGTCTGCTGTCTCTGCTCTATCCATAGGGTTACCAGGTCATTCGGCGCTCTGCTCACCCCCAGGTGCCACGTCATCGCTGACACTCACACAAACACGCACACGCACACACCAAATTAACACAATAAAAGATATTTGTATCTATCCTTGAGTCTGAGTCTGTTTACTGGGTCTATCAATCATGTCAAATATTGGTTATGTTCAATTGCAATTGATATTTTTAGGACATCACGTTTAAATCCAGCAGAATAGAAAATGGGAGTCTCACTTATGAGCAGCTGTAGGTCCAGGTGGTCAGCAGTGGTCAGCACCAGACGGTGGGATAAGTTCGGGAAGGCTCTTCCAGACAGCGTTCGGAACACCAGGGGAAAGTGACTGCTGGTCAGCTTTCAGATCGTTCACAGCTGTGAGAAGCATAGACTAGGCTGGGGGCTCCCACGAGGCGGCAGTGAAGCTGGCCCTGGAGCAGGTGTGGAGTCCTTTGGTAACCGGTCCGAATTTAGGATGTCTCCGGCCCGCAGAACAAAACCAAAGACTGAATTAAGAATGTTTTAGTCAGTTTCACCCATGAGCTCCTAGTTTCTTTACGGGGTCAGACGTGGATGAGGCAGGAAAAGAAAGTCCAAAAATCTCTATCAGTTCACTTTAAAACAGGAAAATTAATAAGTCCACTTTAACTGCAAGAAAAATCAAAAAAGGTCCAAGAAAAACTTCATATAGAATAAGAATGGCTTCTGAGGGGAAGGGGAAAAAAAGAAAGATTTGAGAGTTTAAAGTTTTAAAGATTTAAAGTTTAAAGATTTGAGAGTTTTGAGAGTTCTTGCCTCTTTAAGGCGAGCTCATAGAAAGAAAAATGATTTCTCCTCAGTTAACCACAAAACAAGTAAAGCTTGTCAAGAGATGATTTAGGAGAGTTAACGTAGGATTTGACATGGTTCACACACACAAAAGACTTCTTAAAACTCACAGAACAATTTAGACAAAAAACTGCAAAGAAGTACAAAGAACGAAAAACTCTCTTTTCTCATCACTCGATCTTCTCTGAGTATGCAGGGCGGCTCTGAAGCATTTAACTGAAGCGCGCTGCTGAGTCATAAAATGGGGCCGGCCACAAGATGGGCCAATCATCTTCCATAAAGAGGAGTTTGAAGGGCTTTTGTCCAATGAGGGAACATTTCTTTGTTTGTGAAAAGCCAATCAGATGGCAGTATGTTATCCAGCAGAAAGGCAGCATGGTGATTGATTATCACAAGAGGGAAGATGGACAGAGATTCATAAAACATTCAGTTCTTATGGAATTATATACTCAATATAAAATCTAACTAATTTAAGTGGCTAATATTCAGTGACCATGCATTTATACCATTACTAACAATTTTAACGTTCATTTGAATAACACTCATGAAAATAAACATTCCTAAGACATGCACTCACATTTAAATCAAGGATTAATGAATTACTGCAAACAATTATTGGTGATAAAAAGGGTGATGATTGTCACAGTGTCCTTAGAATCCTGGGGAGATGATAGCTGGAAGAAACGTTTAATGTTTAGTCAGAATTAACAGATTGATTAACATCCATTCATCCATCCATCCATCTTCTTCCGCTTAATCCTTTTTGGGTCACGGGGGAGCTGGAGCCTATCCCAGCATCTTTGGGCGAGAGGCAGGGTACACCCTGGACAGATCGCTAGTCCATCGCAGGGCCAACACAGAGAGACAGACAACAATTCACTCTCACAGTCATACCTAAGGACAATTTAGAATCCCCAGTTTGATGCCAGTTAACCTAATGTGCATGTTTTTGGCATGTGGGAGGAAACCGGAGAAATCCCGGAGTAAATCCACGCAGACACGGGGAGAACATGCAAACTCCACACAGATCACTGTTGGTCAGGGGCTGGGATCGAACCGAGGATCCCCTGGCCAAGGGTGAGTTGCTGTGCTGCTGCAGTGCTAACCACTCCGCCATCGCGCTGCCCCGATTGATTACACAATGAAACATATTCCGTAGATGTCCACTAGGAGGTACTGTTGAGCTGTAGATAATTTTTAGGTCTTTGGAATGTGAGCAGGGGGGGCTAGATGGTTCTGGGAAATGTCTAAAAGAAGAAAGAAGGCCATATATCTGCCAGCTTAAGAAGTTTATGACTTTTTAAGAGTATCAGTTCCTGGTGCGAATGGATACTATCAGCATGAACTGTCTAGTTGGGATTTGACTCCAAGAGTTTATGGTCCACTGAAGCCTTTAAAAGCAAATCCTTATGAAGTCTCTCTACAAAAGTGAAATTGTTTACACTGGGATCCTGTTGAAGACACACAGCATTCTTGACCAGACCTTGAGTGAGAGTTGCTTTAAAATGAAGAAAAGTGATCTCCTGGATTGGCCTGAGGAGATGGTGATGCATATATATACGTATATGCACGCTGATGCATACACACACACACACACACACACACACACATATATATATATATATATACTTTGAACAAGGCCAAAGGCAACTAGCTGCTGTTAGAATTTCCCGTTCACTCATCCTTATTTCTGTGTTTATTGTACTGCAGGGACTGAATATCCTATCAACAGTTGAAACCACACATCCCTGTTCATCCATCCATCCATCCATCCATCCATCTTCTACCGCTTTTCCGGAGGTCCGGGTCGCGGAGGCAGCAGTTCAAGCAGAGAAGCCCAGACTTCCCTCTCCCCAGCCACCTGCTCCAGCTCTTCAGAGGGGATACCAAGGCGTTCCCAGACTAGCTGGGAGACATAGTCTCTCCACCGAGTCCTGGGTCTGCCCCGGGGTCTCCTCCCAGTGGGACGTGCCTGAAACACCTCAAGTGGGAGGCGTCCAGGAGGCATCCTAATCAGATGCCCATACCACCTCAACTGACTCCTTTCAATGTGGAGGAGCAGCGGTTCTACTCTGAGCCTCTCCCGGATGACTGAGCTCCTCACCCTATCTCTGAGGGTGAGTCCAGCAATCCTACGGAGAAAGCTCATTTCAGCCGCTTGTATCCGCGATCTCGTTCTTTCGGTCATTACCCAAAGCTCGTGACCATAGGTGAGAGTAGGAACGTAGATTGACTGGTAAATCGACAGCTTTGCCTTAGAACTAAGCTCCCTCTTCACCACAACAGACCGGTACAACGTCCGCATCACTGCAGATGCTGCTCCAATCCGTCTGTCGATCTCTCGCTCCATTTTCCCCTCACTCGTGAACAAGACCCCAAGATACTTAAACTCCTCCACTTGGGGCAGGAGCCTGTCCCCAACCCGGAGAGGACAATCCACCTTTTTCCGGCTGAGGACCATGGACTCGGACTTGGAGGTGCTGATTCTCATCCCAGCCGCTTCACACTCAGCGGCAAACCGTCCCAGCAAGAGCTGTAGGTCATTGCTGGATGAAGCCAACAGGACAACATCATCTGCAAACAACAGAGATGAGATCCTGTGGTCACCAAGCATGACACCCTCCATTCCCTGGCTGCGCCTAGAAATCCTGTCCATAAAAATTATGAACAGGACCGGTGACAAAGGGCAGCCCTGGTGGAGTCCAACACTCACTGGGAATGACTCCGACCGAGTGTTGGCAATACGAACTAAACTCTCACAACGGTCGTACAGAGACCGAATAGCTCGTAACAACAAGCCCGATACCCCATACTCCCGAAGCACCCCCCACAAAAATCCACGAGGGACGCGGTCAAATGCCTTCTCAAAGTCCACAAAACACATGTAAACTGGTTGGGCAAACTCCCACGAACCCTCAAGAATTCTCGAGAGGGTAAAGAGCTGGTCCGATGTGCCACGGCCAGGACGAAAACCACATTGCTCCTCCTGAATCCGAGGTTCGACCAACGGCCAGACTCTCCTCTCCAGTACCTTGGCATAGACCTTCCCAGGGAGGCTGAGGAGTGTGATCCCTCTAAAGTTGGAGCACACCCTCCGGTCCCCTTTTTTGAAGAGAGGAACCACCACCCCGGTTTGCCATGCCAAAGGCACTGCCCCCGACCTCCACGCAATGTTGCAGAGGCGTGTCAACCATGACAACCCAACAACATCCAGGGCCATGAGGTACTCAGGGCGAATCTCGTCCACCCCTGGGGCCCGGCCACCAAGGAGATTTTTAACCACCTTGGCGACCTCAGCCCCTGTGATAGGCGAGTCATCCCCCTTGTCCCCAAACCCTGCTTCCTCTGTGGAAGGCGTATCAATGGGATTGAGGAGATCCTCGAAGTATTCCTTCCACCGCCCGACGATATCCCCAGTTGAAGTCAACAGTGTCCCATCCGCACCATACACAGTGTGGACGGGGAGCTGCTTTCCCCTCCTGAGCCGCCGAACAGTTTGCCAGAATCTCTTTGAAGCCGACCGAAAGTCTTGTTCCATGGCCTCACCGAACTCCTCCCATACCCGGGTTTTTGCTTCAGCAACCACCCGAGCTGCACTCCGCTTGGCCTGCCGGTACACCTCAGCTGCTTCGGGAGTCCCACAAGCCAACCAAGCTTGATAGGACTCCTTCTTCAGCTTAATGGCCCCCCTCACCACTGGTGTCCACCACTTGGTTCGGGGGTTGCCACCACGAGATGCACCGACCACCTTGCGGCCGCAGCTCTGGGCCGCCGCTTCAACAACAGAGGTGGAGAACATGGCCCATTCAGACTCCATGTCTCCAGACTCCCTCGGAATGTGGTTGAAGTTCTTCCGGAGGTGGGAGTTGAAGACCTCCCGGACAGGGGCCTCAGCCAGACGCTCCCAGCACACCCTCACTATACGTTTGGGTCTACCAGGTCTGAATGGCTTCCTCCCCTGCCATCGGATCCAACTCACCACCAGGTGGTGATCAGTTGACAGCTCTGCACCTCTCTTTACTCGGGTGTCCAAGACATACGGTCGCAGGTCTGATGATACGATAACAAAATCGATCATCGACCTGCGGCCTAGGGTGTCCTGGTGCCAGGTGCACATATGGACACCCTTATGCTTGAACATGGTGTTCGTTATGGACAGACTGTGGTTAGCACAGAAGTCCAATAACTGAACACCACTCGGGTTCAGATCGGGCAGGCCGTTCCTCCCAGTCACCCCCCTCCAGGTTTCACTGTCGTTGCCCACGTGCACATTGAAGTCCCCCAGTAGGACAATGGAGTCTCCAGGAGGAGCACCCTCCAGCACCCCAGTCACAGACTCCAAAAAGGGTGGGTACTCTGAAACATCATTTGGTGCATAGGCACAAATGATGGTCAGGACCCGTTTCCCAACCCGAAGGCGCAGGGAAGCAACCCTTTCGTCCACCGGGGAAAACTCCAATATAGAGGCAGCAAGGTGGGGCGATACAAGAATACCTACCCCTGCTCGTCGCCTCTCGCCCGGGGCAACTCCAGAAAAGGCCAAGCTCCAGCCCCTCTCCAGGAGACTGGTTCCGGAACCGGAGCTGTGTGTTGAGGTGAGGCCGACTATATCTAGCCGGTATCGCTCAATCTCGTACACCAGCTCAGGCTCCTTCCCCACCAGAGAGGTGACATTCCACGTACCAAAAGCCAGTTTAGAAAGCTTGGGATCAGTCCGCCAAGGTCTCCGCCTTTGACTGCCACCTAATCCACATAGCACCGGACTTCCATGATCCCTCCTGCAGGTGGTGAACCTACTGGAGGGCGGACCCATGTAACTCCTTCGGGCTGAGCCCGGCCGGGTCCCATGGGTGGAAACCCGGCCACCAGACGCTAGCCTTCGAGCCCCTCCCCCAGGCCTGGCTCCAGGGTGGGGCCCCGGTAACCCCATACCGGGCGGGGTGCACTGAATCCTTGATATACAATTCATGAGAGTCTGTTGGATCGTTCTTAGTCTGGCCCTTCACCCAGGACCAGTTTGTCTTGGGAGACCCTATCAGAGGCAAATTGCCCCGGACAACATAGCTCCTGGGATCACTGGGGCACGCAAACCCCCCCACCATGATAAGGTGACGATCCATGAGGGGGACATCCCTGTTCATCCCTGTTCATCATGAACATCCCTGTTCATGATGATACTAATTTAATTTATTCTTTCAAATGATTTTACATGATGTTATTATTGAATTTCCAAAGCCCTTTTTCAGCGATAGCTGTGTTTAACAGCTAATATACCACAGCTGTATGTTATTTGTAGGCATATGTTATCTAAAAAACAAACAAACAGGCAAATATCAAATTCAGTACATCCAGACTGTGTTGATGGGTTTTATTGTGACGTGTGGTGTGATGATGCCACCTTCTGGGTGTGCCATCACACCGCCTTTTAAAAAGGGGCGTCCATCATTTCTGGCTTCCTCTTGCCCGGACGACCCCACACTGTGTAGCACCTGCTATATAGCAACTTGTTTAATAATAAAGTACTGTTTCAGTGGAGCCTCTCGTCCATCTCCTCTTGTGCCGGGTTTGTGGTCATAACATTTGGCGACTGAGGATTAACCAATGGAGGCGTGCGTGACCCCACTGCGGCCTTTCCTGGAGCTTCCCGGGGAGCCACCGGTCCCATGGCCCCGCTGGGTGGAGGCTTCTGTAAACTACCTAACAGCGTTAGACCGAGGGAAGCTGAATAAGGTGAGAATGCGAGCGCTGCTTGTCCACAATCTCAGGATCGAAGGCCAGAGGATTCTACAGATTCTCGGCATGATGGACTTGTACGTGGACATCATGGAGCTAATGCCTAACCACTTCACCACTCCAGACAGCATGATGGTACAACGAATTTGGTTTTGCCAGAGACACTAGGGAGTCGGTGAGCCTATTCAACAGTTTGTCGCTGACCTAAGACAGTTTGCCAGTGTGTGCAACTTTGGGCCGCTAGAGGATGAGATGGTGCAGGACCAGGTGGCCGAGCACACGTGTAGTGTTGTGATATGGGCTAGGTTGGTAACGGTGCCCAATGACTTAGCGCTAGCTAGGGCAGTGGAGCTATGTAACCCAGCTGAGAAAATGACCCTTTTTCTCAGATTTCATTTGTATTAATGAAAGTGTGTGATTTTATTTTGAAAACCGACTATCTTGGGGAAGAGGAAGTGCGATCCTCGTCATCCAACTTTTGAATTTCCGTTTCATGGTTATGTTGGGTGATCTGGGTCTTTTCATTCGTTGAGAGCGATATTAGCCCCGCCTTCCGAGTAGAGGCAGCAAGCGCACACTCGAGTTTCGCTCTTTCACGGTATGAGCACGGATGAGAGGGGTTGTGAAGCGGTCTGATTCACACAGATACCTCTTCTTGTTGACGGGAGCACGAGCGTGAGGGGCACTGTGGCTGTGTCCTTTGCTGTATTCACACTGAAGCCTCATCTTGGCTAGGTTTTTTTTGGTTGCTGATCAAGAACCTTCTGGATCCTGGATTCTCTCCGAATGGAGATGGCGAGCCTGACCCGAGACTGAACTGAGATTGACCTGAGATCTAACCAGGATCTCGATTGAAGAGCATCCCTCCTCTCTCCAGTGCCCAGAATTCAAAGTGGTAACAACTCAAGCTGCCGCTTTAGAAAAAAGAAAAGAAACCTGAGTCTGGAGATACAAGATATCTTGACTGGTCAAACGACTAACCCGAAAGGACAAACAAACACTGAGCTCAGTAGGACACCTTTGGGGTTTTATTTCATGCCGGCCGTTGTTATGTTTGTAGATTTGTACATTGTTTGTATATTTTGCTCCTTCTATATTTATTAATAACAGACATGAATTGCTCATTTCTTGCCTCCAGCTATTTCATTCCACACTCACTCTAATTCCCTATTGTAACCCTTACAAACCTAGCAACTGGTCTACACTTAATTATTTCCCTTACCTAATTAACGTAAGGCAAGGGTTACAGCTAGCTCATCAGCTAGAGGCTGTGGATAAGCTAGCCTTGGAGCTAAATTGGCACCAGTCTCAGAAGACACCAGAAGGGATGATGTCGGCAAATGCAGTGGACTCGAAGGACAAAGGGAGCGTGGCGGATAACTATGAGACATATGCAGTGAGCCGTACGTCTGCTCCGAAGGACCCCATCTGCGGGGGTTGTGGGTCCCTGATGCACCAGAGTTATGCGTGAGCATGCCCGGCAAGAGGGAACCGGTGCAGCAAATGTGGGCGCATGAATCATTTTGCCAGAATGTATCAGTCCCCAGCATCGTGGAGTCCACCAAGTGAACCAGCCCGCCCACCTACGACAACCATCCACTCAGTGAGCGCTAAAGCTAATGAGCTTTCCTACTGCATGGTGAAATTGGACGTGTAGCTTTGCCATTAATACTCCACACAGCCACGGTGCGGTTGGTGCTAGATTGGGCCACGGTAAAAATGTTTTTCCCACATCAGAGGATCAGGAAGAACCCAGCACCACTGTAGGCTATGGTGGTGGTAGACTGTGCAATTTTGGGACTGTGGAGTTGACTGCTCGCTATAACACTGAAGAGGTGCATGACTTCTCGTTCCAGGTAACAACACATGGTGACAATATTATGGGGTGTGACCTGTTCTATGGACTGGGTTTCGCCATTAAGAACAGTGCTGGATTCAAGTGGTCTGGATGTGGACGGTGGAGATCACTGGACCAGGTGGATGATGTCATAGTGTGGGATGAGGTACCCGCTGGCGGCACCGGAACCGAAGCACACATTTCTGACTCTCAGGAGGACAGCTGCTCAGTGGAGGAACCGGATGACTCCAGTGCTCGCGCTTGGCCAGCTATTTTGGGAGTGACCGAGTTAGCGAGAGGAGGGTCCGTTCTGACGAGTGTCACCAGGGAAGCATCAAATGTTTTCGGTGCCAAAGTCAAGCTTCGGACAACGACGGATGAGGGGTCCGCTGCAACGGCGGTGGCTGCTTTGCCACCACGGTGTTATGAAGGCATGAAACGGGAGAAAGACGCGGATCTGCCAAAACTACAGCAGCACATCAAACCAAGCAAAGAGCCGCACCGGGTCATAGACTGGGTTCGGGTTCATGCCGAGGAGAGATCGGGGCGACGACTGGCTGGATCACAGCCGGTGGGACATCGGGCATCACTGAGGATTGTGGCGAAGTTGGGAGCGGCATGTTTCTGGCTGGCAGACGACTCAATCTAACACACAAACCAGCTGTGATGTGTACAGGTGGACGTTCCAACTGACGGGGCTACGCAGGAGTCGCGAAGGTGGTGGGAGACCTTAACTCTTGTGTTTTGAAGATCGGCTCTTGTCCTGGGGGCCTGCCACCTCCAGGTGCAGGTCTGCCACAGGGCTGCTGCAGGGTCTCCTCGGCAGACCCTCCCTTGCCATGGGATACTGTAAGAAAGAGACTATGGACTCTTTAGGTAGGAGCACGGCCGGTCTATCAGTGAAAGTGGCAGAATAAACCACTTGGCGGTGCGGGCCATGTGGCAGTTCACCCACCGGCCCTAGTTCTAGTGTTCTTGATTGTGTTGTTGTTTAATGTGTTTGTTGGAGGTTTATCTGCTAAATTTGGGTGGGTTTTAATTAGACGTGTTTTTTTCTGCTTTATAAAGGGGAGAGAATGTGATGATGGGTTTTATTGTGAAGTGCGGTGTGATGATGCCTCCTTCCGGGTGTACCACCACACCCTATAAATAGGGGCACCCACCATTATGGCCTTCCTCTTGCCCAGACAACCCTACACTGTGTAGCACCAGCTATCTAGCATCCTGCTTAATAATAAAGTACTGTTCCAGTGCAGCCTCTCGTCTGTCTCCTTTTGTGCCAGGTTTGTGGCCATAACACAGACCACTGTTGGTCAGTGGTCTGTGTTATGTTGCCACCTTGTGTATGTCACAGTTATGAATCTGTGTTCTCTTCATTCTTTCAATATTTCTTTTCTGAACCAAACAAAACAACTAGAAATATGGTTTATATCGTTATATGTATTTGGCATTGACAAAACTGCAATTGAATTAAAATGGTATAACAGATCTGACTTTGTTGGTTTCTTCATTTTATTGCTTTGGTCAATGTGGGATGTGCATTTAACTTTTTTTCATATTTAGATTTACTTATCATTTTCAAATCAAATCAAATCAACCTTTATTGTCATGTTGCTGTACATACAACTGTAGTGCAGGCAAGATGAAATTACGTTTCTTTCGGCATCCATATAAGTAAAAAGAACATAATTTAAGACACACTCACACACACCCTCACCCCCCACCCCAACACAGCCATTCACACATCCCTGAGACATACTTGAAACTGACTAGAACTATATACATATAATATACATAATGTCCATAAGGTGCAGTAGTATGTATGAAAGATTCCGGATCAACAGTTCAGCATCCTAACATCTTGTGGAAGGAAGCTATTAATCAGTCTGGTGGTTCTGCCTCTGATGCTCCGGAATCGTTTGCCAGATAGCAGCAGTTCAAAGTGTTTATGCAGAGGGTGAAAGTGATCCTTGACAATGTTCAGTGCCCGGCTCCTACAACGGTTCTGAAAAAGTTCTTGCACAGAGGGGAGGGAAACTCCAATTACCCTCTCAGCTCCCTTAACTATCCTCTGCAGGGCTTTTTTGTCTGACATACTGCAGCTGGAGTACCATGTAGCAATGCAGTACGTCAGAACACTCTCCACCACACCTCTGTAGAAGGTCCTGATGGGGAGAGAGGCCTGTTTGAGCTTCCTCAAGAAGTGCAGTCTCTGCTGGTCCCGCTTCCTGATCCCCAAGGAATTCTTGCTCCAGGTCAGGTCCTGCGAGATCTGCACTTCGAGGAACTTGATGTTCTCCACTCTCTCCACCAAATGGCTGCTGATGCTGAGAGGGACGTGTTCAGGCCGTGACCGCCAGAAGTCAATAATCATCTCCTTCGTTTTGTCCACATTGAGCACCAGATTGTTTCCCTGCACCAGCCCTCCAGGTCTCTCACTTCTTCCCTGTACATTGATTCCGCATCCCTCTGAATAAGTCCCACCACCAAATTCCACCATCAGATTTTGCTGTTACTTTTGCCAATAATGTTTGTTTTACAGAAATGATCACACTGACTGTTCAGTACATTAACACAATACAAACTGTAAAGGCCCCCTCAGTGGATTGCCACCTTATTGTGGTGGAGAGGTTTGTATGCCCTAATGAACCCAGGAGCTATGTTGTCAGGGGCAATCTGCTTCCGGTAGGATCTCCCTAGACAAACTGGTCCTGGGTGAAGAACCAGACCAAAAGCAGTCCAGTGGATCTCCTTGAAAAAGTTACATCAAGCACCCAGCATACCCAAAGGAGCCACATGGCTCATCACCTGCAGGAGGAATCAAGGGGATCATGGTGCTATGTGAACCGGGCGGCAGTCAGGGCTACTCTTCTTAGAGTGCTGCCCCTGTGACTCAGCCCTCCAGATATGTGGAGTGATGATGGTCGGGTCAGTAGCAGTGATGCACCTGTGGGCTGGTTGTCAACCGCCAATCAAATCTAAAAGAAGAAGAAGAAGTCCAAGGCAAAAGGAAGACAACGGCATTTCAACGAGAGCGATATAAGATGGCAACGAGAGGCAGGGACTTTGAACCAGAGTGGTACAGCCAGGTTGTGAATGGACAGGAGATGGCAGAGCAGCTGGTTGCCAACCGCCAATCAAATCTAGAAGAAGAAGAAGAAGAAGGTAGCGGAAGGTGATAAAGCAGGGAGTGATCTAGGAGGAATGGGGGTAGGAAGCGGGAAAGAGGAAGTTAGGAATTCGGTGGCGTCTAAAAGAAGCAAACGTAAACGGAAGGAAATTCAATCAAGAGCGTTTTTGAGTGCTGATGAATCAGATGATCAATCCCGGAATAAACAGGAGTGTAATCATTAAACTTACTCAGGAAGGGGCATCATTTCATGAGTGGAACCCAATTAAGCTCACAAATGCAATTAATAAGTTACTTGGAGAAGTTTTAAATGCAATTCTTCGTAGTGGTTCGTTACTAGTTACATGTAAAGATAGTGTTCAACAAGGAAAAGCAATCAGAGTCAATAAGATGGAGGGGAAAAATGTGCTGTGTTCAGTACTGGAAGGAAATAAGGCAATGAGAGGAGTGATATCAGGCTTTTCAACCGGTCTCAACTGATGAAATAATGAAAAACTTAACTGGAGCAAAAGTGACAGAGGTGGTGGTAATGCACCTGTAAGCTGGTTGCCAACCACCAATCAAATCTAAAAGAAGAAGAAAAAGCAGTAGTGGATGGATGGATGGATGGAAATTGAAAGGCACATTTTTTTCATAACCCTGGCTCTTACTTCCGGCTGTGACCAAAACAATACAATGAAAAAAACAGCAAATGAAATTGGATCTGTTATCCCACTTTGGCTCAATTCCAATTTTATTTTGACAAGACATAAAACAATATAACAGCTATTTCCAGTTGTGTTTTTGTTTCAGAGATAAAATACTGAAAGAACAATAAGTACACGGATTGAACTGCAGCCCATTCACTCCATTTTTCCACTTTCGTATGGAGAAAAAAGCTGTAGTTTCCAAACTGTCCATAGGTGTCACTATACACAAACATTTTTCAGGGTTTTAAACAGCACGTATACCCACACATCAACGAAATGGCTAAAATCTGTTTCAGAATGTATTTGTCCTGTGTGACGCTTGTCCTCTCTAGGGTTCTTCTTTGTCTTTCCCCTTTCCTCCACCTGGCTGCCCCTTCTTAAGTCTCTGTTAGAGGTTTCTTCCTGTTAAAAGGGTGTTCTTCCCATTGCTGGCCAAATTACGTTCTCCCTCCAAGGTTGGAGCACCTGTATCTCAAAATGATCTTGTGATGACTGCTGTGAACCGGTAAATAGATAATATTGAAATCAACTGCACTTTATATTCCATTGTGTGTAGAGCACACACTTGCAATAAAATATAGATAAAATGTCTCTTATGGCTTATGGATTTGCACACCTTGATACTACACACATGAGTCGTGCTAATATTATCGCTCAGGCCAAAAGTATAAAATTGATCATTATCACACTTTATTGCAGCCAGAGCTTTGTTGTTAAAGTCGACTGCATAATTTTGCTGTTTCCTCTCTACTCCCAGGAGAAAGCATTCAGAAAAAAAAACAAAAAACTACTTCCTTGTTTATTGTAACATGCAAATGTGTTTCTGTTGTATAATGTTGAGCGGGGAGGAAAAATCAGAAGGGAAAAACCCTTCAGTTATGAGAATGAAATGATTAAAGAATCCTCTGTGTTGACTGTTACACAATGTCAAGTCATTTGATGTGTTTCAAGCCAAATTTTGACTTTAAATATCTAATTGTGGTCCTATTAGGGCTTTATTCAGTCAGGCTTAACTTATGGCACACATGGTGATTTGGGTTGTATGATATGTTTTCATGTGGATTTTCTTTATGTTGTATTTCTGTGTTTCATTTTTGACAAGTGCAAATTACAGGTGTGAAACCTCCCCCAGACCACAGTCTGGATCAAAGAGACAAAATTTGGTGTGGCAAAAATGAAATCTTTTAAAGGTTCAGACTGTTGTATCAAGTACAGGAAGTTATGACATCTGAAGAGGCTGAATGAGCCATGGTGGCAATTGGCAACAGGACGAAATAACGTTTTTAATTGAAATATGGTTTGATAGTGTCATAAGCAGTGAAAAAAAATTATAAAAATCCAGAAACCTATCAGATGTTTTCGGAGAGGATGCAAAAAGGAGCACATCAGAGTTTCACAGGCCCCCACACACATGCATCGTTTTTTCGACATGCATCAGTCTGAAACAAAATGAATTGTTTCTACACACCTAGATTCAGTTTCACCTCCAACCACGTCTTTCCGTGCCATGTTTGTTTACCATAACAACAGAAACACATAACATACATCAACAGCATAACGGTGTGATGTCATTACACAGCTAACTTCAAATGTCATAACATTCATTTTTACACCAGTATCAAAATTTATAACAGTATTGTTGTGAACAATAAGATATGTCACACTCCTAGATGGCATTAGTCATTCATTCATCTTCTACCACTTAATCCTTTGTGGATCGTGGGGGGTGAGAGGCAGGGTACACCCTGGACAGATTGCGAGTCCATCGCAGGAGCAAAACAGACAGACAACCATTCACTCTCACAGTCATACCTAAGGACAATTTAGAATCCCCAGTTGATGCCATTTACAATGACTTTTTTGCTGTGCTGCCACAGTACTAACCACTGCACCACTGAGCTGTCTGGCATTAGTCCTGTCACAAACCTCTGTGCGCCATTACACGGCGCACTAGGGAGAGAATGAAAAACCCAATTGCAGGAGTAGAGAGTGCCATGTTTATTGAAATTCACAAAAATAACAAGTCCAATAGTCACCAAACACAGTTCAGTTAACCATACAATATATGGAGAGGTGTAATGACAGGGTACGGCCACCAAACTCACAGGGTGCCAGCCGAATACTCAACAGCCTGGTGAATATGGAGTCTAGTGCTGCAGGGCTACATAACGCACGAACAGGAAAGGCGAGTAGCCTAGTGCTGCAGGGCTGTTAACACAGGAGAAAAGGCTAAAGACACTTACAGGTCTGGAGCTAATCCGGGGCGAGCCGTGCAGTCTGGAGGATGAGGCAGAGAAGCAGGACCAGCCGAAACACCAAGGAATTGATTGTCTTCGAATGTCAGGCTGAGTTGCACGAAGGGAGTGAATAACATACGCGGAGGAACACGCTGCCACGTATGAAGGGGAATGCCCCAACAATCTCTTTCCTCTGGAGCAGCCAACAAATACTCCTGAAGCTAACGAGGAAAGAGATTGCTGGTGTGAGAATGCGTGGGCAGAATTGATTGGCACCCGGTGTGTGAGACAGTGTGTGAATGAGAGTGAATGGAGTGTGTGCATGTGTGTGTGTGCGTGTGGGTGTGTGTATGTGTGTGAGCACCCGTGACAGTGCAGCTGATGGCGCTTGACAGGAGGAGGGGGCGTGCCAGAGCTGTCAGGAGGAGACTGGGACAAATCATAACAATAAGTCAGAACCGGATTCATGACATGTCATATTTCTTCATTAGTCTTTTTTAAACGTACTTAAAATACATCACTCTATATATCACTCTATACTAGTACATACCTGTGCATGCCCGTGCATACCTGTGTATGCCCGTAGAAACCAAGTATAAGCAAGAATTAAGCAAGTATTTCTGCATGCCTGTAGGAAGCAGGTGTAAGCAAGGGTGCAAGCAAGCATGTCAGCACTCATTCAGTGATGCCTGCCTTTGATCTTTGATGGTGTCATAGCGAGTCCTATGATCAGGAGTGATGACTGCCTTTGACCTTTGATGATGTCATAGTGAGTCCTGTTATCTTTGATGACGGCATAGCAAGTCCTATGATGCCTGCATTTGAGCTTTGATGATGTCATAGCAAGTCCTGTGATCTTTGATGATGTCATAGTGAGTCCTATAATTGTGAGTGATGCCTGCGTTTGATCATTGATGATGTCATAGTGAGTCCTATGATTGTGAGTGATGCCTGCCTTTGATCGTTGATGTCCTATGATCGTGAGTGAGCATGAGTGATGCATGCCTTTGATCTTTGATGATGTCATAGTGAGTCCTATGATCGTGAGTGATGCCTGCCTTTGATCATTGATGTCGTATGATCATGAGTGATGCCTACCTGTGATCACACACAGGCGCACAGATTTTCTTGAATCACTCTATACTATGGTGTCTATATGACGTCATATAGACATCATGTAGACATCATTGACATATCATAGGTGAATTCTATTATCTTTTAGCGAGTCCTTTGGTCGGGACAGATAGACACAGAGACAGAGATTTCTTATATATAGGTGTCAGCCAATGGTCAGGAAAACAAAACAGCTATGCTGTGGAGAGAGGAATAACCAGGCAGAGAGGTCCAGCTCATATCAGACTTTATTCAACTCTCTCTCACATTTCTCTAGAAACACAAGCAACAAAAGAGTAACAGATCTCAGGCACCTCTGCTCTTAAATAATGCCACTCGGTCAGCCTTCTCTGTGTGCTGCATTAACTTCAAAGCCTTTGTAATTCCCATTCTCTTTGTCACTGTTCACATCAACACACCACCCCCACATCCACACACAAACCCCCCATGACAATTCCTTTTTGTCTTTTTTGTCTGCCGGCTTCCGTTTCTTAAGTGCGGTGTACAATGGCTGCATGAGCTGGGCTGCGCAGGGGAGGAAACGATTGTAGAAGTTAACCAGCCCCAAAAACTCCTGCAGCACCCTGACTGTCTGAGGCCGAGGAAAATTCACCACGGCGCGCACCTTGTCCGGCAAGGGTATCGCGACCTCCTGTGAGGTGCGGTGGCCCAAAAAATCGATACCCACCACCCCGAACTGGCACTTCGCCGGGTTGATTATTAACCCGTGCTCCTCCAACCTCTGGAAAACTGTCCTGAGGTGGGTTACGTGTTCGTCCTCAGACGCGCTGGCCACGAGGATGTCGTCCAGGTAGATGAACACAAACGACAGATCGTGCAACACCGCATCCATCATGCGTTGGAATGTCTGCGCCGTGCCTTTTAACCCGAAAGGCATGCGTAAAAACTCAAACAGGCCAAACAGGGTTATTACTGCCATTTTAGGTATGTCCTCAGCGCGCACCGGGACCTGGTGGTAACCGCGGACCAGGTCTATCTTGTAAAAAATGCGTGCCCCGGTGAGGTGAACGGAAAAATCCTGAATATGAGGGATGGGGTAGCAGTCGTGCGCTGTGGCCTTGTTTAATCTGCGGAAATCTCCGCAAGGTTGGCATGATCCCTCGGCCTTAGGAACCATATGTAGCGGGGATACCCATGGTCTGTTTGAGCACCTGATGATACCCAACTTTTCCAAGCTGGCAAACTCCTCGGGCGCTATGGCCAGTTTAGCTGCGTCCAGGCGCTGAGGTCGTGCGAAAACGGGTGGTCCCATGGTGGTAATGAAGTGCACCACCCCGTGTTTAGTGACAGTTGCTGAAAACGTTGGGACCGTGAATGCTGGAAACTGGGTGAGTAGTGTGTGGAACTTACCCCCTGGAGCTGTGATGTTGGCTAGTGTTGTTGGCCCGATTTTTCGAGTTGTACAGGGGAGAGACTCAAAAGACATTGCGTTAATCAGACGTCTGTTAGCAACAAAAAACCAGCGCCTAAGATGGGGAAGCTGCATGCCACTATGACGAATGTCCATTGGTATGTACAGCCGTGCAAGGATACTGTCAGTGGCCTCTCACCAAAAGTCTTAATGTCTCAGCCATTTGTGGCCGTCAGCTCGGGACTGCTACTTCCCACCAGCCAGTCGGCATAGGATGGCACGATGAGGCTCTTTTGGGAACCGGAGTCCACAAGGAACCGTCTCCCCGAGCGTGAGTCTGTCACATAGAGAAGCTTGCTTGCTTCACCGGCGGTTGCAACTGCTACCGACTGCCGGTCCTGGCGATTCCCGAACGCTTGAATTGGCATGGTGGCACACATCGGCAAACGTCCTCTCCAAAACGGCGGTGGTAGAAACAGAGCGTGTCTCTCCGGTGCTTCTTGGCCTCCGCTGCAGTCACCATCGCTGGCTCCTCACCTCCGCTGGCCGTCTCGCTGGGTTCCGACACCGCTGCTTTCATTGTGAGGGCTCTGGTAGAGAGGATAATCAGATCTGCCTCCTGGGCTAGCGCCCAGTAGTTGCGTGTGGCCAGCAGCGGCGAATTGGCAAGGACTGCTCTGGCCGCCATTGGGAGGTTCCAGAGGAAAAGGCGAGCAAAGAGGAAATGCCCGTCATCTGTGCCCATCAACACCAACATTGCGACCGTCGACCGCCGACCCTTCTCCTAACTCGGAGCGCGTCAGAAGCCTCTCCGCTCTCTCACAGTCCGAGAGCATGTAGCGCCGGGTCAGCGCAGTTTTGAGAGCACCATATTTGTCACTGGCTGGGGGCTGTTGGAGCAGGCTTGCCACCTGCTGGGTTGTGCGTGCATCCAGCGCTGTGACCACGTAGTAGTATCTGGTGTCATCTGCCATCACTCCCCAGAGTGCAAACTGGGCCTCAGTGTGGAGTAACCAAGACTTTGGGTCGTGTAGCCAAAAGTCTGGGAGTTTGACCAAAACGGTGCACGCGTTGCTGGCACTTCCCGTCCGGGTCGTCTCCAGTATGTTCACCTCGCGTTCCATTGTGCGTCAAGGGTCACCAGTGTGGAGAGAGGAATAACCAGGCAGAGAGGTCCAGATCATATCAGGCTTTATTCAACTCTCTCTCACATTTCTCTAGAAACACAAGCAACAAAAGAGTAACAGATCTCAGGCACCTCTGCTCTTAAATAATGCCACTCAGTCAGCCTTCTCTGTGTGCTGCATTAACATCAAAGCCTTTGTAATTCCCATTCTCTTTGTCACTGTCCACATCAACACACCACTCCCGCATCCACACACAAACCCCCCATGATGATTCCTTTTTGTCTTTAAGTCTGAGTGTAAATATACTGAAAGGGATTCCCACAAAGCGTTTATTTTTTATTTTGGAGACAGTATTGTCATACTATAGGAAGAGAAACACAGCTGTCAGATATTTGGGGAATGATTAAGAAAATGAGTGGTATTAGAAGAGGGTACAAAATACCAGTGTTAGACAGTAATGGGGAAATACAGTAGCTATTACTAATATTGTCATGTTCGGGGTTGTTCAACCCCGTCCATGACCTGTGGCTGTAGGTTTTGATTACTTCTTATTAATTCCAGCTGGCAGATTGAGCCTCGCTCTCTGCCAGTCCTACAGTCACGCCTTCCTCCTCTTACCAGACACTCACCAGCTGTGTGGGATCACCACATGCACACATGCATACATACACACACTAACACATGCACACACACTCACACATGCATACACACAGTCATCCAATAAGCGACTTCCGCATTACAAGTGCACATGTGCGGACTATGTGAGTTCACAGTTCACGACTACCAAACATTCCGGTAGCTGCCTTGATTTTGTATAGAGACAGTGCGGTCACACCTGAACAATTGCCGTTTAAAGTGCTTCAAGCTCTCAATCGTAGTTATGCCAGGTGCACATTGTGCCGTAGTGAAGTGTGGGAAGGCATGTATCATCTGGAGTGGTGGAAATAGCAAACTTGCAGCATACTGGACCAGAGTGTGCACATGTCCGCAGCCATTCACATTATATACATTCCCCACGGAGCTGAAGGATCCGGACAGACATAATTGTTGGATTAAAGCAGTAAGTCTATATTATAACATAATTAAATAGTGTTGTGTATTGTTCAAGTGTCTAAACCCTGAAGTAGTAGGTACGGACAGGCAGGCCTGGATCTAGGATATAGTTCTTTGTATATTGGTAATGAAGCTTGATCGACACACAGGTGTAATTAAGGCCATTGATAAGTAGGCTGGTATAAAATAAAACTGCAAATCATTGAAAATGTGGGGTACTTAAACTATAGTAGTATCAACCTATAGATCTAAGTAAGCAGGTTATGCCTTGTAGTGAAATTTACTCAAAATGACAAAACCAAAGTTGAGCTGTCAAACCGCTCACTTACCTTCTTTGTAGTCGTTTCGGAATCTCGCAAGTAAGGGTGCTTGGTCCTTTGACAACAAAAAATCTGTTATGTCAGCGTACATACAGGGGGGCCATTTTGGCCAATTTCTGCAAGGTGGCCGCTAATACGCGCAACTAGCTGATCCTTGCATTTGCAGGTACAACCGGGAAGACCCCTACGCATACAATATGCTCGTAGATCAGGAACTTTCCATAAATTAAATGTATCGATAAAGCATGTTTGGTAGTCACGTTCCCATGATGCTTTGCGCGAGCCGAGATGCGAAAGTTGCTTATTAACTACACACCTGCTTGCCACTATTGTGTACTTATAGGGAGGCAGTGTGCGCAGTCAGTGTGGCAGCTTCAGTCAACACTGGACATCCTGGCTCGCAGACTGTTGGTTTTCCCCTGGACTGAACCGTGTAGTTACTCCAGAGCCCTTCCGCTTCTACGCGTATTGTAATATAAATGTGTTTTTAATGTGTGCCCTGATTTGTTTCTCAGTTGTTTTTATGTTTTAACAATCCAGTTCTCTTCCCATGATGAATTTATCTTAAGGCACACCATGACCTGGACAATATGACCTGTTTCTAGAAACTGTTTTCCTTAGCACAGCAAGTTTCTCACTCCTTAAATCACTGTTGCATGCTTATGAAACAAAGGCGTGACCTTTATTCCTCATGTGTGTGTGTGAAATGGAGCAGGTGTTCACAGTATGTTTTGGGAGCCGGGCAGAGGGAATCGTCTGGGAGCAGGAATTGGCCCTTCCTGCTCCCCACGCGATTCTATGATGGGAGGGGGGGCTTGCTCGGAGCAGAGATGGCCACTCTGTTCTGTACCTAGCCTTCCTTTAAAAACAGGGGCTTTCCCTTTGTTCGGCGAGTCTACCGTGAGTTTTGCGCAAGACGTCCGGCTAGGAGAAATCACGCTCTTCCTGGCTGTCGGCTCCCAGTCACCTGTATCAAACGGTAAGAGCTTGTGAAATGACATGAAATGCATTGATCCTTGTGTGAAGGAAATGTGTGACATGCAATGATTTCTCTTTTGTGTATGAAGATATGGTCTGTGGGGAATAAAGAGATACAGCTTATTCTAGCAGCCTGTCTGTGTGAATTGTTTCATATGTGCCGACTCCTCACGAACCTGTCTAAATATTTTCATAAAACATTTTGGCGTCATGAACAGGATTCGGAAGGAAAATTAACAGAGGTTTAAGAGGAGCTGTGCATAGGAAAGTCATGTTTAAAAAAAAGGATAAACAGAGTGTAGCTGGGGGCTCTCCCAGCTGTTGTGCTGATGATTGTGCTGTTATTCCAGGCTGGAATGGTTTATGGGGGCAAGTTGGTGTATGCTTAACAAGTGGGGGCAGACGCCCAGAGCCATGGGGGGATTTGGTTGGGGACGGGTCCCCTTCGGTGGTGTCTGCGTGTCTACAGGGTATCGAGGTTGCCCCGAAAGCTCCGCTGAGTGGAATTCAGCGGCGGATGTGGTGTTGCGCTGCAGCATGGCGCCGATGTTTTGATAAAGAACAGGAGCAGGAAAAACAAATAGCTGATTTAGTTCAGCGATTAGAAGGATGGCAGAAAAAAGAGGAGGATTTGACAGAGCAAATCCTAAAATTGCAACAGAAATTGGAAAAGGAAAAGCTCCGTTCATCTCGGTTGACCGTAATGGCGGAGCAGGGTGTAGCGCGGGTGGCACAGTTAAACAGGGAGAGAAAGAAAAAGAGACCCCATGCTACCTCCGCTGTTAAAGTACGGTTGTATGTAGCTGGAATGGTTGACGGGGGTGAGGATTGGGACCCCAACAACTGGGATGAATGGGGTGAAGAGGAGGAAACTCCTCCACCGATCTCTCCGTTGTACCCCAAACTACCGGGGAATTATCAGGCTGCCCCTGTCCGGAGACGGCGGGAGGAGCAGCGGTTTGTTCCACCCGTCCGAGAGGCGGTGGTGGATGATGCCGGACAGGCGGTATATGATGAGCATGGACAGAGGCTATATAACCTTGTGCCTCAGAACCAACCGGCCCCCTTAGCGGTGACTATCCTTGAAGATTACACTGCCGAGGAAGTGGCTAATTTGACAACCCGGCATCGTCAACGGGACGGTGAACCGTTGGACCTGTGGGTCGCCAGGTTACTAGAGGAGGGGGCAGCACAGACTATGGTGGATCCACAGGATGCAATGCGGTTCTCAGGATTATCCAAAATGTCTAGGGTAAATTCAGCCTATCGGGCACAGGCCCCAGATATTAACAACCCAGAGGGGAAGAGCCTATTTGAATTATATGCTGAGGCAGTAAGCCATGTTTACCGCCAACCTACTGATTGGCCTGTGTTGGATAAACAATGGAACACTCTAAAAGAGGGAATACAGCGGCTGACTCAGTTATGTATGAGAGATGCGCTCTACATCGGTGCCGCTGATGCGTACACTGACATGCCTATTCCTAAGACTGTTAGGGATACGGTTATAAGAACGGCTCCGCCCCAATATAAAGCATTGGTGCTATCCATGTTTTTGGGTGACACTCAACGGTCTATGTCAGAAACTAAGTCACTAATGGCGGAGCTAAGAAATTTGGGTGACTGGGGAACCCAGGCGGCTAAGCCCCAGGCGCCCCCACGACCTCCCAGGAGAGATCCGCCCCTGGATTCCAAGGGATCCAGTGGGCCCTCTAGAAAAGATTTATGGAACGCGCTGATTGCAGCTGGGGTGCCTGCTAATAGCATTGATGGTCAACCCACCAGTGTCCTAAGGGACATGTGCGCTAAAAAAGGGTTAAAGGTGAGAGCTGGACGGATTGATGAATTGTCATCGCTGCTGTCAGCTCTCAAGGATCATGTATTAGGAGCGACGGTTTTGCCTAGCGCTCCTTCAGCAGAGGATTCGGCTGATTCAGAGTCCCAAGAAGAGGGGGAGGAAGTGCATGTGAGGACGGTGAAAAAGGGGGGAGGAAAAAAGAAAAAGGGGAGAAACAAGCATAAGCATTATGACCTCCTCCTGGATTTATAGGATGGAGGCCAAGCCCCACAGATTGGTAATTTAAATTGGTCAATGACAGACATACGGCCCCATGTAAAAGTAGAAATTTATTGGAAAAAGTCTGTCCAAAATGTGGTGGCTTTAGTAGACACAGGGGCGGAGGCCACTTTGATTCATGGTAATCCGGCTAAATTTGTTGGTCCTACAGTTTCTCTCACAGGCCTGGGAGGAAATGTTGTGATTGGAAAAAGCGTGCAGCTCCCATTAAAAGTTGGGAGTATGCCCGTAAAATGCTACCCCGTAATTATCACACCCGTTAAAGAGTGGATAATTGGCATGGACATTTTGGCAGGTTTAACCCTGCATTTGAAACAAGGACGGTTTGAATTTGGAGTAACTTCTCCACCGACGGTGGATTGCAAAGCAGTCACTGTGGGGAAGGTACATATGGAACCTTTTCCCATTCCATTGGCAAATAAGGTGGTGAACATGAAGCAGTATCGAATCCCTGGAGGACATGATGAGATTACTGCTACCATAAAAGATTATGTGGAGGCTGGAGTGTTGAGAACATGTACCACCGCGTGGAACAACCCCATTTGGCCAGTCCGAAAGTCTGACGGCTCCTGGCGAATGACGGTTGATTATCGGGAACTAAACAAACACACTCCTCCATTGACAGCGGCAGTACCTGATTCTCCCACCATAATTGACCGGGTGCAGCATCATCCGGGAATATGGTATGGGGTGATTGATCTGGCTAATGCCTTCTTTACGATTCCAATCCCAGAAGATAGGCAGGAGCAGTTTGCGTTTACTTGGGAGGGACGACAGTATACGTTTACTAGACTCCCACAGGGCTATCTCCATAGTCCTACTATCTGTCACCGGACGGTGGCAGAGAATCTGGACGGGCTAACAACGCCCCCTGGGGTGTTGATATCCCATTATATTGATGACATCATGGTACAAGGGACCTCTGAAAAAGAAGTCCAGCAGGTACTGGATCGGCTGATCCAGCACATGAAAAGTCACGGTTGGGAGATTAATCCAGCAAAGGTGCAGGGACCCTCCCAGAGGGTGAAATTTCTGGGAATCTGCTGGAATAAGGGAGAAAGAGAAATCACAGATAAAGCCCGAGAAAAGATAATGGCTTTTGCCACCCCGCACACCAAAAAGGATGTGCAGCGGTTTATTGGGTTGTTTGGATATTGGAGGAGTCATATTCCTCATTTGGGGCAAATTTTGCAGCCTTTATATCAAGTGACAAGGAAAAAAGAGCAGTTTGAATGGACAGAAAAACAGCAAGTGGCTTTTGACATGGCCAAAGAGGCCATACAGCAAGCTCTATCATTAGGAAAACTGCAATCTGGTCCGGTTGAGTTGCAGGTGTCGGCTCGGAATGATTATGCAAATTGGAGCTTATGGCAAAAACAAGGCAAACAACGGAAACCTTTGGGTTTCTGGTCAAGGAAGCTGCCAAGTGCAGGAATTCGTTACACGCCCTTTGAAAAACAATTATTGGCGTGTTATTGGAGTTTGGTGGAAACAGAGGCATTAACTGCAGGGCATGAGGTGATCATGAGGCCATTGATACCTATTCTGACGTGGGTAATGAGTAACCCCACCACACATCGGATAGGTACCGCCCAGGAGAGTAGCATCATTAAGTGGAAATGGTACGTGTCTGAAAGAGTGAAATCTGGACAAAAAGGAGTTTTGGTCTTGCATGAACAAGTTGCTGATGTCCCAGAGGCAGATGAGTCTTGTTTTGAAGTTGAGCAGCTGCAGGAATCTCCTGTGTTAACAGGGCCCCGCTATGACGAACTCACAGACGAGCAAAAGAGTAGGGCGTGGTTTGTAGATGGTTCTTCTCAGTGGGTAGCGGGAAAACGAAGGTGGAAAGCCGGGGCTTTCAACCCTCATCTGGGGCAAATTTTGGAAGAAATGGGTGAGGGAAAAAGCAGCCAATGGGCCGAGTTGAAGGCCGTGCACATGGTGATACAACATGCGGGTGTGTCAGGAGCGTATATCTACTCTGACTCCTGGTCAGTGGTTAATGGGTTAACCACATGGATGCCTACATGGCAGTCCAATCAATGGCGGATTCAAAAGAAAGAGGTGTGGGGTAAAGAGTTGTGGGAGGAAATCTGGCAAAAGGTCCAAGGGGTCACTATTCATGTCACCCATGTTGATGCCCATACCCAAAATATGGACTCAGAAGCCCTCCACAACCGTTATATTGATGGAGTGGTCAGAGCAATGTCAGTGGAAAGGCAATCCACTGTGGATTTGGCCCGGTGGGCCCATGAAAAGAGTGGACATTGGGGAATTCAAGCTACTACCCAATGGGCCAGAGATAGAGGCATTGATTTAAAAACTGATGATGTAAAGACAGCCATTGAACAGTGTGAGGCCTCTCAGCATCACAGAAGAGGTGTCCCACAACATCTCACTGGACATATACAAAGGGGAAAGAGTCCAGGACAAATCTGGCAAATGGATTTTATTGGTCCTCTTCCAGAGTCACAACGATGTAAATATGTATGCACGGCTGTGGATACATTTTCGGGTGTGGTAGTGGCACACCCAGCCAAAGTGGCTAATCAGAAGGCCACGCTGGCCTGTGTGGAACTAATTGAAAGGTTCTATGGGCTACCTGTACAGATTCAAACTGACAACGGGACCCATTTCTGCACGGTGCTGCACGTGCACGGGCTGCACGGTGCACGGGTGCACGGGCTGCACGGTGGCGCAGTGGTTTAGCACTGTGGCAGCACAGTTTTACCCTCGGCCGGGGGACCGCGGGGATCGTGGGTTCGATCCCAGCCCCCGACCAACAGTGAGCTGTGTGGAGTTTGCATGTTCTCCCCGTGTTGCGCGGGTTTACTCCGGGATTTCTCCGGTTTCCTCCCGCATACCAAAAACATGTAGGTTTCGGGCGCTCGCGCACGCAGCGACCAGCAGCCGGTGGCTTGTCATCAGACTGCAAACCAAATCTACCTACGGGTACAAATAAGTAACAAAAAAAAAAAAAAAAAAAAAAAAATTTCACCGGAAACCTGGTGAAAGATTGGGCTAAATATTATCATGTGGAATGGCTCTATCACGTTCCATATCATCCCCAAGCTGCGGGTTTAATTGAGAGAATGAATGGGTTGTTGAAAGCCACCTTGAAAAAAGGAGGGATAAACAATAGTTTGGAAGGGTGGAAAAAACGTTTACCACAAGCGCTGAAACAGCTAAACAATAGACCCATTGCACCTGGTACAACACCACTGAACCGAATGATCACTGTCAATCTTGAACATTCTGAAGGACAAATTATTGAAATGTGGAAGATTAACCCAGAGGCAACACTACCAGTGCGAGCGACGAAAGGCTCGGCTGGATTAGATTTAAGAGCTATGGAAACCCTCACCTTAGTACCAGGAACACCTACTGTGGTAAAAACAGGGCTAGGGTTGAAATGTCCGAATGGAATGTATGGTCACATATTGCCAAAGTCTGGATTATCCCTAAAAGGTTTAACGACTCTGGCAGGTGTGATTGACAGTGATTATCAAGGGGAATTGGGAGTGGTGTGCTACGTACTGGGATCAGAGCCCATAACCCTGAATAAGGGGGATAAAGTGGCCCAATTGGTCATTAAACCATGTCTAATGACTGACCCTGAAGAGATTGCTAAGCCGGCTGTGATGACGCAAAGGGGCGAAAAAGGCTTTGGTTCCACAGATAAATCTGGGGCCAAAGTATGGATGAGGCAAGAAAATGGCCCTCCCCGCCCGGCTGAGATCATAGCTCAAGGGACGGATCAGGTGGTGACCATTTTGTATCCAGGAGAGGAAACCTGGATAAATGTACCAGTATCAAAATGTTATCTAAGGGAGAACTAATTCTGTGCTTTCTCTTCTCCTAAGTATGTGCTTGCTTTGCAGGAATGTTCGGGGGGAGACTGGTGATTGGACACCCGCCACGTCATGGGTCTTCTTCAACACCCCCACAAGCACCGAGGACATGGCTATGTCGTCTGCTGGGACATGTGCCGCCCTGCCCTCGTTGTGATCCTGTGGATGAGCATCGCCGGTTGCTGGATCCAGATCCACGCCACACCAGGGCAAGAAATGTTTGAGGTGGACCAATCTGTTTTGTTGGAGTGGAGGGAAAGTCGAATCGGTGCCAATCGGAGTCAAGACGGTTTCTATTGTTTATCAAACCAAAAGTGCAAGATACTGAACTTAACCAGCCACTGTCCTATCTACATATGCCCCAAATGTGTCAAAAATCAATATAATGTGCCTGCGGTGGAGAAGGGGTGCATGCTGAACTTAACTGCCAATGTAACCATATGCGTGGCCAAAGCGACTAATGGTTCACTGAAATGTGATACTACCTTAAATGGTACAAAGCTATCCATCAATATAACAGGAGATAAGGAAGTGTATTTGATGAATGGAACAGTCATAAAGGGGCGACAAATCCCCTTTGTGTACCCTATTGTAGTGGTCGACAAAAACCCGAAGCATATATCCCCAACGAACCTGGCACCCATACTATCGACCTGTACAACGGTGGCCACACAAACCAGCCATATCACCGTTCCCAAATGTTCAACCAAGAAGAAGAGAGCATGGTATGACACATTGCTGGGAGGATTTGGCACAGTTTTGGGAATCTCCAACACCATTAACAACGAGGTAACCAGATCAATGTTGGCAGATACTGGACATCAAACGTCTTTAGGCATTCAACAAGTTGGGTTTTGGATGCCTACGGTGGTGGGGCCTCAAATGGAGGCCGCCAATCTGTTTCAAAAACGTCTGAATCGGGATTTGACCATGTGGAATGCTACGAGTGAATGATGACGAACATCACTCGCGCTTTCAATTGGACTGTGTGCAACATGCAAGTTTTGGATATCCGCACGCAGTTGGAACGTTTCACTCGCATTGTCACTACCAATCACACTCGACAATGGCGAGAAGTGTGGAACATCACTGAAGAATGGTGGTTAATTCCGCATCCTGAAAAAACCATCTGCAATAGCACGATGTGTAGCGGGCAATGGACTCAATTAAATGTCACAAAAGCTGTTGATGTGTGCAAATATCATGTGTTACCAGTAATTACTGCCACGGCATTTTGGTTTATTCAATTAAAAGGGGGATGGTTTGATACAGGGCAAAATAATACATATGATTTATCAGAATGTGATTTGACTGACCAAGGATATGCATGCCTAAGTCGAGAAATATATACTGAACCATGCTTAACCATGACAGAGGCACTATGTGAATGGAGAATAGAAAAACCTCGTGACATGATGTGGCAAATAGGGCCCCATAGTCTATGTGTAGCCACCTTAAATTTCCATCCAATGTTGCCTGGGGTACCTTTCACTGGGTGTCTGCATGGTGTTCACATGTGGCAATGGCATAATCGGACATATCGTCTTACCAACTTTTCCAGTGAGGCTCACCTGACCGCCCTGCAATGGCGGGTGCTGGAAGTTCCATGGCAGGTGTCCCTGGATCGATTCAGAGGCGCACTGAATGGATCCACGGAGATACAAAAGCTCATTGGTGATCATATGTCTAATGTGCGTGCTGCAGTGATATCCACTGTGGTGGCCCAAGGAAAGGTATTGCATGCAGCTCATCAGATAGAGCAAGTTTCTGCTCATCACTGGTGGGATATATTCTCAGGCATGTCAGTCACTGCTCAAAAAACACTGGTGCCTCCCCTAGCTATATTAATTGCTGTTCTATCTGTCTTAACAATATGCAATTTCAGTGCTTTCTGCTATATTAGAAGAGTAAAACAAATTCTAAGTAAAAGAATATATAATTCTCTAGCAATATGAAAATCACAGTCATTTTTCGAGATGGAGGGTATGGTACCATATCTTGCAAAGTAGAGGTGAGTGCTGACCCTCCTGGTCACTGGATATGTTATGATTATGCCGTGGGCTTGAGTAATGAATGGAGTTACTACAATAGACAATTTACTATGAGAAATGAACTATTGTGGCATGTTGTAACATGCATTTGGGACATCAATTGGGTGAAATTATCTCACCATAATCATGTCAGCATACCTTATGAGGATGAAAGTATTCCCCAAGAAGACAGTAATTACCCAATGTTCTTCACCAACTGATAGAACAAATAAGGTCAAAGGGTGGAAAATGTGATATAAATATTTTTAATGTGTGCCCTGATTTGTTTTTCAGTTGGGGAAGAAAGCACTTAGTTGGGGAAGAAAGCAATTATCTTTACCAACTGATCACAAATAAGGTCAAAGGGTGGAATGTAATATAAATGTGTTTTTAATGTGTGCCCTGATTTGTTTTTCAGTTGGGGAAGAAAGCACTTAGTTGGGGAAGAAAGCAATTATCTTTACCAACTGATCACAAATAAGGTCAAAGGGTGGAATGTAATATAAATGTGTTTTTAATGTGTGCCCTGATTTGTTTCTCAGTTGTTTTTATGTTTTAACAATCCAGTTCTCTTCCCATGATGAATTTATCTTAAGGCACACCATGACCTGGACAATATGACCTGTTTCTAGAAACTGTTTTCCTTAGCACAGCAAGTTTCTCACTCCTTAAATCACTGTTGCATGCTTATGAAACAAAGGCGTGACCTTTATTCCTCATGTGTGTGTGTGAAATGGAGCAGGTGTTCACAGTATGTTTTGGGAGCCGGGCAGAGGGAATCGTCTGGGAGCAGGAATTGGCCCTTCCTGCTCCCCACGCGATTCTATGATGGGAGGGGGGCTTGCTCGGAGCAGAGGTGGCCACTCTGTTCTGTACCTAGCCTTCCTTTAAAAACAGGGGCTTTCCCTTTGTTCGGCGAGTCTGCCGTGAGTTTTGCGCAAGACGTCCGGCTAGGAGAAATCACGCTCTTCCTGGCTGTCGGCTCCCAGTCACCTGTATCAAACGGTAAGAGCTTGTGAAATGACATGAAATGCATTGATCCTTGTGTGAAGGAAATGTGTGACATGCAATGATTTCTCTTTTGTGTATGAAGATATGGTCTGTGGGGAATAAAGAGATACAGCTTATTCTAGCAGCCTGTCTGTGTGAATTCTTTCATATGCGCCGACTCCTCATGAACCTGTCTAAATATTTTCATAAAACACGTATGTATGTCCTTTCATTATTGCCTTTCCCTCCACTCCTGTTCCGTCTGGAGCGCTCTTGGCTTTTCTCCCCCCGCCAACTAAGCTAGAAGCCGGTTGTCTGTTCTTCTACTGGTGACTGTTATATGGATGTTGTGTACATTTTCCCTTTCATTAATAAACATGTTACATTACTGCACGTTGGGCTCGCATTCATTCATATGTTCGGTGCAGATTATGCAGCGGACATGACAGTAAGCTGCCACCAAAAGAGTCCAAGCAGTGTGTAGCGTGCTTTTTTCATTCTTTGTGTATTTTTCACCCACCTGGAGAATCATGTCCTGGCTGGATGAAGCAGAGCTGCAGGGTGTGTGTGTCCTGGAGAGCCTCCTGTCACAGATCGAGACCACCGGCACTCCTGAGGCAGTCCGTGTGAGCCGGCATGGCGCAGCACGATTAATGGAGAAGCGTCCTTATTTGTGGAGCTGAACCGAGGCCACCTCCATCTTGGCCTCCATTTTCTCCTATTCATGGGAGAGCGAGGGACAGGAGGAAGCCGCTCCAACACGGGAACCGCCCCGTGGGGAGAAGAAGCGTTCTCAGAAGCTGGAGGCTTGTCACTCTCATCTCGACCATGGGGCCACTCCTCCTCTACCAAGTCTGCAGCTGACTCCCACACCCGGGTTGCCAGGAAAGTGTTTTTTCTTCCTTTTACCTCTGAAAATGATAAACCTTGTCTGTCACCCGGGAGAGAGACGCAGACTGTGCTGTTGCCTGCGTTTTCTCATCGAGCTGCAGGAATTAAGAACTCTATTCCCTCTGTGTCTCCCCTGTCTCTGCCTGAGGGGCCCAAGTTCATCATGGACACGTGGATGGAGGAGTCCGGTCTAGCTGCAGCGGAGACCAGGAGGAACAGGCAAGTGATTTTTCAATCCACTCATCAATTTGATAAATTTCTTGCCAGTCTCCCAGGTGTGAGGCCCAGTGTTTGCAGTCCACTGGGTCCTCACCACCCGTTGCAGCAGAAACTATCTCACCAACCCTCTCCATAGCTCTCCCTGTCACCTCTGAGCACCCTTCGGCCCTGGAGCTCAGTCATCAGACAAAGAAGGAGCCCACAGCACGGAATGACTCTATCCCAGCCCCGTGGAGCTCCTTTGGGCTGAGGGAGGGTGCTGCGACCGGCCTGGGGCCTGAGCCGACGAGAAAGCATCCCCTGGCCTCAGTCACCTGGGGTCCAGCGCAAGGTAAGACTGCACCTCCAGAATTCATGCTGGGAGAGTCACCCACATTGGAATCTTCACTGGAGGAGTTAGAGGCTGCAGTGACCATCACGCCTGCTGTGGAGGCTGTCACAGCAGAGTTAGCATCTGAACAGAACCTCTTGGAGGCTGAACCTGAGCAGACATTGCCCAGATCGCCAGAGTCCTGGACGGCGGTAGAGCTTGAGCTAAGGCAAGTGCCCTCTTTTGTCTTTCTTCTTTCTATTATAGAGCATTTTTGCCTAGCTTTAGGTGAGGAGAGCCAGCTGCAGCCAAATGCTGCACCTGAGCTCGCCTCACTGGGCTCTGCCACTGCCGGCGACTCTGACCCTTCCTTCTCTCTATCTGAGTCCTTTTCCAGGGTCGCCGGAGAGAGTCCTCCATTGCTGGATGAGTCCGTAGATCCAGGTTCGCAACCGGAGGTCACCGAGGTTCCGGCTGTGGTGGTTGTCGGGAGCACCCAGTACCAGTCCAGGGTGCCCGTGATCGATCGCCACCTCGCTTGGGTGCTCATACTGGTCGGCTGGTCCATGTCCAAGATGGCATTGGGGTCAGCAGTGGCCCAGCCGGGTCCCACCGTGGGTGCAGCAGGGGTCCAGCAGGACTCCACTGTGGGTGCAGCCATGGCTCGATCGGGGTCCATCGTGGGTGAAACATTGTCCCAGGCTGGGACCACCGTGGATGCAGCCATGGCCCAGCCTGAGTCCACCGCGGGTACGACAGGGTTCCAGTCTCATGTCGGGACCACCAAAGGTGCCACAGGACAGTTTGAGGACACCGGGGTCATCCTTTTCCTTTTGGATGCCCTGTGGGTGTTCCTCCACCTTCTGCTGGGCACCGTCGGGGTTCTTTTCCCTCCACCGCCAGTGACCACAGGGGCTCCACTTCCATTATCTGGCCATCCACCTCTCAGTCTCCTGGTGGATAGTACGCTGCCTCACCTGCCCTTCCGGTCCTGGTGGCTTAACCACGTGGGCAGACCGCCCAAAAGACTGAGTTCCCTTGCTGGGTGACCGGTTGTCCTGGCAGACCGTCTGCCACTACTCTGCGGGCCGCCTGTTGGGCCTTGGACTCTGGCCGGCCCCCTGAACTAGAGGGCAATACAGGAACAAAATACAGTAACTGCCCTTAAATAGAGCCAGAAAGAAATAAACACAAATGGTAACGGTTGTGACTCACATGAGCGGGCTGGAGGAGAGGGTGATGACAATCAGCAGGAATGGTGGTAGGTGCAGTCCCAAGACCCCCAAGCGAAGCAACCCATGCAGGTGGCTCGTCCAGTGTGGATACAGGAGGTTGGTTCCCCGCTGGCACTGGATCCTGCTTTGCTGAGGCCAGAGGACGCTTCGACGTAGACACAGGCTTCAGCTCAGTCACGGTGCTCCCCCTCCATCCAGACTGTGGCTGCAGGGCTGGAACCAGGTCCTCCAGAGTCGCAGGTCCTCCATCGTCTGACGGCTCAGTCCTGGAGCCGGCAGACACTCAAGGGGAAAAGGAGGAGACACGGAGAGAGCAGGTGAACAGTCTACAGCCGCAACAGATGGTGAGGACTCAGAGGACTGCATAATTTGAGCTTCACCACCAGGAATCAGGCAAGAAAATGTATGCAGCTGAGCAGATCGGCAATGCGGACACTTGCGCGCTCCAGTCTGGACCAACGGGGTTAAGGCTGGAGAGCAGAGTACTGCAAGACACCCCCCCCCCAGTCTGTTATGTCTCCACAGGCAGCCCGCACCCGGTGGTCCCACGCGCTTGGCGCCGCCCCATTTTTGAGTCGTTCACTCCCTGGCGCACCCAGGAGTGCGCACGTCAGTCAAAATGGTGGGAGCAAAGTTCATCTGGCCGAGCCTGCGCAATCAGGTGAAAGAGTGGACTGCAGCCTGTGTAGTGTGCCAATGAGCCAAGATGCACAGGCACACAAAGGCCACCTTGGAGCTGCTCCATATCCCGGCTAAGAGGTTTGACCACATTCACATGGACCTCTTGGGCCCCTTCCCGCCATCACAGGGGTTCACGCACCTCCTGACAATGGTGGACTGCACCACGCATTGGCCCAAAGCAGTCCCGCTAGCTTCCACCGCATCCGCAGAAGTTGCACGCGCTTTTTTGACAACATGGGTGGCACGTTTTGGTGCCCCTTCGGATATCACGTCCGATCGGGGCCCACAGTTTGTTTCCGACCTCTGGTCCACGATGGCCCGGAGCCTGGGCATCACAATTCATTGCACGACCACACATGTACAACCCCCAGGCCAACTGGTTATGTGAGCGTTTCCATAGATCAGGAAACGCATCACAACCACACGCATCCACACGCAGATGTAACTGCATCCAAACTTTCAGTTTGGATGCAGTTACTCTTTCTCTTAATAGCTCTGTGAGGAACCTTGGAGTTATTTTTGATCAGGATTTGTCCTTCAATTCACATATTAAATTTGTTTCTAAGACTGCCTTCTATCATTTGCGTAATATTGCCAAGATTAGGAGCATCTTGTCTCAGAGTGATGCTGAGAAGCTGATCCACACTTTTGTTAGCTCGAGATTAGATTATTGTAATTCTTTATTATCAGGTTGTCCTAAAACATCTTTAAAAAGTCTTCAGCTGATCCAAAATGCTGCAGCAAGAGTTTTAACAGGTACTAGAAAGAGAGATCATATCTCTCCGGTTCTGGCCTCCCTTCATTGGCATTCCATAGAGTTTAGAATTAAGTTTAAAATCCTTCTTCTTACTTACAAAGCTCTAAACAATCAGGCTCCTTTTTATTTAAAAGATCTGATACTACCGTATCATCCTAACAGAGCACTACGCTCCCAAAATGCAGGTTTACTTGTAATACCTAGAATCTCCAAAAGTACAATGGGAGGCAGAGCCTTCAGTTATCAAGCTCCTCTCCTGTGGAATCAGCTGCCAATCTGGATTCGGGAGTCAGACTCGATCTCTGTTTTTAAGAATAGGGCTAAAACCTACCTTTTTGATATAGCCTACAATTAGGGAGGGATCATGTGTTTTCTGAACCCTCCCTTAGTTATGCTGCTAATAGGTTTAGTCAGCCGGGGGACCTCCAGTAATGCACTGGGCCTCACTCCTTTCCTCACTCTCTATGAAATATTTTTTTTTTTTTGCTGGTCATTAACATTTGTTTGTTCTCTCCCATAGATTGAGTCCCCATCGTGCTGTTTGCTCTCTACATGTCTGTTCTTTTCTTCTTCTCTATCCCCTCACCCCCCAGCCAGTCGCAGCAGATGACTGCCCCTCCCTGAGCCTGGTTCTGCTGGAGGTTTCTTCCTGTTAAAAGGGAGTTTTTCCTCTCCACCGTCGCCAAGTGCTTGCTCACAGGGGATCGCCTGATTGCTGGGGTCTTTCTGCAACTGTGGGGGTCCTCCCTACAGTTGATAGTGCTATGAGATGACTGTTGTTGTGAAATGGCGCTATATAAATAAAGTTGAATTGAATTGAATTGAATAGATCACTTAAAGCAGCACTCAGGGCTTCGCTTACGGATGCAAATTGGGTGGACCGGTTGCCGTGGGTTCTATTAGGGTTGCATTCAGCACCGATGGAGGATTTGGCAGCCTCCCCAGCAGAGCAGTTTTTTTCCCAGCCGCTGCTGCTCCCCGGAGAGTTTTTGCCGGACAACCCCGCGCCGAACACCAATCCATCCCAGCTTTCACTGCATAGCGCAGAGGCAGGGACGGTACCTGGCCCGGCCCACCACTGTTTTCCCCGCGCTTTTGTGCTAAAGACCTTGAAGGATGCATCGTTCTTATTTGTCAGGCACAATGCCCACTGGACCCCATTGCGCCCGCCCCACGATGGGCTGTTCAGAGTGCTAGAACCCGGGGAGAAACATTTTGTGTTAGACTTGGGGGAACGCAGGCAAACAATCTTTATAGATGGGCTTAAGCCCGCCTTCGATTTAGCAGACAAGCAGGTGGTGTTGGCTCGAGCTCCTCGGCGTGGACAACCCCCACTGAGACCTCCCCAGGTAAATGAGTCATCAGATCAGTGACAATGGCATCCTGAAGATGCCCCCCCCCAATGTCCCCCCACAGATGGACGTATCCCCAGGAGCCCCCCACCGGCACAGCAGTGCCTCAGAGCCGCCGACCCCCTGTTACAGCCGCTATGGACGTAGGCTGAAGTCCAAAGGACATGAAGGTTAAGGCTCAGTCTGAGTTTCTGGGGAGGGGGGGGGGACCCACTCAGTATGTTTCCACTCAGACTGAAGGGGAATGGTCATGGGGGGATTTGTGTGTTGATGCGAACAGTGACACAGGGAAATGGCAAATGTATTTATGTTAATGCAGCACCCCAGGTCGCAGAGAGAGTGGTATGCTATAAAAGGAGAGGTGCCTGCGACCTGCTTTTTTATGCTTGTGATTCTTGTGAATGTGAGGGAGAGATTAATAAAGTCTGCTCTGCTCTGCACCGCTTTGCCTGATTATTTCTCTCTGCACAATTCTACTTTAAACCAGATGCTACATAGAATAGGCAAACACCCATCTGGCAGCTGTGCACATTGTGGTTCTCCGGAAACAGTTCAGCATGTTTTGTTGGAATGTCAGGGATATCAGGAAATTTGATTACAGTAATGGAAAGGGCTAATTTACGTAAGTTTTGTTTTGGAAAACATGTTAGGAACTTCAGTCAAATAAATATATATAGATCTACTTAGATATTTAAGTGCAATTGGATTAATTAAAGAATTTAGTTTTTATTTTCCCTGCAATTCTCTTTTCCACACTCCAACCCGGTGGGTGGCAGTGGTGCACCTGTGAGCTGGTTGCCAGCCGGCAATCAGATCTAGAAGAAGAAGAAGAAGAAGAAGAAGAAGAAGAGGAGTGATATAAAGTGAAGTATGTGGTGGTAATGCACCTGTAAGCTGGTTGCCAACCACCAATCAAATCTAAAAGAAGAAGAAGAAGAAGATTTGTTCTTTTTCTTCTTTTAGATTTGATTGGCGGTTGGCAACCAGCTTACAAATGCATTACCGCCTTGTACTTCAGTCTATATCATCACTCTATATCAGATGCGTCACTCTATATATCTTCTTTTAGATTTGACTGGCAGTTGGCAACCAGCTTACTGGTGTATTACCGCCACGTACTTCACTCTATATCATCACTCTATCTGGTCAGGAGCTGTAGTCCGTCTATTCAATTAAACATCCCTCTGCTGTACATTTTCTTCTTCTTCTTTTAGATTTGATTGGTAGCTGGCAACCAGCCCACAGGTGCATCTTCTTTTTCTTCTTCTTTTAGATTTGATTGGCAGTTGGCAACCAGCTTACAGTTGCATTACCACCACGTACTTCACTCAAAATCATCACTCTATTTGGTCAGAAGCTGCAGTCCTTACAAATTCATCACTCTATATCACTCCATTACTTTATACATCCAGCATCACCGCCACACACTCTATACAGTATATGTCTGTCTGTGTGTGTGTCTTCTTCTTCTTTTCAGTCTTCTTCTTCTTCTTCTTTTAGATTTGATTGGCGGTTGGCAACCAGCTTACAGGTGCATTACCGCCACGTACGTCACTCTATATTATCACTCTATATATCTTTCTCTACCCCTCTATATCATCACTCATATATCTTGGCTGTGGCATCTGATATGTCTGTCTGTCTGTGCGTCTGTTTCTCTTCTTGACTTCTATGACGTTCTGACTGCCTGTTACAGGAAGGGAACATTACCTGTCTCCTGCTGCCGTGCAGTGCTGTCTCTGTTACCTAAGCAGGGGGACTTGGCCCTGCTGAAAAACTGGAGGCCCGTGGCTCTTCTTTGCACGGACTACAAGGTGCTTTCTAAAGCCCTGGCAAACAGACTGAACACTGTCTTGGGTTTGATCGTAGATAAAGATCAAACATATTGTATTCCTGACCGAAACATTATGGACAATGTTTTCCTCATACGTGACATTCTCCAGCTCAGTAAATGTCATGACTTACAGTTTGGGATTGTGTCTTTGGACCAAGAAAAGGCTTTTGATAGGGTTGACCATTCCTATTTGTTTTCCACCCTGAGGGGGTTTGGTTTTCGCAATATGTTTTTGAGGTGGGTCAATCTGCTATATACTGGAGCTGAGTGTTTGGTAAAGATGGGGGCAGGCCTGAGTCGGACAATCCCTGTACACCGGGGAATACGCCAGGGGTGTCCACTCTCGGGTCAGCTGTACAGCTTGGCTATTGAGCCTTTGCTGTGCAGGTTGCGCGCTCGGCTGGGTGATCTGGTTCTGCCGGGGCCATCAAGCTGTTGCCGCCCGATCGTCTTGTCTGCTTATGCGGATGACGTCAGCATTTTCGTCACCTCCCACAGGGATGTGCAGCGTCTGGTGGACACTTTGTCAGTTTATGAAAGGACATCTTCTGCACGGGTGAATTGGGCCAAGAGTGAGGGTCTATTGGTGGGCCACTGGTCGCGTCAAGGCGTCCCTCGCCTACCCGGCGGTCTTCAGTGGGGGACGGCCGGTCTCAAAGTGTTGAGGGGTTTTCTGGGTTCGGAAGGCTTTTGAACGAAAGAACTGGGAGGGTGTTAAGGACAAGGTGTGTGCTCGCTTTTCAAAATGGAAATGGTTGCTACCACAGCTGTCATATAGGGGCAGGGTTCTGGTCGCAAATAATCTGGTCGCCTCGGCTCTTTGGCATAGGCTGGTGGCTTTGATACTGCCCAGGAGCCTCGTGGAGGAGATTCAGAAGATCATCGTGGACTTCTTTTGGTCTAGTCGCCACTGGGTCCGTGCGCCTGTTCTCTACCTGCCTGTGGCCGAGGGGGGACAGGCCCTGGTGGACATACATTCCAAGATCGCCTGCTTCAGGCTTCGAACTGCACAACGCCTCCTTTACGGGTGCGGACCCTGCTGGATGGGCACTGCTAAACTGCTCCTGAGGAGAGTTGGTCGCTTGGGCTACGATAAGCAGCTCTTCCTCGTGACATCTGGGGAGGTGGACCTTACTGGACTATCTGCTTTTTACACGTCCGTCTTGCATGCATGGCGAGTCTTCACCGTGGCCCGCTTCCATGACGAGACACCGGGAATGTGGCTGTTCGAGGAACCACTGTTTTTCAATCGATTCATCGACGCAGAGGTGCTGCAGTCTGTCAGCCTGCGGACTTGTTTGCGGGAGGCACGGTGTACCAAGCTTGGTCATCTTATAAAGATGTCGACCACATCGATGGATACGCTGAGGCGGAGTGCCAACATTATATCTGTCAGACTGCTGCAAAGTGTGGTGGGGGACGTGTGCGCCGCCCTGCCACAACCGCTTCGAGCGTTTGGGACAAACCGCACTCTTTCCAGTCAATGGGATGACGACGCTGTGTCCACCTTTCCTGCAATTTCCATAACTCCAGCTGTGGGGGAGTGGCAGGGAGGAGAGGATCACCTGCTGACGTTCAGAATTCCTCGCCTGGGCAAGTTCCAGTTTGTTGGGACAAGGGCGGTGTATCACATCTGTGTGAAGGTTCTGAATCTGCGCTCTCTGATGGATGTCACAGAGTCGAGGTGGGCGGGTTTTTTGGGGCCAGAGGTCTCCCCGAAAGGCAGCTGGCGGTGCATGTATAAGCTACCTATTGAGAAACAGACAGCAGATCTCCAGTGGAGGATTGTGCATGGGGCAATAGCTACGAATAAATACAGAGCACGCCTTGATCCGACTGTGGGGGGGGGGGATGTTTGTTTTGCTCCCAAGTTGAGACCCTGGAGCATTTGTTTGTCCAATGTTTTCATTTATCTGGACTTTTTGATATTTTGCGCAAGTGGTTTCAGGCTTTGGGTGAACGTTTCTCTTTTGGTCTGTTCATTTACGGTCCAAAGTATAAAGTGGCAAGGAAGGCTGCCCACACTTTGATGAACTTCCTATCTGGTATTGCTAAACTTGCCATCTGGCTGACGAGGAAAAATCGGGCTAGCAATGCTGGCAATGTGGATCCTGTGTCTGCTTTCAAGGTCTTGTTGAAAGTCAGACTCCAGGTGGAGTTTGCTTACTATCAAATGGTGGACAATTTGGAGGCATTCATCAATAGATGGACTGTAGGGAACGTTTTGTGTTCTGTGGGTCAGGGGGATGAGTTATGTTTGCACTTTTGCAATGTGACACACTTGGGCCAGTGATATTGGTCTTTTTGCATTTTTGGAAAGTACAATAAAGCCTTTTTTTAAAAGTCTTCTTCTTCTTCTTCTTCTTCTTCTTCTTCTAGATTTGATTGGTGGCTGGCAACCAGCCCACAGGTGCACCACAGCCACGCACCCCACTCGACATCATCACTCCATCTGGTCAGGAGCTGTAGTCCTTACAAATTCATAACGCTATATCACTTCATCACTCTATATATCCAACATCACTCTGTCCTGCCTCATTGCCTTAATCTTCAACTCTATCACTTCACTCTATATCATCACTCTATATATCTTGGCCGTGGCAACTGCCACTGACATCACTCCACTCTGTATGCTGAATTATCACTCTATACCGCCAAATACTTCATGCTATCATATATCATCACTCTATGTCTCTTCTTCTTCTACCTGTGTGTCTGTCACAACCATAGGACTCGCTAAAGGATCATAGGATAGTCGACTTCAACGCTTGCGTCGGAGCACATTGGCAAGTGTGGCCATCCTGTCTTGGCCACTTTGGCATAGGTAGGATGAACGAGAGCGGACAGAGGCTGTTGGAATTCTGTTGTCATCACGGCCTCTGCATTACAAACTCCTATTTCAAGTGTAAAGAGCTGCGGAAAGTGTCTTGGAGACACCCCCGGTCCCGTCACTGGCACCAGCTAGATCTTGTCATCACCAGAAGAGCGGACCTCAGTAGTGTTCTTCACACGAGAAGCTACCACAGCACTGATTATGATACAGATCATTCCCTTGTTGCCAGTAAGGTCAGACTGAAGCCAAGGAAGATCCACCATGCCAAGACTAAGGGTCGCCCCCACATCAACACTTGTGGAATTTCCGATCTGATCAAGGCTCAGACCTTCGCTGACAACTTTCAGAGGAAACTTGAAGCTCACCTCCAGTGCGATATCCCAGGTGACAGGGACGCCAAATGGAACCACCTTCGTGATGCCATCTACAACTCAGCCATGACCGCATTCAGAAAGAAAGAACACAAGAATGCTGACTGGTTTGAGGCTCACTGGGACGAAAGCAGCCAGTCACAGAGGCCAAAAGAGAAGCACTGCTGGCTCACAAGCAGAACCCTTGCCCTGGCACATGCAACGCCCTTCGAACAGCAAGGAGCAAGGCCCAGCAGACTGCCCGCTGCTGCGCCATTGAGTACTGGCAGAACCTGTGCACCAACATCCAGGTAGCTGCTGATTGTGGATACACCAAAGGAATGTATGAGGGCATCAAAACAGCTATCGGCCCCACAAGTATCAAAACAGCACTGCTCAAAGCTAAGACAGGCAAAGCCATCACCGACAAGAGCAAGCAACTCCAGTGTTGGGTTGAGCATTATCTTGAATTGTTCTCGACCCAGAACATCGTGACAGACGTTGCCCTCGACGCCTTGCCTGGCCTACCAGTCATGGAGGAGCTTGATGAAATGCCCACGCTGGAAGAGCTCAGCAAAGCCATAGACCGCCTCGCCTGTGGCAAGGCTCCAGGGAAAGACGGTATCCCCCCAAAAGTTCTGAAACACGGGAAAACAGCCATCTTACAACCACTATATGATCTCCTCTGCCTTTGCTGGGAGCAAGGTCACATTCCCCAAGATATGAGAGATGCCAACATAGTCACGCTGTATAAGAACAGAGGCGACCGCAGTGACTGCAACATTTACCGCAGCATCTCTCTTCTGACCATAGTTGGCAAAGTCTTCACCCGGGTCACCCTGTTCCGCCTGCAGAGCCTTGCTTTGCGAGTCTATCCTGAGTCCTAGTGTGGCTTCAGAGCCGGAAGGTCCACAGTGGATATGATCTTCTCCCTCCGTCAGCTGCTTGCGTTGGTGGACCTGACCAAAGCCTTTGACTTAGTTAGTTGAAGTGGGCTCTTCCAGATCCTGCGAAAGATCGGTTGTCCCCCAAAGCTCCTTGCAATCAACTCCTCCTTCCACATGAACATGCATAGTACTGTTTGCTTTGATGAAGCCACCTCAGATGCATTCCCAGTCAGCAGTGGAGTGAAGCAGGGTTGTGTTCTAGCACTGACTCTCTTTGGGATTTTTTTCTCAATGCTCCTCCACTACGCCTTCGCCGACTGTCCTGAAGGTGTCTACATCCGCACAAGATCAGATGGAAAATTCTTCAACATCACAAGACTTCATGCTAAAACCAAAGTCTACGAGGTCCTCATATGTGAGTTGCTGTTTGCAGACGATGCTGCTCTAGCATCCTGCAGTGAGGAGGGCCTGCAGCACCTGGTCTACAAACTGTCCCACGCCTGCAAGGAGTTTGGGCTCATAATCAGCCTTAAGAAAACCAACATCATGGCCCAAGATGCTGTCCCCTCTCTTGTCATTACCATTGACGACACACAGCTGGAGGTTGTGGACACCTTCACCTACCTAGGGTCCACTGTTTCAAACACGCTCTGGCTGGACAATGAGATCAGCTCCAGAATCACCAAAGCAGCTGCTGTCATGGCCAAACTCAACAAGCGTGTGTGGAACAACAGTCTGCTGAGTTTGAAGACCAAGCTACTCATCTACCAAGCTTGCATCCTGTCAGCTCTCCTGTACGGCGGTGAGTCCTGGACAGCCTATGCCAGGCAGGAGAAGCGGTTAAACGGGTTCCACCTCCACTGTCTTCGGCGCCTTATGCACACCAAGTGGCAGGACAGAATCCCCAACACCAAGGTCCTTGAGTGCACTGACTTGCCAAGCATCCCTGCATTTCTCAGCCAGAGACGTCTCCGGTGGCTTGGCCACGTGCCCCGCATGGAGCCTGACCATCTGCTGAGAGAAATCCTTTACGGAGAGCTGCAGGTGGGCGTCCACCGTGTGGGCCGACCGCTGTTGCATTTTAAAGATGTCTGCAAACGCGACATGCGGTGTGCACAGATCAACGCCAATAACTGGGAGGTTATTGCCAAAGATCGAGCCACCTGGTGCCACAGTGTCAAAGAGGGTGTTCTCAAGATGGAAGCGAGCATGAGAGTCCAGATGGCGCCAAAGCGTGCGGCGAGGGAAGAACACGCAGCATCAGCACATGCACTATCAATCTTCATCTGCACCAACTGCTCCAAAGACTGCCACTCAAGGATTGGGGCTGTATAGTCATTCCAGGTGCTGCTCCAACCCTTGACGCGCTAACCATCGCCTCTTCGAGACGAGGATGCTAGATATATGTCTTATATCTTTTTCTTCTACCTGCATGTCTGTCACAACAACTGTCACAACTCGCTAAAAGATCATAGGATACGCCTATGATGTGCCTGTGATGTCTATATGATGTTTATATGTCACATAGACACCATGAGTCTAAGGTACTAACAGCAATTTATGGAAAGAATTTGGTTGGAAATTTAAAATTATATTCTTATTCGGCCACACCTCAGACACAGTCCAAGGACGGATAATTTTTTTTCACACATAAGGAGTAGTTCAGATCTCCTTATACAAAGATATAGAGTGATGATGGTCAAGTCAGTGGTGGTGATGCACCTGTGGGCTGGTTGCCAGCCGCCAAGCAAATCTAAAAGAAGAAGAAGAAGAAGAAGAAGAAGAAGACTTTGACTTTTTAAAAAAAAGCCTTTATTGCACAATTCAAAAAAATGTAAGCGCACCAACATCATTCCACCAAGTGTCTCACATTGGAAAAAGTGCAAACATAAGTCCCCCCACCCCCAACACAACACAGAGTATTCCTTGCAGTCCACCTATTCCACATTGGCAGGCAGTAGTGCCACTCGTAGTCCTCCTCGTAGTCCGTGCAAAGACGAGCCAGAGGCCCCCAGTTCTTAAGCAAGGCCAAGTCCCCTTCCTCCGGCAGCAGAGATAGCGCTGTGCGGCCGCAGCCAGTTCCGTTGCACATCCCAGAGACAGTTTCCTCATCTCAGATGGATTGGAGTCCTTAGGCCATGCGGGATTTTCAAGCAAGTCATCTGTGCAGCAGGCTCGTCCAGAGTGTAGAAAGAAAACGGTGGGGCATCCATGCCCTGCAGGTAAAGATCCAGTTCCGTGACAGTCAATTACAGTCAATTAGAAACGTCATATCAAAGTCTGATCAAACAATATCCCAAAAATGTGTAAAACAGGCAGAGGAACTACTGCCATTTATTCCTCCTGTCGGACGCGCTTGACCCCTGTTCTCCCTGCTGCTTTACGCAGGGCTGTCAGGTGTTTCTTGAGGCGAAAATGTTTCCTTTCATCCAGGAGGTCAAGACCAACCTGCCTTCTTAGCACATCAACAGACTTAATGAATTTATCAGTGTCACTGAAGTAGTTGGTGACTTTAATGGATTTGTTATAGGTTTCATCCAGAAAAGCATTTATTTCTTCCAGTGAATACAAACTCGTGTTTGTACTGCATTTTGCCTCAATAGACTCAGTATTAGACACAGTGTCATTATCAGATTCCATTTCCTCGTCAGCACAACTCAGCTGACTGTTTGGTTCTCCTGGGCCAGTGGATTCATCATGGGCCACATTTTCCTGGACACCACCCACAGCAGCTGACTGTCGCCATTCCATCCCCTGCTGTGAAACGGTAGCAGCCTCCAGAAGCACAGCCGCTGATGTCACACAGCGAGATTCTGAGGCACCATCAGGTCGGTGCTCTGTCTCCTGCTCCGAAACGGCAGCAGCTTCCGGAGGCACAGCCGCTGACGTCACACAGCGAGATGATTGTGACGCACCATCAGTCATACAGACATTTTTGGCGCCATCGCCATCAACGCTCCCGGCCGTAAGCTGGGCCGCGGGCGCCACAGCCGGGCCGTCCACAGACAGCGGCAGGCTCTGGAGTAGGGCCGGTGGAAGGCCCCGCAACGTCGTCCGCAGTAGCGGCGGAGCGGAGGCCGCGCCGCCATCCGCAGCTGTGGCATGAGCAGAGGGCTTGCCGCTGGCACCATCCACGGCTCCATCCGCGGCTCCATCAGGGCCCTCCGCCCGCTGCCTGTGCGGACAAGTGAACTGTTTATGGCCCACGTCTCCACATTCACAACACTTCATCTGTCCTGAGCTCGCATACACCATATAGGAGCCGTCCCCGTGTTTGACCCGGAAGGACACTTCCAGAGTTTGAGTGGGCGAGTCCAGAAACATGAACACCTGTCGCCTGAGTGATTTCACATGTTTTAACTTGGTCTCCTTGCATCCCAAAGTCAGAGTTGTAAACGGGCCCGCAAACTTCCCAAATCTGCGGAGCTCCGTCGCCAACTGCTCGTCAGTGATGAAAGGTGGAACACTTGAGATGGTGATTCGCGTTGATGGGACAGATAAGGGGGACACCTGTACATACGTTTCCCCGATAACAACACCGCTTACAATCAGGATGTGAACATCCTCTTCAGCAGCCAGAAACACAACTACAGCTCTATTCATTCGGGACGCAAAGCAGATCGCATCATGGCCCACCTGCTCGGCCACAGCCATAAGGAGAAGAAGAAGAAGAAGACGACGAAGGAGGAGGAGGAGGATTCTTTAGGACTCCTTTATTATGGGAGTGCCCCTCCAGGGGCCGTGGCAGTTGCCACAGCCAAGATGTGTAGAGTGATGATATAGAGTGAAGTGATGATATAGAGTGAAGTACGAGGAGACGAAGAAGAGTGATGTCTGAAGATAGAGTTGAGGTTTGATTGGACACAGCAATGATGATAAAAGGACTGCAGCTCCTGACCAGATAGAGTGATGATATAGAGTGAAGTACGTGGCGGTAATGCACCTGTAAGCTGGTTGCCAACCGCCAATCAAATCTAAAAGAAGAAGAAGAAGAAGAAGGATTCATTTTGAGAGTGATATAGAATGAGCAAGCCATATGACTGTGAGAAGAGGAGATATAGAGTGATGATTTAGAGTGAAGTACGTGGCAGTAATGTATCTGTAAGCTGGTTGCCAACCGCCAATCAAATCTAAAAGAAGAAGAAGAAGACTCCTTTATTAACCTCAACATTCTACAAAAGCTCAGTCTCTCCCCTGTGTTGGAGGAATTGTGGGCTGCCAGGAGACTTCTAGGACTGTCCAATGTTGCAGAAATACTCATACCGGTGGGAGATTGAAAGAAACAATTTGCTGCAGGGTGTGCAAGTCTGTCAAATGGCAACTGGCCATGTGGAGATGTTGCATCGGGCATCCCTCTTGACTGAGGGCCCTCATCTGTGTGGTAACGACTGGGTCTTTCAACAGGACAAGGCTGGAGTTCACAACGCCCGCATGATGAAGGACTTCTTCCAGGAGAACGTCACTCTTTTGATCCATGCTGCATATTCCCCTGATGTAAATCCCATTGGGAATGTTTGGGGATGGATGGTAAGGGAAGTTTACGAAAACAGACATCAGTTGTCATCAGTTGGCTGCACGGTGGCGCAGTGGTTAGCACTGCGGCAGCACAGTTTACCCTTGGCCGGGGGATTGTGGGGATCGTGGGATCGTGGGTTCGATCCCAGCCCCCGACCAACAGTGATCTGTGTGGAGTTTGCATGTTCTCCCCGTGTTGCATGGGTTTACTCCGGGATTTCTCCGGTTTCCTCCCACATGCCAAAAACATGCATGTTAGGTTAATTGGCTGTTCTAAATTGTCCCTAGATATCTGTTTCCTATAGGCCCTTAGAATAGAGGGTTAGTATTAATGAAAGCGCTTTGAGTGGTCTTTGTGACTAGAAAAGCGCTATATAAGTGCAGGTTAGTTAGTTAGTTAGTTAGTTCCAGGCTGTGGATGCCCTTTGTGAAGTCATCTTCACCACATGGAGCAACGTTCACACCAGCCTCCTGGAAACACACATCAAGCATGCCTAAATGAATTTTTGAAGTGATCAACCAGAATGGTGAGGCTACTCACTACTCAGTGCTTTTTTGACACCTTCTGGTTTTTTTTTTGTTTTTTTTTTTGAGGGGGATGACTTTGATCATACATTTTTGTTCAGCTGATGAACAGCCTGTCTGATTTTTAATGGAGTGTTGGGAAAAATTGTATATACTGTATGCATATAAACAGTTATCATTTTATTAATGATTCATGAAATGAAGATTGATATTCTTATATGTATGATGCTTTTTCTTATTAGTCATAAATACAACTTGTGCTTCTTATAATCACTGTTAGTGACTAAGCTGCATCACCCTCCTGTTATTCATCTGATGTGTGATAAAAGAGTGTTGACATATATGCTGTATCAAGACTTGTCCCCTGTACACCCTGTGTGTGCAGGGGACATTGCATGAACAGAGTGTTCATACAATTTATCTCCTACACACACTTGAAGACATACGGAGCGTACTTTTTGCTTATGTGGTAATTCTGTTTGTTCTGCTTTTGCTGAGTTTATCACATACTCCATGTATATAAAGAAAGCAACTGCGGACTATTTTTTAGTGTCCCACTTGCCCTGTAAAAGGTATGTGTTGATACTCCTTGTACAAGTAAAAACTTCAAAGGCTCTGCGTGTCTTAAGTCTGATCTCTGATTCAGTCTAATACCTTTTTGTACTCTGTATTTGTGAGGTTATATTTCAGACTTCTGACATAGCTGGTGCCGAAACCCGGGACAGCTGAGATCCAGGTGGAGCGGGAAGGGATGTGTGTCCTGCAGGTTGAAAATTGGAAACCCGACTTGAGGGAACGCTGCCAGAGACTCTCCTTCTCCCGGCTCTAATCTGGTGACGGCTGTCCTTACTGATAGAGCCTAAAAAGTAAGTTACAAATTTTTCCCTTTTCAGATTGACTGTAGTAGACGTATATGAAGAATAACCGAGCCTCACAATTCACAATTTCCCATTTTTAAAGAACCACGGGTCAGCTGACGAGCGAGTAATGGTAGTACAAGCGGCGTCCTGTACTTTTCCTTGTGGTTAAAAACCGCTGCAGGAATGCAGTGGTCTTAGGAAGTAACGTGACGGCGATTCACGGTTACTGACCGGTCAGGTTTTAAAATAAAGAGGGGTGCAGGAGACAGTGTGACGGCGATTCACAACTGTTTGGTGGTCAGGTTTTAAAATAAGTAGGGTGAAGGAATTCACCCCAAATTGGGCAGTAATAGTGTTAAACAGTCGGCGTACTGTTCAACGTTCCTGACTACGGAACACACCCCAAAAATTGGGTAGTAATACGGTTACGGTGGGCGTACTGTTAACGTCCCTGACCATCTAAAAATGGGGAATTGTGTTAGAAGACCAGATAGGCAGACGAATAAACAGAAGAAAAAACAGGACATAGCGCGCGCAGCTGTAAAAATTACAATAACAGACAAAATGAAAAGGGAAAAATAAAGGATCCAGAAAAATACTTAAATAAATGGAAAAAAGGATTTCTCATTCAAGCCCACGTTGAACGTGGATGAATGCCAGGCATTGTTAACAACCACTGAAAAGACGTCTAATAAACCTGTTAAAACAGGCAAACCCAGTGCGGAGCTCCAATGTGCCATCTTGTGGTCACAAGCGGCAGAGGTTTCCCAACGGAGAGCTGATGAAGCCAGAAAACTCCACTATTGGAAAATCCATCCCCATACCCCAAACCGGGACCTAAGGCGGGCCCGTATTCCACTCTTTCACAAGAAGCCCAAGAGGTTGGGAAAAGGAGGAAGCAAATAAAATCATAATTAAATGGCAGCAAAACTGGATAACGTTAAAATGGACAATGAGAACATTGTTTTATCTATTATCTATTCTGTGTGTGTGTGTGTGTGGTTGATCTGTGAAGAAAGTGGTCTAAATATGGCTACTTTTACAAAGTTTTTATTTTTTCAATTTAACTCTGTGGGGTCTTGATTAATGTTGCGTACGTGATAAACTGTTTACATATTTAAAAAAAAAACAATTTTGACGCATTACTGACCTTTGTCCTTGACTGAAATATGACAGCGCACTTTATAGGGAAAAAAGGACTGACGTGTGACAATGTGACTACAGGCCATACTATGCTCATATTATGATGTCATTTAATAATGCCTAATAACAGTACAATTGCAAATGTAATGTTTATATGATTTTATACTGATATTACTCACCACATAATGGTGCGGTAACAATATATTTCAGAAATGTGACAGCAATGAGGGATGTGCTTCTCCTGATTCAGCGGTGGCCAAGCTGGGACAGGGTGAACTACATTGCACTCCATAATTTACCAAGGAATGTATGAAATAGGGACATTCCTTGTAAAACATTAAATCGAATTCTAAATTAGGCAAAACGTCCGCCTTTCCTTTGACTGAAAGAATGTGACACAATATTTCAAATTCAACCCATCTGTGTTCAATTGGACAAACTGATCTTATTTATCAATGCTGAAGCATATCAAAAATGCACAGATAGTTATTTTGTTTTTCTTAAATGAAATTTGTAAACTATTTCAAGAGATGTCACAAAAAGAAGCTATAATTATTGAGATATTAAGCCTCCATGTATCAAAACAGAGGGTATCAAAGAAATTAATTAGCAAATTAATTAGCAAATAATTAGCAATCCCCAGAAAAATAGATAATGCATAAAAATTATCAATAAATGCAATTTTATTTACGTATAAGTGCTTTTCATTTCATTTTCTGTAGTGCCCAGGATAAACATATGGCTGCAGTTATAACTCAAATACAGGCTGGGCAATACAGACCACCTTTTTATTATTTATGGGATAATACAAATAATAAGATCATGCCCTCTATTATCCTACACATTTCCCATGTTGTGGAGGAGGGGGCGAACAGCAACTCTCTCCCTCTCTCTACTTAGCAAAGGAAGAAGCGAGCGATAGGCTTGCTCTGTAAAAATAGAAGTGTGCTTATGCTGTAACGGTGTTGTCTGGGGTTAACTTATCTGTATTCTGTACAGATAGTAAATATGCTTATAGCACATGCCACCTGCATAACACTACTCACTGTGCTGCTATTGGTCTTTTAGGAACCGTCAGTCTTATTAATAATGTTGATGTTTTAAAAGACTGTCAAAATAATATGGACCTTCCTCCTGTTTCATGTGTAAATAATTAGATATACATTTGGCTTGTCTGATGAAAATTTGCTCTGCCACCCACATTATACAGATGAGCTGTCCTGGTGGCACATGGCCAACCATGTGCCAACAGGAGGAAATCAATGATGAGGATGTTGGGAAAAACTGTCCTAATATTTTGAAAGAAGTAACAAAAACATGCCAAAAGTGCATCATTTGTTTATAAAATAATGCTCAAGGAGCAATGGAAAGCTACAATATTGCTTGGTGTTGATTGACACCTCCACAAAGTGGACAGGAATTCATCACACATCCCCAGCAAATGCCGCATCTGTGTGTGTGAAACTCTATTGAATGACTCTCTTTCCGTTTTTGGGGTTCCAGAACTGATTTATGCAGATAATGGAACTCATTTTACAGCACAAACAGTTCAAGACTTAATCCAAGCTGTAAGAAGTAAGATCAAATTTCATAGTATCGGTACAATCAAACAAATGCTGGCAAAAACCATACATGGAAAGGGTGTTACTTGGCCAGAAGCTCTGAAATTAGTCAGACTAACCATTAACTCTATACTAGACCCAAAGACAGGATTATCACCTTTTGAATGTGTTTTTTCGCCATCCTTATGTATTACCTGACCTCTCACCACTAACCACACCTAACAAATACACAGATCTTGGTGAACATCTCAGGGAATGTTTTGATTCTGTCAGAAGCTCTGCTCCACAGAAAGAAACGGATCAACTTGGAGACTATGTCTTCATAAAGAACATAAAGAACCACCACCGACAACACTAGACACTCCCACTCCCACTGCAGTACGTATTGCTGAATGACCATCTCGGATTCACCTTTCACACGCTAAAAGACTACGGGTGCCTGTAAGTGAACTAACTAACTTGTTTCCCTGAGTAAGTCCAGTACAAAGGGGGCATGTCCTTTTAAGGACAAGGCCGTCTCAACCCTGGTGAAGAAAGAGGCCCGGAGGGGTGCTCTCTCAGGTGGAAGCATGGCACCAAAACTATTGATGACTCTGTGTTCAGCACTTCTCCTGGCAGTGGGGTGGTAATCTCTTTCTGATTCAAGGACAAGGAACCCACGAAGCACGGACAATGAACAATACGCATAACCTATGGTACCAGACAATGGTGGTTTCGGTGAGAGGACTGGGAATCGATACTTCTTGCTATGTGTGTTCATTGCTACCCCATTTACGCAAGACTGCAATACCCATGATTGACTACAATACCCATGATCCCTGTTCCACTGAGTGAAGAGAAAATGCCCAGAGCGACAATAGAGATGAACTCTCGTCTCAGTCTGTTTAATACAAGCAATAATGTTGGACATTGGTTGGTGGGGAATTTGTCAGAAAGGTATCTTAATAGATTGAATGTCACTATTACTGATTACACTGGGTCTAAGATTAGAATATTTAATATTATTGGGATTGGAACTTCTTTGCTTGCAGTTAAGAAGCATTTAATGAAAGTAAATCCTACACTGTTTACTTCACCAATCTGCTTTCACAAAAATTGTAGTAAAAACAGTTTCAACCTGGGTATTTCACAAAGATGCAATGATACTAAGGAAGTGACCTGTGAAGTGTCATATTATGATTCTGTCTGTAGAAATGTATTTCACTTTCCCTATATTGCTGCTGGAAAATTCACCTTAAAGAGGAAAAATTGTACTTTTAACTGTAGCAATAATCCTACTGTTTTTTGGCCAAATGATGTTGGGTATGGATTCTTGGAAAACCAATGGGTACTCTTTTTCCAATGTATGGCAGTGCTCTAGCTATACGCCACATGAATGCTTAATGATGTCAATGTAGGAAATCTTTTGAAGTTACATTATACTGATAATTGCATATGATTAAAAAGATTAATAAAATAATAAACAGGAGGAAAATGTTGGGAAAAATTGTATATACTGTATGCATATAAACAGTTATCATTTTATTAATGATTCATTAAATGAAGATTGATATTCTTATATGTATGATGCTTTTTCTTATTAGTCATAAATACAACTTGTGCTTCTTATAATCACTGTTAGTGACTAAGCTGCATCACCCTTCTGTTATTCATCTGATGTGTGATAAAAGAGTGTTGACATATATGCTGTATCAAGACTTGTCCCCTGTACACCCTGTGTGTGCAGGGGACATTGCATGAACAGAGTGTTCATACAATTTATCTCCTACACACACTTGAAGACATACGGAGCGTACTTTTTGCTTATGTGGTAATTCTGTTTGTTCTGCTTTTGCTGAGTTTATCACGTACTCCATGTATATAAAGAAAGCAACTGCGGACTATTTTTTAGTGTCCCACTTGCCCTGTAAAAGGTATGTGTTGATACTCCTTGTACAAGTAAAAACTTCAAAGGCTCTGCATGTCTTAAGTCTGATCTCTGATTCAGTCTAATACCTTTTTGTACTTTGTATTTGTGAGGTTATATTTCAGACTTCTGACATGGAGTTTTGAATAAACTGCTTATTCACTATTTTTCCTTGTCTCTTGTTCCTTTTTCTTCATTTTCAACTCTACCTAAAACCTGGTTAGGATCTACCAGCATGAAATGTGAAAGTTTTTGAGAGCATTTATTCTCCTGCGTATTTTCAGCACAGCTGTGTGAGTGTGTGGATCTTTTTGTTGTAATATTTTAGAATATTTCTACCTCATTATTTATTCCTGAATGAAATAGGCAGTACTCCATCATTCATATCTGTTTGCATACTTCTTCTCTATCCCCTCACCCCACAGCCAGTTGCAGCAGATGACTGCCGCTCCCTGAGCCTGTTTCTGCTGGAGGTTCCTTCCTGCTAAAAGGGAGTTTTTCCTCTCCACTGTCACCAAGTACTTGCTCACATGGGATCACCTGATTGCTGTGGTCTTTCTGCAATTCTGGGGTTTTCCCCTACAATTTGAAAGTGCAATGAGATGACTGTTGTTGTGAAATGGTGCTATATAAATAAAATTGAATTGAATACTACACCAATAATTATATCATTTCCTGTCCACTGCATCTTCCATCAGTATTTACCATCTTCTCCAGCTACTATGCCCCTACTACAGCTCCTGAGCTGTGGTAGTAGCCACACAACTTTACAACAGTGTCTGTGAACATTCGCTAGAACCAAGGTTTTGGGAAACACCTGTGTTGTTCAATGATGCACCTGACTGTGTAGGTAGCACCAACGCACTTTGATTGTTGGTTTTGGGAAGCTGCATAGTCCAGACCATGGAAGTTGCTACCCTAGTTAGCAACAAACTTTTTGGGAAAGCACCCCAAGTTATAGGTTCAACCCAAGTTACCATGGTGATGTAGCCCAATAAAAAAAAAAAAAGAGTCAGGTTTGTGATACGGAAAACTGTAACTGAAGCCTCAGCTTACCTTGCTAAATCACTAATCTTACTTAATACTACAGCCCTCTGATCTTGGTATGGTTTTGGCTACAACGCTAATGTATAGAGGGGTTGGAGTTCTTTGTTTCACCATCTACGTACATCACCACAATGTCATAATGCCACAAGATTTACTTTCTTTTTTAAAAATCTGGTGTTCTTTGAAAAAAAAAAGAACAATGGCTTTTACAATACAATGTTTTCACTTTTGTGCTACCAAAGTCTTTTACAAAATACCATCAAGTCCTGTGTGCATGAGTAGAGTTTTGTGTACCCAGTCTGTCCACCAAGGGGAGCTAGCAGCCTGCACATCATTATCTGTCTTTTGGCAATGCCAAGATTATGAGTCAACCAACATCAGAGCACATCTTCCCTCAGCTGAGCGAGTTAATCCAGGGCAGGCCCAGAGAAAGGAGGCTGGGTAAACATCCTACAGATGGATTTGGCTGTGACTGGATTTTTCATCATTATTGACAAAAAAGGAGGATTCAAGTGTCAAGGACTAATGAGCCATAGCAACGAGACAACATTAACCAAGCCACTAATAAAAATGTCACTAATTCTATTGATACTCAAGCTTAAACCAAATGATAGTGACCTGATGGGGGTGCTAGATTAATAGTTATCTATAACCAGTGATGCTATAGCTCATCCTGACTAAAGCATGGCCATCTGCCCTAAATTTCATTGCACTGAATATTTGCTGGAAAAGGACACAAATGAAGGAAAATCCAGTCAAGGTGACTTGAGAAGGGCACATACACTATTTAATTTTATTTATTACAATCTGTCCACTTGGGATATGCTTTTAAACAAACTGCCAGAGCAGGAATGTTGCACATTGGGGTTGCACATGGAGAGGGCAAATAGGTCAGAATGTTGTTTTTTTTTTTCTTTAAAAGTAGTGGGGTGTAGTTTAATGGAACAATTTTTTAAATAATACATCAACAAAATGTTAAGAAGGTGCAGAAGTATTTATACAGTATTCTTCAAAAAATATATTGATGAGAAAATAATTAAAAAAAAAACAAAAAACAATCCTACATCTGAGCAACTGGATGACAAGTACAATGGTGGCCAGTAAGGCTGTTACCGCCAATAGTATAACTCGGTTCATGTCACATTTTGTTGCCTCATATTAAGTTCATACCACAAAAGAGTCCTCGCTTTACATGCCCTGGCTTGTAATCACTGAAGAACTGAGACTGTAGAATAGTCTGCATTGTCATGAATTGCCCCTCAGGGCAGGAACAGAAACCCAAACACTAGACTGTAGTTTGTGATATTTATGACAAAACACAAAAAGTCCAAACTGCACAAACACAAAAATCCAAACTGTGCACAGAGCAAACTAACGAACAGAGATGACAAAGGGGTAGACAGGATGCAAACAGGAAAAGAACATCAGAACGGGGATAGGGTTCTGACGCAAGGATGACTAGACTCCAGCAATGAGGGAGAGAAATTGTCATGCCCGCTGCGTAATCTCGCAGTAAACATATGAATTAATGCAAGCCCAAACCGCTGGTGAAGTGAACGAATTTATTAACAGAATGGGATAACTCAAAAACCACATAAAAACAGGGGAAATATTCAATTGGGGAAACACAGTTGGGTACACAAGTGCTGGGAGTCCGAGCTCAGTTGGAAATAGGGAAAGCCCCACGCACTCCCAGGCAGAACCGGGCAGTGGAAAGAAGGGCAGTCAATAATAAGGAGAGACTTACATAGGGTGTCGGACCTCAGCGGGCTCTGGAGAAAAACAACACCGTCAAAGTCCAAAGGAAAAGAACCCAACAGCTTCAGGACGACACATAGGCAGGTGACCATGAATGAGACTGTGCATAGTAGACTGATGCCACGACACCGAATGCCCCCACTGTCACCCAATAAATACCAAACAGGCTGATGGGTGACAAGTGGTCGCAGGTGTGTGGTGGGAGTCTGTGTAAGTGTGTGTGTGTGTGTGTGTGTGTGTGTGTCTGCAAGCATGTGTGTGTGTACAGAAACCAATGACGGCCGGTGAGTGCCTGGCAGAGGGAGGGGTGTGGCTGTAGACTGGTGAGGCCCAAGGGTCAGGGCTAACCCACCAGCTGGAACCAATTAGCAACCAATCAGAAGCTACAGCCACAAATCATGAGCAGAGCTGAAACACCAGCTTCACACATGACAGAGCCCCCACCACCACCAAGGGGTGGAGACCAGACACCTACGTACCATCACACAAAAAAAAAACACAGGGAAAAACCTGCCCCCCCCCCACCTAGAAGGCCAACACAACTAACCAGGGCGGGAGGTGGGGGAAACAGGTTAGGAGGGATAAACCAAGGAGAACAACAAAACACAAAAAGGTACAACAAACCCAACCCCAAAACTAAACTAACCCACCCCATCCCAAGAGTCCCACAGTTCAGGGGGCCGGCCAGAGTCCAAGGTCCAGTAGGCAGCCTGTGGAACAGTGTCAGGCAGCCTGCCAGGGCACACGGGCCACCCAGCTAGGGAACCCAGTCTTTTGGGCGGCTTGCCCACATGATTAGGCCACCAGGACTGGAAGGGCAGATGAGGTGGCAGCCTACCCACCAGGAAATTGAGAGGTTGGTGGCCGGGCAGAGGAAGGGAAACCCCTGCAGTAACAGGTGGCGAGGAAAACAGGACCATGATGGTGCCCAGCAGGAGTAGGAACACCCACAGGGCCTCCAGAAAGGAAGGAATTACCCTGGTGTCCCCAGACTGTCTGGTAGCATTCCCGGTGGTCCCGGCGTGGGACTGAAACTTTGTAGAACCAGCAGTGGACCCGGGCTGGGCCATGGCTGCATCTGCAGTGGTCCCGGCCTGGGGCAACGTTGCACCAGTGGTGGCCCCTTCCCGGGACCTCATTGCTTCAGCGGTGGGCCCCGACTGGGCCAGTGTTGCACCCACGGTGGACCCTGACTGAGCCATGGTTGCACCCACGGTGGACTCTGGCTGGACCCCTGTTGCACCCGCGGTGGGACCTGGCTGAGCTGCTGCTGACCCCAATGCCCTCTTGGCCATGGGCCAGCTGACCCGCATGAGCACCCGAGCAAGGAGGCAATCAATTACAGGCACCCTGGACCGGAACTGGGTACCCCTGACGACCACTTCAGCAGGAACCCCGGTGACCTCCCGTCGCAAACCTGGATTTACAGACTTGTCCAGCAATGGTGGACTCTCTCCGGCCACCCTGAAAGAGGACTCGGATAGAGAGGAGGAAGGGTCAGAGTCGCCGGCAGCAGCAGAGCCCGGCGAGGCGAGCTCAGGGGCAGCGTATGGCTACAGCTGGCTCTCCTCACCTAAAGCTAGGCAAAAATGCTCTATTATAGAAAGGAGAAAGACAAAAGAGAGCACTTGCCTTAGCTCAAGCTCTACCGCCGTCCAGGACTCCGGTGATCCAGGCGATGTCTCCTCAGGTTCAGCCTCCAAGAGGTTCAACTCGGGCGCTGACACTGCTGCGGCGGCCCCCGCAGCAGGCATGATGGTAACTGCAGTCTTTATTTCTTCAGCTGCCGTGATCCACGCTGGTGACTCCTCCGGCATGGCGGCTGGGATCCGGTTCACCATTGCTTCAGGAGGCCATTCGTCCCGGACCTCTGGCTCCTCCTGGTCCTGACTGCTTGGCTCTGGTTCCAGTGGGCAAACAGAGGACACAGAGGAAAGTGGAGAGAGGGCTGGTGATCAGTTTTTAACAGCAGCAGGTGGGGAAAACTCAGGGGACTGCTCTCCCTGAGCTTCCCTACCGGGACTCAGGCAAGACATTTCATTATTAGCATGAGTCAAATGAAAAATAACTTGCCTGTTCTCCTGGATTAAGATGTTGGCTGCTGTTGTCATTTGGGCGTTGTCACCCGTCCATTCGGGAAAGGTGGTGCTTCGCCCCTCTGTAGACGGTAGAGGAGCCCCCCCCCCCCCCCCGCCACAGAGATGGGAGCCGCTGGTGAGGAAAACAGGTGCCCTTCTATTGCCTGCGAATTTACCAAGGAAGGAGACCTCGCAGCAGATGTGGAGGAAGATTCTGCAGACGGGACTGCTTGGAACTGGTGATGAGAATCCACTGCTGGATTAATCGGGCTCAGTGTAGGGAGAGAAGCAGTTGGTGGGACTGGATCATTCTTCCAGGAATCCAGGGTTGGATGACGTTGACGCTGCCGACCTGGTGGCGGCCATCTTGGAGTAGGAGATGGAGCGGAGGGGAAGATAGCTGCCGGTGGAGAAGAGTGTTTCTGCTTTTGCTTGGTTCGGAAAGCCCTTCTCTTCAGGTTGGGAAAAGTTTGTTCGAGCATGCAGACGGAGGACAGCAGTTCAGCATATTGGGGGTAATTCCAGAGGCCCCGGTGAGTCCCCAGGATCCTTAACGCTTCGTTGAGGCAGTTTAATCTTTCTCCGGGACCAATGGCATAATGAGCGTCCTCCAGCAACTCCCAGATCAGCCAGGCTACCTGCTGCTCCTCTGCACTGGGATGTCCTGCTGCCCATCCACATCCACCGATGTGGGAACGGCTCGACAAGGATGTCATGCTCCGAACAGGTATTTGAAAACACACAAAAAAATGAAAAAATGACACAGCATTTCACCACTTGGGCTCAATTTTGGTTGCGGTGGAATGTCATGTCCGCTGCGTAATCTCGCAGCGAACATATGAATTAATGCAAGCCCAAACTGCTGGCGAACGAGTTTATTAACAGAATGGGATAACTCAAAAACCACATAAAAACAGGGGAAATATTCAATTGGGGAAACACAGTTGGGTACACAAGCGCTGGAAGGCTAAGCTCAGTTGGAAATAGGGAAAGCCCCACGCATTCCCAGGCAGAACCGGGCAGTAGAAAGAAGGGCAGTCAATAATAAGGAGAGACTTACATAGAGTGTCGGAGCTCAGTGGGCTCTGGGGAAAAACAACACCATCGTAGTCCAAAGGAAAAGAACCCAACAGCTTCAGGACGACACATAGGCAGGTGACCATGAATGAGACTGTGCTTAGTAGACTGACACCACGACACCGAATGCCTCCACTGTCACCCAATAAATACCAAGCATGCTGATGGGTGACAAGTGGACGCAGGTGTGTGGTGGGAGTCTGTGTAAGAGTGTGTGTGTGTGTGTGTGTGTGTGTGTGTGTGTGTCTCCAAGCATGTGTGTGTGTGTGTACAGAAACCAATGACAGCCGATGAGTGCCTGGCAGAGGGAGGGGTGTGGCTGTAAACTGGTGAGGCCCAAGGCTCAGGGCTAACCCACCAGCTGGAACCATTTAGCAACCAATCAGAAGCTACAGCCACAAATCATGAGCGGAACTGAAAAACCAGCTCCACACATGACAGAAATAACAGTCCTTAAATAGCCAGAAACAAATTTTCACAAATGATAGCAGGTGTGGGCCACATGAGCGGGCAGGTTGACCTCATCACTAGACAGCTCACAGCTGTGACGACTAGTGAACTGAAACATAATAAGCAGCCAATGCGAGATGATGACCAAGTGGGCGTGTATGAAAGAGGAGGTAGAGAACTCATGTCACAAAGAAACAAAATATAAACACTAAGCTACAGAAACTGACAGAATCTATCTATCTATCTATCTATCTATCTATCTATCTATCTATCTATCTGCCGTCATATACACAATACACAGTAGGACACAGCACTTTAAACCACACCCATTCGAAGCAGTAAATCTGGAAATCTTACAAAATATCACTCGATAAAATTCAAGAAATCCCTTGTCAGTTTGTGTGTAAACCTGGAAATCTTACTCGTGACCCGATTAACAATAGGACACACTACTTTAAATCACACCCATTAGAAGCAGTACATCATGTCTGTGTGTCACGATCACAGCACATCTTAGGACGGCCTATGATGTCTGCATGATGTCCTATGATGCTCCTATGATATCAGGCAACATAGATAGGACTCGTGATGTCGTCATATAGACAATAGGACTGGCTACCTATGATGTAGGCATGAGGTCCTATGATGCCTGCCTTCATGTCTTTATGATGTCATATAGACCATCACTCACCAAAGAAGAGATACTCATCACCCGATTACCAAGAGGACACAGCACTTGAAACCGAAAGAGAGTTGCCAGAAACAGGAAAGAAGAGATACTCATCACCCGATTAAGAATAGGACACACTAAATTATAAACCAGGATAAAATGCAGGCATCATAGGACTCGCTATGCCATCATCAAAGATCATAGGACATAGCACAGCTTCCAAGATCAAACGCAGGCATGACTCACAATCATAGGACTCGCTATGACATCATCACAGATCATAGGACTCACTATGACACCATCAAAAATCAAAGGCAGGCATCACTGAATGAGTGCTGACGTGCTTGCTTACACCCTTGCTTATACCTGCTTTCTACTGGCATGCAAAAATACTTGCTTATATTTGGTTTCTATGGGCATGCACGGGTATGCACGGGCATGCACGGGTATGTACTAGTAATAATAATAATGACATGACTAAATAACAGAACAGCTGACCACTATGAACACATCTTAAACCAACACAGGAAAATAACCACAAAACACAGGAAAAATACAGGAAATACTCAAACATAAGAGGCTGAGCACGGTGACACACTGCGCTCAGCCTCGTGACATGCACTGCCTGTTGATGTTTGTCTCTACCCAGCCAGCATGCCCATGTTGGCCCCACCATAGGTTTAACCTGGGCTCTCTAATGGGCCCCATGTGGGTTTGTTTTCGGGTTCCATATTAGCCCCATCTGTGTTTGCCCACATGGACCTTAACTGTGGTACAGGTAAGCAGGAAATCCATTTGCCCACTTTAAACCCATCTGTGCCCCATATAGGTTTAATGCAGATGCACATGTTTCAGTAACACTAGCACCATAGATAAAGTCTATGTGGGGAAACGCACATGAGGCCAATGTGGAACCTGCGGACAAACCCACATGGGGCCCATAAGATAGCCCAGGTTAAACTGATGGTGGGGCCTGCTTGGGCATGCTGGATGGGTACCAACCAGTACAGTATTATAGTGGGGGAAGAGTAAGTCCGACACCTCGTGGCCAGGAGGTCACAGTTTCATTGTACTTTACAACTGTACAATGGCAATAAAGCCTATTTTATTCTATGCTGTCTCTATCACCTTTAACAACAAAAACCACAGCAACAAATTCAGAGATAGTAGGTGGGCAGTACTTGTGTACAACTGTCAAGAAAAAATGTATAAAACAGAAATATTACATTTTACAACACTGCTAATCAACAGTGCATGGGTGCAGTCACACTGATTTCAAGTACAGACTTCAGGGGCAGTAATACAAGGATATGGTCAGTGATCAGTTGTCTGACATGCAGGACGCATTTATGAGCGTTTCCAAGTTCATTTCACTATCACAGTCGTGCAAAACCCAGACGTACATTCTGTAAAACTTACAACCGTGAGACCTTATTAAACATCAAGGTACTGCACGCTGCAAGAATCGCGGTGCTCGGTTGTGACTTGGACATTCTACGCCAGCATGGAATTCTGTGTGGAGTTTCCGCTGAAGGCTACCCGGGAAAGGAGGAGGCGTATGTGGAGCGAACACAAGCAAAAGCGAGGAAAAAGGGCTGGGATTCATGCTAGGCTAAAGGCTAACCCCTCCAGACCAGCAGTACCGTCGCTCCTTCTCTCTAATGTCCGCTCCCTCGACAACAAGCTGGATGAGCTACGTCTGCTGAGAGAAACCCGGAGAGAGTGGAGGGACTGCTGTGTGCTTGCGTTCACGGAGACATGGCTCCACGACAACATCCCTGACGAGGCCATTCAACTGGAAGGTACAACAACGTTCCGGGCAGACAGAGAAACTGCAAGCTCCGGTAAGAGCCGTGGGGGGGGGGGGGGCTATGCATCTATGTTAACAAGAACTGGTGCGTTAACGCCACGTTAGTGTCTAAACACTGCTCTCCGTTGGCAGAGTTCCTTATTGTAAATTGTCGGCCATTTTATCTGCCGAGGGAATTCACCAACTTGTTTGTAGCTGCTGTTTACATAGCGCCAAGTGCTAACGCTAAAGCTAATGTTAAAGAGGCACGCGGAGAACTGCATGATGCTATTAGTGAAATTCAAACTTCACACCCGGACAGTTTTGTGGTGGTTGCAGGGGATTTTAATCACATCAGTTTAAAGATTGTGCTCCCCAAGTTTAAACAATGTGAAGACTTTAAGACCAGAGGAGAGAATATGTTGGACTTGGTGTACACAAACTTTCCAGATGCTTATAAGGCAACACCTCGCCCCCACCTCGGCCTTTCTGACCACATATCTGTGATGCTGGTGCCTGCCTACAAACCTTTACTGAAGCGCAACAGGCCAGTAGTGAAACAAATCAGGATTTGGACAGAGAGTGCAACCTCAGCACTGAAAGACTGTTTTCTGCACACAGACTGGGAGGTCTTCAAAATAGCAGCCTCCCAGGAAGACAAGACAGATGTGGAGGAGTATGCTGAAACGGTCACCAGCTACATTGCAAAGTGCACAGAGGATGTCCTATAGTGAAGACCATCACTGCACGGGGCAACGATAAGCCCTGGATGACTGCAGAGGTGCGATCGCTGCTCACAGCCAGAGATGCAGCCTTCAGAGCGAAGGACAGGATCGCCCTCCGCTCAGCCAGGTTTGCGCTGTCAAAGGGAAATAAGACGGCGAAACGCGCCTATGCGGAGAAAATCCAGGGACATCCCTGTGACACAAGGAACACCAAGCGGATGTGGCAGGGAGTTCGGGCACTGACGTCTAGTTTAAGTCTAGGCAGGGGATCGATGATGACGACGCTTCGCTTCCAGACAGGCTCAACAACTTCTTTGCACGTTTTGAAGCATCAAACCCGACAATCAGAGGGAGGGCTAGCCCATCTCCACCATCGGTTGGGCCAGCTATCACCATCAACACAGCGGACACACAGAGGACCCTAACCAGGGTCAACCCACGTAAAGCTGCAGGTCCAGACAACATCCTGGGACGTGTGCTCCGAGACTGCGCGAGCGAGTTGGCGGATGTCCTGACTGACATTTATAACATCTCCCTGAGTCAGGCCATCATTCCCAGATGCTTTAAGACCTCTACCATAGTACCAGTGGCAAAGAAACCAGTTGTGTCCTGTCTGAATGACTATCATCCTGTTGCACTGACACCAATTGTGATGAAGTGTTTTGAACGGCTTTGCAAAACCACACATCACAGCCTGCCTCCCTGCATCACATGACCCGCTCCAGTTTGCATATCGTTCAAACCACTCCACGGAGGATGCTATAGTCACCACCCTGCACTCTGTCATCACCCACCTGGATCAGAAAGACACCTACACCAGACTCCTGTACATTGATTTCAGTTCAGCATTCGGCACCATTATTCCCCAGAGACTGATGGAGAAATTACTCCTTCTTGGTCTGAACACCGCCACATGTCTCTGGATCCTGGATTTCCTGACTGAGAGACCTCAGTCTGTCCGGGTTGGAAATAACATCTCCAACTCTATCACGCTGATCACCGGATCCCCTCAAGGCTGCGTACTCAGTCCACTGTTGTTTACACTTCTAACACATGACTGTGTATCCAGACACGAGGGGAACCAGATTATTAAGTTTGCAGACGACACCACGGTGGTGGGACTTATTCAGAGGGATGAGGAATCAATGTACAGGGAAGAAGTGAGAGACCTGGAGGGTTGGTGCAGGGAGAACAATCTGGTGCTCAACGTGGACAAAACGAAGAAGATGATTATCAACTTCCGGCGGTCACAGCCTGAACACGTCCCTCTCAGCATCGGCGGCCATTTAGTGGAGAAAGTGGAGAACATCAAGTTCCTTGGAGTGCAGATCTCCCAGGACCTGACCTGGAGCAAGAATTCCTTGGGGATCAGGAAGCGGGCCCAGCGGAGACTGCACTTCTTGAGGAAACTCAAACAGGCCTCTCTCCCCATCTGCATCGTCAGGACCTTCTACAGAGGTGTGGTGGAGAGTGTTCTGACGTACTGATTGCAACATGGTACTCCAGCTGCAGTACGTCAGACAAAAAAGCCCTGCAAAGGATAGTTAAGGGAGCTGAGAGGGTAATTTGAGTCTCCCTCCCCTCTGTCCAAGAACTTTTTCAGAACCGTTGTAGGAGCAGGGCACTGAACATTGTCAAGGACCGTTCTCACCCTCTGCATAAACACTTTGAACTTCTGCCATCTGGCAAACGATTCCGGAGCATCAGAGGCAGAACCATCAGGCTGATTAACAGCTTCCTTCCACAAGCTGTTAGGATGCTGAACAGTTGATTCGGAATCTCTCATACATACTACTGCACCTATGGACATTATGTATATTATTTGTATATTATAGTTCTGGTTAGTTTTCAAGTACGTCTCAGGGAAGTGTGAATGGCTGTGTTGGGGTGGGGGGTGAGGGTGTGTGTGAGTGTGTCTTAAATTATGTTCTTTTTACTTATATGGATGCCGAGAGAAACACAATTTCATCTTGCCTGCATTACAGTTGTACAGCAATATGACAATAAAGGTTGATTGGATTTGATTTGATTTGAAACCAAATTTTCTGCCGGGCACAAAGTCAAAAAAGGCTGTCCTCATGTTCTTTAATTATTCGGAGGTGTGTTTGGGGCATAATGTAAAATAAACCAATCACTGCCTTTGCTCTCCTTCCCTTCATAAACAGGGGTGCGAGATCAAAGATGTGATACTAACATGAAAGTGTTTAAATGGGAGGACAATTCCATTTTGCACTGAGGGCAATGCAGGCTCATTCACATAGTGAAAATGCATTTAAGAGCAAGGAGCTTTTAAGGAGTTTTTTTAACTGACAGCCTTGCTTGCCCACAGATGAGAGTGGGCTACAATTCAGAGAGTCTTTCTCTTAGTCCAAGAGTTTGACAGAGTGGTAAAATTTCCTTCAGTTATATTATCTTTCATCTGAGCTTCTTTTTTAAACCAAGAAAGAGCGAGCCGTTTATCTCGGCTTGACCTCTATTAATCTGCTCTGGTGAATGCAAACTTCTATTCAAAGCAGCTGTTGGAATATTTTCATTTTGAATCATTCTTTTAAAAGAATGACAGTGAATGAGGTTAAATTTGTAAAAAACTGTCATTAGATAATGCATATTGGGTTTGTGAGCACATACCTGCTCTTCTCCAGGGTCGTAGTGACAGCTGTTTTCCTGGTAGGACAGACTGGTCCCACTGCAGTCTGGTAGAGAACTGAATTATAAACGCATGTAACGTTTTGTTTTTTCTCTGTGTAGTAAAAAACCCTGTTGTGTCTTCATATAGTTCAGATTTAACTGTCCTAATTTAACAGAAAACACCAGTTGAGTGTGTTTTTTTATTATTGGGGATGCACAAGCACAAAAGGACACAGGATATGATGATGTGATATGATGACTCAACACACCACAGGTTAGTGGACAGAATGTTCTTGTCTTTTTCAGACAAATTACCCATAGAATGTGATTTTAATATTCATGCTGAGATGGAAGACAATAGTCCTACCAAATGATTTAATTTAATTCTTCAATCATTTGGTATTTTACAACATGTCCAAAACTCCATACATTATCTAGGCCACTCCCTCGGCCTTATACTAGGTCAGACAGGCAGATGATCCACTGTGGTGACCCCTGAAGAGAGCAGCCAAAAGAAGTGTCTCTCTGATAATGCTGTTACTAAATTTTTAGAAATCATTTCCTTACACTCCCTTATGCCATGTGACACTAAAACAGAGTCTAATCATTATTTTAATGTACCTCTTGTACAATGTAGAGTAACACACTTGTGCATTCCAGTCCGCCCGCAGTTCCAGTTCCGCTTCCGTGATATTTTCCCATTCCCTGGTGTTTTCTTGTCAGTAAATCAGTTTTATCACTTTCACTTATCATTGTACATACTGGAAATAGTGTGTGGGCAGATCTTTTTTTTTTTTTATAAAGTTCGTATTTCACATTTTGATTATTTGTGTAACCATACTGTGTCATGAATCGCCTCTACCGAGGTGCAGAGAGGGGACGGATTCACGTGCAGGAATTACACCACAGACAAATTTATTAAAGAAAAGAATCAACGTCCCAAAAATTGTGCTGACGTACAAAAAAATGCAACAGAGAAAAAACTTACAAGGGAACACGATGAGACATGTTGAATGAGGCCACAACGAGACGTGAGGAGAATACTACTGTCAGAGAGCCATGGCGTAACATGGCTAAGGGAAACACAATCCAGCAATGAATGAATGAAAATGAGCTGATTAAATAGGCACACAAGTGATACAGTGATTGGGTGCACCTGAGCGAGGAGACAAGGGGAGTAATCAGAAAACAGAGAACAGCTGAGTGTCAAGAGAGGTGCCGTGGTCGGACTGGCAGGCTGACAGGCAGTGCCCGCACAACTGTAGGCCAAAGAAGGCTGCCTCACAGCTGCCAGCCAGAAACAGTGTAAACAAATACAGAACTAAATTAGAAATGATGTGCAAATAAACAGACAAGGGCAACTGAACAGTAAACTGGAAGACCATAGGAATGATCAAAAGGCAAAACAAAATGCAAAATACACAGATGAAGGTCATGGAACCAAGCCAGAAGGACAAACCGGCTCGGTTCATGACAATACTGAGCCATTTAATAGTTTCCCATTTACCTTAGCAGCTAGCAGCTATTGTGTTTATGTCTGTGCCATTCCAATTACCACTGCATGGGCTGTAATAGACCAGTGAAACTCAATGAAACATAGTCTGACTCCCAGTTGTTACCTGACTTCTTTAAATATTACTATTTGTGTATCCAGAATCCCTTGTTGAAGCCATGTTAAGAGGAGAGGTGACAATCAGTGAGCAACAGTACGGTTTCATGCCAACAAAGAGTACTACAGATGCAGCGTTTTCTTGAAGAGTGATGATGGAGAAGTATAGAGAAGGTCAGAAGGAGTTGCACTGTGTCTGTGAATCTAGAGAAAGCATATGAAAGGGTGCCAAGAGAGGAAGTGTGGTACTGTATGAGAAAGTCAGGAGTGGCAGAGAAGTATGTGAGGGTGGTGCAGGACATGTAGAGTATCTCACAAAAGTGATTACACCCCTCACATTTTTGTAAATATTTTATTATATCTTTTCATGGGACAACAATGAAGATATTGTGGGGGCACGGTGGGGGTTTCTCCACCCAGAGAGGGCAGGGGGAAGGAGGAACAATGGACTGAAGGAGGAGGTGTCACAGGGGGGTATCAGACGGGACTGTTGGGTCTATGCGCCCCCCCCCCCCCCAAGGAGAGTGAGAGCTGCTGGAGCCACTGAGGGTAGAAGGGTGTAAGAGTTGCCCAGGCATAATGTCATGTTAATGTGCCACACTTTCCTTTGTTCAAACAACAATGTGTAAAGGTTGGAAGTTCCAGGTCTCGATGCATGGAAATAAAGAGATAAAAGTGGAATACACAGAGACCCGGGATCGCTGTGTGCTGTACTTCATGTTGGGGAAAGAATAGGTTCTGTGTCGTCCAGCTCATTGCCTTGCCTGCCTCCTTTCTCCACATTGGTGACCCTAAGACTTGCCATGGAAAGCGAGCCGAGCGTTGCCCCGGAGACTACCTGGAGGGAGAGCACTGGCCGTGTGCGCCGGCTCAGTCAAGCTCCGAGACTTCTGGCTTCACAGCCCAACTGTGTGGTTTCTGCACATAGAAGCCCACTTCGCACTCCGCGGGATAACAACGGATGACACAAGATATTACTATGTGGTCGCTGCACTGGATGTGCGTGCCACGTAACAGGTGACGAGCCTGCTACAGGAGCTGCCAGGCCAAGGAAAATATGAAGCGCTCAAGAGATGCTTCTCCAGCGTTTCACCCTTTCTGATAGTGAGAGGGCAGAGAAACTCCTAACGCATTTGGCGTTAGGGGACAGATCAGCAGTGGAGCTCATGGAGAGCATGCTGGCCCTGAGGGGGAAAGAGGATGAATCTTTCCTGTTCGCCCACTTGTTCCTCAGGAACGGACCGGCTACAGCAAGGGCGATCTTGGCCAACTCGCTGTGGCTGGTTGCGAAGGACTACTGTGCCCTGGTGCAGATTTTTATGTGCTTATGGGTTGTTGGGAATGCCTATGGGACAACATCCACTAGTCGATGTTGCTAATAGGAGATTAGTGGATGCTGTCTCTTTCACCTCACTGCTCTGTACAGCTCGGGAAGCCAGGTCGACAACACTGGCTAACGTTATAGCTGCAGGGGGTAAGTACCAACAGTTGCTCACACAGTTCCCGGCACTCACAGTCCCGACTTTTCGGCTACGGTAACGAAACACAGGGTCGTACACTTCATAACAACAAAAGGCACGCCGGTGTTCACGCGACCTTGGCACTTGGACGCAGCTAAACTGGCCAGCACGCAAGAGGAGTTTGTCAACTTAGAGCAGTTGGGCATCGTCAGGCACTCCAACAGCCCATGGGCATCTCCGCTACACATGGTGCATAAAGCTGAAGGGTCGTGGCAACCATGCGGCGATTTCCGGCACTTGAATAACACCAAGGAACACGATCGTTATCCAAATCCGCACATCCAGGATTTTTCTGTGCACCTGGCCGGGGCGCGCGTTTTTTCAAAAGTGGAGCTGGTCCACGGATATCATCAGGTCCCGGTGCGCGGGGAAGATGTCCCAAAAACAGCAGTAATAACTCCTTTTGGCCTTTTCGAGTTTTTACGCATGCCGTTTGGATCAAAAGGCATAGCACAGACTTTCCAGAGGATGATGGACGCGGTGCTTTGTGGCTTGTACTTTGTGGCTTGTCCTTTGTTTTCGTCTGCTTAGACGATATTTTGGTAGCCAGCGCGTCCGAGGAGGAGCACATCGCCCATCTCAAGACAGTTTTCCAGACGTTGGAATTGGGTTGATAGGTGGGCTAACAACGTGGCATCCGCCAGCGCTGTTTTGGCATTTGTAAAAGCCTGGTTTCGCTTGGGAGTCCAGTCGACGGTTTCCCAAGGCTTCTTTTTTTTAAAGAGCGGAATACAACGGCTGCATCAGCTGGGCTGCCCGGGGAAGGAAACGGTTATAAAAATTAACCATTCCCATAAACTCCTGTAGTGCTCTCACGGTCTGCAGACGCGGAAAATCCGACACAGCGTGCACCTTATCCGGCAACGGGATTGCCCCCTACGGCGAAATGTGGTGGCCCCAAAAATCAATCGCTGGCACACCGAACTGGCACTTCGTCGGGTTAACTATCAACCCAATCAATCATGAACACAATGCATGAATGGCACATTAGCATCACAACAGTGAAACAATGCATGAAAGGCAGATTACATCACAGCATGCAGCGGAAAAAAAACAGAAGTAGCGAGCTGTCTGTCCCAGTGTGTTGTGGGGGTTGCCACACTATGCACTTTTTCTGTGGAAAATGTTCCAAGTTGCCAGCTTCAAAAATGATGAGTTTATACTCGTTTGACAACATACCACATTACATTCTATCAGCTCTGGACAAGATCATTTCTGGGGAAAGTACTTTTAACTTGTACACTTTACAGTCTGTCTCTTGTCACCCCTACATGAATAAAAACTTGAATCAGTACTTTAACCAGAATAGATGACATACAAGTACAGAAGGGTATACCTTTAACAACTCTGTAAATGTGCCTATAAAATATATAAATACTTTGAAACAGAGTACACTGAGGACTAATTGTCAGCTGAATGTTTTATTCATTAATTATTTTGAACTACTTCACATGTTATATTTTGTAAATGATATGGCAGGCATTAAACAGGTAATTGCTCCCCACTGTTAAAATACTCCATTAAAGCTGCCCTAATGTCATTCTACACTGGCATGGTCAGGTAGTGGTTGAACTGGAGGCTGACTGTGATCATGTGTGTCTGGGAGTCCAAAGTTGTCACCATGATCCTCACATATATTATCAAGTATGCAGCAGGTGAGCACCATTTTCTTGCTCAGCTCCAGTTTGCAGTCATTCCTTGTCAGGAGGGACCTCCATCATGACCTCCATCATCATCCTTTCAAGCCATCGAAAGCCATTTCCACAACTGAACATGCACGGCTCATCCAGTAATTGGGAGTTACATTGTTCAGGGGTAAATCTGCCTGTGTCCGAAAAGGGTTTCATCAGCCACTTCTGCATGGGGTCGGCTGGGTGGTGAAATCCGGTATTGTGCCAAAAAGTGATCACCATCTACGGAGAAAAAGCAGAGAAAAAGGCACAAAAGAAGACTTACAGCAGTGTTGGAGTGGAAAGGGTCTAAGGGAGCAACATATTTCAGTCCAGGGGAAAACCAACGGATGTGAGCCTGGATGTCCAAGGTTGTTCCCTTAGAGCCTTTCCGCTAACACTGCTGTAAGTCTTCTTTTGTGCCTTTTTCTCCGCTCCTGCCTTATTGGAGCGTGTTAGGCATTCCCTTTGACCAACCTAGTCTGTAGCCGGGTGTCTTCCCCTTTTTCATTGTGACTGCATTTGGACATTCTACACATTCACCCATTGTAAATAAACACGTTACTTACTCTGCGTTTTGGGCTCACTGCTATTTCCTATGTTCGCTGCAAAGTTACGCAGTGAACATGACAGTAAGCTGCCACCACAAAGAGCCCAAACAGTAAGTAACGTGTTATTCATTTTTTGTGTTTTTTCACCCACCTGCTTGGAGTGTCATGTCCTGGTCTAGCTGTTCCCACAGTGGATTTAGTGGATGGGCAACAGGACAGCCCAGTACAGAGGAGTAGCGGGCGGCCTGGCGAATCTGGGAGCTCCTGGAGAAAGCGCACGACTCCTTCGGACCCGGAGATCGCTTAGCTTGCCTCGACAGAGTTATCCAGATCCTGAGGGCTCACCGGGGCCTATGGAATTACCCCGAGTACTCCGTGCTGCTGTCCGGAGTCTTCGCGCTTGAGCAGGCTTTCCCCGACCTGAAGAGAAGGGCTTTCCGGATGAAGCCCAAACAAGGATGCCCTTCTCCGTCGGCGGCCATCTTCTCCTCTCCTCCGTCAACTGTTCCAAAATGGCGGCCACCAGGTCAGCGACGTCAGCATCACCCGGAATCCTGGAAGAACGATTCAGCCCTGCTAACTGCCCCAGCTCCGAGACTGAGCTCAGTCACCTTCGCAGCGGATCATCAGTCCCGAGCAGTCCCGTCTGCAGGATCTCCCTCTGCATCCGCTGTGAGGTCTTCCTCCTCGGTTTGTTTACCGGCAGCAGTGGGGCGCCTGCTTTTCTTACCGGGGTCTCCCGTTCCTGTGGCGAGAGGGGCGGCTCCCATATCCTACAGAGGAGCCTAACACCACCTTTCCCGGACAGACGGGTGATGACGTCCAAGCGGCAGCAACTAACACCATAAACCAGGAGAACAGGCAAGTTTCTTTTCATTGGACTCACTTTAATAATGAAATGTTGTGCCTGATTCCCGGTAGGGAGGCTCAGGGAAAGCAGTCCCCTGAGCTGTCCCCGCCTGCTGCTATTAAAAATTGTTCACCAGCCCTCTCTCCTCTCCCCTTTGTGTGCTTGCCAGAACCGGAGCCGAGCAGCCAGGATGAGGAGAGGCCAAAGGTCGGGGGGGGGGGTATCCTCCCGCAGCCATCGTGAACCAGGTCCCAGCCGCCATGCCGGAGGAGTTACCAGCGTGGATCATGGCAGCTGGGAGAATTAAGACTGCAGTGACCATCACGCCTGCTGTGGAGGCCGCCACAGCAGAGTCAGCGCCCAAGCGGAACCTCTTGGAGGCTGAACCTGGGAAGATGTCACCTGGACCGCCGGAGTCCTGGATGGCGGTAGAGCTTGAGCTAAGGCAAGTGTTCTCCTTTGTATTTCTCTTTTCTATTATTGAGCATTTTTGCCTAGCTTTAGGTGAAGAGATCCAGCTGCAGCCAAATGCTGCACCTGAGCTCACCTCACTGGGCTCTGCCGCTACCAGTGACTCCGACCCTTCCCCCTCTCTTTCTGAGTCCATTTCCAGAGTCGTCGAAGAGGGTCTTCCATCGCCGGATGAATCCGTGGACCCAGGTTCACAACCAGAGGTCAGCGAGGTTCTGGATGAGGTGGTTGTCGGGGGCACCCAGTCCCAGTCCAGGGTGCCTGTGATCGATCGCCTCCTCACTTGGGTGCTCACATGAGTCGGCTGGCCCATGACCAAGATGGCGTTGCGGTCAGCAGTGGCCCAACCGGGTCCCACCTCGAGTGCAGCAGGGGTCCAGCTGGACTCCATCGTGGATGCAACCATGGCTCGGTCGGGGCCCATTGAGGGTGCAGCCGAGCTCCAGTCCCAAGCTGGGACCATCAAGGGTGCAGCCGAGCTCCAGTCCCAAGCCGGGAGTACCGGGGGTGCCATAGGACAGTTTGGGGACACCGGGGTCATCCTTTTCCTTTTGGAAGCCCTGTGGGTGTTCCTCCTCCCCCTGCTGGGCACTGTCGGGTTCCTTTCCCTTTCGCCTCGAGCGACCGCAGGGGTTTCTCTTCCCCTGTCTGGCCACCCACCTCTCAGCCTTCCAGTGGGTAGGCCACCGCCTCATCTACCCCTCCGGTCCTGGTGGCCTAATCGTGTGAGCAGGCTGCCCAAAGGATTAGGTTCCTGGGTCAAGTGGTCCTTTTTCTCTGGCAGACCACCTGATGCCATTCAGCAGGCCACCTGCTGGCCCTGGGACTTGGGCTGGCCCCCTGCACTTATGGCCACCCGCTGGGCCTTGGACTCCGGCCGGCCCCCTGAACTGTGGGACTCATGGGGGTGGGGTGGGTTAGTTTAGTTTTGGGGTTGGGGAGTGTTGTTGTGCTGTATGGTGGTGATTATCCTTCCCTTTTGAGTGGGGGGTAGGTTTTTTTTTGTTTTTTTTTCTGATGGTACGGTGGTTGTCTGGTAACCCACCCCTTGGGAGGGAGGGGGGGCACTGTCATGTTCGGGGCCGTCACCCTGAGCATGACTCGTGGCTGTTGGGTTTAATTATTGCTTATTAATTTCAGCTGGTGGATTGAGCGTCACTATCCACCAGTCCCACAGCCACGTCTCCTCCCCACCAGGCATCCACCAGCTGTATGGTTCACCACATACACACTCACACACTCATGCATGCACACACACTCATGCATGCACGCACACATACACACACACTCACATTCACACTCACGCACACACACATAGTTCTGTCAGTCACGCACCTGTTGCCACACGGCTGGTCTACTTGCTGTCATTAGGGCTTTGTACAAATAGCAGGGCAGTACGACCAGCCAGCGTGGCAGCAAAGCAATGTCAACTTTGGATATCCAGGCTCGCATCGGTTGGTTTTCCCTGGACTAAAATCGTGTTGTTCCCTCAGAGCCTTTCTACTCCAACACCTTCGTAAGTCTTCTTTTGTGCCTTTTTCTCCACTCCTGCTTAATTGGAGTGCGTTAGGCATTTCCTTTGACCAATCAAGCTTGTAGCCGGGTGTCTTTCCCTTTTGCTGTGACTGTATTTGGACTGTCTACACATTCACCCATTGTAAATAAACATTTTACTTACTCTGCGTTTTGGGCTTGCTGCTATTCCTTATGTTCGCTGCGAAGTTACGCAGTGAACATGACAGAGAGGTCGGTGTGCTTTCTCATCTAAAATGTTACCATGTATGGAAGTTATTGAGTAGCTACATAAAGAGCATATAAATATGAATGAATCTTTATTTTTCAGATATATTGAAAGATTAAAAGAAAGGAACAAAACATTATATCAAGAAAAAAATCCTTGATATAATGGGCAGCACGGTGGCGGAGTGGTTAGCACTGCGGCAGCACAGCAACTCACCCTTGGACGGGGGATCCTGGGTTTGATTCCAGGCCCCGACCAACAGTGATCTGTGTGGTTTGCATGTTCTCCCCGTGTCTGCATGGGTTTACTCCGGGATTTCTCTGGTTTCCTCCCACATGCCAAAAGCATGCAAGTTAGGTTAATTGGCATCAAAAACTGGGGATTCTAAATTGTCCTTAGGTATGACTGTGAGAGTGAATGGTTGTCTGTCCCTCTGTGTTGGCCCTGCGATGGACTGGCGATCTATCCATGGTGTACCCTGCCTCTCGCCCAAAGATGCTGGGATAGGTTCCAGCCCCCCTGCGACCCGAAAAGGATTAAGCTGTATCCACACATGTGTATTACTGTATGCCTCACATCTCAGATAAGAACAAAGAACTGAGTCTCCTTGGAGATAACAGGAAGCTGTGAAAGTGTAATCCTTGTTATGCAGGAGACGGCCTTGGGAGGATCCTTTGTGTGCCTAGAGACTGTGTCGAGGACCCTTTGTGGGCCAAGGACGGAGAGGGGGATGCTGAAGGATTAAAGGCGAAATGCACTGTGACTGGTGATTGTAATGCAATGTGAATTGTGAGCTGTGAGAGTCCTGGTTATATAAGGGACGGGTTTTTCTGAGAGTTCCTCTTTTGCAACTTTGTTGATGATGGTGAATGTGTAATAAAACTGCCATGAGACAAACCTGCCTCATCAATTACACATTTCCACAAAGCGGAAGAAGATGGATGGATGTGTGGAAGCACCCATTGTCCTAAATGAAGAGGATAAGAGACATTTTAACCTGTGGGGGGTTCCACACATCCCGCTGGTTAGACCCAAACACATGGATTGGAAAATGTTGGACATTTTGTCACCTCTACTGGGGAATATAGCCATCCATGGAAAACCAATACCTGACCTTAAGATAGAATATTCTCCTAAATTAGAAACATATGCATTGTCTCTTAACTGAGTAACCACAGCACAAAAGGCTGTGTGCACACTGACGCCCAGAAATCTCCTACATGACCAATCTTAACATTAACAAATGAGGGGATGAGAAAAATTTGAAGCAAATTCTAAATCTGTTATGGTAAAAGGTTAAACAGATGTAGAGCTAATAAAAGGAGCAGAGTACGACACCATATATTCAGAAACCCAGAAAGGTGTTAACCAGGTCATAAAACCAAAAGCAGCAGATGTCATCGCATCATCAGTCCTGTAGGAAACACCCTGACGCAAGGCCTGCAGGAATTAATGAAGCTCTAACTCTTTGTGCTCGTTATATGCCAGGATCACATATATTGATAAATGAGCTAATCCTCCAAATGCAATTTTCCACAGTGGTAGTCATCAGCAAATCTTGCACATCTCATACCTCCCCATAGAAACCAATTGCTGAGTACAGAGGAGGAGCTGAAGACCCCAAGACAGAGGATGATGATGAAGAAGACCATTGCACTATTACGCATTATTTGTAAACACAATGTGCTACTGATAATGCATGAATCATACATAGCTCACCACACACACACACGCAGGGGTGTGAGACTTATAGTATTCTTTCATTATTATTTACATCATGCTAATTACGGTTAGGTAGTCAGGATAATTGTGAAGGTTAGAAGCTCTAGAGGCTCGAATACAACAAGTATTCAATTCAATTCAACTTTATTTATATAGCGCCATTTCACAACAACAGTCATCTCATAGCACTGTCAACTGTAGGGGGGAACCCCCACAGTTGCAGAAAGACCCCAGCAATCGGGCGATCCCCTGTGAGCAAGCACTTGGCGACGGTGGAGAGGAAAAACTCCCTTTTAACAGGAAGAAACCTCCAGCAGAACCAGGCTCAGAGAGGGGCAGTCATCTGCTGCGACTGGCTGGGGGGTGAGGGGATAGAGAAGAAGAAAAGAACAGACATGTAGAGAGCAAACAGCATGATGGGGACTCAATCTATGGGAGAGAACAAACAGATGTTAATGACCAGCAAAAAAAATATTTCATAGAGAGTGAGGAAAGGAGTGAGGCCCAGTGCATTACTGGAGGTCCCCCGGCTGACTAAACCTATTAGCAGCATAACTAAGGGAGGGTTCAGAAACACATGATCCCTCCCTAATTATAGGCTATATCAAAAAGGTAGGTTTTAGCCCTATTCTTAAAAACAGAGATCGAGTCTGACTCCCGAATCCAGATTGGCAGCTGATTCCACAGGAGAGGAGCTTGATAACTGAAGGCTCTGCCTCCCATTGTACTTTTGGAGATTCTAGGTATTACAAGTAATCCTGCATTTTGGGAGCGTAGTGCTCTGTTAGGATAATACGGTAGTATCAGATCTTTTAAATAAAAAGGAGCCTGATTGTTTAGAGCTTTGTAAGTAAGAAGAAGGATTTTAAACTTAATTCTAAACTCTATGGGAAGCCAATGAAGGGAGGCCAGAACCGGAGAGATATGATCTCTCTTTCTAGTACCTGTTAAAACTCTTGCTGCAGCATTTTGGATCAGCTGAAGACTTTTTAAAGATGTTTTAGGACAGCCTGATAATAAAGAAATACAATAATCTAATCTCGAGCTAACAAAAGCGTGGATCAGTTTCTCAGCATCACTCTGAGACAAGATGCTCCTAATCTTGGCAATATTACGCAAATGATAGAAGGCAGTCTTAGAAACAAATTTAATATGTGAATTGAAGGACAAATCCTGATCAAAAATAACTCCAAGGTTCCTCACAAAGCTATTAAGAGAAAGAGTAACCGCATCCAAACTGAAAGTTTGATTTGGAAAGGAATTTCTAAGGTTTTTTGGACCAACAAGAATGACTTCAGTCTTATCTGAATTTAATAGCAGGAAATTACAAGTCATCCAAGCTTTGATTTCCTTAAGACAGGCTTCTAACTTGGCTAATTGATTACTATCATCTGGCTTCATTGACAGGTATAATTGTGTGTCATCTGCATAACAATGAAAATGTATACAGTGCTTTCTAATAATGTTGCCTAACGGAAGCATATATAAACTAAAAAGAGTAGGGCCTAGCACAGATCCCTGTGGAACTCCATGACTAAGCTTTGAGTTGAAAGAAAACTCATTATTTACATGAACAAACTGGAACCTATCAGATAAATAAGATCTAAACCATTGCAACGAAGTTCCATTAAGTCCAACATAGTGTTCTAATCTATCAAGTAGAATATTATGATCGATAGTATCAAAAGCTGCACTAAGGTCTAAAAGGACAAGTACAGAAACTAGTCCATTATCAGATGCAATGAGGAGGTCGTTAGTGACCTTCGCTAAGGCTGTTTCAGTACTATGATGGATTCTAAACCCAGATTGAAACTCTTCAAGTAAACCATTTCCCTGCAGGTGGTCAAATAATTGCGTAGCAACAACTCTTTCTAAGATTTTTGAAATGAAAGGGAGATTAGAGATTGGTCTATAGTTAGCTAAAGCTCCTAGATCTAGCGTTGGCTTTTTGAGTAAGGGTTTAATTACAGCCGTTTTAAAAGCCTGCGGTACATGGCCTAAAGTTAATGAAGAATTGATTATATGAAGAATAAAGCTACCAATAAGTGGGAAGACTTCTTTAAATAACCTGGTAGGAATAGGGTCTAAAAGACAAGTTGAAGGTTTGGATGAGGAAACTCCATCCATCCATCCATCTTCTACCGCTTTTCCGGAGGTCCGGGTCGCGGAGGCAGCAGTTCAAGCAGAGAAGCCCAGACTTCCCTCTCCCCAGCCACCTGCTCCAGCTCTTCAGAGGGGATACCAAGGCGTTCCCAGACTAGCTGGGAGACATAGTCTCTCCACCGAGTCCTGGGTCTGCCCCGGGGTCTCCTCCCAGTGGGACGTGCCTGAAACACCTCAAGTGGGAGGCGTCCAGGAGGCATCCTAATCAGATGCCCATACCACCTCAACTGACTCCTTTCAATGTGGAGGAGCAGCGGTTCTACTCTGAGCCTCTCCCGGATGACTGAGCTCCTCACCCTATCTCTGAGGGTGAGTCCAGCAATCCTACGGAGAAAGCTCATTTCAGCCGCTTGTATCCGCGATCTCGTTCTTTCGGTCATTACCCAAAGCTCGTGACCATAGGTGAGAGTAGGAACGTAGATTGACTGGTAAATCGACAGCTTTGCCTTAGAACTAAGCTCCCTCTTCACCACAACAGACCGGTACAACGTCCGCATCACTGCAGATGCTGCTCCAATCCGTCTGTCGATCTCTCGCTCCATTTTCCCCTCACTCGTGAACAAGACCCCAAGATACTTAAACTCCTCCACTTGGGGCAGGAGCCTGTCCCCAACCCGGAGAGGACAATCCACCTTTTTCCGGCTGAGGACCATGGACTCGGACTTGGAGGTGCTGATTCTCATCCCAGCCGCTTCACACTCAGCGGCAAACCGTCCCAGCAAGAGCTGTAGGTCATTGCTGGATGAAGCCAACAGGACAACATCATCTGCAAACAACAGAGATGAGATCCTGTGGTCACCAAGCATGACACCCTCCATTCCCTGGCTGCGCCTAGAAATCCTGTCCATAAAAATTATGAACAGGACCGGTGACAAAGGGCAGCCCTGGCGGAGTCCAACTCTCACTGGGAATGACTCCGACCGAGTGTTGGCAATGCGAACTAAACTCTCACAACGGTCGTACAGAGACCGAATAGCTCGTAACAACAAGCCCGATACCCCATACTCCCGAAGCACCCCCCACAAAAATCCACGAGGGACGCGGTCAAATGCCTTCTCCAAGTCCACAAAACACATGTAAACTGGTTGGGCAAACTCCCACGAACCCTCAAGAATTCTCGAGAGGGTAAAGAGCTGGTCCGATGTGCCACGGCCAGGACGAAAACCACATTGCTCCTCCTGAATCCGAGGTTCGACCAACGGCCGGACTCTCCTCTCCAGTACCTTGGCATAGACCTTCCCAGGGAGGCTGAGGAGTGTGATCCCTCTAAAGTTGGAGCACACCCTCCGGTCCCCTTTTTTGAAGAGAGGAACCACCACCCCGGTTTGCCATGCCAAAGGCACTGCCCCCGACCTCCACGCAATGTTGCAGAGGCGTGTCAACCATGACAACCCAACAACATCCAGGGCCTTGAGGTACTCGGGGCGAATCTCGTCCACCCCCGGGGCCCGGCCACCAAGGAGATTTTTAACCACCTTGGCGACCTCAGCCCCTGTGATAGGCGAGTCATCCCCCTCGTCCCCAAACCCTGCTTCCTCTGTGGAAGGCGTATCAGTGGGATTGAGGAGATCCTCGAAGTATTCCTTCCACCGCCCGACGATATCCCCAGTTGAAGTCAACAGTGTCCCATCCGCACCATACACAGTGTGGACGGGGAGCTGCTTTCCCCTCCTGAGCCGCCGAACAGTTTGCCAGAATCTCTTTGAAGCCGACCGAAAGTCTTGTTCCATGGCCTCACCGAACTCCTCCCATACCCGGGTTTTTGCTTCAGCAACCACCCGAGCTGCACTCCGCTTGGCCTGCCGGTACACCTCAGCTGCTTCGGGAGTCCCACAAGCCAACCAAGCTTGATAGGACTCCTTCTTCAGCTTAATGGCCCCCCTCACCACTGGTGTCCACCACTTGGTTCGGGGGTTGCCACCACGAGATGCACCGACCACCTTGCGGCCGCAGCTCTGGGCTGCCGCTTCAACAACAGAGGTGGAGAACATGGCCCATTCAGACTCCATGTCTCCAGGAGACATGGAGTCCCTCCCTGCAGGAGGGATCATGGAAGTCCGGTGCTATGTGGATTAGGTGGCAGTCAAAGGCGGAGACCTTGGCGGACTGATCCCAAGCTTTCTAAACTGGATGAGGAAACTATTTTGTCTAACTCACAAAGGTCGATTGGAGTAAACTCATCAAGACAGACATCAATAGAAGGAGTTGTAGTAGTTACAGTATTTAAGTTAACTGTGGGAAGAATCTGATTGATTTTATCTCTGATGGATGAAATTTTATTATTGAAAAAGTTCATAAAGTCCTGACTAGTAAGCTTTAAGGGAATGCTAGGATTGACAGAGTCCTGACTCTTTGTCAACCTGGCTACAGTACTGAAAAGAAACCTGGGATTATTCTTGTTCTCTTCTATTAATGCAGAGTAATAACTCGTTCTAGCTTTTCTAAGAGATTTTTTATAAATTAGAAGATGATTTCTCCAAGCTAAATAGATTTCATCTAAATTAGTGGAGCGCCATTTTCTTTCTAATTGACGAGTCTTCTGTTTTAAGGTACGAGTTTCTGTGTTGAACCAAGGAGTTAGAAATCTCTGATTAGACTTTTTCTTTTTTAAGGGGGCCACCAAGTCTAGAGTCTGATGCAGAGAAGCTGAAACACTATCCACCATGTTATCAATTACAGAAGGAGCAAGCTGTCTATAGCTTATTTCCGTTGTGTTGACACATGGCATAGAGGAAACAATCTGCATAAATTTGGAAACAGCATCATCTGAGAGGCATCTACTGTAATAATATTTTTATTTAGGAGCCAAATAGTCAGAAATAGTAAAATCAAAGGTTAACAGACAATGGTCTGACAGTACAGGGTTATGAGGAAACACTAAAGGATTTTCTATTTCTATGCCATATGTCAAAACAAGGTCCAATGTATGGTGGAGGTAATGAGTAGAATTTCCTACTTTCTGAGAAAACCCAATCGAATCTAATATTGAATTGAATGCCACATTAAGGCAGTCACTATCTACATCCACATGTATATTAAAGTCCCCTACTATAATTATTCTATCAGATTTCAGCACTAAATCAGCTAAGAAATCAGCAAATTCGGATAAAAATTCTGAGTAGGTTGATGGGGGACGATAAACTATGGCAAATAAAATTGGGTTTAACCTAAAATTGCTAAAGTGCCCAATACTGAGGACCAGGCCCTCAAAGGAATTATAACATGTTTTTTGCTTTACATTAACTAGTAATTTGGAATGGTAAATTGTTGCTACTCCTCCTCCACGACCAGAACTTCTGGGATTTTGACAGTTTAAATAACCAGAGGGAGTTGATTCATTTAAACCAACATAATCCTCTTGTCCTAACCAAGTCTCTGTGAGGGAAATTAAATCAATCTGATGATCAATTAACAAATCATGGACTAACAGAGACTTGGGAGTTTGAGACCTAATATTCAACAAACCACATTTAATTTTTAAATTATGAGGAGGAACAGAGGCCAAATCATTCAATTTAGAGGCTTTATGTTTAATTTGAGTTTTACCAATATTTTGCTTTATCACTTTGGGATGCTTATACATTATATTTTTATTCACTTTGGAGGGAGCAGACAACGATTCTCTGATGGGGAAGTCAGGGGCTAAGTTGAGGGGTGGCGGATGAAGAGGAGCTGCAGAGAGGCGTGTAAGACTGCGACTCTGCTTCCTGGTCCCAACTCTGAGTAGTCATGGTTTTGGAAATTTGGATAAAAAAGATGCCAGATTGTTAGATAAATGAGAAGCACCATCCAAAGTGGGATGAATGCTGTCTCGTCTCATAAGACCAGGTTTTCCCCAAAAAGAGCTCCAATTGTCAATGTAGCCCACGTCATTTTTAGGACACCACACAGACAGCCAGCGGTTCAAGGATGACGAGCGGCTAAACATGTCATCACTGGTCAGATTGGGGAGGGGCCCAGAGAACACTACAGTGGCTGACATCGTTTTTGCAAAGTCACACACCGATTCTATATTAAGTTTCGTGACTTCCGACTGCCGGAGACGGATGTCATTAATGCCGGCGTGAATAACAATTGTGGAATATTTACAGTTACTTTTAGCCAGCATTTTCAAATTTGACTCGATGTCGCCTGCTCTGGCCCCAGGAATGCATTGGACTATGACCGCTGGAGTCTCTAGGTTCACGTTTCTGACTACAGAGTCGCCAATGATCAGAGTTTTTTCCTCAGTGGGTGTGTCGCTGAGCGGGGAAAAACGATTAGAAACGTGAACAGGTTGGTGGTGTACCGGGGCTTTGCGACTAGGCTTCCTTCTCACCGTCACCCACCCAGTCTCCTCGCTGCTGAGGAGAGCCGAGGGACCGCTGACAGTGAGCCTAAGCTAGCTAGCTCCGCTGCAGCTAATGGGCGTCCGTCAAGATTAACTGGCGCAGACGGTGTTTCAATGCAGCGGAGCCGGGATTCCAAATCAGACAACCTCGCCTCGAGCGCCTCAAAAAGACAACATTTATTACATTTACCGTTATCGCTAAAAGAGGCAGAGGTGTAGCTAAACATCTGACAGAGAGAGCACACCAGAGGAGGAGAGGAAAGAGAGCTAGTAGCCATAGCTAGTGGCTAGAGAGCAAACCACACAGGCAGACAGCAAAACAGGAAGTGACTATACGTTACCACAAGGAAGTGACGATCCTGACTATCAGGTCAAGTATGGATAAGGATGTCCCCTAACTTTGATCAAGTTTGTTTACTGCCAACTTACACTGCTCATCACACTAGGTCTCATCACCCAGCTCACTCATCATACCAAACCCACTGCTGAACACATATGTAGGTCCCATTACCCAGCTCACTTATCACAACACAACCACTGCTTGTAGCTTTCATATAGCTGACAATCACACACTCAAGGCTAATGGGACATAACTTACAACAGCACATGGCCAACTACAGATGTAGTGCATAGGGATAAAACGGTACAGCCTCCAGCGATTGTGGTGACAACCCCTCAGGCCGTTATTGATCCTGTCCTGGCCGAGCCCTTTGTATCGGCACCCAAGCAAAGGTACAGGGTGCAGGGAAGGTGCATGCGGGGGGGGGGGGGGCAGACCATCACGACGTGTACCTGCTACGTAGAAAAGGAGGTTGTAGGGCTAGTGACTGTATGACTTCAGTCCCTAGAAGAAGAATGGACTGGTACTCATGCGCACCCACCGCACCTCCAGCATCAGGGGTAGAGCCAGATCAGCCACACAGAGGAGACGGCATTTTCCAACGCTACCCCTCACAGTGGAAGCTACGGTGGGCACAGGGGCTCGAGCTTCATCAACACCAGCATCTCTACCTCTGTCCAACTACCTGGGACAGCATCACTGAACTGTTCACTGGCTGGACTGGATGTTGTATACGCTCTGCTGCATCCACCCAACTGTCCTATAGACCTCATGGGACGAGATGTGCCTCTGACAGCGTGGGCACACAGTTGTTTTGCTTCTAATGGTACCGGTGTGTGTCTACGAGATGGGACTGTGCTCCACAGCTGCGGATACAGGAAGCAGACACAGAGGAAGGTCAAAACCCTGTTGCAACCATGTGATGACTGCAGCTGAATGATGTGAGCCCTGGCAAAGGTCAACCAGTGGACAAAGGTTTTGTGGGCTTCGTGGATTGATCCTGTTCGATCTTATGACCCCCACATGATCCACTCCACTGGACAAAGAACTATTCACATGATGATCAGGAGGAGACCTCGGTGGGGGTGCAGGACTTGGTGAACAAGGACAATTATGTGACTGCAGTTCATCTTGACAAGGACGTGTTGCCTCGGTACGCCCTCTTAGACATCGCTGCACTGCGCTGGGGTGTCCACAAGGGGGGACGCAAGGGTATCAGAACCAGAGGTGCAAGCCTATCTTGGGTTGACTGACTGGGTTGACATGATAAAATCATGCCAAAAGGGGGAGTGAAAGGGTTATGAAAAGTTAAAGAGTGCCAAAATAATAATTCTGTAGGTAATCTCCCATTATGCCCTACACATATTGTATACATATTTTGTTTGCATTCTTATGAACAAATATGTTGTGTTAAACTCTGATAAACAGGAATTAGACAGAGCTATAGAGCCCTCTTTCTTTTCTCTCTCACTTCTTTTAGTCAGGTCTATTACAATAGTTGCACACCCAAACCAACACACACACACTTTTGATAGAACATTTTAGGGGACAGTTAACAAGAATAGCGGATGGCCTGTTCACGTCAGAGTTAAAATGGCCAATCAGACGGTTGCGTACAAGCCCATCCTGTTGTACGGGGTTGGTCTAACCAACCCGAGAAGATGAATGTAAGTTGCACCCTGAAGTCGCAGGCAGTCTGGCGACGCTCCTGAGGGGGCTGCGTCACGCTGCACCCAGCGCTGCTTGCTTTACATGTGACCTCTAAATAAATGTTGCATCTTTAAATTGAAGAATTCTTTGGCTTATTCTTGGATCTTTCAGTCAAATAATTGTGATTTTAACGCATCCATAGAGTATGATGATATTTTTGAGCTGGACTTAAAGGACATAATGAAGGATTTTTCTTCAAAGAAGGCCAGAAGAAAAAACTTCTAAAAAGGTAAGATATGCTATTTGCAGTGCTTTCCACAACCTGCGCAGGTTTTTCCATTGCTGCTGTTGATGATGATGACAATGATTTTATTCAATAAATAAAATGTACATATAAATCCAATATATACAATATATATCTACAAAAACATTCTATAAATTAGGATGACACAATAAAGAGCAAGCACTTATTTCCATGTTATGCATTGTGTAGAGATTTATTGTTATTGGCTTTTATAGGTGTTTTATTGTTGGTACAAGTATTAATGTAAATATGAATGTGAGTAGGAATGAAGATTTCTTTTCATGACCAACACACATACAGTGGTGTGAAAAAGTGTTTGCTCCCTTCCTGATTTATCATTTTTTTGTATGTTTGTCACACTTCAATCTTTCAGATCATCAAAGAAGTTTAAATATTTGACAAACATAGCACAAGTAAACACAAAATGCAGTTTTTAAATGAAGGTGTTTATTATTAAGGGTAAAAAAAAAACATCCAAACCGACTTGGCCCCATTGTGAAAATGTGACCCCCCCCCCAAAAAAAACATAACTGTTGCTTATCACATCTTTGGAAGGCTGAGTTCAATTTCTCTAGCCACACCCAGGCCTGATTATTGATACACCTGTTCTCAATCAAGAAATCATTTAAATAGGACCTGCCTGACAAAGTGAAGTAGACCAAAAGATCATCAAAAGCTAGATATCATGCTGCAATCCAAAGAAATTCAGGAACAAATGAGAAACAAAAAACTGAGATCTATCAGTCTGGAAAAAGTTATAAAGCCATTTCTAAAGCTTTGAGACTCCAGCGAACCACAGTGAGAGCCATCATCCACAAATGGCAAAAATATGGAACAGTGGTGAACCTTCCTGGTAAGGCAAAAATGGCCTGCGTCACAGAGTTCCAAGATGAAAACCACTGCTGAGCAAAATGAACATAAAGGCTCATCTCAATTTTCTTCTTCTTCTTTTAGATTTGATTGGCAGTTGGCAACCAGCTCACAGGTGCATTACCGCCACTGACTTGATTATCATGACTCTATATCTTTGTATAAGGAGTTCTTAGAAGGAGTTCTGAACAACTCCTTTTGTGTGAAAAAATTATCCGTCCTTGGACTGTGTCCTGGACACTCAGGAGCTGTGCCAGAACACATCTTGATGATCCCCAAGACTTTTGGGAAAATACTCTGTGGACTGATGAGACAAAAGTTTTTGGAAGGTGTGTGTCCCATCACATCTGCCGTAAAAATAACACAGCATTTCCGAAAAGGAATATCATAACAACAGTAAAATGTGGTGGTGGTAGTGTAATGGTCTGGGGCTGTTTTGCTGCTTCAAGACCTGGAAAACTTGCTGTGGTAAATGGAACCATGAATTCTGCTGTCTACTAAAACTTTCTGAAGGAGAATGTCCGTCCATCTGTTCATGACCTCAAGCTGAAGCGCACTTGGGTTCTGCAGCAGGACAATAATCCAAAACACACCAGCAAGTCCACTTCTGAATGGCTTAAGAAAAACAAAATGAAGACTTTGGAGTGTCCTAGTCAAAGTCCTGACCTGAATCCGATTGAGATGCTGTGGCATGACCTTAAAAAGGTGGTTCATGCTCAAAAACCCTCTAATGTGGCTGAATTACAACAATTCTGCAAAGATGAGTGGGCCAAAATTCCTCCACAGTGCTGTAAAAGACTCATTGCCAGTTATCGCAAATGCTTGATTGCAGATGCTGCTGCTAAGGGTGGCCCATGAAGTTATTAAGTTTAGGGGGCGATCACTTTTTCACACAGGGCCATGTAGGTTTGGATTTTTTTCCCCCTTAATAAACACCTTCATTTAAAAACTGCATTTTGTGTTTACTTGTGTTATCTTTGTCTAATATATAAATTTGGCAGGGCGGCAGTGACTCAGGAGGTAGAGCAAGTTGTCCAATAACCACAAGGTTTGTGGTTCAAATCTCGCTCTCCCCGGATATCCTGCCATTGTGTCCCTGGGCAAGACACTTCACTCCCAATTGCTCCTGGTGGGTCTGGAAGTGTCATGTTAGGTAGTATGCCGCCATCAGTGTGTGAATGTGTGTGTGACTGGGTGGATAGCAGGATCTGTAAAGTGCTTTGGTCATCAAGAGATGAGAATAAAAGCGCTATATAAGTGAATGCCATTTAAATTTGTTTGACTAGTGCATGCCCATAGTAAGCAAGTATTTCTGCAGGTGTAAGCAAGTATGTCAGCACTCATTCAGTGATGCCTGCCTTTGATCTTTGATGATGTCTTAGTGAGTCCTATGATCTTGGATGATGTCATAGCAAGTGGTATGATTGTGAGTCATGCCTGCGTTTGATCTTTGTTGATGGCATAGCGATGCCGTACTACTTCGAATGGGTGTAAGATTTCCAGAGTTACACACAAACTGACAGATTTCTTGAATTTATCGAGTGATATTTTTTAAGATTTCCAGATTTACTGCTTTGAATGGGTGTGGTTTAAAGTGCTCTGTCCTATTGTGTATATGACAGCATGGTCATTTTGACTATATGATGACATCGCGAGTCCTCATGTTCACTGTTTATGACATCATAAAGACATCAAGGACAGCATCATATCATACTATGTCGGGCAGGCATCACTCTATATGACATCATAAAAACATGAAGGCAGGCTTGACAGACGGACAGACACACACACACACAGATTTCTTGAATTTATAGAGTGATGATCTGAAACCTTTAAGTGTGACAAACAAAAAAATGAGAAACCAGGAGGGGGCAAACATTTTTTCACACGTCTGTTAGCTTGTTTGGGCATCAGTCCAAAAGGATGGACAATTTTATTAATAATTCTGTATATGTACCAATAATGAATCAGTCTCAAAAAACCTGTGACTTCTTGTCTGCTTTTAATCAAGAAGATGGACATGAAATAAAACAATAACTCCGATATGTCTTTTCAATAGTTTAATAAGAAATTTCAGAAAAGATTAACACATTGGGATAACTAAGACAGGGAATTCAACATGCATCATGAGCACCATAGACTGTTATTGAATTTCTAAGCATTTCATGTGGATCAAACATTTGTGGAACCAAAGAAACCATAGTTTAACTTGGCAATGTGATGGAAAATGGAAAACCATAAAACAGCACTGGTTAAGAAAAGTGGATGCAATTTTATGAAGAAAATGATGATTAAGCTACGTATTTTATAAAAAGGAAAATTGGTGGTACTCTGAAAAGGAACGGAGGTTAACGAAAAGCCAAATGCATTTGAAGTTCTGAAAGGAGTTTGAGCTGCTAGGTTTATAGAACTTATACCAGGAATATTCTGAAGAATTAAACCTCATTCAGACAACAGACCTTCCGCACAGCAGAGTCAGATTGTTCCCCAGTGGTAGCAGGGCCTCCCACCTGCCAACCTTGATCCAGATGGATGTCCGTGGATTCTGTTGAGAGACTGGCAGACAGGTTCTACCACAAGGTCATGCTCCTGAGATCGCAAACGTGAGCTGGGTGTTCAGCATGCTGGGTGAGGTCGTCTTTATGCACTGAAAATGGAATTTGGCCAGGTTGCCAAATTCCTGATGATATTTGTTTATCATTCAAGTCCAATCAGAAAATCAAGCTGGAAAAAAAAAAAAAAAAACACAAATCTGTTTCTTCCGATGTGTTGTGGTAAGAAAAATTGACTTAAGTTTAGTAAAAAGCAAACAAAATCTTCTTAACATGGTAATTTAAGGAAAAGGAGTAAAATAGGAAAAAAGTGAATTTAAAAGAAAAGGAAAAGAATTTTCACAAAGCATGATAGGCTCTGGGCCTACTTAAAAAGGGAAAAAATGGGAGAGCAGAAAATCTGCTCCTTCAAAGGTCAGTCCCTGCTGCTTGACTCAACTGACCAACCCTAACTGCAGACAAAGTAAAGTTTTTCTCAGGGTGTGGTAGGATCTCACTAAATTTCTTGACAACTGAACTTGACCAGTTACACTGTTTCCTTGTTTGGCAAAGGTCATAAACTGACTAAAAAAGGCAATGCAGGCAGACTTGGAAGCTGATTGGTCAGTTCAAAGTTCTGAGGTCTCCCACAGGAAGAGGAGAGAGAGAAATTTGATATGAAAAGTGAAATCCACCTAAAAAATGTTATGCTGCCCATTAACCATAAATTCTTTAAAACTGTAGTGACTAAGATAATCTACTTAATAATAAAGGAACAACCACTGTGTCTACATTGTTAATGTGATTAGTTTCTTTTTGGAGGGAATGCAAAAATTAATTTCTTCCTGAAAATAAAGCAACACATATCAAATCATATCAATAAAAGATTTCAAACCACAATTGCCCATCGCATGGTCTGGCCATGTCTTCAATAGTGTCCTGCGAAGTATCTTCTGAAAAATTAGAGTCTTGAGTGTGGCGTGAATTGCCTATAAAAATATTTGTCATAAGGTACAGGAATTATTTATTTTAGTTAATAGTGGATGTGAAAGGAGGCGGAGTTAAACCATCACTTCTACACCCGCTAAATCAAATAAAAGCACTCGTAAAAGGGGCACCAGTCCTGACGGACAATAATATTAACTTTAATTTTATTTAATTTTGTACCTTCAATTACTTAATGAATCAGTCTCAAAGTTTTCAGTGAGTTCTTGTCCTGCCGTGATTAGGAAACCTGTATATGCGAAAGGAAAACGCTTCAACTGCTCTCATTTACCCTTTTATTAAACTCATTCAGGTTACATGGCATGGCGTTCAAATGATGGATAAATAGATTTAAATGATGACAGCGTAATATATCACATCAACTGATATTGGGTTCCTGAACATAACATCCAGCGTTACACCTCTGTAGAACCAAGGAGGAACCAGACTTATGTTTCAACGGTAAATGAGGCTGAAATGTTTTAACAAAACAGCGCAATTTTATGGAGAAAATTCATAAGCTAATTATCTAAAAATGACTTCTGAATTAATCTACAAAAATTTAAGGGCAGTTACTTAAAAATGACTAAGAGTTTTCCTTCAGTTTATAGTTTTATCCTGTGGCTGAGAGACTAATTGAGCCCTGAAATACGGGCCATATTCAATTGTAATTTAATTGTTAGGACATCACGTTTTAACCCAGCAGATAGGAGAAATAAGAGTTTCACTCTCACAACAGCTGTAGGTCCACGTTTCCGCGGGTCGGTACCGCTGGGTTTTGAAGTTAGGACGTCGGAGGAAGCGGCTGCTGTTCTCACAGCCATGGAGGTGATAACTCAGCTGGGGGCCCTGGAGACCGTGGCAGCCGTGGATGGTTTGTCTCAGGGCGGCATGAAAAGTCCTTGGAAAAGAGTCCGAATTTGAGGTCTCTTGTAGCGGGATAGACCAAAAAAACTGAAGGAAAATCTTCTCAGTCTCTGTTCACTTTAACTTAGGCAAATTAAAGGTCCACTTTAACGGCATGAAAAGTCATGAAAAAAATGAGAAAAACATTTACTAGGATAAGAATGGCTTCTGAGGTGAAGGAAAAAAAGTTTGAGAATTTGATTCTCTAAAAGGATCGAGCTCTAAAGAAAAATGGTTTCTCCTCAGTGACCAGAATATAACGAAAGACTTGACAAACACACAAAGAACAGAATAAAACTTCACAGGACCTTGAAACGGTGGAATAAAATCTTCTTCTGAGATCTAGATTACTATTCTGCTTCTTTAATCTTAACTTAGTTCCTAATCTTTCTCAAAATCTCTTTCTTTCTTCTTTCTGTGTTTCTAATTCTTAATTCTCTCACCGTTCTCTTTTTCTGGCTACTTGTTACATTGTTACTTTACTTCTTGCTAATCTTACTGTCTTACTTTTTTGTCTGATCTTATTTCTTACTCTGCTCTAAACTCAAATCTAACTTCTCTCTTTTAAAGTTACCTCGCCGGGTTGTAAAACTGATGATGTCGATCGCAAGACTGACCAATCGACTTTTTCAGAAGCAGTTTGAAATGGCTGCCATCCAATGTGAGAACATTTCTTTGTTTGAGAGCAGTCAATCAAACGAAGACACCATCCCATGAAATTGCAGAGGGAAAATCAACACTCAGTCAGTTCTTATGAAATTAGGTGCTCAATATAAAATCTAACTAAATTAAATGACTTGGCTAATATTTGGTGATCATGCATTTATACCATTACTCCAATATTACATTTGTTTGAATAACACTCATGAATATAACATTTCTTATACATAATTATAATACATGCATTCACATTTAGATCAAAATGCAGCAAACCATGCAGCAAACCATGGTTGGTGATAAAAGAGGGATGATTTTCAGTGTCCTTAGGATCCAGAGGATAAGCTGAAAGAAACTTAATGTTTAGAACAAATTAAAAGTCATCTTACATACTGGAAACACATTTCGTAGGTATCCACTAGGAGGTACTGTTGAGCTGTAGATGATTTCCTTTAGTATCTGGGAGAAAACCTGGATAGTATCGTGGGCTATAAACCCGTCAGATTAAGCGGTTTATGACTCTCTTTTTAAGACATTGGTTTCCTGTGAAAAGATACGTTATCCAAATGCAGTGTTCATGTTGGAGGTCTGGTCTCTTGAGTTTTATGTTCCTTTGAGCCTTTAAAAGCAAATTCTGATCCTTACAATCTCTGCAAGAGGCAACTGTTTACATTGGGGTCCTGGGAAAGCAAGCATCTTTGGTCAGGCGTGGAAAAGGCCTGCATGAGTCGACATAAAAGCCAGTGATATTTCTGAAAAGGCAGAAAAGTGGTATTCCTGTGTAATGAATAAAGTGAAATTCCTATAAAATGAAGAGAAGTGATCTTTTGTCTTGGTTTGAGGAGACGATGATGCTACATGAGAGAAGAATATTTAATTCATGTTGTGATCTCCCCATGCGCTTTTACGCAGTGCACAGAGGAAAGGAGATAAATCCACTGGCAGGAGATCGCTGTGCATATTTATTGACAAACATGATAATACAGTCCAAAAACAACAGATGAGAGGCACATGATACACAAGGAATACTTCAAGGACGCTCTACAGAACACAGGTGAGGACTAACCGGGAGGAATTGTTCCAAAGCACAGTCAGGCGGAACTGCAGCAGGGGAACGGAAGGGTGAGCCCAGAAAAGGAACCGTCAGATGGGACTGGCTGGCAGGGGCAAAGGAGATTGTACTCACGAGGCTGGAGCAGTCCGAGTAAGTCCAAGCAATAGTCCCAGCAGAACAAAAACTAGCAGCATAGAAAGATAAACACCACACAGAGTGATGCAGTACCGATAAACAGGCAGGGCATCTGGTCATGTGCGGCGTAGCAAAAACACAGAGTTGAATAAACCCAGTGAAGGACAATAATCCGGTAATGCTAGACTGGCAAAGAGCTGCTCAAGTACCAGTACTAATGGCAGAGGGAGATTGGTTGCACCTGGGCGAGGAGCGGGAAAAGTAATTACCGGGAGTGGAACCAGCTGACTGTAACGAGAGGGGAGTGTGGTCGGACTGGCAAGCTGTCAGACAGCACCCACACAAATGTAGGCCAAAGAAGGCTGCCTCACAGCTGCTGGCCAGAAAACAGTGGCTACAGGTACGGGAAAAAACTAAGAAACAGAAACTACAGGAGCACTCAAAAGATAACACAATACACAAAATACACAGATGAACCTGACACACAAAAGGGTCAGAACCTAGGCCGAAGGACAACCCAGCTCGGTTCGTGACAATTCAGTTTAATTCAATTCAACTTTATTTATATAGCGCCATTTCACAACAATCATCTCATAGCACTTTCAACTGTAGGGGAAACCCCCACAATTGCAGAAAACCCCCAGCAATCAGGCGATTCCCGGAGAGCAAGCACTTGGTGACGGTGGAGAGGAAAAACTCCCTCTTAGCAGGCTGAAACCTCCAGCCAAACCAGGCACAGGGAGGGCCAGTCATCTGCTGCGACTGGTTGGGGGGTGAGGGGATAGAGAGGAAGAAGAAAAGAACAGACATGTAGGGAGCAAATAGCACGATGGGGACTCAACCTATGGGAGAGAACAATCAGATGTTAATGACCAGCAAAAATATTTGAGAGTGAAGAAAGGAGTGAAGCCCAGTGTATTGTTGGAGGTCCCCCGGCTGTCTAAACCTATTAGCAGCATAACTAAGGGAGGGTTCAGGGGCACATGATTCCACCCTAATTATAGGCTATATCATAAAGGAAGGTTTTAACCCTATTCTTAAAAACAGAGATCGAGTCTGCCTCCTGAATCCAGATTGGCAACATGTTCCACAGGAGAGGAGCTCGATAACTGAAGGCTCTGCCTCCCATTGTACTTTTGGAGATTCTAGGTATTACAAGTAATCCTGCATTTTGGGAGCATAGTGCTCTGTTAGGATAATAGGGAAGTATTGGATCTTTTAAAAAAAAGGGGCCTGATTATTTAGAGCTTTGTAAGTCAAAAAGATTTTAAACTTAATTCTAAACGGAATTAAGTTTAAAAATGGATGCTCAATAGACTGAATGGAGAGATGGGGGATGAGACGTCAGCATGGGATCATCTTTGGATATATGTGAAAACAACCTTTGACTAATGGTTTAGGATAAATTTTAGTGATTTGCCAAGAGATAACCATGTCCTATTTTATATATTAGTACTTTGTATATTCACCATATGTACGACAAGCTGTCTGGTATTATCCTTTTTTTATGCATCATGTACAGGGCCTACCAAAGAAAACTTAATAAAAACTTAAATTTAAAAAAAAAAAAAGCAACTTAATTCTAAACTCTATGGGAAGCCAATGAAGGGAGACCAGAACTGGAAAGATATGATCTCTCTTTCTAGTACCTGTTAAAACTCTTGCTACAGCATTTTGGAACAGCTGAAGACTTTTTAAAGATGATTTAGGACAACCTGATAATAAAGAGTTACAATAATCTAATCTAGAGCTAACAAAAGCATGGATTAGTTTCTCAGCATCACTCAGAGACAAGATGTTCCTAATCTTGATAATATTACACAAATGATAGAAGGCAGTCTTAGAAACCAGTTTAATATGTGAATTAAAAAACAGCTCTTGATCAAAAATAACTCCAAGGTTCCTCAAGGTTCCTCACAGCACTCTTAAGAGAAAGAGTAACTGCATCCAAACTAAGAGTTTAATTTGGAAAGGTATTTCTAAGGACTTTTGGACCAACTAGAATGACTTCAGTCTTATTTGAATTTAATAGCAGGCAATTAAAAGTCATCCAAGCTTTGATTTCCTTAAGACAGGCCTCTAACTGGGCAAATTGATTAGTATCATCTGACTTCATTGACAGGTATAATTGTGTGTCATCCGCATAACAATGAAAATGTGTACAGTGCTTTCTAATAACTAGTGCATACTTGTGCATGCCCGTGCATACCTGTGCATGCCCGTAGAAACCAAGTATAAGCAAGTATTTCTGCATGCCCGTAGAAAGCAGGTGTAAGCAAGCACGTCAGCACTCGTTCAGTGATGCCTGCCTTTGATCTTTGATGGTGTCATAGCGAGTCCTAGGATCTTTGAGGAAGTCATAGCAAGCGCTATGATCGTGATGACTGCCTTTGATCTTTGATGTCATAGTGAGTCCTATGATCTTTGACGATGGCAGAGGGAGTCCTATGATGCCTGCATTTGATCTTTGATGACATAGCGAGTCCTATGATCTTTGATGATGTCATAGCAAGTCCTATGATCATGAGTGATTCCTGAGTTTGATGTAACCTGCCTCTCGTCCTAAGATGCTGGGATAGGCTCCAGCCCCCCCACGACCCAAAAAGGATTAAGCGGAAGAAGATGGATGGACGGATGCATCTTTGATGATGTCATAGCAAGCCCTATGATCGTGAGTTATGTCTGCCTTTGATCGTTGATGTCCTATGATTGTGAGTGAGCGTGAGTGATGCCTGCCTTTGATCTTTGATGATGTCATAGCGAGTCCTATGATCGTGAGTAATGCCTGCCTTTGATCTTTGATGTCCTATGATCGTGAGTGATGGCTGCCTTTGATCACACAGACACACACAGATTTTCTTGAATCACTCTATACTATGGTGTCTATATGACATCATATAGACATCATAGGCACATCATAGGCACATCATAGGTGATCCTATGATCTTTTAGCGAGCCGTCGTGACAGAAAGGCAGGCAGAGAGACAGACACAAACACACACACACACACACACACACACAGATTTCTTCTTTTAGATTTGATTGGCGGTTGGTAACCAGCTTACAGGTGCATTACCGCCACTGACCTTATTAAATTTAAAAAGTAACTTAATTAGAGTAAAAAGGGAATCAGTAAGAGGGAAGAAAGTCTAAGCTCTTTAACTGCTGCTTCATCACTCTATATTTTTGTATAAGGAGTTCTCGGGCGGCACGATGGTGGAGTGGTTAGCACTGCGGCAGCACGGTAATTCACCCTTGGCTGGGGGATTCTGGGTTATATATCCCAGCCCCCAACCAACAGTGATCTGTGCGGAGTTTGCATGTTCTCCCCGTGTCTGCGTGGGTTTACTCTGGGACTTCTCCGGTTTCCTCCCACATGCCAAAAACGTGCAAGTTAGGTTAATTGTCATCAGACTGGGGATTCTAAATCGTCCTTAGGTATGACTGTGAGAGTGAATGGTTGTGCGTCTCTCTGTGTTGGCCCTGTGATGGACTGGCGATCTGTCCAGGGTGTACCCTGCCTCTCGCCCAAAAATGCTGGGATAGGCTCCAGCCCCCTGCAACCCAAAAAGGATTAAGCGAAAGAAGATGAATGAATGAATGAATGAGTTCTTATAAGGAGATCTGAACAACTCCCTTTGTGTGAAAAAAATTATCCATCCTTGGACTGTGTCCTCGGCGGCGTCGACTGAATCATATCACTCTATGCCCGTGCATAACCGTGCATGCCCGTAGAAAGCAAGTGTAAGCAAGCATTTCTGCATGCCCATAGAAAGTTAGTTGCCATGGCAACATGTAACCATGGTGAAACCTGCCTTTGATCTTTGATGTCATAGCGAGTCTTATGATCATGAATGATGCCTACCGTTGAGCTTTGAAGATGTCATAACGAGTCCTATCATCGTGAGTTATGCCTGCCTGTGATCTTTGATGATGTCATAGCAAGTCCTATGATCTTTTAGCGAGTCCTGTGAGTGTTGCCTTTGATCTCATAGTGAGTCCTATGATCTTTTAGCAAGTCCTATGATCTATATGACGTCATATTGACATCGTGTAGAGATCATAGGAACATCATAGGCAATCCTATGATCTTTTAGCGAGTCCTATGGTTGTGACAGACACACAGACAGACAGGCAGAGATTTCTTGAATTATGTATGGTGTGATGTGATGTGATGTTGCCTAGCGGAAGCAAATATAAACTAAAAAGAATAGAACCTAGCATAGATACCTGTGGAACTCCATGAATGAGCTTTGAGTTGGAAGAAAACTCCTTATTGACATGAACAAACTGGAACCTATCAGATAAATAAGATCTAAACCACTGCAACAAAGTTCCATTAAGTCCAACATAGTGTTCTAAAATATTATTAGCGATAGTATCAAAAGCTGCACTGAGGTCGAAAAGGACAAGTACAGAAACAAGTCCATTATCAGATATAGAGTGATATATAAGATAAGGTAAAAATAAGATAAGCCTTTATTAGTCCCACAATGGGGAAATTCCAGGATTGCAACAGCACAGGGATAACAACACTCAGAGCAATAATTTAGAAGATAAGAAAATAAGAGCAGTGAATATACATATGCACACATAAATATATAAATATATACAGTATACGTATATACACAGTGCGGAGCATTGTAGCTAGATGGAATAAACAGCATAACCGTCTATTTAGTTACCACACATAGTATGAATATGTACCCATACATATTGTCACCCTCCGTAGTGATTGATATTGTCCTAGTTGTATACTGGAGGTGACCATTTGTGTAAGTCTGTTGCGTCTTTTGCATTCAAAACTATTAGGTCATCATGATTTTTTTGCTATTTCTGCGAGTAGCCCTGCTTAGGTTATAAAGTCTGACATCCATAGGTAACAGCGAAACCTCTCGATCATGCACCTAGGATGATGTAGCCTACTGCTAAATGACCTCCTCAGTGTGTTCAGTATGTCCTGCATAGGTTGGGACTCGGACTCCAGCAGAGATGACAGCTTAGCCACCATCCTTCTCTCTCCTATCTCCTCCACTGGGTCAAGGCGCTGCCCCAGGACAGAGCTAGCTTTCTTGATCAGTTTGTTCAGTCTCTTCCTATCGGCCGCTGTGATGCCACTGCCCCAGCAGACCACTCCAAAAGTGATGGCTGATGCCACCACCGAATCCTAGAAGGTCTTCAGGAGCATCCCTTGTACACCAAAAGACCTGAGCCTCCTCAGTGGGAACAGCCTGTGCTGTCCCTTCTTGTAGGAGTGCATCGGTATTGTGTGACCAGTCTAGTTTATTGTTCAAATGAGCACCCAGGTTCTTGTTGGATGTCACCATCTCAATGTCTGTTCCCTGGATGTTTACTGGTGCTGTGAGGGGTTGTCCTTGCCTGCAGCATGTCCACCACCAGCTCCTTAGTTTTTCTCGCGTTGATCTGGAGGCAGTTCCGATGGCACCAGTCCACAAAGTCCTGGATAAGTCCTCTGTACTCAGCTTCATCTCCGTTAGAGATGAGGCCGACGGTCGCAGAGTCGCCAGAGAACTTCTGTAGATGGCAGTGTGTTGTGTGAGAAGTCCGCAGTATAAAGGGTGAACAGGAAGGGAGCCAAAACCGTTCCCTGGGGGGCCCCCGTGCTGCCGATGATCGTGTCGGACACACAATCCCTGGTTCTCACAAACTGTGGCCGGTTTGTGACGTAGTCCAGGATCCACGATGACAGGTGCTGGTCCACTCCTGCGCACAGCAGCTTGTCCTTCAGGATCATCGGTTGGATGGTGTTGAAAGCACTGGAGAAGTCAAAGAACATGATCCTCACCACGTTCCCAGGCTTCTCCAGGTGGAACAGGGAACGGTGAAGGAGGAAGATCACTACATCCTCCACCCCAATGCCATGCTGGTATGCAAACTGGAGTGGATCCATCACTGGTCCCACCAGGGGGCGGAGGTGAGCAAGGAGCAGTCTCTCCAGGGTCTTCATCAGGTGAGACGTCAGGGCCACTGGTCTGTAGCTGTTCAGGTCTCTGGGGTGGGAAGTCTTTGGTACGGGTACCACACAAGATGTTTTCCACAACTGTGGTACCCTCCCCAGCTTCAGGCTCAGGTTGAAGATGTGCTCCACAATCCCACACAGCTGGTCTGTGCTTGAGTTGAGGAGTTTTGCGCTGATGCAGTCTGGACCCGAGGCCTTCCTCGCCTTGATCTTCCTCAGCTCCGCCCTCACCTGGGTCTTATTGAGGGTCAAGTTGGGGGGCTGTGTGCTGGGAGTGGGGGTGTTGGTGGAAGGGGGTGGACAGCAGGTCTAGATGATGGAAGAAGCAGCAGTGGTTGTTGTGCAGGCGGAGGAGAGGGCGGTTGGTCAAACCTATTAAAACAGGTTCAGATTGTTCACCCACTCCCTGCCCCCCGTGGCCTGGGAGGAGGTATTCTGGAGCCCAGAGATGGTTTTGAGGTTTCTCCAGACCCCGCTGATGTCGCTCTGTTGCAGCTTGTCCTCCATCTTCTTCCTGAAGCTGTCCTTGCCTTCTCTGATCTTCCTCCTTAGCTCCCTCTGTACAGACTTCAGCATCTCCCTGTTCCCCGCCCTGAAGATCCTCTTCTTCTCTTTCAATAGGGATTTTATCTCAGGGTTGATCCAGGGTTTGTTGTTTGAGCAACACTGTATGATCTTGGTGGGTATGGTGTTGTCCACACAGAAGTTGATGTAGACTGTGATGTGTGAGTGAGGCCATCGATGTCCTCACCATGTGGATCGCAGAGCTGCTCCCAGGCAGTGATTTCAAAACAGTCCTTTAGAGCGTCCATTGCCTCCTCAGACCATATCTTCACCGTGCGCATAACCGGAGTTGGTCTGTGTACTAGGGTTTTGTACACCAGCAGGAGATGAACCAAGTTGTGATCCGATCTCCAAAGTGGGGGGAGTGGTGATGAGGTGTACGCCTCCTTAGTGTTTGCATAGAATAAGTCCAGTGTTTTATTGTCTCTAGTGTGGCATGTGACATATTGAGTGAACGTGGGCAGAATGGGGAACAGTGAGATATTGTTAAAATCACCGGAGATGAGGAGGAGCGCATCTGGGTGTTGTGTCAGAAACCTGCCAGTTACTGAGTGGATGGCGTCACGCGCTGCCCCAGCATTCGCCATGGGATTTGCATAAATAACAATGCAGATCACGTGTGAGTATTCCCTCGGGAGATAAACAGCCCGTATGCTAACAACTAGCAACTCAATGTCTTTACTGCAGTGTTGCTTTTTAACCATGATATGTCCCGGTTTACACCAGCTGTTTTTGACATTCATTATCACTCCTCCGCCCCTTGCCTCCCCACTATCTGGTGTCCGGTCTGCCCGTATTACATGGAAACCCTCCAGTTCGATGTTAGCATCTGTTGCTAGTTCTGTTAGCCACATCTCAGTAAACAACATCATGCTAATTTCTCTGAAGACGCTCTTGTAGCGGGAGATAGCCGTTAGCTCGTCTGTCTTATTGAGTAGCGATCGAATGCTCCCCATGATAACGGACGGGAGGACGGGTCTGTACCTTATATTCCTCCGCCGCCGTCTTTCTCCAGCTCAACATCCACACCGTTTCCGTCTCATTTCTCATAGAAGTAGAAGTAGAAGCCCGTAGAAGTAACTTTCTACGGGCATGCAGACACCTCACCTAACAACCAATTACAAGAGAAATGGCATTTTAACGAGAGCGATATAAGATGGCAACGAGAGGTTGGAACTCTGAACTGGAGTGGCACAACTGGGTTGTCAATGGACAGGAGATGGCAGAGCAGGCAGCGGAAGGTGATAAAACAGGGAGTGAACTAGGAGGAATGGAGATAGGAAGCATGAACGAGGAAGTTTGAAATTGGGTGGAGTCTTAAAGAAGCAAATGAAAAGAAAAAGTAAATCAATCGAGCGTTATCAAATGCTTATGAATCAGAAGATGAACAATCCCGGAATAAAGAGAAGGAGTGGAAAGTAATCATTAAACTTACTCAGGAAGGGGCATCATTTCGTGAGTGGAACCCAGTTAAGCTCACAAATCAATCTCTGTGTGTCTGTGTGTCTGTCACAATCATAGGACTCGCTAAAAGATCATAGGACCGCCTATGATGTCTACTTGATGTCCTATGATGTTCCTATGATGTTCCAAGGCCATGTCATCGTTGCAGATGACATGGCCTTGGTGGCCCATCTGACAGCAGGCAGCAGGCAGGCAGTCAACGATCTAGTTCAGATTTTTAATCAAAACTCTCTGGAGTTAAACACCACAAAGACTAAGGAGTTGTGCTGTGGGAACAAAGAGAAACTTTCAGCTACTCTCTTTACACCCCTCAGTATCCAGGGTCAGGCTATTGCACAATTTCAAGTTTTTAAATACTTGGGAATAGAGATGGACTGTAGTCTGTCTTTTGCACACCATGTTGACTGTTTATAAAAAAAAACACAGCAACGCCTCCACCTGTTGAGGAAACTGAGGACTTTTAATGTCAGTAGACACAATTTAACTCTGGTTTACACTTCATTAATTGAATCCATCCTTTCTTTTAACATTTCACCCTGGTACAGCTCCCTTTTCATTAAGCACAAAACAAAGCTTTTCCCGTATAGTTAATCAGGCTAGCAAAATCATTGGCTCACCACAGACACCATTGTCTGAACTGTATCAGCGCTCTGTGATCAGGAAAGCCACCCTGGTCACAGAGGACCCATCTCACCCCCTCCATCACTCTTTTCAGTTACTGCCATCAGGCAGACGATATAAAGTTCCATTGGCCCATAAGAACATTTACAAGAAATCATTTATTCCTTCTGCAGTAACAATCCTAAACAAAATCAAATAGTTATCATAGCTATCAATATTATCAATATTAGTTATAAGTATTTATCTATTAATCACTATTAATTTTTAATAGTTATTAATATTTTCTGCCACATGATTTTATTTGCTGTTTCCTTTTTAACCATGTTTACTTTTTTAAACTGTTTTTATCCTGTGAGTTTGAACATGTTTATGAGAGTGTTGAATGTGTAATATTGTTGTAGCCATGTCGAAGAAGAATTTCTGTCACTGACTGGGACAGACAATAAAGTTCTCTCTCTCTCTCTCTCTCTCTCTCTCTCTCTCTCTCTCTCTCTCTCTCTCTCTCTCTCTCTCTCTCGGGCGCATGCGTGAGCGTTTGTGGGAGCAGGGGTGTGGAGTGGTGTCGAGTGAGTACTTTAAACTTTGTTTTTTCTAACTTTTCTCTATCGTGTGTGTTTGAGGTGTGTGTGTTTGATATAGTGGGTTGAGTGTGTGTGTGCTGGGGTGTGAGTGTTGGAGTGAGTGTGTCGGGGATCGGTAGCTTCTGCTGCCGGTTTTTCCCGGCCGGCCATCATGCCGGTGATTGATGGTGGTGTGGAGTTTGAGCGCTTGACCCGGCGTCATGGTGTGAGAATCCTCCCGACAGTTCCCTGTTCTGTGGAGGAGGCCAGCCTCGCTGTAGGACAGGTGGTTGGGCATGGCAGCATAAAATCAGCATCGAGGATGAACAGCGCAATTGTGATCTTTCTGGATTCGACTGAAAAAGCTGATCAGGTGGTGGCACAGGGAGTGGTCATAGGCGACACTTTCACTCCCGTTTTACCGCTGGCGAACCCGTCTAGGAGGATCACCATCTCAAACGCTCCTCCTTTCGTTAAAAATGATCAGCTGATTAGAGAGTTGTCCCGTTTTGGCCAGGTTGTGTCCCCTATCAGAATGGTCTCTCTGGGTAGTAAATCACCCCTGCTGAAGCATGTGGTATGTCATAGGAGGCAGTGTTTCATGGTGTTGAAAGACAGCTCTGCTGAACTGAACGCGTCTTTTAATTTCAGGATTGACGGCTTTAGCTACTTGGTATTTGCAACATCTGAAACCATGAAGTGTTTTGCGTGTGGCGCAGAAGGCCATCTTATTAGGTCATGTCCTGAAAAGGCGAACACAAAGAGCACTGGCGGTAAGAAAGGTGACGCCGCTGTTTCTGGTGGTCCGGAGGGTAGCGCTACATGTGGTGCGGCGGATGCCGCTGCGGCGCCTGCTTCTGCTGGGGCGCGGCCGCGTCTGCGGCCGCAACCGCGTCCGCTTCTACTTCTGCGGGGGCATCCGCGTCCGCGTCCGCTTGTGCTGGGGCGGCCGCGGCCGCCTCTGCTGGGGTGGCCGCAGCGGGCGCGGTAGTTGCCCCCCCAAACAGTGATGGTGGGGAATTTCTGTCTGGCGGCAGCTCTGATCATTGTGACGAGCCTGTCGCCCGGGGTAAACAGGTGGAGGGTGTAAGTAAAAGTGCAGTTAAACGAAGGAACGTGAATGAACAGACTTTGCAGGCGGGGGAGGAGCGGTTTGAGGCTGTAGCAGACACAAAGAGCAAACACTGCATGACAAACGTTGCGTTTCATGAAGAAATGCAGGAATGTAGTTTTGTTGAAGAGGATCCTTTTAAAGCTGCACAAAAAAGGAAAAGTGCGGAAAACTTGCAGAGCTCTGCTAAATCTAGTAGGGTTGGGAATTTAGATTTACTGAATGAGAGCGTTTCTGACGAAAGTGGAGATGAGTCTGAACTGATGCAGACGCAGACGCAGGAGGAGCAAAGCTCCTATTGTTTTACTAAAATTAGGCAATTTCTCCAGGTGACTAAGGGGAGCAGAGCTGTGAAAGTGGAAAATTACTTTCCAGATTTGGAGTTATTCGTGGCATCAGCTCGCAAATTTATGAAACTGAATGATGGGAATGAGACTTTCACTGATCAGGAAATTTATCGTTTAAAGAAACTGGTTGCTAAACTGAAATTGCAAATTACTAACAGTCATGTTGACTCTTAGTTTGTTTCTTCCCTTTTATGCTATGTGTGTGTTTTTTTACTGTACCCTATTTTTATCCTTTTTAATGCCCCACCTTAGAATTGGCACTCTCAATATTAATGGGGCCAGGGATGATGTAAAAAGGGCCTCTTTATACAAGCTTTTTAATTTAAAGAAACTTGACGTGCTGATGGTCCAGGAGACTCACAGCACTGTGGACATTGAGAGCCATTGGAGAAAAGAGTGGGATGGCTGCATTTTTTTTAGCCACAAATCCAGTAGCAGTGGGGGGGTGGCTGTACTTTTCTCTAGGGGTTGTGTGCCTGTCTCTTATGAGGTAGAAGAGGTGGTGAGAGGTCATTTCCTCTTATTAAAGGTACAGTTTGAAAACGTGAACTTCGTTTTTATAAACGTGTACTGTATGTGCCAACACAGAGAGCAGAGAGGATCAGGGTCTTTGACGTGCTTTCGGATACGGTTAAGTCCTGTGATCCAAATAGTTTTTTATTTCTGGGGGGTGATTTTAACTGTACATTAAACCACAGACTAGACAGGAACCATCAGGAGCCTCACCCTGCTTCTGCCAATAGGCTGAGAGAACTGGTGAAAACACATGAAATGGCCGATGTGTGGAGATCACATCATGGGGACCAGAGGCAGTACACCTGGAGCCATGTCAAAGATAACCTTTTATCTATGGCTAGGTTAGACCGTTTTTATGGTTTTAAACATCAAATGAGTGTTTTTAAAAATAGTTGTATCTGTCCTGTTGGTTTCACTGATCACTGCCTGCTGTTTTGTTCTGTGTTTATTGAAAATGTAAAGTGTAAGAGTGCTTTTTGGCATTTTAACAATACACTTTTAAATGATGTGTTTTTTAAAGAGGTTTTTCATGATGTTTGGAAGTCACACAGGGAACAAAAACCCTCTTTTAGTTCTCTCCAATTGTGGTGGGATTTTGGTAAGGCCCAGATAAAACAACTCTGCCAACAGTACACTCAAAATGTCACTCGTAGCTTGACCCAATCCTTGAAAGTTCTGGAGACTGAGGTGGTAGAACTAGAGGAGTTGCTCAGTTCTACAGGAAAACAGGAGCACTTAGAGGCTCTCAAGTCAAAAAGGTCAGCCTTGGCTAGCTTGCTAGGGGTCACCGCACAGGGTGCTCTGGTCCGCTCACGCTACATGGATGTAGCTCTGATGGACTCGCCCTCCCAGTACTTTTTTGGACTGGAGGGGAAAAATGGACAGAGAAAGCTCATTCACTCCTTGTTGGGCGATGACGGGAGAACAATCTCCACAGCAGCAGAGATCAGGAAACACGCTGCTAGCTTTTACAGTGAATTGTTTAGAGCAGAGTGGAGGGAGGACACGTCACTGGGCCAGGTTTTCCTTGATGGTCTTCCAGTGCTCTCAGAGGACCTTGTTGCCGGCTTGGATGCTCCACTGTCTCTGTCTGAGCTGCATACGGCGCTAATGAGCCTCCAGAATGGAAAATCACCAGGCATAGATGGTCTCTCTGTGGACTTTTTTAAGGAATTCTGTCCCCTGCTTGGTCCAGACCTGCTGGAGGTTCTCCAAGATAGCTTGGAAAGGGGGACCCTACCCACGACCTGCAGGAGGGCCATCATCACACTGTTGCCGAAAAAGGGGGACCTCCAGAGCCTAAAGAACTGGAGGCCAGTCTCTCTGCTCTGCACAGACTACAAGATTCTCTCAAAAGCTCTGGCCCGAAGACTGAGAAAGGTGATGAGCGAGCTCATTCATGTAGACCAGACTTACTGTGTGCCTGGCAGGCTGATTAGTGACAACGTCACTTTAATTCGGGATATTTTGGAGGTCTCTGGTTCATTGGCGGTAGAAACTGGTTTGATTTCAATTGACCAGGAAAAGGCGTTTGATCGGGTTGAACACCAATATTTATGGACAGTTTTAACAGCTTTTGGGTTCAGCCCAGGCTTCATAGCCAGGATACGGGTCTTGTACAGTGACATTGAGAGTGTGCTGAAGATAAATGGGGGCCTGTCTGCCCCTTTAAAAGTCCAGAGGGGGGTTCGGCAGGGCTGCCCTCTCTCAGGGATGCTGTACTCCCTCGCCATAGAGCCTTTGCTTCACTGCCTGAGAAGGGATCTATCAGGAGTTACTTTTCCTGGCTGTGACACCACGTTCAAGCTGTCGGCCTATGCAGATGATGTAGTCATTCTGCTAAACAAGCAGAGTGACATTGACGTTTTGGTTAGGAGTGTCAATCTTTTTGGCCAACTTTCCTCTGCAAAGATAAACTGGGGAAAAAGCGAGGCTCTGATGGTGGGGGAGAAACTAGAAAATCAGCTTACGCTGCCGGGTGGGTTGATTTGGAAAAAAGGAGGTTTTAAGTATCTTGGTGTCTTTATTGGAAATCAGCAGTTTGAGCAAAAAAATTGGGATGGGGTCATAGAGAAGATTAACGGGAGACTAAACAAGTGGAAGTGGCTAATGCCAAGAATATCTTTTAGAGGAAGAGTGCTCATTTTAAATAATCTTGTTTCCTCATCCCTGTGGCACCGCCTCATGTGCATGGACCCCCCTGCTGGTTTGTTGTCCAAAATTCAGTCTGTTTTGGTGGACTTTTTTTGAGGGGGTGGACTCCACTGGGTTCCTCAAGCCCTGTTATTTCTTCCCAAAGAGGAGGGGGGGCAAGGAGTGATTCATTTAGCTAGTAGAGGTGCTGCTTTTAGACTGACTTTCATACAGAGACTGCTGACGGGCCCCCAGGACCTGGTATGGAGGCTTTTGGCCTGTGTTATTTTACAGAGAGTCCTTGGGCTTGGGCTAGACCTCCCTGTGTTTTTAATGGATTTTAAGAACTCTAATGCACTGTCTTTACCCAGTTTTTACCGCAGTCTCTTTTCAGTGTGGACTCTTTTTAAAAAACAAAGAGGGCCATGCGATTCCCTCTACTGGTTGTTGAGGGAGCCGCTGGTTTTTGGTGGTCGCCTTGGTGTCCTGCCGGGAGTTGGAAGGACCTTCCTTGATAGGCTGTGTTCCAGGAACGTTCTCACTCTGAAGCAAGTGGTGGAACTGGCTGGTCCTGGCCTCAACAACGCCTCAGCTTTAGCAGCTCATCTTGGTGTCAGGTCAAATCGTTTCATCGATGGTCTTCTTGCACACTGGAAACAGGAGCTTCATGGACTTGAACACTCCCTACTCTTGGACTTTAGCAATGGCACGCTGCAGCCAGAAAGCACTGACCCCTTTCCCTCTCTCACGCTCTATATGGACTTTGACGTCGCTCCTTGCTCCTTACTGGCATTCTGTGCTCCCACTGGTGTGGACTTTGGACGAGCCAGTGGTAAGGCACTCTACAGACTGGTGGTGATGGCACTCAACAAGGACCGATTGAACACCTGTGTGGACACTCCTTGGAGAGCCTATTTTAAACTAGGAAAAGGGCATCGGCCTGCTGGAGGGCTCTTTACAAAGCCCCTCTCCCTAAGAGACATGGAGACTTACAGTGGAGGGTCCTGCATGGTATTATAGCTGTCAATGCTTTTGTTTCTGTGATTAACAGCAGTGTCAGTGATCAGTGTGTTTTTTGTTCCTCTAGGGAGACTGTTTTTCATTGTTTTATTGAATGTCAGCGCCTGAGTGGCCTCTTTGAACTTCTCACAGAACTTTTTCATATTTTTAAGGAAGTTTTCTCTAAGCAGGTTTTCATTTGTGGTTTTATGTACAATCGTCGTTTTAAGCAGAAGTGTCAACTACTGAACTTTGTTTTAGGACAGGCAAAGTTGGCTATCTATGTAAGCCGGAGAAGAAAACTTGAAAATGTTGAGAATGATGTTGATGTCAAAATTTTATTTGTGAGGCTACTTAAAGCCAGAATCAGGCTGGACTTTCAGTTTTTTATGGGGAATGGGGATGTGGAAGGTTTCAGGACCCTCTGGTCCCTGGAGAATGTCCTCTGTTCAGTTCATGATGGACAGCTTTTTTTTGGGCGTTTTTTGGGGGATTAATTTTCTGTGTAACATAGCATGATATAGAAATTGTATTGACTGATGGACAAGTGTGTTTATTAAAGATCTTTTAAAAATCAAATCTCTCTCTCTCTCTCTCTCTCTCTCTCTCTCTCTCTCTCTCTCGTGCGCATGCGTGAGCGTTTGTGGGAGCAGGGGTGTGGAGTGGTGTCGAGTGAGTACTTTAAACTTTGTTTTTTCTAACTTTTCTCTATCGTGTGTGTTTGAGGTGTGTGTGTTTGATATAGTGGGTTGAGTGTGTGTGTGCTGGGGTGTGAGTGTTGGAGTGAGTGTGTCGGGGATCGGTAGCTTCTGCTGCCGGTTTTTCCCGGCCGGCCATCATGCCGGTGATTGATGGTGGTGTGGAGTTTGAGCGCTTGACCCGGCGTCATGGTGTGAGAATCCTCCCGACAGTTCCCTGTTCTGTGGAGGAGGCCAGCCTCGCTGTAGGACAGGTGGTTGGGCATGGCAGCATAAAATCAGCATCGAGGATGAACAGCGCAATTGTGATCTTTCTGGATTCGACTGAAAAAGCTGATCAGGTGGTGGCACAGGGAGTGGTCATAGGCGACACTTTCACTCCCGTTTTACCGCTGGCGAACCCGTCTAGGAGGATCACCATCTCAAACGCTCCTCCTTTCGTTAAAAATGATCAGCTGATTAGAGAGTTGTCCCGTTTTGGCCAGGTTGTGTCCCCTATCAGAATCGTCTCTCTGGGTAGTAAATCACCCCTGCTGAAGCATGTTGTATGTCACAGGAGGCAGTGTTTCATGGTGTTGAAAGACAGCTCTGCTGAACTGAACGCGTCTTTTAATTTCAGGATTGACGGCTTTAGCTACTTGGTGTTTGCAACATCTGAAACCATGAAGTGTTTTGCGTGTGGCGCAGAAGGCCATCTTATTAGGTCATGTCCTGAAAAGGCGAACACAAAGAGCACTGGCGGTAAGAAAGGTGACGCCGCTGTTTCTGGTGGTCCGAAGGGTAGCGCTACATGTGGTGCGGCAGATGCCGCTGCGGCGCCCGCTTCTGCTGGGGCGGTCGCGGCCACGGCCGCGTCCGCTTCTACTTCTGCGGGGGCGTCCGCGTCCGCGTCCGCTTGTGCTGGGGCGGCCGCGGCGGGCGCGGTAGTTGCCCCCCCAAACAGTGATGGTGGGGAATTTCTGTCTGGTGGCAGCTCTGATCATTGTGACGAGCCTGTCGCCCGGGGTAAACAGGTGGAGGGTGTAAGTAAAAGTGCAGTTAAACGAAGGAACGTGAATGAACAGACTTTGCAGGCGGGGGAGGAGCGGTTTGAGGCTGTAGCGGACACACAGAGCAAACACTGCATGACAAACGTTGCAGTTCATGAAGAAATGCAGGAATGTAGTTTTGTTGAAGAGGATCCTTTTAAAGCTGCACAAAAAAGGAAAAGTGCTGAAAACTTGCAGAGCTCTGCTAAATCTAGTAGGGTTGGGAATTTAGATTTACTGAATGAGAGCGCTTCTGACGAAAGTGGAGATGAGTCTGAACTGATGCAGACGCAGACGCAGGAGGAGCAAAGCTCCTATTGTTTTACTAAAATTAGGCAATTTCTCCAGGTGACTAAGGGGAGCAGAGCTGTGAAAGTGGAAAATTACTTTCCAGATCTGGAGTTATTCGTGGCATCAGCTCGCAAATTTATGAAACTGAATGATGGGAATGAGACTTTCACTGATCAGGAAATTTATCGTTTAAAGAAACTGGTTGCTAAACTGAAATCGCAAATTACTAACAGTCATGTTGACTCTTAGTTTGTTTCTTCCCTTTTATGCTATGTGTGTGTTTTTTTACTGTACCCTATTTTTATCCTTTTTAATGCCCCACCTTAGAATTGGCACTCTCAATATTAATGGGGCCAGGGATGATGTAAAAAGGGCCTCTTTATACAAGCTTTTTAATTTAAAGAAACTTGACGTGCTGATGGTCCAGGAGACTCACAGCACTGTGGACATTGAGAGCCATTGGAGAAAAGAGTGGGATGGCTGCATTTTTTTTTAGCCACAAATCCAGTAGCAGTGGGGGGGGTGGCTGTACTTTTCTCTAGGGGTTGTGTGCCTGTCTCTTATGAGGTAGAAGAGGTGGTGAGAGGTCATTTCCTCTTATTAAAGGTACGTTTTGAAAACGTGAACTTCGTTTTTATAAACGTGTATGTGCCAACACAGAGAGCAGAGAGGATCAGGGTCTTTGACGTGCTTTCGGATACGGTTAGGTCCTGTGATCCAAATAGTTTTTTATTTCTGGGGGGTGATTTTAACTGTACATTAAATCACAGACTAGACAGGAACCATCAGGAGCCTCACCCTGCTTCTGCCAATAGGCTGAGAGAACTGGTGAAAACACATGAAATGGCCGATGTGTGGAGATCACATCATGGGGACCAGAGGCAGTACACCTGGAGCCATGTCAAAGATAACCTCTTATCTATGGCTAGGTTAGACCGTTTTTATGGTTTTAAACATCAAATGAGTGTTTTTAAAAATAGTTGTATCTGTCCTGTTGGTTTCACTGATCACTGCCTGCTGTTTTGTTCTGTGTTTATTGAAAATGTAAAGTGTAAGAGTGCTTTTTGGCATTTTAACAATACACTTTTAAATGATGTGTTTTTTAAAGAGGTTTTTCATGATGTATGGAAGTCACACAGGGAACAAAAACCCTCTTTTAGTTCTCTCCAATTGTGGTGGGATTTTGGTAAGGCCCAGATAAAACAACTCTGCCAACAGTACACTCAAAATGTCACTCGTAGCTTGACCCAATCCTTGAAAGTTCTGGAGACTGAGGTGGTAGAACTAGAGGAGTTGCTCAGTTCTTCAGGAAAACAGGAGCACTTAGAGGCTCTCAAGTCAAAAAGGTCAGCCTTGGCTAGCTTGCTAGGGGTCACCGCACAGGGTGCTCTGGTCCGCTCACGCTACATGGATGTAGCTCTGATGGACTCGCCCTCCCAGTACTTTTTTGGACTGGAGGGGAAAAATGGACAGAGAAAGCTTATTCACTCCTTGTTGGGCGATGACGGGAGAACAATCTCCACAGCAGCAGAGATCAGGAAACACGCTGCTAGCTTTTACAGTGAATTGTTTAGAGCAGAGTGGAGGGAGGACACATCACTGGGCTAGGTTTTCCTTGATGGTCTTCCAGTGCTCTCAGAGGACCTTGTTGCCGGCTTGGATGCTCCACTGTCTCTGTCTGAGCTGCATACGGCGCTAATGAGCCTCCAGAATGGAAAATCACCAGGCATAGATGGTCTCTCTGTGGACTTTTTTAAGGAATTCTGTCCCCTGCTTGGTCCAAACCTGCTGGAGGTTCTCCAAGATAGCTTGGAAAGGGGGACCCTACCCACGACCTGCAGGAGGGCCATCATCACACTGTTGCCGAAAAAGGGGGACCTCCAGAGCCTAAAGAACTGGAGGCCAGTCTCTCTGCTCTGCACAGACTATAAGATTCTCTCAAAAGCTCTGGCCCGAAGACTGAGAAAGGTGATGAGCGAGCTCATTCATGTAGACCAGACTTACTGTGTGCCTGGCAGGCTGATTAGTGACAACGTCACCTTAATTCGGGATATTTTGGAGGTCTCTGGTTCATTGGCGGTAGAAACTGGTTTGATTTCAATTGACCAGGAAAAGGCGTTTGATCGGGTTGAACACCAATATTTATGGACAGTTTTAACAGCTTTTGGGTTCAGCCCAGGCTTCATAGCCAGGATACGGGTCTTGTACAGTGACATTGAGAGTGTGCTGAAGATAAATGGGGGCCTGTCTGCCCCTTTAAAAGTCCAGAGGGGGGTTCGGCAGGGCTGCCCTCTCTCAGGGATGCTGTACTCCCTTGCCATAGATCCTTTGCTTCACTGCCTGAGAAGGGATCTATCAGGAGTTACTTTTCCTGGCTGTGACACCACGTTCAAGCTGTCGGCCTATGCAGATGATGTAGTCATTCTGCTAAATAAGCAGAGTGACATTGACGTTCTGGTTAGGAGTGTCAATCTTTTTGGCCAACTTTCCTCTGCAAAAATAAACTGGGGAAAAAGCGAGGCTCTGATGGTGGGGGAGAAACTAGAAAATCATCTTACGCTGCCTGGTGGGTTGATTTGGAAAAAAGGAGGTTTTAAGTATCTTGGTGTCTTTATTGGAAATCAGCAGTTTGAGCAAAAAAATTGGGATGGGGTCATAGAGAAAATTAACGGGAGACTAAACAAGTGGAAGTGGCTAATGCCAAGAATATCTTTTAGAGGAAGAGTGCTCATTTTAAATAATCTTGTTTCCTCATCCCTGTGGCACCGCCTCATGTGCATGGACCCCCCTGCTGGTTTGTTGTCCAAAATTCAGTCTGTTTTGGTGGACTTTTTTTGAGGGGGTGGACTCCACTGGGTTCCTCAAGCCCTGTTATTTCTTCCCAAAGAGGAGGGGGGGCAAGGAGTGATTCATTTAGCTAGTAGAGGTGCTGCTTTTAGACTGACTTTCATACAGAGACTGCTGACGGGCCCCCAGGACCTGGTATGGAGGCCTTTGGCCTGTGTTATTTTACAGAGAGTCCTTGGGCTTGGGCTAGACCTCCCTGTGTTTTTAATGGATTTTAAGAACTCTAATGCACTGTCTTTACCCAGTTTTTACTGCAGTCTCTTTTCAGTGTGGACTCTTTTTAAAAAACAAAGAGGGCCATGCGATTCCCTCTACTGGTTGTTGAGGGAGCCGCTGGTTTTTGGTGGTCACCTTGGTGTCCTGCCAGGAGTTGGAAGGACCTTCCTTGATAGGCTGTGTTCCAGGAACGTTCTCACTCTGAAGCAAGTGGTGGAACTGGCTGGTCCTGGCCTCAACAACGCCTCAGCTTTAGCAGCTCATCTTGGTGTCAGGTCAAATCGTTTCATCGATGGTCTTCTTGCACACTGGAAACAGGAGCTTCATGGACTTGAGCACTCCCTACTCTTGGACTTTAGCAACGGCACGCTGCAGCCGGAAAGCACGGACCCCTTTCCCTCTCTCACGCTCTATATGGACTTTGACGTCGCTCCTTGCTCCTTACTGGCATTCTGTGCTCCCACTGGTGTGGACTTTGGAGGAGCCAGTGGTAAGGCACTCTACAGACTGGTGGTGATGGCACTCAACAAGGACAGATTGAACACCTGTGTGGACACTCCTTGGAGAGCCTATTTTAGACTAGGAAAAGGGCTTCGGCCTGCCTGGAGGGCTCTTTATAAAGCCCCTCTCCCTAAGAGGCATGGAGACTTACAGTGGAGGGTCCTGCATGGTATTATAGCAGTCAATGCTTTTGTTTCTGTGATTAACAGCAGTGTCAGTGATCAGTGTGTTTTTTGTTCCTCTAGGGAGACTGTTTTTCATTGTTTTATTGAATGTCAGCGCCTGAGTGGCCTCTTTGAACTTCTCACAGAACTTTTTCATATTTTTAAGGAAGTTTTCTCTAAGCAGGTTTTCATTTGTGGTTTTATGTACAATCGTCGTTTTAAGCAGAAGTGTCAACTACTGAACTTTGTTTTAGGGCAGGCAAAGTTGGCTATCTATGTAAGCCGGAGAAGAAAACTTGAGAATGTTGAGAATGATGTTGATGTCAAAATTTTATTTGTGAGGCTACTTAAAGCCAGAATCAGGCTGGACTTTCAGTTTTTTATGGGGAATGGGGATGTGGAAGGTTTCAGGACCCTCTGGTCCCTGGAGAATGTTCTCTGTTCAGTTCATGATGGACAGCTTTTTTTGGGGCGTTTTTTGGGGGAATAATTTTCTGTGTAATATAGCATGACATAGAAATTGTATTGACTGATGGACAAGTGTGTTTATTAAAGATCTTTTAAAAATCAAAATCTCTCTCTCTCTCTCTCTCTCTCTATCTATCTATCTATGTCTCCGTGTGTCTGTCATGATCATAGGACTCGCTAAAAAGATCATAGGACCGCCTTTGATGTTCCTATGATTTCTACATGATGTCCTATGATGTTCCTGTGATGCCAAAGATCATAGGACCACCTATGTCTGTGTGTCATAATCATAGGACTTTGTGTTGCCATGGTAACCATGTCAAAGATCAAAGGCAGCCATCACTCACGATCATAGGACTTGCTATGACATCATCACAGATATAGGACTCACTATGACATTATCAAAGATCAAAGGCAAGCATCACTGAACGAGTGGTGACATCAAAGATCAAAGGCAGGTTTCACAGGGTTACTGTTGCCATGGTAACCATGTCAAGTATCAACTTGGTTACTGTTGCCATGGTAACCATGTCAGAGATCAAAGGCAGGAATGTAGAAATGCTTGCAAAGATCAATGGCAGGCATTCTGTTTATGAATCTGGAATCGGCCGCACCTCGGACACAGTCCAAGGACGGATATTTTTTTTTTTCACACGAGTTGTTCAGAACTCCTTATACAAAGATATAGAGTGATGATAATCAAGTCAGTTGTGGTAATGCACCTGTAAGCTGGTTGCCAACCGCCAATCAAATATAAGAGTCACATAATCACATCTATTTGTGGTAGATGTGATAAACTGCACTGTGCAGACTTCCAAGAAAACAGAAAAAATCAAAATCATTGTGAAACCAGCAGAAAAATATATTGGCATTCAGGGGCTACATTGATTAAAAACAAAGGTGCGTGGCGGTAATGCACCTGTGAGCTGGTTGCCAACCGCCAATCAAATCTAAAAGAATAAGGGGCTACATTGGGAAGCAGTTGAGGACTTGTTAAGTGGGGGATCTTTAAGTTCACAGACATCATGGGCTAGTGGGTCATAATGGTAATCACGATTTCCGATTAGTGAGTCCTATGAGCAAGTCCTATGATCATGAGTGATGACTGCCTTTGATTTTGATGATGTCATAGTGAGTCATAGGAACATCATAGGACATGATGTCATAGACACCACAGTATAGTGATTCAAGAAAATCTGTGTGTCTGTGTGTGATCAAAGGCAGGCATCACTCACTATCATAGGACATCAAAGATCAAAGGCAGGCATCACACTCACTCACGATCACAGGACATCAAAGATCAAAGGCAGGCATCACTCACGATCATAAGACTCGATCATCAAAGATCAAACGCAGGCATCACTCACGATCATAGGACCCGCTATGACATCATCTTAGATTCTAAGATCATATGACTCGCTATGACATCATCAACGATCAAATGCAGGCATCATAAGACTTGCTATGCCATCATCAAAGATCATCGGACTCGCTATGGCATCTGCAAAGACCAAATGTAGGCATCATAGGACTCACTATGCCATCATCAAAGATCACAGGACTCACTATGACATCATCAAAGATCAAAGGCAGTAATCACTCACGATCATAGGACTTGCTATGAAATCATCAAAGATCATAGGACTCGCTATGACACCATCAAAGGTCAGTCAGGCCGTAGAAAGCAGGTGTAAGCAAAGGCATAAGCAAGCACATCAGCACTCATTCAGTGATGCCTGCCTTTGATCTTTGATTGTCATGCCGTAGAAACCAAGTATAAGCATTTCTGCATACCCATAGAAAGCAGGTGTAAGCAAGCGCTTCGCGACTCGTTCAGTGATGCCTGCCTTGATGATGTCATAGCAAGTCCTATGATCTTTGATGCGGTCATAGTGAGTCCTATGATCCTATGATCTTTTAGCAAGTCCTATAGGAACATCATAGGACATCATGTTGAGATCATTAGAACATCATTGGCGATCCTATGATCTTTTAGCAAGTCCTATGATCATGACACACAGACACACAGAGATTTCTTGAATTTATAGAGTGATGATGATAATCATCCCACTGGGAGGAGACCCCGGGGCTGACCCAGGACTCGGTGGAGAGAGTATGTCTCCCAGCTGGTCTGGGAACGCCTTGGTATCCTCTCTGAAGAGCTGGATCAGGTGGCTGGGGAGAGGGAAGTCTGGGCTTCTCTGCTTGAACTGCTGCCTCTGTGACCCGGACCTCCGGAAAAGCGGTAGAAGATGGATGGATGGATGGATGGATGGATGGATGATGATAATCCATGTAACAGATTGACAGTTGACACTATGAACACTGTAAATAGGCAAGCACTGCGTAAGGTGGTTTGGTATGGGGATTTTAATGTACATAGCACACTGTGGGGTAGCAGGAATATAGATATAAATGGCACAGTAATTTATATTTGATTGGTGGACTTAATCACTCTATATATAATTCAAGAAATCTTTTCTTCTTTTAGATTTGATTGGTGGTTGGCAACCAGCTTACAGGTGCATTACCACCATGTACTTCCCTCTATACCAGAGGTGTCAAACTCATTCCATGGAGGGCCAAGACCCTGCATGTTTTGCTTCGACCCAGTATCTTCAGCAGGTGTTTTCACTGATCAGCAATCAGTGGGAAGACATTCAGTGAAATCACCTGTTGAAGGCACTGGGTGGAGGTAAAACCTGCAGGGTCTTGGCCCTCCATGGAATGAGTTTGACACCCCTGCTCTATACCAACACTATCTCGTTAGGAGCTGTAGTCCATTTATCATCATTGTCGTGTCCAGTCGAACCTCAACTCTCAGACATCACTCTTCTTTTTCGTCTTCTTCTTCTTCTTTTAGATTTGATTGGCGGTTGGCACCCAGCTCACAGGTGCATTACCGCCACGTACTTCACTCTGTATCATCACTCTATCTGGTCAGGAACTGTAGTCCTTCTATCATCATTGCTGTGTCCAATCAAACCTCAACTCTATCTTCAGGCATCACTCTTCTTCATCTCCTCGTACTTTATATCATCACTTCACTCTATATCATCACTCTACACATCGGCCAAGATGTCGGCCACTTCGCTTTATATCACTCTTCTTCTTCTCAGGTGCATTACCACCAATTACTTCACTCTATATCTTCCTCCCAGCTTTGTGACGTTCTTCTTCTTTACTTTCATAAGGTTTCTCATTATTATTATTCTTCCTTTATAAACCTTATACGAAGACTGGCCTGGGTGGCCGACATCTTGGCCATGGCAGCTGCCAAGATGTGTAGAGTGATGATATAGAGTGAAGTGGTGATATAAAGTACGAGGAGACGAAGAAGAGTAATGTCTAAAGATAGAGTTGAGGTTTGATTGGACACAGCGATGATGATAGAAGGACTACAGCTCCTGACCAGACAAAGCGATGATATAGAGTGAAGTACATGGTAATGCACCTGTAAGCTGGTTGCCAACCACCAATCAAATCTAAAAGAAGAAAAGAAGAAGTCCTCAACTGCTTCTCAATGTAGCCGCTTAATTCCAAGATATTTTTCTGCAGCTTTCACAATGATTTTGACTCTTTTCTGTTTTCTTGGAAGTCTGTGCAGTGCAGTTTATCATATCAACCACAAATAAGACTATTTTCCTTCAAAACCATCTATCTTCCTTAATTCTACTGCATGCGCTGTAAGTCTGCACACTTTCCCTATTTGAGTCCGCTCCCACTTTTTTAGCTGGCACCTTTTTCGCAGCTTCTGCATATGTTAAGACTTTTATCTGCTGAATTTCTGCTGCTCTTTGGCTGGCTTCACAACCTTGATAAGCAGAGCTATGTTCACCACCGCAGTTACAGCACTTTAACTTGGCTCCTCTTTCACATTTGCCATATTCATGTTCACCGGAGCATCTGGCACATCGTTGTCTACCTTTACAAATCGCCTCTACATGACCAAACTTTTGACATTTGAAACACCTGAGTGGAGGAGGAACGTAAAGGTTGACTTGATAGCTCATGTAGCCAATATATACACCTTACTTGGCAGTCTTGTTTCATCAAATTTTAACATTACTGAAAGACTATCACATTTTTCGCCATTTCTATTAGCTTTCAATCGCCATACCTGTTACTTCTGCTCCATTTAACTTCCTCATTATTTCATCAGTTGAGACAGCCATTGAAATGCCAAGATATCACTCCTCTCATTGCCGTATTTCCTTCCAATACTGAACTCTGCACATTTTTTCCCTCCGAGTGACTCTGATTGCTTTTCCTTGTTGAACACTAGCTTTACATGTAACTAATAACAAACCACTACAAAGAATTCATGCATTTAAAACTTCTCCAAGTAACTCATTAATTGCATTTGTGAGCTTAATTGGTACCACTCATGAAATGAAGCTCCTTCCTGAGTAAGTTTAATGATTACTTTACACTCCTGTTTATTCCGGAATTGTTCATCTTCTGATTCATCAGCACTTTAAAATGCTCTTGAATGATTTTCTTTGCATCTACGTTTGCTTCATTTAGACTCCACCGAGCTCCAAACTTCCTCTTCCCCGCTTCCAACCTCCATTCCGCTCGATCAGGGCTGTTCACCGGGTTAGGCTAACCCATCTGTTTTAGCTAGCTAGCTAGCTATTTCTGGCCTGGAAAGCCATGGTTCCATCCCCAACCTGTGTCAGCTGTGTTTCCCCCTCTAAGAAGGTTTCTGAGTTGGAATTGAGACTCTCTAACCTCTATAAGATTCGTGAAGCTGAATACCATCTGGATACTATCATTTTTGGACGGACATCGGCGCCAGCGACGGACTCGCAGCTAGCAGAGACGGCTGCTTACCTGGGTGAAAGTAGCATATCGCCATCCACCTCCACCCCTGCTCTGGTCACCACAGCTGTCCAGGACTCCAGCACCAAACACTGGCTTCAGCTCAGAGCTAAACCCAAAGCCCCGGGTGGTTCATCACAGCCTCAATGCACGCCCTGGACCATGGTTGGGCCCAATAGCAAACGTCGGGGATTGCAGACATGGCCATGCCTCCTCCCTTCCCCTTTTGCTGGAAAACAGATCTGACATCCTTTCCTTGGAAGATTTCCCCCACCTGGACGTTGATTTTCCTTCCATGGCCGCCCCTCCTCCTTCAGCAGTGGCCCAAACCCGCAAGCCCCGGATCAAAACTACCTTAGGTGTGCCAAACTTTACACCAGCTCCAAAAAGAAGAGAGTGCAACCCCCCGCATCACCCCCACACCGACACCTCGCCACTGCAGCAACAACAACGGAAAAATTATCCACCATTTCAGAAACCATCAACAAAGTCCCCACAGATGACGCTGGTAATTTGTGATTCAATAATGAGGAATGTCAGAAGCAGGTACTGTGTTACAAATTTTTTTTCCTGGGGCTAAAGTGTCAGACATTGAGGCTCTTACCACTGACCTATTAAATGAATATCCCCTTGCTAAAACTGTCATTGTGCATGTTGGATGCAACAATATCCCAGATGAAGCATCTGAGATCTTAAAGAGAGACTTCAGGAACCTTCTGTCCACTCATAACTGTGGCAGATGTGTGTTTATTTCTGGGCCATATGCTCCTTTTAGAAGAGGTTGCAATTATTTTAGCAGAACTCTTAACCTTAATACCTGGTTGTGTTCAACATGTCCTACTTTTAACATTGGTTTTATAGACAATTTCAACCTGTACTGGAACCACCCATCATTTATGAAGCCAAATGATATCCATCCAAATAGACTCGGTGCACATGTTCTAAGGGACAATCTGTTTTATTCCATTCAGCATTTTTAGTACAGTGACTGAAAGCTGGTGTGTGAACTCACCCCAAAGTACCTGGGTCTGCCAACCAGCCCTTCTTTGCTTCCACTTCTCATATTAATCCTATTAATCCAAATAATTCTCGCTGTTTAGATCAGTCTTCAATTCATAACCCCATAGAGATTGTGTCTGTTTCCCTTTACCCAAAATATTATAACCCAAGACAAATACAACATAACTTGATAAAGATTAAAACCACCAATTTACCACAGTTAAATAAAATAATTAAATGCGGACTGCTGAATATAAGATCTCTGGTAGATAAAGTGGCCTTAATTAATGATATGATCACGGATTACAATATAAATATACTCTGTCTCACAGAAACATGGCCCCAATGACTTTGTTAGTATCAATGAGCTCCCCCCCCCCCCCCCCAGCCATGGTAATATTCATATTCCTAGAAACACTGGCCGAGGTGGTGGTGTTGGGGTAATACAGTGGGGTAAAAAAGTATTTAGTCAGCCACCAATTGTGCAAGTTCTCCCACTTAAAAGATGAGAGAGGTCTCCAATTTTCATCATAGGTATACCTCAACTATGAGAGACAAAATGAGAAAAAAAATCCAGAAAATCACATTGTCTGATTTTTAAAGAATTTATTTGCAAATTATGGTGAAAAATAATTATTTGGTCAATAACAAAAGTTCATCTCAATACTTTGTTATATACCCTTTGTTGGCAATGGCAGAGGTCAAACGTTTTCTGTAAGTCTTCACAAGGTTTTCACACACTGTTGCTGGTATTTTGGCCCATTCCTCCATGCAGATCCCCTCTAGAGCAGTGATGTTTTGGGGCTGTTGCTGGGCAACATGGACTTTCAACTTCCTCCAAAGATTTTCTATGGGGTTGAGATCTGGAGACTGGCTAGGCCACTCCAGGACCTTGAAATGCTTCTTACAAAGCCACTCCTTCGTTGCCCGGGCGGTATGTTTGGGATCATTGTCATGCTGAAAGACCCAGCCACATTTCATCTTCAATGCCCTTGCTGATGGAAGGAGATTTTCACTCAAAATCTCACGATACATGGCCCCATTCATTCTTTCCTTTACACGGTTCAGTCGTCCTGGTCCCTTTGCAGAAAAACAGCCCCAAAGCACGATGTTTCCACCCCCATGCTTCACAGTAGGTATGGTGTTCTTTCTCCTCCAAACACGACAAGTTGAGTTTTTACCAAAAAGTTCTATTTTGGTTTCGTCTGACCACATGACATTCTCCCAATCCTCTTCTGGATCATCCAAAAGCTCTCTAGCAAACTTCAGACGGGCCTGGACATGTACTGGCTTAAGCAGGGGGACACGTCTGGCACTGCAGGATTTGAGTCCCTGGCGGCGTAATGTGTTACTGATGGTAGCCTTTGTTACTTTGGTCCCAGCTCTCTGCAGGTCATTCACTAGGTCCCCCCGTGTGGTTCTGGGATTTTTGCTCACCGTTCTCATGATCATTTTGACCCCCCGGGGTGAGATCTTGAGTGGAGCCCCAGATCGAGGGAGATTATCAGTGGTCTTGTATGTCTTCCATTTTCTAATAATTGCTCCCACAGTTGATTTTTTCACACCAAGCTGCTTACCTATTGCAGGTTCCGTCTTCCCAGCCTGGTGCAGGTCTACAATTTTGTTTCTGGTGTCCTGTGACAGCTCTTTGGTCTTGGCCATAGTGGAGTTTGGAGTCTGACTGTTTGAGGTTGTGGACAGGTGTCTTTTATACTGATAATGAGTTCAAACAGGTGCCATTAATACAGGTAACGAGTGGAGGACAGAGGAGCCTCTTAAAGAAGAAGTTACAGGTCTGGGAGAGCCAGAAATCTTGCTTGTTTGAAGGTGACCAAATACTTATTTTCTACCATAATTTGCAAATAAATTCTTTAAAAATCAGACAATGTGATTTTCTGGATTTTTTTTTCTCATTTTGTCTCTCATAGTTGAGGTATACCTATGATGAAAATTGGAGACCTCTCTCATCTTTTAAGTGGGAGAACTTGCACAATTGGTGGCTGACTAAATACTTTTTGTCATGACTCGCCAGTCATCATTGGCTCCTGCTGCGCGCACACCTGCGGCTCGTCAGCGGCAGACTATTTAACCCACTCAGCCCTGTGCCTCGGCCTGAAGCCGTCTGTTCCCTTCAGCTCGTCTTTGCCATTGGAACCCCCAAGATCAGCAAGACAACGCTCCAAGTAAGCAACTTACCTTTCTCTTCAGTCCTTCCCCTGTGCACAGATGGATTCCCCTGCGGCGGACTTTTTCCCCTTCGCCACGCCGTCCTCATCCTCGCACAAGCGCAGCAGGTCTCTGTCTCCTGGGTATTCTCCTTGCCAGCGCCAGCCACCTGCCATAACAAGTAAGCGGCAGTCATTCCTTCTGGCCAGTATAATTGTGGTGCCCGTTACCTTGTCCCTCTGCTTTCTCATTATAGGGTTGCCCGGCTGTACGGTGATCTGCTCTGCTGCCTGCTTACCGAAGTTCTCCCTCAAGACATCCACATATCTCACACACGCATCCACTCATACCTGTGTATTAATAAACGCTGTTAAATCTACTCTGAGCCTGCGTGTGTGTCTCCTGAGCCGGACATTATGTCAGTACGGCTTCAGCAGAGCGGCTCGGCAGACAGCGGGCTCGCACGCCATCTTTCCACTCTCGAGGCTCGAGTAGACTTAATAGCTCACCAACAGCAGGTAATTTTAAATCAGTTAACCTCAATTACTCACCGGTTAGACCGCCTGGACCCCCAGCAGGTGTTCCCCCCGGCTCCCCAGGGAGGGTTAGCTCCTGCCGCTCCGGTGGCCGGCCAGTCTTCCGCGGGAACGCCGACCCGTCTCACACCGATCCCAACTCCGGCCCGTTTTAACAGGAAACTTGGCGGAGCTCGGGGTTTTATTATGTAGTGTGAGTCGGTGTTCATGCGCGTTCCCGGGGACTTCCCCTCAGACCACAGCCGGATTGGTTACATAGACAATCTCCTGGAGGGGCGAGCGCTAACCTGGGCTTACGCCGTAATGGTGAAGTCCAGTTACGCGAACCTCTCCTATAACCAGTTCGTGCGGAACTTCCTCGAGGTGTTTGATCACGCTCGGCACGATGGCGTCCTAACCGACCATCTCCTTGCTCTCCAGCAGGGAGGTCGGTCGGCAGCGGACTACGCCATCGACTTCCGGGTCGCTGCAGAGGAAGTAGGCTGGGACGAGGCGGCACTTTGTGGCATCTTTCTCCGCGGCCTCAGCTCCGGTCTGAGGGATGAATTGGCCAGTCGAGATCTCCCGGAGACTCTCGCGGAGCTAATCTCCGTAGCAATTAGCTTAGATAACAGGTTGCGCAAGCGATCCTCCGAGCGGAAGCCGACTAACCGCTCGCGAGGAGGCTCCACGCGTGCACCTCAAGCTCGCCCCCTGGCGTTGCCGCCACCGGAGCCCTCCGAGGAGTCGGAGGCAATGGTGGTAGGCCGGTCAAAGCTCCCTCCAGCGGAGAAACAACGCCGCTGGAAGTTGGGCCTGTGCATGTATTGCGGAGGCAGCCAACACACCGCGGAGAGTTGCCCGGAGAAGCCAAACGGGGAGGTCCGCAAGTCACTGTAGGGGGCCTCGCGGACTCTAACCGGACAAAACCCCTCACAAGTCTCTCTTTGCCCGTCCGTTTTTGTCACAACTCCATGGGGCACATAACTCATGCACTGGTGGACTCAGGAGCAGAGCAGAGTTTTATTTCTAAGAGCCTGGCAACCCAATTGGGCATTCCCTGTCACCCTCTGCAAACTCCGCTCAACCTGGTCACCCTCTCACACGCCCCACTCGGACGAGTGACACATCAGACCTAGCCAACTCCCATCATTGTCTCAGGTAACCGTCGGGAGGATATTGTCCTATATGTCCTGTCCTCCTCTGTCTCTCCGGTCATCTTAGGCTACCCCTGGCTGCGCCTACACAACCCGGTTCTGGACTGGCAGGCCGGAAGGATCGCCACCTGGAGCTCATTCTGTATGGGCACCTGCCTTCAGTCCGCAGCATGCGCCCCATCCGCTCCCCCCCTGGCCAAGGATGCCGCGCCTCCGGATCTCTCTCTGGTGCCCTCAGAGTTTCACGACCTGGGCCAAGTCTTCAGTAAGTCCAGGGCGATGTCCCTTCCCCCTCATCGGCCCTATGATTGCGCCATTAACATCCGCACGAGGGCTCCCTTACCCTCGGGGCGTTTATACAGCCTGTCAGCGCCGGAGAGGGAGGCGATGGATGCTTATCTCAAGGAGTCGCTCAGCGCAGGAATCATCCGCCCTTCTTCGTCTCCACTCGGCGCAGGATTCTTCTTTGTCTCGAAGAAGGATGGGTTTCTCCGCCCCTGCATCGATTACCGGGCCCTTAACGACATCACAGAGAAGGATCGCTACACCCTGCCTCTGATGGACACCGCCTTCCACTCCTCCAGGGGGTGACCTGGTTTACCAAACTGGACCTCCATAGTGCCTACCACCTCGTCCGCATCCGGGAGGGAGATGAGTGGAAAATGGCCTTTCGAACTCCGACTGGCCATTTTGAGTATCTGGTGATGCCGTTCGGGTTAACCAATGCCCCTGCAGTTTTCCAACGCCTCATAAATGACGTCCTCCGCGACTTCCTTGGCCTGTTCATGTTTGTTTACCTGGACGACATACTAATCTTCTCCAGGTCACGGGATGAACACCGGGTCCACGTGAGGCGGGTCCTGCAACGCCTATTGGAGAACAGGTTGTATGTGAAGGCCGAGAAATGTGAATTCTATGTCAAGACCACCTCCTTCCTGGGTTTTGTCATCTCCCACGACCAGGTCCTCCCAGACCCCGCTAAAGTCAAAGCAGTGGTCGACTGGCCAACACCGACGTCCAGGAAGCAGGTCCAGCAATTCATAGGATTCGCCAACTTTTACCGCCGCTTCGTCCCCAATTTCGGCACCATCGTCGGCCCCTTGACCCGCCTCACCTCGCCAAAGATCCCTTTCCGGTGGACCGAGGACGCTGCGGTGGCTTTCCAGACACTCAAGACGGAGTTCTCTTCCTCCCGGGTCCTCACCCAGGTCGATCCCGCACTGCAGTGTTTGGTGGAGGTCGACGTGTCGGACACAGGAGTGGGGGCGGTGCTGTCTCAGCGGTCACCGGCTGACGGATCCAAACGACCCTGCGCTTACTTCTCCCGGCGCCTGTCACCGGCCGAACGTAACTATGACGTCAGCGACAGGGAGCTGCTGGCCATCAAGCTCGCCCTGCAGGAGTGGCACCACTGGCTGGAGGGGGCTTCTCTGCTGTTCATCGTTCTAACGGATCATAAGAACTTGGAGTACCTAAGAACTGCCAAGCGTCTGAATGCCCGCCAGGCGTGTTGGTCCTTGTTCTTTGCCCGTTTTAGATTTACCATCACATACTGCCCTGGTTCTAAGAACGGTCTGCCTGACGCCCTTTCCAGGCAATTTTCCCCCGAAGCGAACGTGAAGTCGGAGCACACCATCCTGCCCAGCTCGTGTGTTGTGGGGGCCATGTCTTGGGCCATCGAAGACCGGATCCGGAAGGCGCAGGAGTCCGAACCTGACCCTGGCGGCGGACCGGAGGGGAGGCTCTTCGTTCCATCTTCGGTCCAGGGGGAGGTTATCCACTGGGCCCACACCTCTAAGTTCACCTGTCACCCTGGGGTCTCCCGGTTGGTCGACCTTCTCTAGCGTTCTTTTTGGTGGCCGGGTCTACAGAAGGACGCTGCCAACTACGTCCAGGCCTGCCCTGCCTGTGCCACCGGAAAGTCAGGTAACGCTCCCCCCGCTGGTCTGTTCCATCCTCTGCCGATCCCAGGCAGGCCCTGGTCCCACATAGCCCTCGACTTCGTCACTGGTCTCCCCATCTCCAACACCTACGACACAGTTCTGACCATCGTCGACCGCTTTTCCAAGGCCGCCCATTTCGTGCCACTGCGGGGTCTCCCTGCAGCCCGGGAGACAGCGGACCTCTTGGTCCAACACGTTGTCAGATTACATGGGATACCAGCTGACGTCGTCTCGGATTGTGGACCCCAATTCGTCTCTGAGGTATGGAAGTCTTTTTGTAATGCCCTAGGAGCCACAGTAAGCCTCTCCTCCAGCCATCACCCACAGTCCAACGGGCAGTGCGAACGGGCCAACCAGGAGCTGGAGGCTGCCCTCCGCTGCATCACCACTTCCAACCCAGCCTCTTGGAGCTCGCATCTGGCCTGGGTGGAGTACGCCCACAACTCCACTCGGTCATCTTCTACACGTATGTCCCCCTTCAAGGTGTCCCTGGGGTACGACCCGCCATTGTTCCCGGAGCAGGAGAGCGAGCTGGCCGTCCCTTCTGTCCAGGCGCACCTCCGGCGGTGCCGGAGCCTTTGGACCAAGACCCGTGACGCACTCCAGCGGACAGCGGCGCGCAACAGCACCACGGCGAACCATCATAGGAGACCTGCACCTGCCTACCGAGTGGGGCAGCAAGTTTGGGTGTCCGCCCACAACGTCAATCTGAAGGGTGAGAAGAAGAAGCTGGCCCAACGTTTTATCGGTCCCTTCACCATCACCAAGATCATTAATCCGGTGGCTGTGCGTGTGGCTATTCCTCCTCCCCTCCGTATTCACCCCACCTTCCACGTCTCCAAAGTCAAACCTGTGGTGTCCGATCCCCTCTGCTCCCCGCCCGCGGCGCCTCCCACGCCCTTGATGATCGATGGCCATCCAGCCTGGAGAGTCACTGCCATCTTGGACTCTCGGCGCCGAGGCCGTGGGTTGCAGTATCTGGTGGACTGGGAGGGTTTCGGCCCTGAATGGAGGCAGTGGGTACGCCTGTCCTTTGTGCTGGACAAGAGTCTCATCACGATGTTCCATCGGACGCACCCGGACAAGCCAGCGCCAGGAGACGCTGCTCGGGGAGGGAGTACTGTCATGACTCGCCAGTCATCATTGGCTCCTGCTGCGCGCACACCTGCGGGCTCGTCAGCGGCAGACTATTTAACCCACTCAGCCCTGTGCCTCAGCCTGAAGCCGTCTGTTCCCTTCAGCTCGTCTTTGCCATTGGAACCCCCAAGATCAGCAAGACAACGCTCCAAGTAAGCAACTTACCTTTCTCTTCAGTCCTTCCCCTGTGCACAGGTGGATTCCCCTGCGGCGGACTTTTTCCCCTTCGCCACGCCGTCCTCATCCTCGCACAAGCGCAGCAGGTCTCTGTCTCCTGGGTACTCTCCTTGCCAGCGCCAGCCACCTGCCATAACAAGTAAGCAGCAGTCATTCCTTCTGGCCAGTATAATTGTGGTGCCCGTTACCTTGTCCCTCTGCTTTCTCATTATAGGGTTGCCCGGCTGTACGGTGATCTGCTCTGCTGCCTGCTTACCGAAGTTCTCCCTCAAAACATCCACATATCTCACACACGCATCCACTCATATCTGTGTATTAATAAACGCTGTTAAATCTACTCTGAGCCTACGTGTGTGTCTCCTGAGCCGGACATTATGTCACTTTTTTGCCCCACTGTATATGAATCCACATTACCAATGAACCCTCAGCCTAAGCTAAACTCAAATTGTAACTCTTTTGAATGCTTAATTTTTAGCTTAGCATATCCATCCTGGAGGTCAGAGCAGCGTATTTTATTTACCACAGTATATTGCCCTCCCAGTGCTTCTTTTGCTGAATTTAGATAGATAGATAGATGTACTTTATTGATCCCAAACTGGGAAATTACAGTGTAACAGCAGCATGACAGTTGACAGCCAAACACCAGAAACACACACGACAAAGGGATTACCCATGGAAAGTAAAAAACTAACATGACTATAGAACCTACTGTATATACATCACAGCTTAATATATGATGACCCGTATAAACACATGAATCATCCCATTACACAAAGAAGGACTATCAGGAGCAGAGTGAAAAGTGATGTACCAGTTAGTCTGTAAGGTGCAGTGTGGCAGCATAGCTATGACCAGAATACAACATCATAGTGAGTTATTGTACAGTGAAACTGCATGTGGCAGGAAAGATTTCCTGTACCTGACCGTTCGACAACGAAGCTGTAGTAGTCTACTGGAGAAAGTGCTTTGCTGTCTATCTAGTGTGTGGTGGAGGGGGTGATCAGGATTGTCCATGATGGATCGCAATTTATTTAGTGTTCTCCTCTCCACCACTGTCTCAAAGGTCTCCGGTCTGAGACCAATTACAGAGCCAGCCCTCTTGATAATCTTGTTAAGTCTGTTGGTATCTCTGGCCCTGATACTGCTACCCCAACAGACCGCAGCAAAGAAGATGGTGCTGGCGACAACAGTCTGGTAGAAAAGCTCCAGCATCCTGCTGCACACGTTGAAGGATCTCAGCTTTCTCAGGAAGTAGAGTCTGCTCATCCCCTTCTTGTGCGCAGCATCGGTGTTGGATCTCCAGTCTAACCCGCTGCTGATCCTGACACCCAGATATTTGTAGTCCTCAACCACTCCCACTAACTCCCCCCTAATCTGCAGTGGCTGAAAAGGAGCCTTCCTCTTCCTGAAGTCAATCACCATCTCCCTGGTCTTGCTGACATTCAACCTCAGGTGATTCTGCTCTGTCCACTCCACAAATCTGTCTACCAGTGCCCTGTACTCCCCCTCCTCTCCTCCTCTTATACACCCCACAACAGCTGAGTCATCAGAGAATTTTTGCAGGTGGCATGACTCAGTGTTGTACTGAAAGTCTGTGGTGTATAAGGTAAAAAGAAAAAGAGAGAGCACAGTCCCCTGTGGCACTCCCATATCACTAGCCACCACTCCAGACAAGACATTGCCCAGCCTGACAAACTGTGGTCTGCCTGTCAGGTAGTCGGTAATCCAGGAGATCACAGAGCTGTCAACCCCCATCACCTGCAGCTTCTCGCCCAGCAGCAGTGGCTGGATGGTGTTAAAGGCACTGGAGAAATCAAAAAAAGTGATTCTCACAGTGTCTCCTCCACCATCCAGGTGCAGATGGGCTCGAATTTATGTCTGAATTCTCTGAGTTCTTGACGACCTTAGTTCTTAGTTCAGACAAGATTATCATAGCTGGTGACTTTAATATTCATGTAGATCTTGATCATGATAGTCATAGTGTAGCATTTCTCTCCCTCTTAAATCCAACTGTTTTTTCTCAATGTGTTAGTAAACCAACTCATAATCATAATCACACCCTTGACCTGGTCTTGGCCTATGGTGTAGAAATTGATGAGCTGCTTGTCATCCCTCAAAATCCTATACCGACTGACCACTATTTGATAACGTTCAAATTTGTGCTATCCAATTTCACAGCATGAAGCAGAAATATAGTTACCAGATACTTAATGCCAGAGCTGAAAGCTGCAAGAGCACGGGGGACATAGCCTACTTAAGGTATGACAGACTCATTATTCACCCACGCCATCCCCATAACAGTACACCAAAATCAATGGAGCCAAAAATTAACCAGAAATGATTGCCACTTCATTATCATCTAAGAGATGTAAACTGTGCATTTGTTTCCATTGAATGGAATAATTAAGATGCAAACCTTTATAGGAAACAACCTCATTTTTAAAGGGTACAAATATACTGAGCATAAGCCACACAGTGTTGAATATGAAACCGATCCTGAAATTCACTTTTTCAACAGTATAAAACATCAGTGTAAATACTTTAGCTCAGACCAACTAAAAAATACAATTTCTGACCAGTCATTGTCAATAATACACTTTAATAGAAGTCTCAACATGAATTTTTCCAAAATCCAGGACAGTTTGTTGCAATATAACAAATTTTTCTGCTGTTGCAGTTTCTGAGACTTGGCTAAAAAATGACCAACTTCATACAGTGCAAATTAGAGGCTATGATTTATATACCACAAGCAGGTTAAAAAAAAAAAGGGGTGGTGGTGTTGCTTTATATATCAGGTCCTGCTACCAAAGCCAAGTTGTAGATAATATGTCTTTTGAAATGGAAAACATCATGGAGTGTGTAACTGTGGAATTAATTACAACTGCAAAAAAACATCATAATAAGTTGTATCTATAGAGCACCGGGTACCGATATTGACATTTTCAAAGAAAAAATTGTCTGAGCTTTTCAGTGCAGTAGGTAATAAGAAGCTGATATTTATTTGTGGAGACTTCAATATTGACTTATTAAATCCAAATGACCATATCCAGATAAGTGAATTCATAAATTCCATGTTTTGTATGGGTTTCTACCCTTCAATAACATACCCTACTAAAACAACAACACATTCAGCAATGCTTATTGATAACATTTTCACAAATGTTACTGAGGGGAATGTAACTGCTGGTCTTATTATCAATGATGTGACAGATCATCTGCCTGTTTTTGTTTCTTCAGACACTGGTGGAACACATAACGTTGAATTAGATAAGGTTTTTAAATGACTTGTAACAGAAACCGCAATCAACAATCTTAGAAATGATCTAAAAATACAAGACTGAAGTGGTGTTTATATGGACGACGTTGACACAGCATATGGAGAATTTGTCCCTATTGTGTCACAGCTATATAATAAACATTGCCCTCTAGTGGTAAAGGAAACTAAAGTTAATTCAGCTTTATTTATTTTATTTATAATGCGCCACATCACAACAAAAGCCGTCTCGTGGCGCCACAGTGCAGAAAAAAAAAAAAAAAAAACACAGTCACAGAAAGACCCAGCAATCAGACGATCCCCTGTGAGCAAGCACTAAGCAACAGTGGAGAGGAAAAACTCCCATTTGGAAGGAAGAAACCTCTAGCAGAACCAGGCTCAGGGAGGGGCAGTCGTCTGCTGCGACTGGCTGGGGATGAGGGGATAGGGAGGATGGAAAGGACAGACATAAAGAACATAGCAGTAAGATGCCAAGTACAATATTAGAGGTCAACCAGCAGTATGGATCACATAACAATAGAACAAGAGTGGGGTTAAAAGACACAAAAACCCTCCTTAAATGAAAGCTATATTAAAAAGGAAGGATTTTACCCTGTTCTTAAAAACAGAGACCGAGTCTGACTCCCGGACCCAGAGTGGTAACTGGTTCCAGAGAAAAGGAGCTTGGTAGCAGAAGGCTCTGCCTCCCACCGTACTTTTGGAGATTCTGGGCACCACAAGTAAGCCAGCATTTTGGGAGCGTAATGCTCTATTAGGATGGTAAGGTAATATCAGATCTTTTATATATTGGGGGGCCAGATTGTTAAGAGCTTTGAAAGTAAGAAGAAGGATTTTAAACTTGATTCTGAATTCAATGGGAAGCCAATGGAGGGAGGACAGAACCGGTGAAATATGATCTCTTTTTCTAGAACCAGTTAAAACTCTAGCAGCAGCATTTTGAATCAACTGAAGATTTTTCAAAGATACTTTAGGACAACCAGATAATAGCGAATTACAATAATCTAATTACGAACTGACAAAGGCGTGAATCAGTTTCTCAGCATCACCCAGAGACAAGATTTTCCTGATCTTGGCAATATTGCGCAGATGACATAAGGCGGTCCTAGAAACAGTTTTAATATGTGAATTAAAGGACAAATCCTGGTCAAAAATCACTCAAAAATCACTTACTTCCTCACACAACTGTTCAGAGAGTGGCCGCATCTAAAATAAGGGCATAGTCTGAAAAGGAATTTCTAAGATGTTTTGGGCCAACAACAATGACTTCAGTCTTATCAGAGTTCAATGGTAAAAAATTACAAGTCATCAAAGCTTTATGTCCTTAAGACAGGCATCTAACTTGGCCAACTGATCACAATTATCGGGCTTCATCGACAGGTATAGTTGTGTGTCATCTGTGTAACAGTGAAAATGTATACAGTGCTTTCTGATGATATTGCCCAACGGGAGCATATATAGACTAAAAAGAGCAGGGCCCAACACAGATCCCTGTGGAACTCGGTGACTAAGCTTAGAGCTGGAAGAAATCCATCATTGACATGGACAAACTGAAATCTATCAGACAAATAAGATCTAAACCACTGCAACGGAGTTCCACTGAGTCCAACAAAGTGTTCCAATCTATCAAGTAGAATGGCATGATCGATACTGTCAAAGGCTGCACTGAGAACTAAAAGAACAAGAACAGAGACAAGTCCATTATCAGATGCAGTCAGGAGGTCATTAGAGACCTTCACTAAGGCAGTTTCAGTGCTGTGATGAGCTCTGAACCCAGATTGAAACACCTCAAACAAACCAACTCCCTGCAAATGGTCAGATAATTGCACAGCAACAACTCTTTCCAAGATTTTAGAAATGAAAGGCAAATTAGAGATTGGTCGATAATTGGCCAAAACTCCAGGATCGAGCGTCGGCTTTTTAAGTAAAGGTTTAATTACAGCAGTTTTAAAAGCCAGTGGAACATAACCAGAAGAATTAATGATAAGAAGAATACAGCTACCAATAATTGGGAAAATAATTTTAAATAACCTAGAAGGAATAGGGTCCAGAAGGCAAGATGAAGGCTTAGAAGAGGAAATTATTTTATCCAACTCTAAGATTGGAGTAAACTTATCTAAGCAGATATCAGTTGAGGGAGTTGCAATAGTTAATGTACTAGAGTTTACGGTAGGAAGAATCTGACTGATTTCATCTCTGATAGATAAAATTTTAAGATTGAAATAGTTCAGAAAGTCCTGACTAGAAAGCTCAGGGGGGATGCGAGGATTGACCGAGTCATGGCTCTTTGTAAGCCTGGCTATAGTGTTGAAGAGAAACCTGGGGTTATCCCTGTTTGCTTCTATTAATGCAGAATAATAGCTTGATCTAGCTTTTCTAAGAGATTTTTTATAGATTAAGAGATGATTTCTCAACACCAAGTAGAAGTCATCTGAATTAGTTGAGCGCCATTTTCTTTCCAATTGACGAGTTTTCTGTTTTAAGCCACGAGTTTCTGAATTAAACCAAGGGGTAAGAAATCTCTGGTTAGACTTTTTCTTTTTTAAAGGGGCTACCAAATCTAGGGTCCGATGCAGAGAGGCAGTAACACCATCAACCATGCTATCAATCACGAATAGAGCAGACTCTCCATCACTTATTTCAGGTGTTTCTGTTGTGTTGACCCATGGCATAGAGGAGACAATCTGCAAAAATTTAGCAACAACGTCATCAGAAAGACATCTGCTGTAGTAGTATTTTTCTTTAGGAAATAAGTGATCAGAGATAATGAAATCAAAAATTAATGGTCAGACAGTACAGGATTATGAGGAAACACAACCAGATTTTCGATATCTATACCATAAGTCAAAACAAGGTCCAGTGTATGATGGAAATCATGGGTAGAATTTTTTACTTTTTGGGAAAACCCCATTGAGTCTAAAATTGAATTGAAAGCCTTATTAAGACAGTCACTGTAGCTTCCACTACTTACAGTAGCTGTGTGGCCTAGGGTCAGAGAAACGGAGATAAGCGCCGCCCATATACGCCTTCATGGTGTGAAGGGATTAACTAACTAACTAACTAACTAACTCTCAACATCAACATGTATATTAAAGTATATATTTATATCTATTATATATATAATATATTATATTAAAGTCCCCTACGATAATTATTCTATTGGTTTTCAGCACTAAATCAGCTAAAAATTCGGTAAATTCCGATAGAAACTCCGAATAGGCTGTGGGAGGACGATAAACTATGGCAAAGAGAATTGGGTTCATGCCAAGATTGCCAACAGGCCCCACACTGAGGACTAAACCTTCAAAGGAATTAAAACATAATTTCTGCTTAACATTAACTAGTAATTTAGAATGGAAAATTGCCGCCACTCCACCACCACGACCAGAACCTCTGGGGTTATGACAGTTTAAATACCCAGAGGGAGTTGATTTATTCAAACCAACATAATCATCAAGCCCGAGCCAGGTCTCTGTGAGGGATAGTAGATCGATCTGGTGATCGATTAATAGATCATGGACCAGAAGAGACTTACAAGATAGAGACCTAATGTTTAATAAGCTACATTTATTTTTTAAACTTTGGGGGGAACAGAGGCCAAATTATTAATATTTATTAATTTTAGAGACTTGAGGCTGGATTAGAATTTTACCAACATTTTGTTTAATCAGTCTGGGAAGTTTATGCATTCTATTTTTTTTTTAACTTTTTTACTAACTTTAAAGGGAGCAGAAAAAGGTTCTCTAAGGGAGGAGACAGGGGCAAAGTTGAAAGGTGGTGGATGAGGAGGAGCTGCAGAAGTGCGAGTGTTTTTCAGGTTGTGTTGTATTTGTCCTGGGTTACAATATTTAGGGCAACAGGAGACAGACTCAATCTCTGAAGGATTATAAAACAAAGGCTGATCCAAATGGTAAAGACCACCCGAGTTAATGAGATCGATACAATACGTGGGAACATGACCAAAAAAGGGCAGTTTGGCAAACCCAGAAACTTCAGAGTGAGTAAACACACCAAATTTCAGTCACTGTACCAGAAAACACCAAATAAAATAGAGAAGACTGTCTGTTAAAACACGTGCACCAAGTCTATTTGGGTGGATGCCATCAGAAGTGATGGGCGGTTCCAAAATAAGTTAAAATTGTCAACAAAACCAGTGTTAAAAATAGGTCAAGTAAAACACAGCCAAGAATTAAGACTGAGTGTTCTGCTAAAACAATTGCAGCCTCGCCTGAGAGGTGCCAAAGGCCCAGAGATGAGCGCACGTCTGCCACAGTTCATAAGAGTAGACAGAAGGCTCCTGAAGTCACTTTTTAAAATCTCAGATGCTTCATCTGGGATGTTATTGCATCCCACATGCACAACGACAGTATGAATGTGAGGGAATTCATTCAGCAGGTCAGAGATAAGAGCCTCAATGTCAGAGACTCTAGCCCCGGGAAAAAATCGAGTCACACAGTACCTGCTTCTGATGTTCCTCACGATCGAGTCACCAATTACCAGCGTCGTCTGGGGGGGTTTTGTCGGTGGATTCTGATGTGGAGTGGAATTGTGAAGAGTATGATGTTGTTGCGAAGGCAGGGAGATGCACTCTTTTCTTCTATCTGGAGCAGGTGTGTAATTTGGCACACCCTGGGTGGTCTTTATCCGGGGTTTGTGGACATGAGCCGCCACTGAAGGAGAGGAGGGAGAATGAGGGGCGTCCACAGGCGGGCGGCCAGCGTCCAGGTGGGGAAAATCCTCCAGGGAAAGGATATCAAATCTGTTATCCAAGGACACTGGAAGAGAAGAGGCGCGGCCCATTCCGGTCGAACGACGATGGCCATTAGCTGGTCGAACCAAGGTCCAGGGTGCAGATGGAGGATGAGAGGGACCAAGCGAAGCTTTTGGTTTAGCCCCAAGACGAAACCAGTGTTTGTTGCTGAGGCCATGGTCAGCTGCGCAGGCTGGAGCAGGTGTGGAGGTAGGTGGAGACGTGCTGTGCTCACCCAAATAAGTAGCAGTTTCCACCAGCTGCGAGGCAGTAGCCGGAGCTGATGATCGCCCGAGAATGATGGTGTCGATGTGGTCTTCGGCCTCCCGAATCTTGTAAAGATTGGAGAGCCTCGTTTCCAACTCAGAGACCTTATCGAGGAGCGATAAACAGCGGGAACATGACGGAGAAGGCGCCATGGCGTTCCAGGTGCTGAGATGGGTAGCCCGCAGCTAGCCAAAAACCGCTACTTGTGCGTCCGAACGGACTTTTAGGCGAGGCCAATACAGAGGTAACAGTAAATAAAAACTAATAACAAACAGGGATAAAAAAAAACAATAAAATCAATAAAAACAATCAATAAAAACAAACAAAAAGGGAGAAAAAAAGTATTCTGACGCGATAAGTGTCAGTGTCAGATACAGTGTCAGTGTCAGCTTATCTCTGTTAAATACAGAGATAAGCCTTGGATCACCAAGGGCCTGCAAAATGTTTGTAAAAAGAAAAACTTGTTATTCAAAACATTTTTGAAATTAAGAACTGTGGAAGCAGAAAAGAAATACAAGATTTATAAAAAAATAAACTCATTAGTATTTTAAAGATCGAGTAAAAAAACATATTACAGTAAATTATTGGAAAACAACAAAACTAATACATGTAACATATGGAAGGTGTTAAATAATATAACAAAGAGAGGAAAACTAAATTCCAACCACATCTCTTATTTAAATTCAGAAAATGGAATAATCACTGAAAATAGCTTGATCTCCAACACGTTTAATGAATATTTTGTTAATATAGGAAAAAAGATTGCCAACTCCACTGTATCATCAGCAAATACAAGTGGCACTGACAATGTCGTCAACATAAACGCTTGCTCAATGTTTATGAAAGAAACAGATGAAAAAGAAATTCTTGACATTGTTAACAAATCCAAAGGAAAAAAAATCAACTGATTGTAATGATTTCAGTATGTTCTTGGTTAAATGTATTATTGAATGAGTGAGTTCTCCAAAATACTGGAAAAAATATTTGTTAAGAGACTAAATGATTTCACTGATAAGCACAATATGCTCTGCGAACAACAGTATGGATTCAGGAAGAACCGGACCACCTCACTGGCAGTCATGGACTTCGTTGAACAGATTACGGATGCAACAGATAGAAGAGAATACACAGTTGGAATATTTCTGAACTTACAAAAGGCATTTGATACAGTTGATCATAAATTACTCCTCAGTAAATTACATAAGTATGGCATCAGAGGAATTGCTTTTGACTGGTTACACAGCTATTTAGAAGACAGATATCAATATGTCCGTGTGAATAATACAGACTCTGAGTTACTGAAGATGACATGTGGGGTACCACAGGGTTCTGTGCTTGGTCCATTGCTGTTTATTTTGTATATTCATGATTTATATTCAGTGTTTAAATTTTTCAAGTGTATTTTATTTGCAGATGACACAACCTTTTTCTGTAGTGGAGAAAATCTTAAGCAGCTTCTGGATTCAGTAGAAAATGAACTTAAACAAATCAATCAATGGTTCACTGCCAATAAATTATCTATTCACCTTGGAAAAAACAAAATGTATAATATTTGGAAACCGCAAATTATGTAATCACAGAAAAATTAAAATAAACAATGTTGAAATTGACACAGTTTCCGAAACCAAGTTCCTAGCGGTCATTGTTGATAACAAACTAAAATGGAAATCACACATAAATTATGTCAAAACTAAAATGTCTAAATCCATTGCCGTACTGTATGAAGTTAAGGATCTCCTGTGTCAGAAATCACTTTGCATTTCATATAATTCACTGATAGTTCCTTATATGACATACTGTGTGGAGATCTGGGGAAGCACTTACAAAACAAACACAAACTTAATCTTTTTACTACAGAAAAAAGCTGTACGCATTGTATCAAAGAAATCTTACTGTGAACCAACAAATCCAATATTCATTCAATTACATACTCTTAAATTTAGAGATCTAGTAGATTATAATGTCATTCAAATCATGTACAAAGCAAATAATAACCAGTTACCTGTTAATATTTTTTTTTCCCGGTTCCGGTTCCGCCGGACCGGCGGCGCCACACCAGTTGGCTGCCCGTTGCAACAGCCTTTTTTTTAATCTTCCTTCTTCTTTCTACACCTTTCACTCTATATATATATCACGGACACACAGATCGCCCCAAAGGTCTCCCGAGTCGGCGGACGGAGCCTCTGTTTACAGCAGGAGACGTTACAGCAGGGAAGAGCTAGTGCTAGCTAGCACTTGGCCGCCACCCGATGCTAGCGGAGAGACTCGATATACCGGGAACTGTAGCGAAAATGACGCAGGTGCCGGGCTGGAGTTTGGGCGGCATGCAGGAAATATAAGACGGAATGATAAAGAGCGATGGCAAGAACCAGGCAGACCACCCGTAAAATCTGCTGGAGGAGGGGGCCCCCCGGGAGGCAGCTGGCCACCAAGGCTGCTCGGAGAAGCGCTCCGGCCACCGGCGGAGTGAAGAAGCCTCACCGTTACAGGCCCGTGGCTCCGAGAGAGATCCGTCGCTGCCAGAAATCCACGGAGCTGCTCATCCGTAAGCTGCCCATCCAGCGCCTGGTGAAGGAGATCGCTCAGGACTTCCAAGACCGACCTGCACTTCCTGAGCTTCGCCGTCGTGGCTCTGCAGGAGGCCGGCGAGGCCTACCTGGTGGTTTCTTCTTCGCTAAGGGGGTCGCCATCATGCCCAAAGACTTCCAGCTGGCCCGTCGCATCCGCGGAGAGAGAGCTTGGACTTTCTGCTGCACATTCACCAACCATAATGCTCCGCACTGTGTGTCTATATATATATATATATATATATACAGTATATTTATAGTAATATGTACATATGTTTACTAGCTGTTCTTGTTTTTTCTTGCCTTCTGATTGTTGCTCTGAGTGTTGCTATCCCTGTGCTGTTGCAATCCTGGAATTTCCCCATTGTGGGACTAATAAAGGCTTATCTTATCTTATATTCAGAGACTGTTTAAAAAAAGGGAAAGCAAATATGAGCTAAGAGGTAACTCTGTTTTTAATAAGCCAAAGGTTAGAACAAATACAAAGTATCATTGTATGTCTGTCACTGGAGTTAAACTGTGGAACTATTGCTCTGAAAATATTAAAACATGTTCAACTCTGAAGTAATTCAAAAAATTGTACAAAGATGAGAAAATCTTCCAGTATCTCACTGTAAATGCTAGGAGATAAATTTGTAATAACTTAAAGGATTTTTTTTTTTGTCTACTTGTTCTATTTGATTTTCTTTGTTGATTTTGGGTATGACTTAAACTTTTGTGTTATTGATTTTAAAATTGTAATGGGGTAGGCACTATATAACCACAAGCTTCAGCCTACACCCTTTCGGTTGTTCTTTTGTGTGTTCTTATTGTATTGTATGTATGTTTATTCTATTACCTAATAAATTCATTCATTCATTCATTCATTATCTGATAGTGCCGTGGCTCACTTTAAAGAATTAATCCCTTCAGCACTTACTGTATTACCATGTCTCAATATAGCAGACAGCATTGACTGCTTGAATCCATTAGAATTAGACCTTTTAGTTGGTAGTACTGCAGCCTCACTGCAGTCAACACTGGACTCTATAGCCCCTCTTAAAAAGAAAACTATTAAAAATAGGAGACTAGCTCCTTGGTACAACTCCCACACCTGTAAGTTAAAACAGAAAGTTAGATCCTGTGAAAGGCTTTGGCATGCAATGTTCAAGTACCCCACGACATGACCCCAGTCACCGCAAAAGGGCTGAAAGCAACCAACCCTCCCAATCATACCGATATACCCCCTATGAAAGGAAGATGGGAAATCCTGCTTCAAGTAGCCCAAGAATACAGAAGACATCACAAGGAGGCCAGCAGGGGTCACAAAGTTATCAGAAGGCCCATACTGTGGTCAGAAAAGATGGGAGCAGACATGGCTGGTGAATCATAGAACTGAATGCAAAACAATATGAATGAATGAATGAATGAATCTTTATTTTATTTCAGATAGATTAAAAGTACAGGTTAAAAGAAACTGAATAATATAACAAAGGGTTGGCTGCACGGTGGCGCAGTGGTTAGCACTGTGGCAGCATAGTTTTACCCTCAGCCGGGGGAGTGCGGGGATCGTGGGATCAATCCCAGCTCCCGACCAACAGTGATCTGTGTGGAGTTTGTATGTTCTCCCCGTGTTTGCGTGGGTTTACTCCGGGATTTCTCCGGTTTCCTCCCACACGCCAAAAACATGCAGGTTAGGGAGTTAAGGGGTGCTTGCACACGCAGCGACCGGCAGCTGGTGGCTTGTCACCAGACTGCAAAACAAATCTACCTACGGGTACAAATAAGTAACAAAAAAAAAAAGGGGGGGAAAGAAAATCCAACAAGGTCAAATTAGACAATAACTCCTCTGATTATACAGTTCAACATAAGTTATCCGAAATGGGTGATGGCTGAAGCCACAGCTTATATTGCCCACCCATATTCCATCCAAGAATTCAAAAGAAAAAACAAAACAAGAGCGATTACAATTCAGAACAAAGCTAAGACAAAATGTAACAAAAAACTAAGCTACAACACAACGCAGGCTGGATATGACAATCCTTATGTGATTTTACATGTCATCTTGTATATATGTTTGGAGTATTTCTTCATTTAGCTTTTGTTTAAATTGTCCAAGCGTTGTACATGATTTTAATTCAGGTCCAATTCAATTCTTGGTCCATGTGTTATTGTGGGATATAGACTCATGCTGTACATAGAGTTCATGAACTCTGTAATTACATTTTGTTGATATGGATTTAGTAGATCAATATTGAAATCTCCACAAATTACTACCATTTTCTTACTAGTAATATTATTGTACAGCTCAACTAATTTATCTCTGAATGTCTCAATGCAAGTTCCCGGCATTCTATATATACAACTTATAATTAGATTTTTTGTTTTATCTTGGTCAATCTCAACAGTAACACATTCCAAAATCCCTGGTAGTGCAAAGGACATTCCATTTACAAGCTTACACCTATACAGGTCATCAATATACAGTGCAACACCACCACCCTTTTTTTGAGATCTGTTAATATGAAACATCTGATATCCCTCTATTGCCATCAGGGGAGCCTGCTCTTCATTAAGCCAAGTTTCAGAGACTGCGATAGCTGTAAATTTTCTGTCTAGCTGTTTTAAATAGTCCTGAATCTGTGGAAAGTTTTTGTTAAGACTCCTGCTGTTGAAGTGTATTATTGATAGTTTACCATCTAGTTGCACTTGACTTTTGAATTGCTTTTCAGTGTAATATTCACAATGGTTATGAATATTATTGAAAAAGTGGTTATTAGGATCAATATCATTCTCCATCTCTTGTAGTTTATGTTCAGCATAATGGCATATTTTCAGAGTTTGAGTTTCCTCACTGTGTGTCAAATGACTTCCTCCAACTGGGGATAATTGATGTCTACTCAAGTAGAAGTTTTTTGTTTGTTTTGCTTATTTTTTTTTAAAGTACATTGACATGGTATGTCAAAAGAACTATTCTTGCCGTGTGTGTGGATATGGATTATCATTGTCTCTTAATTTTCTTAATCAGTGTTCATCTGTATTTATTTAAGTCAGTAACATCTCTGATCATTATACTCTTTGCTTGCTCAGGTGTTCCATTTAGTTTGATCCAAACTCTACAATTTCTTGTCCATGTTGCCTGTATCTTATTTTGTCTTTTCAGCATCCGTGCTTGCCGTGCTATTTCAGCATTTGTTTTTGTTAGGTGTTCATTTAGGTAAACTTCTGTTCCCCGTAGCTTTCTGGCCTGCCTCAGTATGTCATTCTTTACCCTTCTGTTCACAAAGCGCATCAAAATTGATTTCTTTATTAACTTTTCTGGGTAAAGCATAACAGGCTGAAATTGCATTTGCTTCGACCTTTATATCTCTACTATCAAGGAACTGAAGCACCTGGTTTTCCAGGGAGACTGATTCACTCAGGGGAGCCTCCTCACCTCTCAGTCCTGTTGTAGCATGAGCGTATGATTGATATTTGATGTCTAGTCCACTTATAATTAGATCATCCATACGAGAACCTTGTTCAAGATCCTCGACACGTCGCTCCAAGTCCGTAATTTTTTTGTCTTTTTCCTGAATTGTTAATTTTAATTCTCGGACTTCTTCCATTAGGCCTATTATTTTGGCCTGCTGGCTAACTATTTTGGTCACTTCTTCTGACAAGAAGTTCAGAGAGTTTTTGATCTCTTCCATTTCCTCCTTCTTTGGTGGCATTTTTACTGACCTGTGGATAGTAAAACAATCTCTGCTGGTGTCGCCGATATCCGATCTGACCGACCTCGAATCCAGCTGGGCCTCAGCTAGCCCCCTCCGCTGCTAGTCCCTCTGCTTACCACCGCCGTAACCGAGCTCCTGTCCAACCGGGGTACCAGGAGCTCCTCCACTGAGTCCCGCAGCACACCGCCGCTGTAGCTGAGCTCCGATCCTGCTTCTGTCCGGCTGGGGTCCCGGTAGATCCTCCGCTGAGCCCTGCCACCTACCGCCGTCTGCCTCAGTAGTTCCTCCACCGAGCCCCGCCGCTGTAACTGGGCTCCGACTCAGGCTATTGTCTGGCTAGGGCCCCGATGGTCCTCCATTGGTCCCCGTCTCCCACCACCGCTGCACCCGAACTCCGATCCAGCTCCCGTCCAAATGTTGCCTCAGTTAGTTCTTCCGGCAAGCCCCAATCACCGGGGACAGAGTCGCTTCGTGTCGGTGTTAGGTGCTACTACTAGCGTTAGCTTAGCAAACGCTTTGGGTAAAGCGTAGCAGCGAACCACAAAAAGAAACGCTAGTCAGTTTACTCACAGTGCCCGGTGAAAGGCGATTAAAGGGGTATTTCAACGAAGGTGGAAATTCAGCCTGTTGCGTGTGCGTCACAAATGCCCCTCGCTGTTGGTTAGTTATTTTTATTGCAAAATCAGCAACTTTGTCTCAGCACTGAAAAAATGTGGCCATCCCGGCCGCCATGTTCCTCCTCTTTGAATATTGAAAGCATATGCTATGAAATGTAATATCCTGTGTAATCAGTGAAGCAAATGTATACTCATTGATTAAGAAGTACATGAAATGTATGTAATCAATTGAAATAATGAATATAATCAAACTGTGTGATTGTATGTACATTTTAACTGCACAAAAGAAGGTTTATGTGAGGTTAGACTGTGAAATGTTGGGAAAAACCCTGTTTACTTTAAATGTATGTGATAATGAGGAAGTGAAAGTTGGCTGGAACAGCAAGTTGGGGTATTTTGGTAATGGAAAATGCTGAATAGACGGGCCAGATAGTCATGAGATGAGCGCCTGATTCGGGCACATGGCTTTACTGGAATTGGGAGTTAGGAACATGTGCAGAATGAGGTAATTGTTATATAAAACTTAACTTTAAGCCAATCATAAAAGGCCAGGAAGCCTAAGGTGAGATTGTGGGACCAATCACAGCTAACTTGGAGAAGGTTATTTAAACCAAGCCCGAAGTCCCCAAAATGTTCATTTTCGGCGGACCTTCAAGACCTCATCATCGTCATTCCACAGCAGCGGGCTGAAGACGGGGACTGCCAGAAGAAGTGAACCAGTTTGTCATCTCATCTCTTCAGCCTTTAACAGCTTTTACATCAGCTGCTGTAAAGTGTTAAAATAACACTTTTGGAAGAAAGGGGAAGTGAAGAAGAACCACCGCTGGCTGCGCTCCCAGCCTGGAGGCTGTGAGTCATCCCTGCAGAGGTGTGAAGGGAAGCCGGGATTACAAGGTTTCTCCGGACTGAAGACTTCACTTCGGGGGCATGACTCACCTTCCCTCAGCCAACGGCTTCGCTGAACATAGGTGGAGGAAGAGAAGAGGAGCCTCGAGTGTCGGCTGTTCAGCTGCCTCTTCCCTTTTCTCGTGAAAAGGGAGCCGCGACGGAGAAGACCAGCTATTAATCATCTCCTTTCCCCAATCTCACCATCAAGGCTTTTTAGACATTTATCCACAAATTAATTAGATGTTTTTACCAGGTTATATTCAAAAGGTTTACTTTATTTTGGATTTTTTCAAATTTTGCATATTTTTAATTAATTACACACTCAGATTTTCTGACTGATTGGTGATTTTTGAACTTTATTGGGTTTTTGAAACTTTTTATTTTTGATCAAATGACTAATTTCACAACTTTCAACTTTTGAATCAAGGTTTTTTAATCAGGGTTTTTGGTTTGATTTTTAATTTTTATCATTTTGATTTTATTGACTGTTTTTTCATGCAAGTATATTCTGTTTTGGCTGAGCTTTGCAAACTTTTAATAAATACCACAGTGTGGGGAATGGTGAAGGACGAGGCTGAGTTTATTTCTCAAGTCGGTTTTATTCACATTCTCCAACATCTTCCAAACACAGAAAGAGAGTGAATCTTCCCACATCTGTCCCTTTTATACCCAGGACATCAAACATACAGTCACAGGGTACTTAATCCCAGTCACAATGAAACTTCCCCCCGATCTTAACACCTCCACCTCCCAGTCTCTGGCCGCTGGGCGAAATCCCCCAAGGCTATCTCTTTGCATGCCAAAGACTAAACTTTCACACCCTCGTGTTATCTCCAGAATGGCTCAGTCCTTTGTTCCGTCTCAGATGTGAAGCCTAAGGTGGTATACGTATGAATCATGCAGTCATATACCTATGTGCATATATGTGTGCCACATGACCCCCCCCCCCCCCCAAATGTCTAAGATGGAACAAACGTAATAACAGTCTGCAAGTCATGGTAAAATTATTACACATCAGTCCAGCGGGGATGCGTAGCGGCCCTGAAGAAAAAACAAAAGCTGAAGCTGTGTGAAGGACTTGGCGGTTCGGCTTTAGGTGCGGGTGCAGCCCCAAAGCCTTCGGAGACAGCAGGCGGCTGAATTCCCATCGTGCGCCGTGGCTGAGACCATACAAAATCCTGTGTGCGGGCTGCGTGTGTGCTTCAGGTGTGTGAGCAGCCCTGAAGAGCTGTGTGCGCAGCAGCGGGGGATGATGTATAAGTCCGTAGAGCCAGCTTGTCTCTGGTGCGTGGCACGCGCTGCGGCCACGTACCTTCCAGCTGCGCTGTTCTCATGCGGGGCTTCTGTGCATGGCAGGTCCGCTGTCGTGAGGCGAATCAGGGTCAGGGAGCTTGATGGAGATCAACGTCATCGGCGCCGATGGTCCTCCCTGTCATGGCTGTTGTGTCGTCGCTCGTGCCGGGTCATGGTGCATTCTGGTCCACGCGCTGCGTTCTCCGTCAGCCCTGGAGGTCGCCGGTGTGGAGCGAGGACGAGGTGCGTGTGCGTTCGTGTAGATGCGGTGAAAGGGAGTAGACGATCTTTGTCCCTCGGCCGGTCCCAGCGTGGATGTGCCGATCTCAGGCGAGGGTCGCACCATGATGCTTTCTGCAGCCTTCCCGGTCGTGGATGATCTCCGGAGAGTTCGCCTGGTGGTGGCTCTGCATCGAGGTCTCCCTGTAGCAGAAGGGAGGGCAGTCCATTTGTGTCAGGCTGCTGCATTCGCTTGTCGTCAAAGTCACTGCCGGGTGCTGCGTTCGTTCATCGTCAGCGTGTTCTTTCTTTCGGGGTCACCAGTGTGGGGAATGGTGAAGGACGAGGCTGAGTTTATTTCTCAAGTCGGTTTTATTCACATTCTCCAACATCTTCCAAACACAGAAAGAGAGTGAATCTTCCCACATCTGTCCCTTTTATACCCAGGACATCAAACATACAGTCACATGGTACTTAATCCCAGTCACAATGTAACTTCCCACCGATCTTAACACCTCCACCTCCCAGTCTCTGGCCGCTGGGCGAAATCCCCCAAGGCTATCTCTTTGCATGCCAAAGACTAAACTTTCACACCCTCGTGTTATCTCCACAACGGCTCAGTCCTTTGTTCCGTCTCAGATGTGAAGCCTAAGGTGGTATACGTATGAATCATGCAGTCATATACCTATGTGCATATATGTGTGCCACAACAGCATATTAAAAGACAGTATGGTTGTTTGTGAGATTACTGATACAGTGTCCACTTACTTGGGTGATCTTTCAAGAAGGTATTTTTCTACAAGAGGTGTTGCATTTTTGCGTTTTTAAAGGTTATTCTTTTTGGTGTTTTTAAAATAGATCCCCTATAAACCAATTTTCCTGGTTTTAAAAATTTGCCCAGATTACCAAGAGCAATGTAAGACCATGAGAGGCTGTCGTTAATACCAGGGGTGCATTCCAGGTGTCTGACTGGACAGGTCACTCAGTCAGAAGTCTGGTTTACAGGAAGTGGGGGTCTCCTGTTAGATGGAAGACAGTAACTGCTGGGTTTACTCTCAACGTCACCAAGCACACACACACATGTGACAGAGTTTTCTATGAGGATTCTCTAGGAACTGCAAGCTGGTGAACCAAACCTTAATCCTGAGGTACAAGGTCAAAAGGGTCTTTGACAGCAAATAAGACAGAAGAATCTTGTTCAGCCTGGAATGCCAGCCTTACCACCTATAAGAAATCTCTCCGTAGTGCTAGGGGACAGTACTATTCATCCTTGATAGAAGAAAATAAAAACAACCACAGATTTCTCTTTAACACTGTGGCTCAGCTAACCAAGAGCCAAAATGCCATAGATCCCTACATCCCTCCAATTCTTAGTGCTGACTACTTTTTGAATTTTTTAATGATAAAATTGTCAGTATTAGGAATGATATTCCAAAAAATACCCCCCCTAAAAATACCAAGCCTCTACCTAGCACTACTGTGCCCACAGGCTCAGAGCTCCACTTTTCTAAATTTTCTCATATTAATCATCCTGATCTAGCCCTAATAGTGTAAGCCTCTAAATCAACTACCTGTCTTTTAGATCCAATCTCCGCTTGACTAGTGAAGGAATCGCTATCTCTGATAAGTCCATCTCGTTTAACATAATTAATATGTCCCTATTGACAGGACATGTACCGCAGTCATTTATAGTGGCAGTAATTAAACCTCTACTTAAAAAACTTTTGCTTGATTCTGGGATTTTGGCCAATTATAGACCAATATCGAACCTCCCCTACTTTTCCAAGATCCTCAAAAAAGTAGTTGCTAATCAACTATGCACCTTTCTAGAAAAAAAAAATTCTATATTTGAGAAATTTCAGTCAGGTTTTAGGAAACATCACAGCACAGAGACAGCCTTAGTGAAAGTTACCGATGACATCCTTATGACATTTGACAAAGGACTTGTCTCCGTCCTTATTTTATTGGACCTCAGCGCTGCCTTTGACACCATTGACCACCATATTCTGCTAGAGAGACTTGAACAGCAAATGGCTTGAATGGAACAATGCTAAGATGGTTCCAGTCTTATCTATCAGATCATTCCCAGTTTGTTTATGTCCATAACAAGTCCTCTACTCAGACCATGGTTAGCTATGGAGTTCCATAGGGATCAGTACTTGGACCAGTATTGTTTACATTATACATGCTGCCTTTGGAAGACATTATGAGGAAGCGTTCTATTCATTTTTATTGTCACACTGACGACACTCAGTTGTATTTATCCATCAATCCAGATGATCCCAGCCAGTTGGGTTTACTCCAGGAGTGTCTTAAGGATATCAAAACCTGGATGAACTACAACTTTCTATTGCTGAATACAGATAAAACTGAAGTCATCATTCTTGGCCCCAAACATGCTAGAAGTACTCTTTTTAGCAAGATAACAACACTAGATGGCATTGCACTGGCTTCTACATCTTCTGTTAGGAATCTTGGAGTTGTCTTTGACCAAGATGTGTCTTTCAACTCTCATATACAGCAAACCAAGACCGCCTTCTTCCATCTGCGTAATATTTCTAAAATTAGGTCCATCCTACCTCAAGATGCAGAGAAACTTGTCCATGCCTTTATCACTTCTAGACTTGACTATCGTAAGTCACTTTTATCAGGTTGCCCAAAAAAGTCCATAAAGTTTCTCCATCTCATTCAGAATGCAGCTGCACATATCCTTATGAGAAAAGGGAGAAGAGATCATATTACTCCAGCTTCTTTACATTGGCTCCCAATAAAACATAAAATTGAACCAATACCAAGTCCAGTACGAAGCCTGGCCAGTTTGGCTTTGAATGTTGTATTTGCATGTTTGTTTTTGAATGTAGCTACTCAACCTAGCCGGTCGAGGCGGATGGCCATCCTCTATGAGCTATGGTTCCGCCTGAGGTTTCTGCCCATTAAAGGGAAGTTTTTCCTCGCCTGTGTCACTACAGTGCTTGCTCTTAGGGGTCTCTGCTGGGTTCTATAAACTAAGAGTGTGGCCTAAACCCAATCTTTTCTGTAAAGTGCCTTGAGACGACCTGTGTTGTGATTTGGTGCTATATAAATAAATTGAATTGAATTGAATTAACATAGACAAAGCAGAACTTTTGGCACAAGCTTTAGTGAAGATTCATAGTTCACAAAACCTAACAAACACAATTAGACAAAGCAGGGAAAGCACTTTATCCAAACACCCACATGTAAACACAGGGAAGACTGGAGCACTATAGATTTGCCATTCACTCTATCAGAATTGAAAAGGGCTATTTTGAAATCAAAGCAGTCTTCACCCGGGAAGGACAACGTATGTTATAGGATGTTGTTGCACATGGAGGAGAGTGCATTTCAAACAATATTAAAGCTATTTAATAAAGTTTGGGAAACTGGGAAGATTCCAAGGGCATGGAAACAATCACTTATAGTACCAGTCTTAAAGCCAGGGAAAGATACATCAGATCCCAACAATTATAGGCCAATAGCTCTTAACTCACAGTTAGGGAAAACAATGGAATGAATGGTGACTGAAAGGCTGAATTACATTTTGGAAAGGAGGGAATGTCTCTCCTTTTCAAAGTGGGTTCCGAAAAGGGAGAAATACTATGAATTCCATTTTGCACCTAGAATCTGAAATTAGGAAAGCCCACGTAAATAGGGAAAATGTGATAGCTGTCTTCTTTGATGTAGAAAAAGCATATGACATATTGTAGAAGGAAGGGTTGCTGATTAAATTAAATCAATTTGGTATTGAAGGTAATTTATACAATTGGGTATTAGATTTCCTGTATGATAGAATGACTGAGGTAAGAGTTGATACAGAGTACTCCAAAATATATCAAGTTGAAAATGGTGCTCCCCCGCCCCCAGGCAGTGTGTGTAGCCCTTATTATTTAATATTATGATTAATGATATTTTTGAAGGGATCAGTAGTGGACTAGGGAAAGCCTTGTATGCAGATAATGGGGCCTTATGGATAAAGGGACGTAATCTTGTGTACATTCAGAGGAAATTGCAGGCAGCAATAGACCAGGTTGAACAATGGGTGAAACGGTGGGCTTTTAAATTATCAGTCTCAAAGACACAAATAATTTGCTTCTCTACAAGTCACAAAGAAATTTCTTCAAATCTTTATGGCCAAAAGTTAGAACAAGTAAAGGTAGTTCGGTATTTAGGCGCGTTATTTGATGAAAAACTAAATTGGAAGCAGCATATTGAAAAAACTAAAGGAAAATGTAAGAAAATAAACAATACTTTGAGATGTTTTGCAGGACGGCACTGGGGGGCCTCTAGGGCCTCTATGTTGACGGTATATCGAGGACTAATAAGCGCTACGCTAGACTATGGATGTGTTGCGTTCATGTTGGCTGCTGATTGTCACCTGAACCAACCGGACATAGAGCAGACAATGTCACAAGCCTCCGTGCACTTTTACGCAGCGCACAGAGGACAGGAAGAAAGAATGGATTTACGAGGATGATTTCACCACAACACATTTATTGAGCACAAAAGCTGACAGTTCCAAAATAAAGACTGACGAAAAGGTAATTGTGTACACAAAAGTAAGTATGTAAGTGTCCATAGCCGCATGCTCCGGAGCAGACAGGTTTACAGTCTGCTAGATGGCAGCAGAGCACTGGCCCGGAGGTTAATCGCACAATCCTACAGGCGGTGGGGGGGAAGGGAAAGGGCCTGAGATTTGCTAAAAACTGCCCCTAAATCGTGATACTCGGATGGCACTTTAGACAGGTCAGGAGGAGGAGAGGCAGGTGCACCCAGAGGCATGGCAGGCGAGCATGCAGCAGACTGCAAACAGGCACTCAGGCAGAACGAACTCCAGGAAACCACACTCCCCAAACACCAGTCAATAGAGGGGTTGTGTAGGCGAAGCCAGGGATAGCCAAGGATGACCGGAGTGGAAGACACTGGTAAAACATACAGCCTTATTTTTCCTCATAGCTTTGTGATGTTTTCCTCATAGCTTTGTGACCGTCTGAGGAAAATGTCACACAGCAATGAGGAAAATGTCATAAAGCCATGAGGAAAACGTCACAAAGCTATGAGGAAAATGTCATAAAGCTATGAGGAAAATGTCACAAAGCTATGAGGAAAACATCGCAAAGTTATGAGTAAAAACAGAAGAGGTCAGACCGGACCGGGTGGTGGTGTGCACAGATTCACTTGCAGCTTTAAAAACCATACAGACACTTTTACGACTTTTGACACTTTTCAGAAGACCAGTTGGACTGTTAGAGGAAGAAGAAGAAAGAAGAAGAAGAAGAAGGTTGGGACCGCATTTACATCTTTGTTCGGCTGGTGGTAGGAGTGATTTGTTTGTGGCGGATAGCAAAAACTTTACGCTGACTGTAACATTATGGCATCTAGCTCTGATGGGTACTATAAAAATGAGGTGGGCTGGACACTATCCAGGTCTGAGGGGTGGAAAAGAGTAGCTCGGGGGGCAACAAGACCTAGAAGTGTGTCAGATGAGAGTGATCCAGGAGGAAGTAACAATGTGAAGAAAACACAAACTTGCCAAAATGGATGGTAGTTTGAGGATGTAAGGAATGACTGCAAGGTTGTCATTGAGTTCAATCAGGGTGGGGGGCACTACCACCCAGTTAAGCTAACAAAAGCAATTGAGAAAGAAATTGGGAGAGTAAAGTTTGCAAAGTTCTTGAATAATAATCTGCTGTTAATTCATACAACAAGTAAACAACAGCAAGAGAAAATACTGGCAATGACATGTCTAAACGGAGAACAAATGAAGGCGCACGTTCCTGGCGCAACAGCTCACTTGAGGGGAGTTATATCAGGTGTCCCTTTGAGCACGTCTATGGAAGAAGTGAAAAAATGAGATCCAAGGAGGAAAGGTGAAAAATGTAAAAAGGCTACAGAGTAAAACTAACTAACTAACTAACCTGCACTTATATAGCGCTTTTCAAGTCACAAAGACCACTCAAAGCGCTTTCATTAATACTAACCCTCTATTCTAAGGGCCTATAGGAAACAGATATCTAGGGACAATTTAGAACAGCCAATTAACCTAACATGCATGTTTTTGGCATGTGGGAGGAAACCGGAGAAATCCCGGAGTAAACCCACGCAACACGGGGAGAACATGCAAACTCCACACAGATCACTGTTGGTCGGGGGCTGGGATCGAACCCACGATCCCACGATCCCCACAATCCCCCGGCCAAGGGTAAACTGTGCTGCCGCAGTGCTAACCACTGCGCCACCGTGCAGCCGAGAAGGTTCACTGAAGGATACACTGAAGGTTCACTGAAGGTTCACTGAAGGATACACTGTCTGTAATGATTCAGTTTGAGGAAACACTTCCTAAATCAGCCCTAATAGGATGCATGGTTTACAGTGTCAGAGAATATGTCCCAAAGCCACTTAGGTGCTACAAATGTCAAAGGATGGGTCACACTGCTCATCAATGTATGGGAAAGTTAAGATGTGCTTGATGTAGAGGGGAGCATGAATATGGTAAATGTGACAAAGATGCCAAAGTAAAGTGTTGCAACTGTGGGGGTGAGCATATAGAGGATGTGTTGTGCAGAGGGAAGCAAGACAAGCCCAAGAAATCAGAATAACTAAGAAAATCTTGAATGCGGAAGCTCTAAAGACAGGCAGGAATAGTCAAAAACAAAACAGGCCTTCCTCAAAGAAGTTCAGTTCAAATGGAAGCCCAGCCATCAATAAATCCCACACAAGCACAAGATCATGTCGCTGCAAGGAATGTTTGTGTTGACAAATGCAAAATGGATGACGACACATTGATAGTTAAGAGGACAAACTTTATAGCTTTTATCTTCCACACCATTAATGTTGCTACACAGCTAAAAAAGGAAAGTGACAGAATCAAAACCATTGTGGAAGCAGCAGGAAGATTCCTAGATGTGAAAGATACCACAGCTGACCGGATTCATGCTTTATTGAAGGCTGAAACTGGGGAGACTGCACATGCTGAACCAACGCTTTAATTATGGTGCTACACATACTAAAGTGGAATCCAAGGAGTCTTTTAGCAAACAGATAAGAACTCAAGAAGTATCTTCATGAACTAGAAGTTGTTCCACAGGTAGTGTGTGTACAGGAGACATGGCTTCAACCCCACTTAGATTTTGTTATTCCAGGATACAGTTCAGACAGGATAGAATTAACAATGGAAATGAAGGTGGATGTGACACTTTCATTAATAATAAAGATGGCCTGACATACAGTGGGGAAAAAAAGTATTTAGTCAGCCACCAATTGTGCAAGTTCTCCCACTTAAAAGATGAGAGAGGTGTCCAATTTTCATCATAGGTATACCTCAACTATGAGAGACAAAATGAGAAAAAAAAATCCAGAAAATCACATTGAAGGTTTTTTAATGAATTAATTGGTAAATTCCTCGGTAAAATAAGTATTTGGTCAATAACAAAAGTTCATCTCAATACTTTGTTATATATCCTTTGTTGGCAATGACAGAGGTCAAACATTTTCTGTAAGTCTTCACAAGGTTTTCACACACTGTTGCTGGTATTTTGGCCCATTCCTCCATGCAGATCTCCTCTAGAGCAGTGATGTTTTGGGGCTGTCACTGGGCAACACGGACTTTCAACTCCTTCCAAAGATTTTCTATGGGGTTGAGATCTGGGCCACTCCAGGACCTTGAAATGCTTCTTACGAAGCCACTCCTTCGTTGCCCGGGCGGTGTGTTTGGGATCATTGTCATGCTGAAAGACCCAGCCACGTTTCATCTTCAATGCCCTTGCTGATGGAAAGAGGTTTTCACTCAAAATCTCACGATACATGGCCCCATTCATTCTTTCCTTTACATGGTTCAGTCGTCCTGGTCCCTTTGCAGAAAAACAGCCCCAAAGTATAATGTTTTCACCCCCATGCTTCACAGTAGGTACGGTGTTCTTTCTCCTCCAAACACAACAAGTTGAGTTTTTACCAAAAAGTTCTATTTTGGTTTCATCTGACCATATGACATTCTCCTAATCCTCTTCTGGATCATCCAAATGCTCTCTAGCAAACTTCAGACGGGCTTGGACATGTACTGGCTTAAGCAGGGGGACACGTCTGGCACTGCAGGATTTGAGTCCCTGGCGGCGTAGTGTGTTACTGATGCAGCCTTTGTTACTTTGGTCCCAGCTCTCTGCAGGTCATTCACTAGGTCCCCCCGTGTGGTTCTGGGATTTTTGCTCACCGTTCTCGTGATCATTTTGACCTCACGGGGTGAGATCTTGCGTGGAGCCCCAGATCGAGGTAGATTATCACTGGTCTTGTATGTCTTCCATTTTCTAATAATTGCTCCCACAGTTGATTTCTTCACACCAAGCTGCTTACCTATTGCAGATTCAGTCTTCCCAGCCTGGTGCAGGTCTACAATTTTGTTTCTGGTGTCCTTTGACAGCTCTTTGGTCTTGGCCATAGTGGAGTTTGGAGTCTGACTGTTTTGAGGTTGTGGACAGGTGTCTTTTATACTGATAACGAGTTCAAACTGGTGCCATTAATACAGGTAACAAGTGGAGGACAGAGGAGCCTCTTAAAGAAGTTGTTACAGGTCTTTGAGAGCCAGAAATCTTGCTTGTTTATAGGTGACCAAATACTTATTTACCAAGGAATTTACCAATTAATTCATTAAAAATCCTTCAATGTGATTTTCTGGATTTTTTTTTCCTCATTTTGTCTCTCATAGTTGAGGTATATACCTATGATGAAAATTGGAGACCTCTCTCATCTTTTAAGTGGGAGAACTTGCACAAATGGTGGCTGACTAAATACTTTTTTGCCCCACTGTATAGGATGAATATTATTGAAATATGTAGGCCAAATGGACAAGGAAATATTAAGCTGATCAGTTATTACAACCCATGTAGGAAATTAACAGAAGATACTTTCAGTGTTATGGCAGGGAAAGGCCATATGGAAGAGGTATGGTGTGGGGTCTTTAATGCTGATAACAGTGTGTGGGGAAGTATGCATACAGATAACAATGGAAATGCTGTGGAAGAGATGTTAGATGAAAGATCGTTAATTTGTCTAAACGGTGGTGAAGGTACAAGGGTGAATGTGCATAGGGGCACATCATCATGTATTGACCTGACTCTGGTATCTGATTCTTTAGTGAGTGCCTGTGAATGGATGGTTATGAACAGTACAACTATGGGAAGTGATCACTTCCCAATACTTAGTCATTAAAAGTGAAGTATACAGTATATACAAGAGGGAAGATGTTTTACAAGATGGTGTTTTGACAAGGCAGATTGGGAAAAATTTCGGCAATACTGTGTACAATCATGTCATTTGGTAACATTTTGAAGGTGGCATAGAGGAGTGTTCAAGTCAGGTAACCAATCAGATTCTGAATGATGCAATTGCAAGTATACCTAAGAAAACAACACGGAGTAGGAAAAAGGTTGTACCCTGGTGGAATGAGGAATGTAGTATTGCAGTAAAAGGGCAAATCAAGGCATTCAGAGAGCTGAGGAAGAATATGAATAGTTAAAATTTAATAGATTATAAAAAGAAAAGGGCAGTAGCTCAAAGGACTATTAAAAACAGGAAAAGGTCAACATGGAGAGAATTTTGTTCCACCCTTGGTAGGAAAACAGAACTAGGTGATATCTGGGGTGTGTTTAAAAAAATGAGTGGGAAGAGGGTGTTAGTTAAAGCCCTAGCTCTTGTGGATGAGGACAGACAAGATGGCTGTATCAAACAAAGAAAAGGCAGAAGTCCTAGGTAGAGCATTTGCAGCAGTGCATAGAGGAGAACATCTTGGTGAGAGTCACAGACAACAAAGGGAGCATAAACTCAGAGAAAATGCAAACTTAAAAAAGGAAGTGAAAGAAGATATGACCACGTTAGACCTCGAGCTCACAATGTTGGAGCTTAAGACAGCTCTGCATGGCAGTGGATACACAGCTCCAGGATATGATCAGTTAAGCGATGCTACGTTCCAGCAGGTGCCTATGCAGTTAATGCAACTGGTGCTGAAATTGTTTTAACAGAATATGGAAGGAGGGGGTTATCCCAAGTGGGTGGGAAAAGGCTGTAATTTTACCATTTAATAAGTCAGGAAAAGATCCAGCTCATCCAGGCAACTACAGGCCAATAGCATTAACGTCACACTTAGGGAAATGGATAGAGAAGGTGTTGGTTTACAGACTCTCATATGTACTAGAGCAAAGACGATTAATAAACAACTATCAGAATGATTTTAGAAGAAGAAGATCACAGTGGATGCTCTAGCTAGGGTAAGTAATGACATTGAAAAGACTCTCAAAATGAAAGAAGTAATGGTTATAGTTTATCTGGATACTGAAAAGGCCTATGACTCACTGTGGAGGGATGGACTTCCTATCAAATTGAATAAAATGGACAATGGTGGTAAGATGTATAATTGGATAATGGATTTTTTAAACACACAGGACAATTAGGGTTAAAGTAGGATCAGAAGTCTCTAATGACTTTGAAATAGAAAATGGTGTTCCTCAGGGGAGTGTGATAAGCCCAGTTTTATTCAACATAATGATTAATGACATGTTTGAGGATCAAGAGGGATACATCAAAACAGCACTATATGCAGATGATGGAGCCATATGGACGAGGGGAAGAAATGAGAAATTTGTGTTCAGAAACATCAGGAAAGCAATGGAAAAAGTGGAAAAGTGGTCATATGAGTGGGGATTTAAATTTTCAAACAGTCAAACCTGCTTTATGATTTTCACAAAAAAAGCTCAGAACTGGTACAGAACCATTAACATTATATAATCAATCTGATAGAGAAAGTGAGTGAGTTCAAATATCTAGGATTGTGGTTTGATAGTGGATACACATGGAGAGTTCATGTTGAAAATCTGGAGACAAAGTGCAAAAAGTCATTAATCTCAAAGCTGTAGCTGAACACGAATGTAGTGCAGATAAACAGGCATTTGTCATTTACAGAGCACTAATGAGATCAACAGACTGTGGATGCATGATTTATGAAGCAGCAGCAAAAACAACTCTGGAAAAAATAGACAGAATGCAGCATAGAGCGCTTCGCCTGTGCATTGGAGCCGTCAAAACAACAAACAATGAAGTTTTAATTGAAGCAAGAGAAATGCCAATGGATTTGAGAAGAGATAAACTCACATTATCATACTGGGTCAATCTGAAAGGAAGTGAGGAAGTGAATATTTAAAAAAAAAAAAAAAAGCAAGACTGCTGGGAATATCCTAACTTCCAGGGACACGGGTTTGGGTGGACAATTGAAAGAAAAGCCAGAATGTATGGACTACACACTATTGTTTTGCTAACACCACTCCAGTAAGTAATGTTCCCCCTTGTCTGTTTCTGGGAAAAGAAGTAGACATTAGTCTGCTAATGAGGAAAAAAGATTGGTATATGACTGAAGTTGGTGTTAAAACAAGCATTTACCTCAGGAACAATTAGTATAACTACTTACAGCTCTATACTGGCGGTTCAAAGAACTAAGAGGGCTCTGTTGGAGTTGGAGTATACAGTACATTCCAGAGTTTAAAGTGACCATCTCAAAAAGACCCTCCAACAATGCATCTGTGTTTACAGCAGAGATGGTGGCAATAATTATTGGTTTGCAGTGGGTGGAGGAGGTCAGACCGGACCAGGTGGTGGTGTGCACAGATTCACTTGCAGCTTTAAAAACCATACAGACACTAAAATCTACAAGGGAAGACTTGCTGATTGAGCTATATCACAGCTTATTTAGGGTACACAGTGGTGGTGGTGAAGTTCAGTTTTGTTGGGTTCCTGCACATGAGGGGTTGAAAGGGAATGACTGTGCAGACAAATTAGCAGAACGTGCACTTGGGAAAGAAATAACTATACCATTGTCTCTTGCAGAAGGTGAAGGGAAAGCAGTACAGCTTTTGAAATGAAAACAAAACGAAAGCAAAACATTGGAATATTCTGAAGTGGCCTTCTATGAGTCCTGATCTAAATCCTATTGAACATCTGTGGAAGGAGCTGAAACATGCCGTCTGGAGAAGGCACCCTTCAAACCTGAGGCAACTGGAGCAGTCTGCTCATGAGGAGTGGGCCAAAATATCTGCTGAGAGGTGCAGAAGTCTCATTGACAGTTACAGAAATCATTTGATTGCAGTGATTGCCTCAAAAGGTTGTGCAACAAAATATTAAGTTAAGGGTACTATCATTTTTGTCCAGGCCTGTTTCATGAGTTTGTTTTTTAAAATAATTCTTTTGAACCACAATTCAAAAGCATTGTCTGATTTTCACTGGTTAATTTTCATAGAATTTTTATTTATTACCACTTTTGTCAGATTCAAGTTATTTCTGTGACCATTGTGGGTTTTTCTTTCATTAATAGAGGGGTACCAACAATTTTGTCCACGTGTGCAACAGGCCTTTTTCAAAGAAGTTCAGCTCACAGGGAAGAACAGCCATCTGGAGAAAAAATGTCGAGCACAACTTATTACACTGTCAAAAGTATGGAAATGAAAGAGAGAGAATGAAATATGAAGTTCGAGAGGCCGGTAGGGAATGGGATTTAACTGGGATTCTGGGAACAGATGGAGATGGAGAGGCACGAAGAATCACGAGAAGGGCTCTTTTCTCTTTTTTAAACACGGGATTAAGTCATAGAATTTAGGGGTCGGGTTCAGATGACATAATGTTACACACTCTTGTACAATAGGTGGCGGCATGCACCTTTCACTTGTTTGCTATCCGCCAGTAACTGAGAGAAGAAGAAGAAGATATGTGTAAAGTGATGATATAGAGTGAAGTGATGATATAGAATAAAGTACGAGGAGACGAAGAAGAGTGGTGTCTGGCGATGGAGTTGGGGTTCGATTGGACGTGGCAGTGGTGGTGGAGGGACTGCGGCTCCTGACCAGATGGAGTGATGATATAGAGTGAAGTACGAGGAGACGAAGAAGAGTGATATCTGAAGATAAGAGTTGAGGTTCGATTGGATACAGCAATAATGATAGAAGGACTACAGCTCCTGACCAGATAGTGATGATACAGAGTGAAGTACGTGGCGGTAATGCACCTGTAAGCTGGTTGCCAACCGCCAATCAAATCTAAAAGAAGAAGAAGAAGACAGACAGACATGTATAGAGTGTATGGTAGTAATGCACCTGTAAGCTGGTTGCCAACCACCAATCAAATCTAAAGAAGAAGAAGAGGAAGAAGACACACAGAAAGACAGACATATATAGAGTGTGTGGTGGTAATGCACCTGTAAGCTGGTTGTCAACCGCCAATCAAATCTAAAAAGAAGAAGAAGCAGACTCTTTCTTTTCACTGTGGACTCTCAGGCTGGACGGAGTGACTCCTGTGTGTTCCTGTTCTTGTGTTAATAAAACTATAAAAACATCAGCTCGACTCTTCATCATTTCCAGACGTAACATTTGGCGACCAGGACAAAAGGGTATGGAGCGTGCTGCTACTGCCTTTTGGCTGTTTTTGGAGGCTCCGGGAGAGCTGTTTGTTCCCTGGGCCAGGTGGTATGCAGCATTTGAAAACTACCTCATCACCCTGGACCTTGGCGACCTTGAAAAATTGCGTGCGAGGACAATTCTGATCTACAATTTAGGAATGGAGGATTAGAGGATCTTGAGCACATTGGGAGGAGGTGATACATTTGACGACGTGGTGAGGCTCATGGCGGACAATTTTCACGCCCCTGAATACACCATCATGAGGCGCATTCAGTTCAGACAGCGACGCCAGCTGCTGGGTGAGTCAGTACAACAGTTCATGGCAGACCTGCAACAGTTCCCGCCAGAATCTGCACTCTGGCGGGAGAGTGCAGATTCGGAGCCTTGGAGGAAGAGATGATTCGCGACCAACTAGCGGAACATGTGCTGTACTCCTCCGCAAAGATCCGCCTCCTCACTCATGCTTGTGAGCTAACGCTTCTAGCTGCCATGAACTTAGCACAGCAACACGAGGTAGCAGAAATAATAACAAAGAATATTGGTGATACTGAAAACCTGCCAAGGAATGGAAAACAGTGAAAGGCACTGGCCATGGATCCTGACAACGAGAGTGTCGACGAATACACCTCTGTTGTGAAGGTTAGGTCTGCCCCGGGGACGCCGAGATGCTACAGCTGTGGATCCACCAGGCACCGCTACAAAGCGAGGGAGTGCCCAGCGAGGGGGAAGTGTTGTGGGAAGTGCAGTCTGTTCCACCACTTCGCTAGAGCCTGCCGAATTTTTGAGCAGGGTGATCAGATGCCAGAGGGGGACTTTTTGGTGAAGAAGCCCATGGTGGTCCACACGGTTTCATCCAGCACTGATGGACGCATAATATGCAACGTCAGATTGGACGGGGTGGTAGTTCCGCTGATGATGGACACGGGGTCAGCGACTTCCATACTAAATTGGGCAACAGTGAAGACCTTTTTCCCTCATTACAGAGTGAGTAGAACAGACATTGCTTGTTACGGTTATGGTAACAACCCCCTGGACATTGTGGGCTCGTTGTGGCTCTCAGCGAGATATAAGTTTGCTTCGGTGTGCGCAACTGAGTTCATGGTGTCCCGCAAAGGAATTAACCTGATGGGATCTGACTTGTTCTACGGGCTTGGGTTCTCCATTGCCTGCAGCATCAGAGAGGTCCTGGTCTGGTGGTGGGCTATGGAACCGACCCTTCAACATGGGAAATGATGGTGAAGTGTGGGACTTGAACCTGCCCGGACCGAGTGATGGAGGGCATGACCAGCACCACAGAGCGCCATCATGGGGAGGTTCCAGTACCAGTGTTCACGGTACCCGGGATGAGGGACCCGAACGGCACGGTCGGACACCCGTGGGGGTGAATAGAGCCAGCAAGCAGGCACAGCGTAGCTCTGGTGGCCAACCGAGTACCACTGTTGAGCCGGGCGCTGTCGTGGCTGATTCAATGCACAAAATGAAAGCGGACGGGGCGAGACCGTGTGGCACGATCCCTAGGCATGCCCATAGAAGGGGCAAGAAGCAGAGTTTGGGCCGGATCGGCAGGACCCTGTGGCACCATACGGGAACCAGGTCACGATGCCAAGGACCACGGAAGCCAGTGAGTATTCCCCTGGGTGTGGGTGATAACGTGCGCCCTAGGGTTGAGTCTTGGCTTGGAGGGGTCCACGAATCAAGAGAACAGCAGGATGACAAGGGTCAACTGCGGGTAGTGAGGACTCATGATGATGGTTGCCTTGATCTGACGGATGGATCCAGACAGCACCCAAATGAGCTGCGGTGTTTAGGAGAGAGGAAACGCCAGTGCAGCCCATCTCTGGTGAGAAGAAAACAGACGCTCTGGTAGCAGGCCGCGGGACGAATGTTCCAGAGGGGAGCCTCCAGGGGTTCCTTAGTAGGACTTTTGGAAAGGGGCTAGTGGTGTGTGAAATAATGAATGAATGAATGAATGAATGAATGAATGATTTTATTTGGTAATAATAATAAACATACATACCTCGTCGCTCGTCGGCCTCTGTTGGTCTATGATGACCATGGAAGAGAATCCTAAACGTCTACTCTGCTGGAACAGCACCGCCTGTGGCTGAACAGGCCGATGCGCACCGGTGTTCTACCTTCCAGCATTGGGCGTTGGTAGGATTCAAGCCTGGGCAGGAAGATATAGAGGACAAGATGTTACCCATGCAGCATGTCCCCCCTCTCCACGTCACTGATGAATCCAAAGGAACAGCAGGGCTGCTATAGTTTGGCACCAGTGCCATCGCAGGAGCTGCCAGAACGATGTTGAGCACAACAGAGACCTGCCTTAGGGGCTCCGACTCCAGATTTTTCCTCAGGGTTGACTCCTGAAGCCTTTTCCGTGACCGGGTGTGCCGCAAGGCAGCGGAGGTTTGAAGTCAGGGTTTACCTTCCCCTAGATGGGCTACCTTCCCAGGTTGACGAGCCACCATCTACCCGAAGCATCTGGTTTTAAGGCGCCAGAGATCCGCCCTCGCCCCTTCTCCTATTAGTAAAAGCAGTTCCGCCAGGCTTAGAGACTAAACCACACGGGCAGGCTAGGAGTTGGACTTAGTTGTCAGAGGCTTTTCGAGACGCATGCCGTAAGGAGCATTTTATGAGCACTGGGAGCTTAACCCCAGTATCGCTCCTGGCTATGACAACCTTGGAACCAAGGTTGTCATAGCCAGGAGCGACACAATACAATAAGAACACACAAAAGAACAACTGAAAGGGTGTAGGCTGAAGCTAGTGCTTATATAGTGCCTACCCTGTTACAATTTTAAGATCAACAACATAAAAATTTTAAGTTATACCCAAAATCAACAAAGAAAATCAAATCGAACAAGTAGACAAAAAAAAAAAAAACCTTTAAGTTATTACAAATTTATCTCCCAGCATTTACAGTTAGATACTGGGAGATCTTCTCATCCTTGTACAATTTTTTGAATTGCTTCAGAGTTGAACATGTTTTAATATTTTCAGAGCAACAGTTCCACATTTTAACTCCAGTGACAGACATGCAATGATACTTTGTATTTGTTCTAACCTTTGGCTTATTAAAAACAGTTACCTCTTAGCTCAAATTTGCTTTCCCTTTTTTTTAAACAGTCTTTGAATATTAACAGGTAATTGGTTATTATTTGCTTTGTACATGATTTGAATGACATTATATTCTACTAGATGTCGAAATTTAAGAGTATGTAATTGAATGAATATTGGATTTGTTGGTTCACAGTAAGGTTTCTTTGATACAATGCGTACGGCTTTTTTCTGTAGTAAAAAGATTAAGTTTATGTTTGTTTTATATGTGTTTCCCCAGATCTCTACACAGTGTGTCATATAAGGAACTATCAGTGAATTATATAAAATGCAAAGAGATTTCTGGTTTCCTCCCACATGCAAAAAAACATGCGTTAGGTTAATTGGCATCAACAGGGGATTCTAAATTGTCCTTAGGTATGATTGTGAGAGTGAATGATTGTCTGTGTTGGCCCTGTGATGGACTGGCGATCTATTCAGGGTGTACCTTGCCTCTCGCCCAAAGATGCTGGGATAGGCTCCAGCCCCCCTGCGACCTGAAAAGGATTAAGTGGAAGAAGATGGATGGATGGACTGATTTCTGACACAGGAGATCCTTAACTTTATACAGTATGGCAATGGCTTTAGACAATATTATGGTAGTGCTATTCCTATTATTATTATTATTATTATTATTATTATTATTATTATTAAGATAAGATAAGCCTTTATTAGTCCCACAATGGGGAAATTCCAGGATTGCAACAGCAAAGGGATAGCAACACTCAGAGCAACAATCAGAAGGCAAGAAAAAAACAAATGCATACATATACTGTACATATGTACATATTACTATATATATATATATATATATATATATATATATATATATATACTGTATATATATATATATATATATATATGTAGACACACAGTGCGGAGCATTGTGATTGGTGAATGTGCAGCAGAAAGTCTAAGCTCTCTCTCCCTCCGCGGATGCGGCGGGCCAGCTGGATGTCTTTGGGCATGATGGTGACCCTCTTGGCGTGGATGGCACACAGGTTGGTGTCCACAAAGAGACCCACCAGGTAGGCCTCGCTGGCCTCCTGCAGAGCCATGACGGCAGAGCTCTGGAAGAGCAGGTTGGTCTTGAAGTCTTGAGTGATCTCCCTCACCAGGCGCTGGAAGGGCAGCCTACGGATGAGCAGCTCCGTGGATTTCTGGTAGCGACGGATCTCTCTCAGAGCCACGGTACCGGGCCTGTAACGGTGAGGCTTCTTCACTCCACCAGTGGCCAGAGCATTTTTTTCGAGCAGCCTTGGTGGCTAGCTGCTTCCTGGGGGGCTTTTTCCTCCAGTAGATTTACGGGCGGTCTGCTTGGTTCTTGCCATCGCTCTTTATTATTCTGTCTTATATTTCTTGCACGCCGCCTAAACTCCAGCTCAGCACCCGCGTCATTTTCGCCACAGTTCCTCGGCATGTCGAGCTTCTCCGTTAGCACCGGGTGGCGGTGCTAATGGAGAAGCACTTCCCTGCTGTATCGTCCCCCGCTGCAAAAAGTGGCTCCGTCCGCCGACTCGGGAGACCCTTGGGGCGATCTGTGTGTCCGTGATATATATATAGAGTGAAAGGTGTAGAAAGAAGAAGGAAGATGAGAAAAAGGCAGTTGCAAAAGACAGCCAACTCGTGTGGCGCCGCCGGTCCGGCGGAACCAGAACATTAGTATGGTTCTTTGTGCTTTGAAAAAAAAAGGAAAAGGAAAGTGAAACCACTAAGTTATGCAAGTTGCCCCTGTGTGTGTGTGTGTGTGTGTGTGTGTGTGTGTGTGTGTGTGTGTGTGTGTGTGTGTGTGTGTGTGTGTGTGGTGAGATAGTTTGCATGGATGTGTGAGTGGTTAAAGTAAATAGCAGAGTGAGTGAAATGCAAATGTTCCCCAGTACTGTTTGTTTGATGTGCCCATGTTGTGGGGTGGGAGTACTGGGGTGGAGGGATTCGGGACAGCCATTAATTTAGTGTACATATTGTTTATAAGTGTTTATAGTTCTGAGTGTTTATGATGCATGTACTTTATTGGGATTAATTTATTTTGTGTGTGGCCCTTTAATGTTCACTGAATGTTATAATCAAAATGGTGGAGTGGTCCGCCGAGCCGGTGTGGTGTGCATGGATAGCTTTGTGTATTTATATTGTTTGCAATGTGTTTATCAAATCAAATCAAATCATATCAAATCAAACTTTGTCATATTGCTGTACATACAACTGTAGTGCAGGCAAGATGAAATTGCGTTTCTCTCGGCATCCATATAAATAGAAGCAGCATGATTTAAGACACACTCCCACATAGCATAGTTTAGAGTGTGCATCAGGTTAACAAATTGGGGAGGGCTTGATTAATGTGCTTGCGATTTTCTTCAGGGTGGGGGGGAATGTTGGATATGAATATAATGTATATAGTTAGGGTGTACTAAGATTGCGGTGCCCTGGGTGTAGTGGGAGGTGACGCCCCGTCTTTCTGGTGGTGGCGTCATGGGAGAATACATAGGACATGGGGTAAAGAAAGAAGCTTTAGACACACTTTCCACAGGAATCCTTTCACAGATTGGTCCTTCAACTGTGTCCTCTGTTATATACTGTTGAGGACTGAGGACAGGAAGGTCTGAGAAAGGACCGTCTGGGTTTGTAACATAGGAGTAGAGGACTTGTGGACTGAGGACTAGTGGCACCAAAAGAGGATCAGCGAGAGGACATGAGGAGAGAATTTGGACTTCAGTTATTTGACTGAGTGAGGCCTGAGCTTGTGGTTCAATATTCAACACAGGCATGGCTGGAACTGATGCATGAGAGAGCTGACTCTGTGTCCCAGGATTCAAAGACTCATTATCAGCAGGTGGATTGGCTGGATTTGGGGTAGCAAAATTAACTCTTGGTGATGGACTGTCAGGGCCCAAGGACAGCGGACCTCTAGGGGTGCTGGAAATGTGAGTATGGAATGCTGAAACTGGTTCCCACAGGGCCTGTACAGCATGCTCGGTCTCAACATCAGTAAGAGGCTCCAGCTCACAGACATGAGGAGGAAAAAGAAAGAAAGCAGCAAAGAAAGAAGCAACCAGCTCCCATCAGAACTACTTCTTCTTTTGGACCTGGTCAGCAGCTGGCTGCCGGCTCACAGGTGCATTGCTGCTGCTGACCCGGCCACCAGCACCCTATATCCTTGCGTAGGGGGCTCCTATAAGGAGTTTTGAACAACTCCCTACGTGCAAAAAAACCCATCCATCCTTGGACTGGACTGTGTCCTCCACTGCCATTGTGAACCCTCCAGCACGTGGCCTTTAACTGGTCCTCTCAGCGGTATTGACTGCTTGAATGGCTTTTCGGGGCTCCTTGTGGGAACTCCTTATACAAAGTACGTGGCGGTAATACACCTGTAAGCTGGTTGCCAACTGCCAATCAAATATAAAAGAAGAAGATGTGGAGTGATGGTGGTCGGGTCGGTGGCGGTGGTGCACCTGTAGGCTGGTTGCCAACCGCCAATCAGGTCTAAAAGAAGAAGAAGAGGAAGAAAAAGAAATTCACTAGGTGGCGGTAATGCACCTGTAATGTAAGCTGGTCACCAACTGCCAATCAAATTAGATTAGATTAGATTAGATTCAATCAAATCTAAAAGAAGAAGAAATGCTTGCCAACACTTGCTTTCTACGGGCATGCAGAAATACTTGCTTATACTTGGGTTTCCACAGGTATGCACGGGTATGCACGGCATGCACTAGTCACTCTATAATTCAAGAAATCATGTGACGATGTGACGATATCACGACCATAGGACTTGCTAGAAGATCATAGGACTCGCTAAAAGGTCATGGGACTCGCTGTGACATCAAAGATAAAGGGCAGGCTTCACTTGTAATCATGGGACGCACTATGACATCATCAAAGATCCAAGGACTCACTATATATATACGTATATATATATATATAGTATATACTGTATATATATAGTATATAGCGAGATGAGATCAAGCCTGCCCTGTGCGTTCTTGTTCTTGTGTTAATAAAACTTTAAAACGTCACCTCGACTCCTCATCATTACGACGTAACACTATGATCTTTGATGATGTCATAGCGAGTCCTTGATCGTGAGTGATGCCTGCCTTTGTTCTTTGATGTCATAGTGAGTCCTATGAGCTTTGATGATGTCATAGCGAGTCCTATGATCGTGAGTAATGCCTGCCTTTGATCTTTGTTGATGTCATAGCGAGCCCTATGATCTTTTGGCAAGTCCTATGAATAGGGAGTCTTATGATCTTTGATGATGTCATTGCGAGTCCTATGATCTTTGATGATGTCATAGCGAGTCCTATGATCGTGAGTGATGCCTGCCTTTGATCTTTGATGATATCATAGCAAGCCCTATGATCTTTGATGATGTCATAGCGAGTCCTATGATCGTGATGCCTGCCTTTGATTTTTGATATAGCGAGCCCTATGATCATAAGTGATGCCTGCCTTTGATAGCGAGTCCTATGATCTTTTAGCGAGTCCTATGATCAGTTGTGAGTCCTATTATCTTTGGTGATGTCATAGCGAGGTGAGTCCTATGATGAGTGATGCCTGCGTTTGATGATGTCATAGCGAGTCCTATCATCTTTTAGCGAGTCCTATGAGTAGGGAGTCCTATGATCTCTGATGTCATAGCGAGTACGATGATCGTGAGTGGTGCCTGCCTTTGATCTTTGATGATGTCATAGCACTTTGACATACGTGGCAGTAATGCACCTGTAAGCTGGTTGCCAACCACCAAAAAGAAGAGTCCTATGATCTTGCTTGCTATCAGCCAGTAACTGAGAGGAGTCCTATGATCATGACAGACACACACACACAGATTTCTTGAATTATATATAGAGTGACGTGAAGAAGAAGTGATATAGAAGTGATAAAGAGTGAAGAAGAAGTCGTCTTGCACTGGTAAGCTGGTTGCCAACTGCCAATCAAATCTAAAGAAGTCTTGAGAACTCACTTCACATTGACTATACATTTCAGAACAAGTCAAGGTTCAATTTTGAATAACTTACTGCTTGTTTAAAACAAGTTGTTTAAAAGTTGTTTAAAACAGAAGCCTTCTCTGATAGGGAGAAGGTGTCGTATGGAAGCAAGCATTTTTAAGTTTTACTTATATTTAGCAGTTTTGAGCTAACTTTCTACAACATTGAGCTATTTTTGCTTTTATGCTAACATTTTTCAAGTTTAGACTTTAAGCATGTAAGCTAGCATTTTTATAGTTTTAAGGCTCAAATGTAGCATTTTTCAGCTATTTCAGCATTTTTAGCATTTCAGCTAAAACTGTTCAGCATTTTACATAGTGTTATAGTACTTCAGCATATAATTTAGCAACATTTCTGCTCATTAAATGTTATTTATAGCATGTAAGCTGGCATTTTTTTACATTTTAGGCTAATATTTAGCATCTTTATGCTAACTTTCTGTAACATTAAGCTACTTCTGCTTTTATGCGAACTAGTGCATACCTGTGCATGTCTGTAGAAACATTAGAACACAAGAATCAGATTCTTTAAGACTCCATATCTCTTCATTTTAAGGACAATGTCAAGCGAAGAACCATGGGTGGGGACCTGGAGGCCCCACAAGCCAAGAGGGCCTATAGTTGCCCAGTTTGGGAGCCCTGGACCCAAGTATGCACTACCTGGACTAACAGGTGTGGATAAAACTTTACCACTGCCAGCACCAATAGTATCATTTCTGTTAAATAACACAGTTTGTCATTTTTCTTTTTTTGATAAAGGAACCTCTCAACATGATCCTACAAAATACAGAGCACCATCATTCAGTTTTGGGAAACGCCATGCACAAGCTAATTTTACCTACTCACCTGGACCCAAATATGCCATACCCGCTAACTTTACCAGATGTGGGCAAAGCAGCGCTCCTGCATTTTCAATCCACAGCCGTTCAAAGGAGCCAAAACCCTTTAACACCCCTGCACCAGGTCAATGGAATCCCTAATATGTAAAATATGCACATGTGAAAATTAAATGGCCGCAGTGATTTTTACCTAAATGTATTTTCATTGCTGTTGATCAGGCCACTACTCCCCAGAACGTTCAGAAAAGACTGTCTTCCACTCTGCTCCAGCTTATTCTCTGTCAGGGTGGTGCAAAGAGAGAGCCTTGAGCAAGATGCCAGGTAATAAATGTGTCACTTATGCATTGAATTGCAAAGTTTGATAGCACTGCAACTTTTACCTGTTGCTCATACTGCAGGTCCTGCTTCCTACACTCTTCCTGCTACGTTTGGGTCCAACAACGTGACAATGCCCTCTGCTCCTAGGTATTCCCTCTTTGAGCGCAGAAAAATTGGGTGCTTCTATGAAGATCTGAAAAAGGTACTCATAAACAGAAAACCTTATACAAAGATATAGAGTGATGATAATCAACTCCTTATACAAAGATATAGAGTGGTGATAATCAAGTCAGTGGCGGTAATGCGTCTTTAAGCTGGTTGCCAACTGCCAATCAAATCTAAAAGAAGAAAACCAAACAACAAAAGACAAAACAAAATCAAAATTTACTTTTTTTATGCTTCTGTTTCCTCTCTAGACTCCAGGCCCTGCTGCTTACAATGCTGTGGACCTAAATATTGTTCAGAAGAAAGCTCCCCATTACAGCATCACTTTGCGCAACTTCCCAACAAAAGAGCACACAACAAATCCAGGACCAGGCGCATATAGTGCCGAGCTCGTAAGATGCCTCTTTATTTGCCCATGAAAGCACCACAGCAATGAGCACTTTGTTCACGCATTAACATCTGTTTTCATTTCTAGGTGAACCTCACCAAACCCAAAGCTCCCAGCTATACTTTTGGACTGCGTCATTCTCAATATGTTTTACCGTAGCGACATTAATCTTGCCTGTCATCTCCTTCTGAAGCAAGACATCATTTCACTCAATATATCACTCATATACTGTATAATTCAAGAAATCTCTGTGTGTGTGTGTGTGTGTGTGTGTGTGTGTGTGTGTGTGTGTGTGTGTGTGTGTGTGTGTGTGTGTGTGTGTGTGTGTGTGTGTTAGGATGCGCTAAAAGATCATAGGACTGACTATCATCAAAGATCAAAGGGTTTGCTATGACATCAAAGATCAAAGGCAGGCATCATTCACGATCATAGGACTCACTATGACATCACAGATCATGTGATGATGTCATGATGCTATGACATCTTCAAAAATAAACTCGCTATGACATCATCAAAGAACATAGGACTTGACAAAAAAATGAGAACGCTATCCATTTATCACTGAAGGGACAGGTGAATGGCAGTCTACACTACAAATGTGTAAAATGCCAAGCAAAACGTGGATTTTCTCCGGGTGCTCCGGTTTCCTTCCAAATTCCAAATAATAATGAGAATGTCCATTCACCACTGAACGAGTGGTTTAACATCAAAGATCATAGGACTCACTGTGCCATCAGCACAGATCAAAGGACTCACTATGGCGTCAAAGATCTTAGGACTCGCTATAGTATCTATTCATAGGCACATCATAGGCTCAGTGATGCACGGGCATGCACGGGCATGCACATTTATGTACTAGTAATTCAAGAAATCTCTTGAGTGTGTGTCTGTCGCAACCATAGGACTTGCTAAAACATCATAGAATTCACCCATGATGTTTATATGATGTCTATATGATGTCCTATAGGCACCATGTGTGTCTGTCACGATCGCTATGACATCAGTAAAGATCAAAGGACTCGCTATGACATCAAAAAAGATCAAAGGCAGGCATCACTTGACGATCATAGGCCTCGCTATGGCGTCTTCAAAGATCATAGGACTCAGTAACTTTCTACGGACATGCAGAAATGCTGACACTTCTATGGGCATGCAGAAAAACTTGCTTATACTTGGTTTTGACGGGCATGCACAGGTTTCTATGGGCATGCATGGGTATGTCGTGTCAAGACGCACGACCATAGGACTCGCTACAAGATCATAGGATTCAACTTATGATGTGCCTATCGTGTGTATGATGTGTATATGACATCATATAGACATGTGTCAACAACCATAGGACTCGCTAAAAGATCATAGGTCTTGCTATGACATCATCAAAGATTATAGGACTCGCTATGACATCTTCAAAGACCAAAGGCAGGCATCCAACGGTCAAAGGCAGGCATCACTCAATGTGCATTGGACTCGCTATGACATCATCAAAGATCAAAGGACTTGCTATGACATCATCAAAGATCATAGGCAGGCATCACGATCACAGGACTTGCTATGACATCGTCAAAGATCATAGGACTCACCAAAATGATCACGCTGCCCATTTATCACTGAACCGACGGGTGAATGGCAGTCTACACTACAGTATAAGTGTGTAAAATGCCAAGCAAAACATAGATTTTCTCTGGGTGCTCCAGTTTCCTCCCAAATTCCAAAAAATGATCAGGATGTCCATTCACCACTGAATTAGTGGTGTGACATCAAAGGTCATAGGACTTGCTATGACATCAGCAAAGATCATAGGACTCGCTATATACAGTGGGGCAAAAAAAGTATTTAGCCAGCCACCAATTGTGCAAGTTCTCCCACTTAAAAGATGAGAGAGGTCTCCAATTTTCATCATAGGTATACCTCAACTATGAGAGACAAAATGAGAAAAAAAATCCAGAAAATCACATTGTCTGATTTTTAAATAATTTATTTGCAAATTATGGTGGAAAATAAGTATTTGGTCACTTACAAACAAGCAAGATTTCTGGCTCTCACAGACCTGTAACTTCTTCTTTAAGAGGCTCCTCTGTCCTCCACTTGTTACCTGTATTAATGGCACCCGTTTGAACTTGTTATCAGTATAAAAGACACCTTTCCACAACCTCAAACAGTCAGACTCCAAACTCCACTATGGCCAAGATCAAAGAGCTGTCAAAGGACACCAGAAACAAAATTGTAGACCTGCACCAGGCTGGGAAGACTGAATCTGCAATAGGTAAGCAGCTTGGTGTGAAGAAATCAACTGTGGGAGCAATTATTAGAAAATGGAAGACATACAAGACCACTGATAATCTCCCTCGATCTGGGGCCCCACACAAGATCTCACCCCGTGGGGTCAAAATGATAACGAGAACGGTGAGCAAAAATCCCAGAACCACACAGGGGGACCTAGTGAACGACCTGCAGAGAGCTGGGACCAAAGTAACAAAGGCTACCATCAGTAACACACTACGCCGCCAGGGACTCAAATCCTGCAGTGCCAGACGTGTCCCCCTGCTTAAGCCGGTAAATGTCCAGGGCCGTCTGAAGTTTGCTAGATAATCCAGAAGAGGACTGGAGAATGTCATATGGTCAGATGAAACCAAAATAGAACTTTTTGGTAAAAACTCAACTTGTCGTGTTTGGAGGAGAAAGAATGCTGAGTTGCATCCAAAGAACACCATACCTGCTGTGAAGCATGGGTGTGGAAACATCATGCTTTGGGGCTGTTTTTCTGCAAGGGGACCAGGACGACTGATACATGTAAAGGAAAGAATGAATGGGGCCATGTATCGTGAGATTTTGAGTGGAAACCTCCTTCCATCAGCAAGGGCATTGAAGATGAAACGTGGCTGGGTCTTTCAGCATGACAATGATCCCAAACACACCACCCGGGCAATGAAGGAGTGGCTTCGTAAGAAGCATTTCAAGGTCCTGGAGTGGCCTAGCCAGTCTCCAGATCTCAACCCCATAGAAAATCTTTGGAGGGAGTTGAAAGTCCGTGTTGCCCAGTGACAGCCCCAAAACATCACTGCTCTAGAGGAGATCTGCATGGAGGAATGGGCCAAAATACCAGCAACAGTGTGTGAAAACCTTGTGAAGACTTACAGAAAACGTTTGACCTCTGTCATTGCCAACAAAGAGTATATAACAAAGTATTGAGATGAACTTTTGTTATTGACCAAATACTTATTTTCCACCATAATTTGCAAATAAATTCTTTTAAAATCAGACAATGTGATTTTCTGGATTTTTTTTTCTCATTTTGTCTCTCATAGTTGAGGTATACCTATGATGAAAAATGGAGACGTCTCTCATCTTTTAAGTGGGAGAACTTGCACAATTGGTGGCTGACAATACTTTTTTGCTCCACTGTAGATGGTGTCTATTCATAGGTACATCAAAGGCTCAGTGATGCACAGGTATGCACTAGTAAATCAAAATGACATTTTGTGTGTGGCGGGGGGGCGCACTCAGGTTGCTAACTTTCTCACTGCCAAATAAAGGACAGAGGGTTTTATTACAGCTCCTGACCTGATAAGAGTGATGACATAGAGTGAAGTATGTGGCGGTAATGCACCTGTAAGCTGGTTGCCAACTGCCAATCAAATCTAAAAGAAGAAGAACCATTGTTCGGTGCCACAACGCTGTGGGCATTAGTGTTGTCATAATACTGGGATTTTTTTACCTTGATAATACCTTAAAAATACTGCTATTCACTGTCATGTTTAATACTGCAAGGGAAAAAAATATTATATTGTATACCTAGAAGTTTCAGATTTTACAGAATACAGAATCTCAGTTTAAAATTGTGTAATAGCTGTGTTTTTTTTTCTTTTAGATTTGATCGGCGGTTGGCAACCATCTTAGAGGTGCATTACCGCCACGTACTTCACTCTATATCATCTATGCTCATGCTGTGACGCCTAGCTACGCATGTTTTTCTTTTAGATTTGACTGGTGGTTGGCAACCAGCTTACAGATGCATTACCGCCATGTACTTCACTCTATATCATCACTCTGGTCAGGAGCTATATCCTCTAGCTATGTGTTTCTTCTTCTTCTTTTAGATTTTGTCACGTCTGGCCCTCACGAGCCAGCATAAGACGCCACAGACCAGTTAAGTTGCACTTAGGTTTTTATTTATAGTTCAAGGCTAGGGTGGAACACGATAACTAGCCGCGTGGGCTGAGCAGCAAGATTATCCATTAGTAAAACAATGATCAATGACGGCTGAGACGAGGAACGCTCGCTCACCGTCGGACAAAGGAAGAAGGAAAGGAATACAAACGATAACTGCAACAATAAACACACATCAAAGGAGATTCGTGGATGAACATTAGGGGAATGTTGACGGGAAAGTTGACGAGACAGCCGCCAGATGCAGTCGCTGGCGCCGGCATTTAAAGCCAGCTGCTAACAACCGCAAATGCAGCACAGCTGCTCAGACTCTTGACAGCGGGGAACTCCCGAGCGTTGACCAATCAGAGCCCGGGAAGCCAGAATGACAGCACAGCTGTCAAAGCCTGACAGGAATGGAGTGAGGCCCAAGCGCGGACAAAATAGCGCTCGGGTGTGACAGGAGCTCCCCCTCAAGGCGGACTCCCGGACGCCTGTAATATCCACCCCCCCCCCCCACCCCAGGGCGGGTGGATGGGGAGGCAGGCAGAGGGGGGACATAATCAACCTCAGAAAAGAAAACACAATATCCTACCACAAATCACAATCACGACAAGGCAGGGGCAAAAAACAACCAGGGGATACTCATTCACAGGGGAGGGCAGAGAAGAAGAGAAAAGAAAAAAAAAACCAAAACTGTACAACACAGGAACACATATTACAAAGAACAGCTTAATCATGTACAAATGACGTCACAAAGTGAATAACCAGACCGATACAGAAAAACAATCTCATGAATTGACAGCAACCAAAAGAAAGACCGTCAATAGTTATGGACCTAACACTGACGTGATTGAACAGTAGCCTTCAGTGCACATGAGCAAAAATGAAAAAACAAACCAACGACCCATAAAGTATGTTACGTCGAATACAAAAATAACAGATGTTTAGTTTGAAGTATGTCTCAAACACACGGTTTCTACTAGAGTCCCTGTCAGTTAGCTTTCCTTTCTGAAGGCCAGTTTACAATGCAAATGACTGTTTTGAGCTTACACACGTGGAAGAAATATCAAAAACGGTTTGGGAGAGTTCAGAGATCCCAGTAGTGCTAATCCATTCAGATAAGCAGTTGTCTGACGTGACCATCACCTTAAAACAGTCAGAGTGCAAAAGCTCTACCAGAAATTCAGCGGCTGAGAATTTCAAAGGCCACACTTCAAACTCTCATTTAAAGTGATTAGAAAAAACATGGCCAAACTTCTGAATGCAGAAGCTGAACAAATTCATTTTCTTTGCATTAGAATCAGACCAACTAGACCCTATCTGGCAGAATAGATCTATTGTAGAAATTTCAGCAAGTATTAGCAACGGCCAGCAAAAACAAAAAAACAAAAACATAATGGCATTCTCTCTGAAGAAAAAAATCTGCTCTGAGGATTCTTTGATCGGGGATGCAGTAGACAAACAACATTTCACTAAACAGTAGTTCAAAAGGGGAAAAAAAAAAACGTGAATTCCCATGACAAGAATGCATATATTCATTAAACACAAAATAGAGGAGTAATATACACAATGTTCAAAATAACCATAGTAAATCCAAAAATTGAGGAAAAATGCAAACCAAAACAGATTATTCAGGTGTCTTCAAGGCCAAAAGGTCAAAGTCACAAACTACAGAGGGGTAAAAGAAGGGGAAAAAAGCACACCAGGATGAATCAGAATCAGAATCAGAATGAGATTTATTGCCATTGTTCATGTAGTACACAAACTAGGAATTTGTCTCGGTGCAATGCTGCAACATTAAACATGGAGTAACACTAAAGATAAAAAAAAACTATGCATGCAATAAAAGGTAGAATAAGAATAAGTAGTACTAATCTATGCAATTTTTAAATATATTAACAAGCAGCAGATATTATGGAGTTCCACATAGTGCAGTAGGTAGTGCAAAAAGAAAACAGTGATAATTGTCATGAGTCCGGTTGAGCTGCTGTACGTAGTGCACGAGAGTCTAATAAGTCACTTAGTGTTCAGCAGTCTGATGGCAGAGGGGAAGAAGCTGTTCATGTAGCGGGAGGTTTTAGTCTGAATGGACCGAAGTCTTCTGCCTGAGGGGAGGGGGGCAAACAGTGCGTGTCCAGGGTGTGAAGGGTCGGCTATGATCCGACCTGCACGCCTTCGGGTCCTGGAGATGTACAGGTCCTGGAGGGATGGGAGCTTACAGCCGATCACCTTCTCAGCAGCGCGCACAACGCGCCTATGTCTTAGTCTGTCCCTGGCGGTGGCTCCTGCGTACCACACGGAGATGGAGGTGGTGAGGATGGACTCGATGATGGCCGTGTAGAACTGTACCAACATCTTGGTGGGCAGCTTGAGCTTCCTCAGCTGCCGCAGGAAGAACATCCTCTGCTGGGCCTTTTTGATGAGGGAGCTGATGGTCGGTTCCCACTTGAGGTCCCGGGTGATGGTGGTGCCCAGGAAGCGGAAGGAATCCGCAGTGGTGATGGGAGAGTCTGTGAGGGTAAGGGGGAGCAGAGGGGCTGTGACTTTTCTGAAGTCCACGATCATCTCCACTGTCTTCAGAGCGTTCAGCTGCAGGCTGTTGTGGCTGCACCAGGACGCCAGCAGGGCCACCTCTCTCCTGTAGACGTACTCGTCGCCATTGGAGATGAGCCCGATGAGGGTGGTGTCATCCGCAAACTTGATCAGCTTGACAGACTGGTGGCTGGAGGTGCAGGAGTTGGTGTACAGGGAGAAGAGCAGGGGGGAAGTACACATCCCTGGGGTGATCCAGTGCTGATGCTTACAGAGTCCGAGACAGTCTTTCCCAGCCACACATGCTGCCTCCGGTCCGTCAGGAAGTCGGTGATCCACCTGCAGAGGGAGTCAGGCACGTTGAGCAGGGACAGCTTGTCCTGGAGCAGAGCGGGGTGGATGGTATTGAATGCAGAGCTGAAGTCCACAAACAGGATCCTGACGTAGGTTCCCGGGGAGTCCAGGTGCTGCAGGATGGAGCAGAGGGCCAGGTTGACTGCGTCGTCCACAGACCTGTTGGCTCTGTAGGCGAACTGCAGCGGGTCCAGGAAGGGAGTGGTGATGGTCTTGAGGTGGGGCAGGACCAGGCGCTCAAAGGACTTCATGACTACAGAGGTGAGCGCTACAGGTCTGTAGTCGTTAAGTCCAGTGATCCGTGGCTTCTTGGGGACAGGGATGATGGTAGAGGTTTTGAGGCAGGCCGGCACGTGGCATGACTTCAGGGAGGTGTTAAAAATGTCTGTGAAGACAGAAGCCAGCTCCTCCGCACAGTGTCTCAGGGTGGAGGGAGACACGCCATCCGGACCGGGGGCCTTGCGCAGGTTCAGTCTGGAGAACTGTCTGTGCACGTCCTGCTCACTGATGGCAAGGGCAGGGGGGAGGAGGGGGGCCGCCTTTGATGAAGTGGGGACCATGGAGGCAGTGACGCTGGGGGGAGGGGGGGAGTTGGACACAGCTGACAAGGTGTCAAAACGAGCATAATGTTGGGACAGTCTTTGACAAAGGGCTTTGTCATCCTGTCCCTTAGAAGCCTGAGGCCAATAGTTGGTGATTTGCCTCAGTCCTCTCCACACAGAAGCAGAGTCGTTAGCAGTGAACTGCTGCTGGAGTCTCAGAATACACAGATTTAGCTCTCCTCAGCTCTCTGCTAAACCGGTATTTGGCCTCCTTGTAGCAGTCCCTGTCTCCACTTTTCAACGCTGCTTCCTTCTCCTTCCTGATCTGTCTGAGCTTAGCTGTGAACCAGGGCTTGTCGTTGGAGTAACTCACCCTGGTGCGCAATGGAAGAATGCACTCCTCACAAAAGTGGATATATGAGGTCACAGTGTCCGTGTACTCATCCAGATCATGCGTGGCTCCTTTAAACATGTCCCAGTCAGTTATTTCCAAGCACGTGCGCAGCTCCTCCACAGCTTCACTGGTCCATTTCCTCGTAGTGCTCACAACAGGTTTTGTGAGCTTCAGTCTCTGTCTGTATGTGGGGATCAGGTGGACTATCACGTGATCAGATAGTCCGAGCGCAGCGCGGGGAACAGCACGATGCACGTCCTTAACTGTAGTGTAACAGTGATCCAGCGTGTTCTCTCCTCTGGTGGGGCATTTAATAAACTTGTTTGTACCGGGGGAGTTCGTGGCTCAGGTTGCTCTGGTTAAAGTCGCCAACCACAATAACCAGAGAGTCCGGGAAAGTCCGCTCCGCTTGCTGAATGTGATCCGCGAGCACCGCTGAGCCTCGCGCACATCCGTGTCGGGCGGGATGTAGACAGCAGCCAGAATGAATGAAGCAAACTCACGCGGGGAATAAAATGGCTTGCAGTTGATGAATAAATATTCCAGAGCAGGAGAACAGTGTTGGGAGATCACAGTTACATCGGAGCACCAACTGCTGTTGATGTAGAAGCAGACTTCTCCGCCTGTGGTCATGCCGGAGAGCCCCGTGTCTCGGTCTGCATGAAACAGCTGAAATCCCTCGAGGAGGAGCGCACTGTCCAGTGTCTTTTCCTTGAGCTAGGTCTCAGTGAAGCAGAGGGCACACGAGGTGGAGAGGTCCTTAAATTGCATCAGCAGTCTCAGCTCATCTACCTTGTTATAAAGTGAGTTGACGTTGGACAGAAAGATCCCAGGCAAAGCCGTGCGCGTGCCTCTCCTGCGAAGCTGCACCAGGGCGCCCGCTCGTCTTCCTCTCTTTCGCCGTCTCACTTTTTGGGCTAAAAAGTGAGCCAGATCGGCGGCAGGAGCAAAAAAAACTGGGAGTAGGTCCGTGGGAGTGAAAGTCCTGATATTTAGTAGCTCTTCACGGGTGTAAGAGCAGGCAGACACACAATTGACGAACAAAAACAAACAAAAAAAAGCGCAGTGAAGCACCATGGCGACCACTGTGGGCGCACTGTGGGCGCACTACCCGAATGCCTCCGGCGGCCGGACCAGGGCGCCAAAAGTACAATTCTGTTTATCGGGAGGCGGGCCCCGGACACCAAACAGGAAGAGCAGGCTTCCAGGGGGTCGACCTGCATCAACCTGCCAACAAGACGACTGCAGAGAGAATGGCGATGGTCTTCCAACGGCGGGGAGAAGCCAGGGGGAACCGGGCCAACTATGGTTAATCCCCACGGTTCCAGATGCGGGTGAGGGAGAAAAATGACGAGGGTAGGGAATTAATTTGGGGTTATTCAGCGGTGGATCTGCAGCACCATCTCCCGATCCCACCCAAACAGGCGCTGGCAGGGCCGGAGCCAATCCAGTAGGAAATCCTGACTGGACCGACGCTGCACCCACAGTGGGCCCGGATTGGGCCAGAACCCCTCGGGTGACGAACTCTGGCTGAGCCGAAGCTGCACCCGCATCGGACCCCGATTGGGTCAGAACCATTCCGGTGACGAACTCTGACTGAGCCGACGCTGCACCAGCGTCGGACCCCAATTGGGTCAGAGCCGCACCAGTACCGACCTCCAACTCCAAACCCGGAACCTCCGGCACAGCGATTGACATCCGCTCTGCACCGGCGACCATGGGCAAAGGCTCAGAAGAGAAGAACCGGGATCAGGGACACCGGCAGCGTCAGAACCCAGCGAGACAAGCTCGGATGCAGTGGACGGCTGCACCCGGCTCGCCTCCCCAAGAGACAGGCAAAAATGCTCAATAATAGAAAAGACAAAGACAACACTGAGCACTTGCCTGATCTCAAGTTCGGACGCCGTCCAGGACTTCGACGATCCGGGCTCAGACGGGAGGAGGTCGTCTTCTGGCTCCCATTCAGCCGTGTCGTCATCTGCCTCTGGCAAAGAGGCTTCCGCAGCCTGAGGACCCTCCGACGCCATCATCCACGCTGACAACTCATACAGCGTGGTGGTGGGGGGCTCCTGGCCCGCTGGGTCGGACTGCCCATCCATGGAAACCCAGGGACGCTCCGTCATCGGCGCAGGCTCCAAACAGTAGTCCAATCCCCTCCTCCGTCCTTGATGTGGCTGCGGGGCTGGGATCTTCTGCTCCATGACCGCAGGCCCCCTCCTCAACTGATGACGTTCGGCTGACGTCGAAAAACGCTCAGCGGGGGGAGACACAGAGGCAGCAGGTTTAGTAATTACCTCAGCAGGTGGTGGGGGCTCGGGGGGCTGCAAACCCCGAACCTCACCCCCAGGAGTCAGACAAGACAAATCACTGTTAGGGAAAAAGGAGTGAACTTGTACTCGCCGGTCTCCCGGAGGAAGGATGGTGCCTGCTGCAGGGAACATTGCTCCTTCCTCTCCCCGTCGGATGGTGGCAGAGGGCTCCCTGGAAGGACGGGGGGGGGGGGCACTCGAGATGAGATCGATGCGGGGCTCGCCGGAGCAGAACTCCTCATACAACCAGCAGCTGGAGAAGACGTCGGAAAGGAGGGGGCGACAGCCAAGACGGGCCGGGCATGATGTGCTGGCGAATCAGCGAAGGAAGACGGCCCCGGGAGAGAGGCTGGGGGGGTTCCCTCCTGGTGAGACGCTGAAGAAACAGCTGTCTGGTTGAAGGGGTCAGTCCAGTGACCCGGAGCAGGATCCGGACGGGACTCTTGCTGAGAATGTCTCTGGCCGCGACGCCGACGTCTTTGACGGGCCACAGGTGGTGCGAACTCCTGGACTGGTTCGAGGAGAGGATCGAGGTCCCAAGGCAGAGAGTGGGGATGCCTTCTCCTCCGCACTTGGTCATACTCCTCCCCATACACCTCCTTCATCCGGAGTACCTCGCGATGGGCAGCGAGGTCAAGTCTCCTCGCTGCGACTTCTGGGTGGGCGGCGTAGCAGGGGAACAGTTCATTGAGCACCCTCTCAGCACAGTCCAGGTGATGGCGTACTTCGGGAAGATCATCGAGGAAAAAGGTGGCGGTGACGATTTCATCAAAATCCTCCAGTGCCTCTGTCAGTTGGTGGCTGAGACCCCGAGGGCGACCTCTCCGCGACGGCATAGTTCCAGTACACTGTACCCAGACAGGAAAGAGCAGAGTTCTCCTGAATGCAGCTTACTGCGGACGGCGTCTCCTTCTGGCGGCTGTCTACTGTCACGTTTAGCCCTCACGAGCCAGCAAAAGATGCCACAGACCAGTTAAGTTGCACTTAGGTTTTTATTTATAGTTCAAGGTTAGGGTAGAACACGATAACTAGCCACGTGGGCTGAGCAGCAAGATTATCAGAATCAGAATCAGAATCAGAAAAGATTTATTGCCAAGTACATTAACAGATCACTGATAACATACGAGAGAATTTGACTTGACACAGAAAATGAACCTGCATTTCCAGTGACACGGCTGCATCGGGGACGCGCCTGCCAACAGGATAGAGGGTACAGATAGCATAAGAATAAGAATAATACAAGGAACAATAGGAAGGAGCAAAAAAATCATTGATTCAGAATACTGGTTTCATAATCAATCAATATTATGATTACAAGGAAAAAAAAAGCTCTCAATGCACATTCGCGGACAAGTTTCACAGGACACAGGACACAAGAGAGCAGTGTGTGTATCTTTATTTCAGTTCATGGATCAATATGTGTGCACTGTTGATGCAAAGTGTTGTGATAATAGGAGAACAACAAGGGCACTTGGCAGGAGATGTTTTGTCTGGCTGCTCGCCAATCGTCCTTGCGATTATCTGAGCAGGTGCTGTCCAAGGCCTTGTGCTCGTTGTTTTGAAAACACAGACTGCAGACAGCCAGGAGGAATTTTCATGGGGAAATTGGGCCAAATAGGACTGATCACAGAGAAGGAGCTTTTTATTTCTTCTGTAGATTCAGTACTTAATCCTTCATTGCGGGGCTTTGAGTCCGTCGTGGATAGACCTGAGCATGAACATGATGTAATCCACCTTCCGAGACAGTTCTCCATTTGTCGCTATCAGGGTCTTCTCCAATTTTTCAATTTGACAGATGCACCTCGCCTGGCCAGCATTTTGATAGGTTGTATCCATCTTCAGCAATTTGCGGTACACCAGGACAATCCCAGTTCCAATCAGAAAGATCCCGATCACCATTATTACGAAGACATACAAATCTTCAATATCTTCGATAGAGAGATTAGTGAGACACAAGATCCTCCAATTACTTGTGTCACGTAAATAGCCCGCTGGAGCCGTTCCTGCGGGGCAGACAGCTTCCCCCGGAGCACTTTTCCTTGTTGAAAAAATAGTATCAATTGTGTTCAAAGCCCAGCTTATTAACTCCATAATTTCTTTCGACGGTCGCAGTTAGACGCAGACAGACAACAGCAAGCTGGGATCCAGTAGTTGGGGGGGAAGGAAAAAAAGTCAGAGCAAGAGAGAAGGAAAAAGCGTCTGCTCTCTTGGGAGGGCGGAAGTGAAGATAAGATTAAGATAAGATAAGATTATCCATTAGCAAAACAATGATCAATGACGGCTGAGACGAGGAATGCTCGCTCACCGTCGGACAAAGGAAGAAGGAAAGGAATACAAACGATAACTGCAACAATAAACACACTTACATCAAAGGAGAATCGTGGATGAACATTAGGGGAATGTTGACGGGAAAGTTGACGAGACAGCCGCCAGATGCAGTCGCTGGCACCGGCATTTAAAGCCGGCTGCTAACGACCGCAAATGCAGCACAGCTGCTCAGACTCTGACAGCGGGGAACTCCCGAGCGTTGACCAATCAGAGCCCGGGAAGCCAGAATTACAGCACAGCTGTCAAAGCCTGACAGAAATGGTGTGAGGCCCGAGCGCGGACAAAATAGCGCTCGGGTGTGACAGATTTGATTGGCAGTTGGCAACCAGCCCACAGATGCTTTATCGCCACTGACTTGAATATCATCACTATATCTTTGTACAAGGAGCTCTTACAAGGAGCTCCAAACAACTCCCCATGCGTGAAAAAATTATCCGTCCTTGGACTGTGTCCTGGACTGGTTCCACCACCACCGACCTGGCCGTTCTTCTTCTTCTTCTTTTAGATTTGATTGGTGGTTGGCAACCAGCTTACAGGTGCATTACCACCACGTACTTCACTCTATATCATCACTCTTTCTGGTCCTGGCAGCCGTTAATAATAGATTCCATTTATATAGCACTTTTCATGTCACACAAAGACACTTTATAATGAGATCATTATTCATTGACTCCACAGACAATAATAGTGGTAAGCTACCACTGTAACCACAGCTGCACTGGGGCAGACTGACAGAAATATGGCTGCCAATCCACGCCTGCGCGCTCTCCAACCACCACCGAACAATTTATTCACATTCATACATCAGTGTCATGAACCATGAACACACTGGAGGCAAGGTGGGTAAAGTGTCTTGCCCAAGGGCACAACAGCAAGGTGGGGGAAGTGAGATTCAAACTGCCAACCCTCCAGTTATTGGGTGACCTGCTCAACCTCCTGAGCCACTATGGCCTCATTTTTGTTTCTCTTCTTCGTCTCTTAGATTTGATTGGCGGTTGGCAACCAGCTTACAGGTGCATTACCACCACGTACTTCACTTCTGGTAAGGAGCTGTAGTCCTTACCGCCAGGTACTTCACTCAGTAAACATCACTCAGGAGTTCCTGGCAGCGGAGCGCGAAGCACAGAGCTGCATGGAGGAAGCTGATCAGACCTAAATGAAACAAGTCATTGTCGCCCCAGACAGACTGCTATGATGATGATGTATCAAAAGTCAGAATTCTCGGTTGGCAACCTCTTCTTCGTCTTCTTCGCTCTATATCATTGTATAAGGAGTTCTTATAAGGAGTTCTGAACAATCTTCTTTTTCTTCAGTGAGATTTCCATGTCTACATGATGGATGTCTATAACATCCTATCTGGTCCCACTCTATATTCTTCAGGTCATCACGCTCATCCACGTACTTCACTCTATATCTGTGCGTGTTTTCTTCTTTTAGATTTGATTGGCGGTTGGCAACCAGCTAACAGGTGCATTACTGCCACGTACTTCACTCTATATCATCACTATCTGGTCAGGAGCTGTAGTCCTTCTGTCATCATTGCTGTGTCCCTTTTTGTTTCTCTTTGAGAAATAATGTAACTTTGAGCTAGAAAACACAACTACAAATGAAATGATTGGAACAGAGCTCATAGGAACCATCATAAGGAGCACAGCTCCTGCCCAGATAGAGTGATGATATAGAGTGAAGTACGTGGCGGTAATGTACCTGTAAGCTGGTTGCCAACCACCAATCAAATCTAAAAGAAGAAGAAAAAGTAAAATGAAATAAGCCTGTTTATGCTTGTTTTTTGTCTGACAAGATATTTATTTTTGCTGTGCAGTTTGTGTGTGAGAAAATATTACATGTTTTCCAATAGTTTTAACTTGTTTTAAGCAATTTGATTAGTCAAATTTACTTGCTCTGTTGGCAGATAATTTTACTTAAACAAAAAAAATTCTGACAATAGATGATTGTAGTTAAAATTAGGAAGAAATATCTGCCAGCAAAGTAAGATTAAATTGCTTAAAACAAGTAAAAACTTTTGTAAAGCAAGTAAAATCTTACAGAAAACTGCACAACAACAAAAAAAATTGTGTCAAAATTATCTTATGAGAGAAAAACAAGCATGAAGCCTTGATTTAGGATATTTTATCTTACTGAGATCCCCCTTCTTACAGTGTGACAGATACTGCCATCGGCATAAAATTACATCAATGCAGTATTCCTGATTCACACAAGCACAACAGCAACAATGAAAAACCTGCACAGGTGGCTGGAAAGCACTGCAAATAGCATGGCTTGCCTTTTTAGAAGTACTTTCTTCTGGCCTTCTTTAAAGGGTACCTGTAGTGAATTTTAATAAATAGATATTTCAAAGGATCAAATATGATACTAATGGTTCCATCCAGTAATGATGATAATGATTCCTTGTCAAATACGAGTAAGTTTCAAGTCACTGCTCTGTCAAGTCAGTCTTGGTCAGCAACATCTTGCCTCCTGCCTGCATGGGCTGTTGTATTATTTTCCGTGTTAAAATTTATAAAAAGTCAAAATCTGAAGTTACACCTCAAATCCTCAATATACATCATTCATTAAAATATCAGTTTTTAGTTATTTTTCCTTCTCGTGAAAAATAGAAATTAAATAATGAGAATATACCCATTGAACACTTATCTGAAGGGATAAGATGATTTATAATGGGATAGTTTTATATTCAAAGGTCGGATCGGATGATTAATCTGCATCCCCGCAAGCCGCCTCCTCCCTCTCTGGTTCATATAGATTACCATTTAAACCCACTTCATCATAGGGACTGGCCATTGTTTACTTGTCTGCAGAAAGGGTGGATTCACACTGCAACATTTGGATCAACTTTTATTGACATTTTGGAAAGTGTCTGGCTCTGCTGGCAAAAGTTGATAACACCACTGGGTGGTGTTTGTTGGAAAACGCTGGTGAAAGTTGTATTCCTTGAAAATTTACTGAAAATTTGCCGACGTTTGGAAATAAGCGTTGGTGAAAATTGTGCTCAGTTTGTAAAAGTTCCTGAGTGCTGGACTAAGTCAGAATCAGAATCAGAATCAGAATCAGAATCAGGTTTATTGCCATTGTTCATGTAGTACACAAACTAGGAATTTGTCTCGGTACAATGCTGCAACATTAAACATGATAAGATAAGAGAAATAAACTATACATGTAATAAAGTGTAGGATAAGATTAAGTGATACTGGTCAACAGTTAAAATATATATTAGCCAGCAGCAGATACTGTGGAGAACTATATAGTGCAGTCGGTAATGCAGGAAGAAAACAGTGATGATTGACATGAGTCTGGTTGAGCTGCTGTACATGGTGCACGAGAGTCACTTAGTGTTCAGCAGTCTAATGGCAGAGGGGAAGAAGCTGTTCATGTGACGGGAGGTTTTAGTCTGGATGGACCGAAGTCTTCTACCAGAGGGGAGGGGGGCAAACAGTACGTGACCAGGGTGTGAGGGATCGGCTATGATCCGGCCAGCACGCCTCCGGGTCCTGGAGATGTACAGATCCTGGAGAGATGGGAGCTTGCAGCCGATCACCTTCTCAGCAGTGCGCACGACGCGCTGCAGCCTTAGTCTGTCCCTGGCAGTGGCTCCTGTGTACCACACGGTTATGGAGGTGGTGAGGATGGACTCGATGATGGCTGTGTAGAACTGCACTAACATCTTGGTGGGTAGCTTGAGCTTCCTCAGCTGCCGCAGGAAGAACATCCTCTGCTGGGCTTTTTTGATGAGTGAGCTGATGGTCAGCTCCCATTTGAGGTCCCTGGTGATGGTAGTGCCTAGGAAGCGGAAGGAATCAGCAGTGGTGATGGGAGAGCCTGAGAGGGTGAGGGGGGGCAGAGGAGTAGTGACTTTCCTGAAGTCTACAATCATCTCCACTGTCTTCAGAGCGTTCAGCTGCAGGTTGTTATTGCTGCACCAGGACGCCAGCTGGGCCACCTCTCTCCTGTAGGCGGACTCGTCGCCGTTGGAGATGAGCCCGATGAGGGTGGTGTCGTCCGCAAACTTGATCAACTTGACAGACTGGTGGCTGGAGGTGCAGGAGTTGGTGTAAAGGGAGAAGAGTAGGGGGGAAAGTACACAGCCCTGGGGTGATCCGGTGCTGATGCTAGTATAAGTTATGCAGACTTTATCTAAGTGAGCCTAAGTTAAGCTCCGTTGCCAACCATTGACTGAAATGCTGGTGGAAGCAAATGCTTTTAGACCGAAACTCACTTCAGACATGCACGGACGAAAGAGAAATGGAGAGAAGGGGGAATTTTTAAAAAAAAGAAAAAAAACCCATATATATATATATATATATACTGTATATATATATATATATATATATATATATATATAATATATATATATATATATATATATATATATATACAGTGGTGTGAAAAAGTGTGTGCCTCTTCCTGATTTCTCATTTTTTTTGTATGTCACATTTAAATGTTTCAGATCATCAAACAAAGTTAAATATTAGACAAAGTGTTATGACCCAAGCGCCAATCTCATCCGCGCTCGGGCCATGCATCATCTCTGCCAGCTTTGACAGCAGTGGATTACATTCTGGCTCCCCGGGCTCTTATTGTGACAGCGCTCGATGGGGCTTCCTGCTGTCAAGGCCGATCAGCTGTTCTGCATCACTGCTCGTTAGCTGCCAGCTTTATTAGCGGGCGCTGACAGCAGGTTGATGCAGCAGTATCGTCGTCAAACACCGTCAAACATCCTGAGAGATTCCTGGTGTGTTATCACGTTCATGTCAAGGTTCGTGTCTTTATTCATGTCTATGTTCTCAAGATTGTAGGTGGCTGGGTGTAGCCCTATGATCCCAAGCATCTTGTAGTGAGTGTTTTTGACACAGCGGCTCATACTTTTGTGTTACTGTCTTGTGTTCTTGTTAATAAAACATCAATGCAAAACTCACTGGTGACTTTTGGCATCTTATGGTGGCCTGCGAGGGTCACCGCGTGATAGTATACTGCTGCCTTGACGTCTAAACGGAGACGCCCTTCACCGTGAGTTTTGCTGTAGTGTGGAGTTTTTCCTTTAGTTGGGCTTGGGAGAGAGATGCCCGCCCTCGAGTGTGGTTATTGCCCAGAGTGGCTGAAGGAGATCGACGGCTATCTGGTGGAAGCCGCTCATCTCATGCCCACTGAAGCGGCCGATGACCACTTATTCCTCGCCCAGCGGGCCCTGTTAAGTTACCACCTTACCTCTACTCCGGAGGGAGGTAAGAGGGTATCATGGATTGTGGCACAGCGTGACTTAATTGCAAAGGTGCTCCAGGAAACTCCTCCACCTCCCGCGAGGACAGCGTCCCTGGCGAGAGTGGAGATCCATAGGCTGGAGGGAAATCCTGGCAGGAGACCAGCGGATCGGAACCCAGCTCCTGTCACCCGTCCAGTCCCAGTGCCATGTGTTCCTGGGGCCCTCGCCGCACCATTGGCCAGTAAGCCTCATCGCAGTGCTCCAACCAAGCCCCAACAAGAATCCCGTCCGGATCCAGCTCCGGGTCGTCGGAGAAACCCAGCCTCCCATTCAGCTGCATCTTTCACGTCACGACAGGAGGGAATCCCCACAGTCGCGGCCCACGGGACATCTGTCCCAGCTGTGCTGTCAGCTCCTCGTGCCCGAATCGCCCTGGCTGCAGCGTCCTTCTCCCTGACGTCATCCCCACCGGCTGGGAGTGCTGTGAGTCGTGCATCAGCGAGGCCCGTCAGCAGTCCTCCCCAAGCGGGTCCTCCTCCTCGTCCCGAGGGGCCCGCCGTTACCTCCCTGAGGGGTAAAAGGAAGACTCCACCTGCTGCAGCAGGCACCATCTTCTCTCCGGGAGACAGGCAAGTGCAAGTTCATTCATTCCACCATAATTATGATCTGCCTTGTCTGACTCCTGGGGGCGGCGTTCGGGGTTCGCAGTCCCCCGAGCTCCCGCCACCTGCTGTAACTGTAATTCCTAAACCTGCTGCCTCTATGTCTCCCTCTGCTGAGTGGTCTGCGACGCCAGGCCTACGTCGCTGGATGAGGAGGGGGCCTGCGGTGCTGGAGAGCCTGGTTCCGGCCTTGCAGCCACGCCATGGACAGAGGAGAAGAGCGGACTGCGGCCTGGAGCCTGAGCCGACGGTGAAGCGTCCCCGGGTCTCCTCACCGAAGCGGTTCGAGCCAGTGGGTTGAGGGTCCCCTGCCCCCACGCTATACGGGTCATCGGCATGGACGTCAGCGTCAGAGGAACCTCAGGCTGCGGAAACCATCATGCCAGCTGCGGAGCCCGACATAGCTGAGTGGGAGCCTGCGGACGAACGTCTTCGCCCTGAACCTGGATCAACGAAGTCCTGGATGGCGACAGAACCCGAGTGCAGGCAAGTGCTCTCTCTTGTGTCTCTTTCTCCTGTCTTGGAGCACTTTTTCCTGCCTCTCGGGGAGGCGAGTCAGGGGCAGCCGCCTGTTGCGCCCGAGCTCATCTCGCTGGGTTCTGTCGCTGCCGGTGATGCTGATCCCGGTTCTTCTCTGTCCTCTGAGCTTTGTTGCAGTGTCACCGGCGCAGAGCCAGTCGTGGTCGCTGTGTTGGAGGTTCCAGGTTCGGGGGCGAAGGTCGTCAGCGGTGCTGCACCGACCCAGTCGGGGTCCTTTGTGGAAGCTGCTGTGTCCCAATCGGGGTCCGACGTGGGTGCGCCCGAGGCCCAATTGGGGTCCATTGCGGGAGCTGCCTTGGCCCAATCGGGGCCCGACATGGGTGCGCCCGAGGCCTAATCGGGGTCCACCGCAGGTGCTGTTCTGGCCCAATCGGGGTCTGACGTGGGTGCAGCTGGGACCCAATCGGGGTCCAGCGGAGGTGCAGCGCCGGTGTGGTCCAAGGACGGTGGAGGAGCTGCAGACCCTTCACCCCCTAACTTGGTACGGGCTCATTTTCGCCTTCTTTCCCCTCTTCGGAGTCATCGCCCCAGCTCATCATCGCTGGGGGCCGTGGGGTTCCCTCTTCGCTCGCCCCGGCTCTCCCATGTTTTGTCCTCGCCAGGGAGACTGCCTCGGGCTGTTTCTCCCCGGTTCTGGTGGCTGAGGGACGCGGTTCGGCCGCCCGAGGAACTGCTTCGCCGGTTTGGCGCCTTGGGTTGGCCACCCGACATGTTGTGTGTGTTATTGGGCGACGTGGTTCGTCCACCGGAGGAGTGGACTTTCCAGGCCTGGGACTATGGTAAGCCGCCTGGTCATGTTCTGCCCCCCATGACCACCCGTCGGCCGTTGGACGTGGGGAGACCGCCTGAACTGTTCCCGTGGCGTTTGGTCTCCGCCGGTCGTCATGAACTGTCGGGGGTAGAGGTCACTCGTGGTGGTAGTCTGGTCCTGTAATTGTTCCGTTCTTTTTGCTGTCCTGTGTTTTGTTTCTTGTAGTTGCCATTTGTGTATTTTGGGAGTTTGTGATTTGTGTTCTGCAGTTGCCTCATTTGTCCTGCCATCATCATGTTTTGTGCTGTAGAGAGTGTTATTATTTTTTCTGTTATTTTGTGCCTGTGTAACTGTTTCATGTATTTTTGAGTCGTTTTTTTTCTTTTTTTCTTTTCTCTGTCTGTGCTCTCGTTCTCATTTTGTGGTTTGATCCTCTCCCGCCGGGCCAGCCCCCATCCGCCCACCCTGGAGTGGGGGGGGGGGGCGCTTGGATGTCTATGGGCGTTCTGAGCCCGCCCTCAGAGGGAGGGAACTGTTATGACCCGAGCACCAATGTCGTCCGCGCCCGGGCCATGCATCATCTCTGCCGGCTTTGACAGCAGTGGATTACATTCTGGCTCCCCGGGCTCTTATTGTGACAGCGCTCGGTGGGGCTTCCTGCTGTCAAGGCCGATCAGCTGTTCTGCATCACTGCTCGTTAGCTGCCGGCTTTATTAGCGGGCGCTGACAGCAGGTTGATGCAGCAGTGTCGTCGTCAAACACCATCAAACAGCCTGAGAGATTCCTGGTGTGTTATCACGTTCATGTCAAGGTTCATGTCTTTATTCATGTCTATGTTCTCAAGATCGTAGGTGGCTGGGTGTAGCCCTATGATCCCATGCATCTTGTAGTGAGTGTTTTTGTCACAGCGGCTCATAGTTTTGTGTTATTGTCTTGTGTTCTTGTTAATAAAACATCAATGCAAAACTCACTGGCGACTTTTGGCGTCTTATGGTGGCCCGCGAGGGTCACCGCGTGACACAAAGATAGCACAAGTAAAAACAAAATGCATTTTTTTTTAAATGAAGGAGTTTATCACTAAGGGAAAAAAAAAATCCAAACCTACATGGCCCTGTGTGAAAAAGTGAGTTCCTCCTAAGCCTAATAACTGGTTGGGCTACCCTTAGCAGCAACAACTGCAATCAAGCAATTTGCGATAACTGGCAATGAGTTTTTTGCAGCGCTGTGCAGGAGTTGGCCCATTCATTTTTTCAGAATTGTTGCAATTCAGCCACATTGAAGGTTTTTGAGCATGAACCGCCTTTTTAAGGCCATGCCACAGCATCTCAATTGGATTCAGGTCAGGACTTTGACTTGGCCACTCCAAAGTCTTCATTTTGTTTCTCTTAGGCCATTCAGAGGTGGACTTGCTGGTGTGTTTTAGATCATTGTCCTGCTGCAGAACCTAAGTACACTTCAGCTTGAGGTCACGAACAGATGGCCGAACATTCCCCTTCAGGATTTTTTGGTAGACAGCAGAATTCATGGTTCCATTTACCACAGCAAGTTTTCAAGGTCGTGAAGCAGCAAAACCGCCCCAGACCATCACACTACCACCACCACCACCACCATATTTTACTGTTGATATGATCCTTTTCGGAAATGCTCTGTTACTTTTACGCCTGATGTAATGGGACACACACCTTCCAAAAAGTTCAGCTTTTGTCTCATCAGTCCACAGAGCATTTTCCCAAAAATCTTGAGGATCATCAAGATGTTTTCTGGCAAAACTGAGACGAGCCTTTATGTTCTTTTTGCTCAGCAGTGTTTTTTGACTTGGAACCCAGTCTCTTTCTTATGCTAGAGTCATGAACACTGACCTTAACTGAGGCAAGTGAGGCCTGCAGTTCTTTGGATGTTTTTGTGGGGTCTTTTGTGACCTCTTGGATGAGTCGTCGCTGTGCTCTTGGGGTAATTTTGGATGGCCGGCCACTCCTGGGAAGGTTCACCACTGTTCCATGTTTTCGCCATTTGTGGATAATGGCTCTCACTGTGGTTCGCTGGAGTCCCAAAGCTTTAGAAATGGCTAGAAAATTGAACTCAGCTTTCAAAGATGTGATAAACCACAGTTAATTTATGTTTTTGTTTTTTTTTTTGTGGGAGGGGGGGGCAATCACCTTTTCACACAGGGCCATGTAGGCTTGGATTTTTTGTTACCCTTAGTAATAAACACCTTCAGTTTAAAACTGCATTTTGGGTTTACTTGTGTTTTCTTTGTCTAATATTTAAATTTATTTGATCTGAAGCATTTAAGTGTAACAAACATACAAAAATAGATCAGGAAGGGGGGAAACACTTTTTCACACCACTGTAATCTCCCAAAAATGCGACAGCCCAATAGAAAAAACATCTCCTCATTGAGAAATTTATTGTTCTTAATTTTCTGCTCCGTGCATAATCATTCTCCAGGAGTTATTGGTTCGCCTTCCATTGTGGGGAATCAAACAGCACTGATGTGGTGTCAAAAAGTAAATGACATTAATGGGATTTTATGTCATTTTAATGGAGAGATTTGTAACAGTTAAAATATAATCACTCTTCATTTTATTTACTGTATATGATGATACTGTATACTCAATATTTTTTTAATTCCTTCCATATTCATATTTTAATTGCAGACTTAGTGTTGGAGTCTATAGGCATTATTGTATTATTTTTCAGTGGAATGAATGAACAGGGGAAAAGGACATACAGAAGTAACTACATAGGAATATAAAATGAAAACAAATACTGCCTCCACAAACACTGATCTGTATATGAGCATCGCCTGATGCTGATGTCAGCTGACCTGCACTGAGTATATCTCTGATTTTTCAAAATGTCTGTAAAAGTCGGTCCAAACGCTATACTGTAGTGTGAACCCAGCTTAAACCGTAATCAATGACTACATCACTTCCGGCCGGCAATTGCTGCTCACCATTGGTTTTGTAAGAGTGGGTTTCATGGGATACAATTATTCAGTGTACTGACTCTAGGGGGTTATTTTTACTGAATAAGCAGATTTTTGGTTTATAAGTAATACCTAAAGCGTGATTAAAGTTGTTATAATGGCCAGTACTGGTTCCCTTTAAAGAAAAATCCTACATTATGTCCTTTAAAGGTCTGATGACACGTTTTTGACCTTTTTTAGCATGTTGTGTAAACCCAAAGTTATTGTCAATGATCATTATAATAATTACAACAGCGCCTGCATAAACTAGTTATCATCAAAAAACAGCAGCCACTGACTGGACTGTGGAGCCGCCCACCGAATTAAGGGCAGCACCCCCATGACGTAATCGCAGGAACGGACTCCGGTGTTGTTGACTGGAATGACAGCAGTTTTGTGGCTCACAGTTTCTCTGGTTTCTTGTTTTAATTTTACAGTTATGCCTTTGCATTGTGTCGCAGGCTTAGATAAAGCGTGTGATGTGTGAAAGACCATGTCACACACTTCAGCTCAAGCCTGCTCTCCTCTGCTGTTATGCAGGAGGAGCACGAGGGGGGGAAGGATTAATGGATTTATGCGCAGCTTTGATCTACTTTCTCTGATCGCACGCCAGTCCGGGCACGTCCCCTCAATCATTATCAACAGGTCATCATGATCATCATCCCACTGATCATGTTTCCCGGACCTCGCCCAGATGCTTGTCATCACACCATCACCAGCAGTGCGTTAATGGCAAACGGCCGCCAAAATGTACACACACTGCTGGTCAATAGTATTGGCATCTGTGCTGTTAGTCTGCCAGTATTTTCAGCACTCTCACGAAGTGTTAGCCACTCCACACAGCTGTGGTTCTCGTGCGTCCTTGAAGCAATGTCTGCTCTGGTGCGCAACCGTGGTTAATAAGTCTCCTTTCCATGTTCGCTGAGTGATGTCGGCCCCGAACGCCTACTGTTTGTGTTTCTGTGTATTATTTGTAAGTCTTCACCTTTTTGGGAATTGTCTGTCATTCTATATTAAATGTACTGTGGTGAATTCTGTGCTTAAATCCTCATTATTTCATGCGCCCTCTCCCTGCCCTGCGTAAGAGCACATGGAGAGGGATGATTTACGCATAAATAATGAGGATTTACACAAGGATTTAAGCGTAGTATTCACCACAGCACATTTAATATAGGACGACAGACAATTCCCAAAAAGGTGAAGACTTAAAAAAATACACAAACACAAACAGTAGGCGTTCGGGGCTGACATCGCTCAGCGAACATGGAGAGGAGACGTGTTAACCACGGTTGCGCCCCAGAGCCGACATTGCTACAAGGGCACAACAGAACAATGGCTGTGTGGAATGAGTAACACATCGTGATAGTGTTGGCAATATTGGCTGGCTGACAACACAGCAGATGATGCACACAAAACATGAACAGCTGACTGTCACTGAGTCTGACTCGCTAGGCACAATGCCCGCTTGGCACGGCTCAAACCTATACGGTTTGATGCCCCCAGATTCTTCATGGTCATCCCATTCTTTGGAACTATAATCATCTGAAGATTAGACAACACAAACCAATTCCAGACTGCATGCGCTGGAACCATGGTCGATGTTTTCAACTGCTTCCATCCTGTGTATACAATGGGCAGCCAAGTGCTGTGTTCCGTCGATGACGTTACAACATGGCCGGGGGGGTTTCCAGCAACTGACGCAATGGGTGACGTGGCGCTCATGAAAATGTCGGATATTCGAGTAAAAAAAAAAAAAGCCTGTTTCACTTAGAACTGCACAGACAAAACAATTTCGTCATATTGTATTATGTGTTGAAAACTTAGAGGAAGTCAAGAACGTGTCATCAGACCTTAAAGTCCAGCTCATGAATATTGTCATACTCTTTGGCTGCATGCTTGATCCAGTCTACTTTTTACCACGTTTGTAGTCCACTGTCCCACGTACAGCTGTCTTATGTAAGCAATTATTGCCTTTCTTTTCCCTTCTTCTCCAGGTGAGTGTCATGCGGTGACCCTCGCGGATCACCATAAGACACCAAGAGTCCACCAGTGAGTTTTGCAATGATGGTGATTTATTAAAACAACGTGACAAGACAAGACTGTGAGCCGCTCGGGGAAAAAACACACATAAAGCAATACAAGGGCTCGTAGGGCTAACCCCAGCCACTACGAGCTAAACTATGACATGACAAGAAAAGCATGAACCTGACATGAAGGTCTAACCAGGTTAGACCACCTGACGATGTCTGACAAGGATAGTTGACAAGGTTTGACGAGGTTTTGACAATACTCCTGCGAACCAAGCAGACCGCCCGTAAATCTACTGGAGGAAAAAGCCCCCCAGGAAGCAGCTAGCCACCAAGGCTGCTCGAAAAAAGCGCTCCGGCCACCGACGGAGTGAAGAAGCCTCACCGTTACAGGCCCGGTACCGTGGCTCTGAGAGAGATCCGTCACTACCAGAAATCCACGGAGCTGCTCATCCGTAAGCTGCCCTTCCAGCGCCTGATGAGGGAGATCGCTCAGGACTTCAAGACCGACCTGCGCTTCCAGAGCTCCGCCGTCATGGCTCTGCAGGAGGCCAGTGAGGCCTACCTGGTGGGTCTCTTCGTGGACACCAACCTGTGCACCATCCACGCCAAGAGGGTCACCACCATCATGCCCAAAGACATCCAGCTGGCCCGCTGCACCCGCGGAGGGAGAGAGAGCTTAGACTTTCTGCTGTACATTCACCAACCACAATGCTCCACACTGTGTATATATATATATATATATATATATATATATATATATATATATAGTAATATGTACATATGTATACTAGCTGTTCTTGTTTTTTTCTTGCCTTCTGATTATTGCTCTGAGTGTTGCTATCCCTGTGCTGTTGCAATCCTGGAATTTCCCCATTGTGGGACTAATAAAGGCTTATCTTATCTTATCTTATTTTATCTTATTTTACTGCCGCTAGTGCCCGCTTTATAAAGGCGAACACTAACGAGCAGTAATGACAAGCAGCTGACCAACCTTGACAGGCGGAAGCCCCACCGAGCACCTTCACAATAAGAGCCTGGTGAGGCCAGAATACCACCCACAACTGTCAAGGCCGGCAGCGAGTTATGCTTAGCCCGAGCGCGGACAGAACCCAGCGCTCAGGTCGTAACAGTACCTCCCTCCGAGGGCGGGCTCAGAACGCTCAAGGACCCCAGGGTGGGTGGCTGGGGGTAGGTGCAGAGAGAGAGAGACCAAACCCAGAAACAATCAAAACAGAGACGAGAATAACTACATACAGGACAATGACAATAACAACTACTCAGATTAAATCAAAAAGATGCACAAGGAGAAAACAAATAAGAACAAAACTACTAGGTCAGAAAGACTAAATGCAAGACCATGACAAAATACCGAATATTCAAATCAGATAAAATACAGAGAGGGAAATAAGGCAACAGTAGAACACAACACAATTTGCCAAGGATCCCCAAATAAGTTACAGAAAACAGGACAGCATGAGAAAATTAAATCTTGGCCCACATGTTACACAAGGAAATGACTTCCCACCTGTGTGAATACTCAAATAACCAAACACAAAAGGCAGAGCACTTACTGGCTCATACCCGCCTACCCACAATGCAAACTAGGGCAACTGCAAGACATAACCATAACACAAAGTACACAGGACAGCAAGGAAAAAAAAAACCCAGAACAATCACTGCGACGGATCAACACCAGAAAAACGACCACTACCCCCCGACAGTTTATGCCGACCAGCGGAGACCAGGCGCCATAGGAACAGTTCAGGTGGTCTCCCCGCGTCCAACAGCCAGCGGGTGGTCATAGGAGGCGGAACATGACCAGGCGGCTCACCACAGTCCAACGCCCAGCACGTCCGCTCCTCTGGTGGTCGAACCAGGTCGCCCGAAGACACAACACGTCGGGTGGCCGACTCGAGGCGCCGAACCGGCGAAACAGTTCCTCAGGCGGCCGACCCGTGTCCCTCAGCCACCAGTCCTGGGGAAAAACAGCCCGCGGCGGCCTCCCTGACGAGGACAAAACTCGGGAGAGCCGGGGCGAGTGAACAGGAGCCCCCATGGCCCCCAGCGATGATGCATAGGGGCAGTGACTCAGCAGAGGGGAAAGATGGCACGGATGAGCCCGTAATCCGTCCAACGGCGAAAGGTCTGCAGCTCCTCCCCCGTCTGCGGACCACGCTGGCGCTGCACCTCCGCTGACTATGACTATGTATGGGTGCATAGTCATACTATGTAGGATAACTAAGTAGACGGTTATGTTGTTTATTCCATCTTGCTACAATGCTCCGCACTTTGTATATATATTTATATATTTATGTGTACGTATGTATATCCACTGCTCTTATTTATATTTTTCGTATCTTCTTAATTATTGTCCTGAGTGTTGCTATCCCTGTGCTGTTGCAATCCTGGAATTTCCCCATTGTGGGACTAATAAAGGCTTATCTAATTTGACCAATAAACAACAATGTGAGCTTTTTCATTGGCTCCTGATAGTCCCTGATCTTCGTAACCCCCTGGGCTTCAGCCCAGCCTAGCTCGTTCATTAAGGCGACCTTAAATATAAGGGACAATGCATGTCCCCGCTCAAGACAAACATATTTAGTCATGTGAAAAAATTAGGACACCCCATAAAATTTTATTAAGAAATGATCACGTTATTGTAATTCTTTTATTTTTATTGTAATTATTATCAGGTTGTCCTAAAATATCTTTAAAAAGTCTTCAGCTGATCCAAAATGCTGCAGCAGGAGTTTTAACTACTAGAAAGAGAGATCCTATCTCTCCAGTCTGGCCTCCCTTCAATGGCTTCCCATAGAGTTTAGAATTAAGTTTAAAATCCTTCTTCTTACTTACAAAGCTCTAAACAATCATGCCCCTTTTTATTTAAAAGAGCTGATACTACTGTATTAACCTAACAGAGCACTACGCTCCCAAAATGCAGTATTATTTGTAATACCTAGAATCTCCAAAAGTACAATGGGAGGCAGAGCCTTCAGTTATCAAGCTCCTCTCCTGTGAAACCAGCTGCCAATCTGGATTCGGGAGTCAGACTCGATCTCTGTTTTTAAGAATAGGGTTAAAACCTTCCTTTTTGATATAGCCTACAATAATTGCTGTTGCTGCCATCTCCTCCTCTTCACTGTCCTCTCCTGTTCTCTCTGTCCATCAGTCTCGAGAGGGAGCCAGCGGGCGAAGAAGAGGTCAGCGGTTCTGGAGGACCCGGCGACAGTCATACAGCTATTCTCCAGAAGGGAGAGGAGCATTCCCCGAGGGCCGAGATCTGAACCAACGAACAGCCCCCTGATTTCAGCATCACGGGACCCGATACCATCCATGAGGCGAGTTCTGGGTCCCTCGATGTTAGCCTTCATGCCTGGCAGCCCATCAATGCTTTATCACCTCATCTGAGAACCCTCCAGCAGCAGCCGTCACACCTGGAGGGTTGCTAGCTTTTTTAACCATCATTCCTGCTGCAAGGGCCTGCCATAGCAGCAGTAGAGTTGGAACCCCGGAAGACTACACCTGAAGCGTCGTCACCTGGATCGTTGGAGTCCTGGACGGCGGTAGAGCTTCAGAACAGGCAAGTACACTCCATTGTCTCTGTTCTTCTTTTGGAAAAATCTTGCCTGGCTCTAGGTGGGCAAAGCCAAGTCCAGCCATCAGCTGCGCCTGAGCTCACCTCGCCGGGCTCCACCGCCACCGGTAACCCTGACCCTGTGTCTATGCATCTTTTTTCTGAGCTTCCTCCCAGGGTCACCGAGGACAATCCACCAGTGCCAAACGTCACCGTGGATCCAGTCCTGCCATCCTTAATCGTCGTGGGTCCAGCTCCCCTCACTGTGGTCATTGCGAGTGCAGGTCCGCTCCTGCCTGGAGCCACCGAGGGCGCAGCTCTGCTCCTGTCTGGAGCCACTGAGGGCGCAGCTCTGCTCCTGCCTGGAGCCATCGAGGGTGCAGCTCCACTCCAGCCCGGAGCCACTGCGGGTGCAGCTACGCTCCAGCCCGGAGCCACCGCGGGTGCAGCTACACTCCAGCCTGGAGCCACCACGGGTGCAGCTACGCTCCAGCCCGGAGCCATCACAGGTGCTGCAATGCTCCAGCCCAGAGCTACTGTGGGTGCAACATTGTTCCAATCCAGGACCACCGAGGGTGCTGCTGGTCAGTCCACAGGTGTTGTGTTTCCTCTTCTTTGCCGGTCACCGTCATTGCCCCCCTTATTCTGCCAGATGCCGTCGTGGTTTCCCCTCCTCTGCCGGACACCGTCATGGTTCCCCCGGTTCCTCCATCCTGGCCAGCGCTTGCCCTTCCCATCGGGCAGCCTCCTCCTGAACCACCCCTCCAATTCATGTTGTTGAAAGACTCAGGCAGACCACCCGACAGGTAGTGCCGCAGAGTGGGGTGGCCCATGTTCTCTGGGAGGCCACCCGACTTGGGCCATGGGGCCATCTGGCGGGCCTGGGACTCTGGTCAGCCCCCGGACAGACTGAGCCATTGGGTTGGGTGGCCCATGTTCTCTGTCAGGACAGCCGATTTGGACTACCTTGCCGTCCACCAAGCCTGGGACTTTGGTCACCCCCATGAGCCCTTTAGTTCCTTGGCCAAGGGGGCCTAACCTATTGTTTTTGTTTTGTTTTTATTGACTGGTGTGGGTCCTGAGCGGGGTTGGTTTTGTTCCCTCCTAGCCTTTTCCCCCCACCACCCACCCTGGGAGGGTCATTGTGGTTTCTGCTGGGGGGGACAGGCTCTTTTCTTTTTGTTGGTGTCACCATGGGGTGTCTGGGCTCCACCCCTTGAGAAGGGGGCTCTGTCATGAACTTGAGTGCTGGAGAATTCAGGTGGACTACCGTCCCACCCCCACACGGCTAGACGGATTATTCTGCTGTGTCTGTCATGAACCAAGTGCTGGACAATTCTACCAAACTTGATTTCATGGCTTTTTTCCCACTTATTTATTTATCTGTGCTAATTATGTCTGTTTGGATTTCTCTGTGCCTGTTCTGCTCCTCATTTTCATGTTTGTGCTATATTTTTATTCTGTATTTATGTATATTTATTTGGTATGTTATTTTATCTCTTATTTCACTAGTTTACCTTTTTACTGTTGACAGCTGTCAGGGGCGTGAAGCTTCATGTGAGCGTGCCCTGTCAGCTGTCAGGTTGGTTCGCCTCCCTCTCTCACTCAATTAAATTCAATTCAACTTTATTTATATAGTGCCATTTCACAACAACAGTCATCTCATAGCACTTTTCAACTGTAGGGGAAACCCCCACAATTGCAGAAAGACCCCAGCAATCAGGCAATCCCCTGTGAGCAAGCGCTTGGCGACAGTGGAGAGGAAAAACTCCCTCAGTCACTCAGTTGATCCCAATCACGTATCCTCACTTTCTCCTGCCCGTCCAGATACCCACACCTGTTGTCCATTTTGGTTAATGGATTCAAACTCCTATTTTAGGGGCTCTGCACCATTGTATTGTGCAGCATCCTACTTCTCTCCACGCTACACGTAAGTCCTCTGTCTGTATTCTATGTGTGTAACCGTTTGTCTCCAGGTCAGCTGGCGATTACTCTCACCTTAGCTGAGCTATTTGGCTGACCTGTGTTTCAGTCTCCTTCTTAGTTTGGGGTTTGATTTTGTTGGTGCTTTTGTGGCTTTTCTGTTAATAAACTTGCAAATTCACTGCCAGTGTTCAGGTTCAGGTTCAGGTTACTTTATTTGTACTCGTAGGTAGATTTGTTTTGCAGTCAGGTGACATCCATATTTACAAACCACAATTACATTCAACATGAACACAAACACAGGCACACATGTAGCTGACTAAACATAATAAAAGTACTCAAGGCTCCACCAATCAGGACATAAGACAAAGAGATAAGAGAAAAAAACAAGGAGATAAGAGAGAAGGGTCGTATTAAAAAAGTTAAAGACTAGTCAAAGAGGTTAAAAACTCAAGTCTAAAACCCAATAAAAGATTTAGAACCCAAATAAAAAACCTACAAAAATAAGTAAATATAAAATCAAATTAATAAATAGCTAACTAAATTATGTGCAATATATTGTTACATCTTGTATCAGCGTGTGGTGCCTTTATTCTGCCCTGCAAGGGAATTTATGACAGTCTCTGCTAAAACATGGTCCTTTAACATAAAATTGCCGTGCTTCTAAAATAAATAGCAAAACACAAAACAATCCCATTATCAAAAAGAACATATATACAAAAAGGTTATTCGATATAGCAGAATATGCTGCAAACATCACATCTGCACAGAAAAAATATGACAGCTGGTCTTCTTTCAACACACGTGACAGACACTGAACATGTCTGTCATAACCCTCAACCCACAGCGTCATTTCCCATTAATAGAACATTATATATATACTGTATATATAAACAAATTTTCTCCCAGACCAACATCATGCAATAAACACATTGCCCCAACTACCAGTCAGTCCCAGTAGAGAACCCCCCCGCCCCCGGAAACTCATCAGGCGGGTTCCGTCCTGAGCATCTTCTTTTCTTCGCACCCAGAGATGACCCACATTGAAGCCCAGACACCTCCTCCTCGTCACTGGTGCACCGTCATTGGGATGTCTCCATGAGCTGTCAGACAGCTGAAGATAACCATCCCCCCGAACAGCCACCACCTGCAGCTGCTCCTGATCCTCCTGCCGTTTACGCTTGCCACAAACCCCTCTCGACCGGGCCTCCTCCTTGGGTCAGACCACATTAGTGACCCCCCCCCCCCCCCCGAGGAGCCCGACTCGGCTTCCAGTGTCCCTGTGTGGCATGTTGCTTTACCGTGCCATCCGGTCCTGCCCTGCTCGCTTTCATTTTCACCACCGGCAAAGCTGTTGTGACCCCTTGCTTCTTGGCACCTCCCAGCCGAACTCCAGAAGCAGAATGGGCCCTCCACTCAATGCCACCCACTGTTATGGGCATCCCACCGCATCGCCCAGTTCCCTCAACTAGGGATACTTGGGCGCTGACACCGGAATCCTCCTGCGATGGCCCTGAATGGAAATGGTCCTGCACATTGTCCAGATTACAAGGAAGAAGTTTGTCCCACACAGCTCCATCCATCGTTTGCGGAACCAACCAGTCCCACAGACCACAGCCCGACTGCTCTTCTCCAACCCAAGACTGTGAGAAGGAACTCCACATGGTTACCCAGTCCAACACCGATCTCACCGCTCCTGTGTCAACCAGCAATGGCACCGTCACTCCATCCAATTCCACCATACAGAACGAATAGCCGTTGCTGCTTGGGGATACACTGCAAACAACCGTGGGAGGCGAAAAGGAGCGATCCTGTATGTGTCTCAGATCCCCTCGCTTGAACCTGTAACATGCCCTGGCGCAATGATGCAAGAATCTGCATGTGTCACAGCATTTTCCTCTTGCTGGATGCTCTCTAGCCTTATAACGGTGTTTAGTGGACCCACAACCCAAACACCTGGGCGATCTCGGGGCGGGCCTTATCTTTACAGTATTAGTGCATTCTTCATATATCGCGCCATTGTCACTGTCCAGGTCCATTGCTTGCACCATCGACTGTGGTTCAAAATGGCGATGTGCCACTCTCTCTCCGAGCTCCCATGATAGCTTGTTTTCTGCTTCACCCTGCTGAGCTAATTCAGCAGCCATGGCCAATGTCAGTTTGCCGGAGTGCGTGAGGAGCCTCGACCTTGCTGTCAAGCAAAGCATGTGCTCCACCAACTGGTCACGGACCATCTCTTCCGCCAGTGCTCCAAACTGGTAGTCCCTGGCCAGCTGACGTAGGTCCGCAACATACCGCTGCACAGACTTGCCGGTCCACGGGCGGCGCTGCCGAAACAGAATCCTCCGGGCGATGACGTTCTCAGGGGCGTGAAAATGTCTCCATTAGCTCAACCGCTTCTTCAAAACTATCACCCTTGCCTAAGGTACAAAGGATACGTTGTCCTTCCATTCCCAAATTAAGAACCAACAGTGCTCATGCCCGCAACTTCTCCAGTCTTCCAAGGTCCAATGCCACTACATAATGTAGGAAAGCGGTGAACCACCTCTCCCAAGGGACCGGAGGCTTTCCCGGAGACTCCAAAAACGTCCGAATTGTAGACACACCAGCATCCATACTTTTATCCTCATCGCCAAATGTTATGTATGGAAAACGTGGACCAATGATGAAACCGAGTGGTGAACTATACAGGACTTCATTATAGACTCACTGTATAATACAAGGCACTGCCATCAGGCTGAAAGGAGGTCAAGACAGCACCCCGCCTACCGCACAGCCCTCTTATACCCTGAGTGGCAGCGGAACCGGAAAGGTGGAGCCGTCACCCATGTCACGCAATAAATATGTCCTATTAACGACACAACAGCATAATCAAATTCCTACTATAAATCTGAATGAATTTTCATGACCTTTAAGTGTTTCGTGATTTTTCCTTGGAATTCTTAATTAGTTAAAACCAGGACAAAATTTGGGCAAAGTTTAGAGGTAAATAGAAAATACTTTATTTTTTGTTCAGAAACAATAGAACAGTAACAAAACGAAGTTTTTCCCCATACATTGTCATGTCTGGATTTTTTGCGTAAATAAACAAACTGCACAAAATTATCACTCAAGAACAAATTAAAGCAAATTCTTTTTTGAGATAAAGTGTTCAGAAACTACAATACAAAAATTAAATAAAATATCTGCCTTCATTTGAAAATACAGCCATAAGGCACTCCTTTTCCTCTCTGCCATTCTCCTGCTCCATCTCTATGCTGCTTGTGTGTGCACGTGCCAGTGCTGCTGCTTGCTAGCTTGTATACCTGGTGCTGCTGAGTCACATGATGGTACAACATAAAAACAAGAGGGAGGAGAAGGAAGTAAGGAGTGGGTGGCAGTAATACACCTAAACACTGGTTGCCAACCACAGTAAAACCACAGGAATAAGAAGAGGAGCTCATTACACTGGTATTGATCAATATCAGTACCAATGTTGATATCGATATTATCAAAATAATAATAGTAATAATAATGGATTAGATTTGGAAGCTCGATGGCAGCACAGTAAGAAGGTCATGGGTTCAATTCCACCCCTGACCATTGGTGACCCTTTTGTGTGGAGTTTGCATGTTCTCCCGTGTCTGCATGGGTTTACCCTGGGTACTCTGGTTACCTCCCACAGGCCAAAAGCATGCAAGTTAGGTTAATAGAGACTCTAAAGTGGCCCTAGGTGTGAATGTGTGTGTGAATGGTGAAGGGATTGGCGCCATACTGTGGCTGCCTGATCCATCTAGGTGAATGCCCTGAATTTCCCCCTGGGATTCATAAAGTATACAAAATAAAAATAAACAAATTTATACGGTACTTTACCTGTTAAGTGATATCTCAAAACGCTTACAGTGAGTCCACTATTCATTCACTCGAGACAGACATTGATAGTGGTAAGTTACTACTGTATTCACAGTTTCCCTGGGGCAGACTAATGGAAACATGGCTGCCAACCCACGCCAACGGCCTCTCCGACCACTGTCGGACATTTATACACATTCATACCCAGTGTCATGGACAGGTAAAGCCTCTTGCCCAGGGACACAATGGCAGGATGGCTGAGGAGAGCAGGATTCGAACCATCAACCCTCTGGCTATTGGAAGATCCACGCTACCTCCTGAGCCACTGCCGCCCACATTTCTCTCCTCTGTTCCATTTTTGCTGAGCACCAAGTTGGATGGCAGGAAGTTCCATTTCTATATGGTCTTTTGGCATGACCCGACTGGGACTTGAACCCTCCTGGTTGTGGAGCAGATGCTCTCTCTCTCTAAGCCACCACTCTGGACAATTTGGATCGATTTGGATCAATCCGCCCACTACTATCAGATGGATGGACGTCATCATATCATGACATATCCCGTCTTTACAGGCACACATATAAAAACACAAAAGTACCCAGAAGTACTTGTTTGAACATGCTTCAAGTCCAGCTTGCTCTAAAAAGAGGAACTCATCACAGAGCTGTCAGAACATTATACTAAAAAAAGTTTCAAAAAATTATAAAAAGTTAAAAATAACTGAACCATTCCAATAGCCCACTTGCTTATGTGCATGCCCTTATAAGGGTAATCCAGTCCATCCATCCATCCATATTCTACCACTTTTATGAAGGTCCGGGTCGCAAAGGAAGCAGCTCAAGCAGATAAGCCCAGACTTCCCTCTCCCCAGCCTCCTGCTCCAGCTCTTCAGAGAGGATACCAAGACATTCCCAGAGCAGCTGGGAGATGTAGTCTCTCCAGCGTGTCCTAAGTCGGCTCAGGGGTCTCCTCCCAGAGGGATGTACCCGAACACCTCAAGTGGGAGGCATCCAGGAGGCATCCTGATCAGATGCCCAAACCATCTCAACTGGCTCCTTTCAATGTGGAGGAGCAGCCATTCTACTCTGAGCCTCTCCCAGATGACTGCTCCTCACCCTATCGCTAAGGGTGAATCAATCTAGCATTCCCACAGAGAAAGCTCATTTCAGCCACTTGTATCCATTCTCACGACCCTAGGTGAGGGTAGGAACGTAGATTGAGTGGTAAATTGACAGCTTTGCTTTAGAGCTCAGCTCCCTCTTCACCACAACAGACCAGTACAATGTCCACATCACTGCAGATGCTGCTCCAATCCGTCTGTCAACTTCTCCCTCCGTTCTCCCCCCACTCATGAATAGACCCCAACATACTGTCTGCTCCACAGTGGGGCCACCCTCACCTCAATTTTAATTGCACTGTAGGCACTGATGGCTTGGTGGGATGGGAGCCCCGCTGCCCATAGCAGTGGCTAGTTGTGCCCTAACACACTGTCCCTCCAATTTTAACTGCACTTTGGTAGTTCAAACACTTGCACACAATCACACCACACAACTAACACTTACCTATCACGATTCATGCATGGAGGATGGAGGGGTGGGGATCTTCCCCCACCCCTGCTGCCCTCCTTCTGCCGGAGGCCTGGGGCCTGGCTGGTGTCCTGGGGCCCGCCATGTTGTCATCATCCCTGGGCACTGCCAAATGAATAGGTGCAAGCAAGGTAGTGAGCGAGTTAGAGAGTGAGTGAGCAAGTGAGTAAGAGTGAGAGAGTGATGACTGGAGATGGTGATGGTGGTGGTGGATTGGATTTGTGTGGCACTTTGCATGTCAAGTGGCATCTCGGAGCACTTGCGGTGGTCTGTTGGTGGTGATGGTCTGCTTCTGTGGCTGCGACCGCCCTGAGTCGGGTTTGTGGGGTGTGGTTGCTGGTCTGCCCCGGCGGTTTTCCAAGCCACTGTCTGGCATTGGTGCATGTTCATGCCTGCTACATCTGCACCGCGGTCGTCCCAAGTGTTAAGGGTTAATGAGTGTGGGTGTGTCTGGGGGAGAGCACGAGTGGATGTGAGTGAGTCAGAATGTGGGTGAGAGTGTGTGTATGGGTGAGCATGGGTGGAAGGAGGCATGGGTGGGTGCGGGTGACTGTGAGGGTGAGTGGGGGTGGGAGCGAAATTGAGCAGGTCCGGGAGTGGGTGAGAGTGGGAGGATCTGGATGTGGGAGTGCAAGTGTGTGATTGTGTGGGGGAGAGGACGAGTGACAGTGAGGAGCGCATGTGAGTGTGTGTTGGTGCATGTGGGTGTGTGTGGCAGCATGAGGGTGTGAGTGTGTGGGAATGGGTATGTGTGCAGGTCAGAGGTGCTGGACTGAGGGGATGGTACCTCCTGGTGCCTCCTGGTACCTCCTGGCCATGTGGGATTCCTTGGACTGGGGGCGGGGGAGGGCTGGCACCCTGTGGGGCCCCTGCGCCTTATTGCCACCTTCCTTGGGCATGGGAGCCAGGGGTTCCCAGGGTGTGTGTCGGGGGCACTGGGGTGGGCGTGGGCCCACTGTGGGGTGGTTGGAGGGGTGTGGGCCGGTTTTTGGCCCAAGGGATTTTTATGATTTTTAATTACACACTCATTTGGTTGGTTAGACTGGGTGTTTGAGCACTACTCAGGGACAAAACAGAGTGTGAATTAAAAAAAAACAGCCACAGGGGTGCACAAGCCAGGGTATTCCTAGTGCCAGTCCCAAGTGGAGAGGGTTGTGTCAGGAAGGGCATTCGACATAAAACCTTTGCCAAATCAAACATGCAGATCATGATGAATGAGACTTTCATACCAGACTGGTCGAGGCCCGGGTTAACAGCAACAGCCACTGGTGCTGTTAACTGACAGGGTCCCAGTGGAAATTGGGCTACTGTTGGTCAAAGATCAAGGAGGAGAGGAGGGGGAAGGCATGTTAGGAAGGGGAGACAGAAAAGGATAGGTAGTAGTGTGAAGGTGAGAGTAAGGACATTAAATGTAGGGACTATGACTGGTAAAGGTAGATAGTTGGCTGATATGAATGAGAGAAGAAAGGTTGATATTGTGGAGGTCATAGAACAAGCGAGATGCAACGAGCTGGAAGGGTGCAAGGTTTTATTTCCTCCAACGTAATGAAACATGCTTTGTAGTTCGGTGAGCTACTGCGTTGCTGAGGCATGTGTAACAAGCTCTTTTATACATTATACAGACAGAGAGAATGCATGGCACATTAGCATAGTGATTGTCATTTAATACCCACATTAGCATGACATCAGCTGGCGCCTGGCCTGGATGTCCTCTCCGAGGACGCATACATAATAGTCCCAACTGATTGCCCCCTGGGGCTCTCTGTCCGTATGTCAATTGTCCTTCACTTCCTCCAGCCCTGATGAGTGTGAGATAGTGTCTGTCCGCAGTGTGCTGGGTCACCACAATATACTACTCTGTCTGACAAAAACTGAGCTTACAGAACACTGACAGAAAAACTGAGCAGCCGGGGTGACTCTGTTTGCATTTAACGGAAGCGCACTGCGGAGTCATAAACATAGGACTGGCAGCAAGACGGACCAATTATCTTCCATAAAGAGGAGTTTGAATGGACTTGTTCAATGAGGGAACAGTTCTTTGTTTGTGAACAGCCAATCAAATGCAAGGGCGTTATCCAACAGAGAGGTAGCCTGGTGATTGGTTATTGCGAGTGGGAAGACGGACAACAGAGTTTCAAAAAACATTCATTCAGTTCCTATGAAATTCAATTCAATTCAACTTTATTTATATAGCGCCATCTCACAACAATAGTCATCTCATAGCACTTTCAAATGTAGAGGAAACCCCACAATTGGAGAAAGACCCCAGCAATCAGGCGATCCCGTGAGCAAGCGCTTGGCGATGGTGGAGAGGAAAAACTCCCTTTTAATAGGAAGTAACCTCTAGCAGAACCAGGCTCAGGGAGGGGCAAGTCATCTGCTGTGACTGGCTGGGGGGTGAGGGGATAGAGAAGATGAAAAGAACAGACATATAGAGAGCAAACATTAAAGGAGTGAAGCCAAGTACGTTATTGGAGGTCCCCCGGCAGTCTACATCTATTAACAGCAGAATTAAGGGAGGGTTTAGAGACACATGATCCCTACCTAATCATAGGCTATATTGAAAAGGAAGGTTTTTACCCTATTCTTAAAAACAGAGATCGAGTCTGACTCCTGAATCCAGATTGGTAACTGGTTCCACAGGAAAGGAGCTTGATAGCTGAAGGCTCTGCGTCCCATTGTACTTTTGGAGATTCTAGGTATTACAAGTAATCCAGCATTTTGGAATTGTAATTTTCTGTTAGGATGATAGGGTAATATCAGATCTTTTAAATAAAAAGGGGCCTGATTGTTAAGAGCATTGTAAGTGAGAAGAAGGACTTTAAACTTAATTCTAAACTCTATGGGAAGCCAATGAAGGGAGGCCAGAACCGGAGAGATATGATCTCTCTTTCTAGTACCTGTTAAAACTCTTGCAGCAGCATTTTGGATCAACTAAAGACTTTTTAAAGATATTTTAGGACAACCTGATAATAAAGAGTTACAATAATCTAATCTAGAGCTAACAAAAGTGTGGATCAGTTTCTCAGCATCACTCAGAGAAAAGATACTCCTAATCTTGGCAATATTACGCAAATGATAGGAGGCAGTCTTAGAAACAAATTTAATATGTGAATTAAAAAACATCTTAATCAAAAATAACTCCAGGGTTCCTCACAGAACTATTTAGAGGAACAGTAACCGCATCCAAACTAAGAGTTTGATTTGGAAAGGTATTTCTAAGGTTTTTTGGATCAACAAGAATGACTTCAGTCTTATCTGAGTTTAATAACAGAAAATTACAAGTCATCCAAGCTTTGATTTCCTTAAGACAGGCATCTAACTTGGCTAATTGATTACTATCATCTGGCTTCACTGACAGGTATAATTGTGTGTCATCTGCATAACAATCAAAATGCATACAGTGCTTTCTGATGATGTTGCCTAACGGAAGCATATATAAACTAAAAAGAGTAGGGCCGAGCACAGATCCCTGTGGAACTCCATGACTGAGCTTAGAGTTGGAAAAAAACTCATTATTGATATGAACAAACTGAAGCTTATCAGACAAATAAGATCTAAACCACTGCAGCGAAGTTCCATTAAGTCCAACATAGTGTTCTAATCTATCAAGTACAATATCATGGTCGATAGTATCAAAGGCTGCACTAAGATCTAAAAGGACAAGTCCAGAAACAAGTCCATTATCAGATGCGATAAGGAGGTCATTAGTGACCTTCACTAAGGCTGTTTCAGTACTATGATGGATTCTAAACCCAGACTGAAACTCTTCAAATAAACCATTTCCCTGCAAGTAGTCAAATAATTGTGTAGCAACAACTCTAAGATTTTTGAAATGAAAGGCAGATTAGAGATTGGTAGATAGTTTGCTAAAACTCCTGGATCCAGTGTTGGCTTTTTGAGTAAGGGTTTAATTACAGCAGTTTTAAAAGCCTGCGGTACATGGCCTAATGTTAAAGAAGAATTGATTATTTGAAGAATACAGCTACCAATAAATGGGAAGACTTTTTTTAAATAACCTGGTAGGAATAGGGTCTTAAAGACAAGTTGAAGGCTTGGATGAGGAAATTATTTTATCTAACTCTAAAAGGTCAATTGGAGTAAACTTATCCAAACAGGTATTAATTGAATGAATTGTAATAGTTGCTGTATTTACATTTATGGTGGGAAGAATCTGACTGATTTTATTTCTAATAGATGAAATTTTATGATTGAAAAAGTTCATAAAGTCCTGACTAGTAAGCTCTAGGGGGATGCAAGGATTGAGTCCTGACTCTTTGTCAGCCTGGCTACAGTGCTGAAAAGAAACCTGGGATTTGTCTTGTTCTCTTCTATTAATGCAGAGTAATAACTTGTTCTAGCTTTTCTAAGAGATTTTTTATAAATTAAAAGATGATTTCTCCAAGCTAAATAGATTTCATCTAAATTAGTGGAACACAATTTTCTTTCTAATTGATGAGTCTTCTGTTTTAAGCTACGAGTTTCTGTGTCGAACCAAGGGGTTAGAAATCTCTGATTTGACTTTTTTAAAAGGGCCACCAAGTCTAGAGTCTGATGCAGAGAAGCTGTAACACTATCTACCATGCTATCAATTACGGAAGGAGCAAGCTCTCCCATCGCTTATTTCCGTTGTGTTGACACATGGCATAGAGGAGACAATCTGCATAAATTTGGTAACGACATCATCTGAAAGACATCTGCTATAGTAATATTTTTCTTTAGGAATCAAATAGTCAGGAATAGTGAAATCAAAGGTTAACAGACAATGATCTGACAGTACAGGATAATGAGGAGACACTACCAGATTTTCTATTTCTATGCCATATGTCAGAACAAGGTCCAATGTGTGGTGGAGATAATGGGTAGAATTTTCTACTTTCTGGGAAAACCCCATTGAGTCTAATATTGAATTAAATGCCTTATTAAGACAGTCACTATCTACATCAACATGTATCTTAAAATCCCCAACTATAATTATTCTGATTTCAGCAATAAATCAGCTAAGAATTCAGCAAATTCGGATAAAAACTCTTGAGTAGGCTGAGGGAGGACAGTAAACTATGGCAAAGAAAATTGGGTTTAAGCTAAGATTGCTAACATGCCCCATACTGAGGACCAGGCCCTCAAAGGAATTAAAACATGTTTTTTGCTTTACATTAACTAGTAATTTAGAATGGTAAATTGCGTGTGATAAAGGCGTGTATTTATCAAGTTATGTTGTATTTGTCTTGGGTTATAATATTTTGGGTAACGGGAGACAGACACAATCTCTATGGGGTTATGAATTGAAGACTGATCTAAACAGTGAAGATTATTTGGATTAATAGGATTAATATGAGAAGTGGAAGCAAAGAAGGGCTGGTTGGCAGACCCAGGAACTTCGGGGTGAGTTAACGCACCAGATTTCAGTCACTGTACTAAAAAACACTGAATGGAATCGAACAGATTGTCCCTTAAAACACGTGCACCAAGTCTGGTATATACTCAATATAAAATCTCTCTAAATTAAGTGACTCAAGGCTAATATTTAGTGACCATGCATTTATACTATTGCTAATAAGTTTAACCTTCATTTGAATAGCATTCATGAAAAAAAAAATTCCTGAGACATATGCTCACATTTAAATCAAGGATTAATGAATTATTGCAAACCATTATTGCCCATCACAAAGGGCGATTATCTTCACAGTGTCCAGAGTTATCCTGTGAAATGTAAACTATAAAAAGTGTTAATGTTCAGTCAGAAATAGCAAAGTTCCAGATTGCACAAGTAATGAAACATATTCTGTAGATGTCCACTAGGAGGTACTGTTGAGCTGTAGATAATTTTTAAGTCTTGGTATGTGAAGAGGGGGCAACCCAGAGAGTTTTATGAGGCTTCTGCTATATGTCCAAAAGAAGGAGGCAACCATATATCTGTCAGCTTAAGGAGTTTATGACTTTTTTAACAGTGTCAGTTCCTGGTACAAAGCCTTCTTATCTGCTTAGGGGGGAAGCTTGAGAATTTTTTGACGTACTTTTTAATCCTTTAAAAGCAAGTCCTTATAGGGTTTGTCTACAAAGGGAAATTGTTTACACTGGGGATCCTGATGATGAAGAAACACAGGAATTCCTGACCAGAGTTGAATGAGAATTTCTTTAAGGTGAAGAAGAGTGATTTCCTGAATTAGCCTGAGGAGAAGTTAATGCTACAGGTGTGATGTTGAATGTCAGTGTGTATGCCCCACAAGTTGGATGTCAGGTAGAAGAGAAAGAGGAATTCTGGAGTAAGTTGGATGAAGTGGGAGAAAGTGTTCCCAGTGGGGAGACAATGGTGATTGGAGCAGACTTTAATGGAGATGCAGGTGAAGGGAACAGAGATGATGAGGAAGTCCTGAGTATGTATGGTCTTAAGGAGAGAAATGTGGAAGGACAGATGGTTGTGAATTTTGCTAAAAGGATGGAAATGGCTGTGTTGAACACATACTTTAAGTAGCGAGAGGAACATACAGTGACTTACAAGAGTGGAGGAAGGTGCACACAGGTGAACTACATCTTATGCAGAAGGAGGACTCTGAAAGAGATAGGAGACTGCAAGGTGGTGGCAGGGGACAATGTAGCTAGACAGCATCAGGTGGTAGTCTGTAGGGTGACTCTGGAAAGCAAGAAGATGAAGAGAGTGAAGGCAGAGCCAAAGATTATGTAGGGAAAGTTACAGAAGGAAGAAGGTGGCAGAGTTCAGTAATGAGTTGATATAGGCTCTGTGTGGTATAGAAGAATTACCAGATGACTGGAAAAGTATAGCAAAAGTATTGAGGGAAATGGGTAGAAAGGTATGTGATCTATCCAGTGGACAGAGGAAGGAAGACAAGGAGACTTGGTCGTGGAAAGAGGAGGTACAGGAACATATCCAAAGGAAGAGGTGAGAAAAGAAAAACTGGGAAAGTAAGGGAGATGAAGAAGTAGACGAGTATTTTGAATCTAGGTGCATGGCAAAGAGAGAGGTGGCAAAGACAAAGGAAAAGGCATATAGTGAGTTGTATGACAGGCTAAACACTAAGGAAGGAGAAAAGGACTTCCATGGACTGGCTAGACAGAGAGATTGAGGTGGAAAGGATGTACAGCAGGTTAGGTTGATTAAGTACAGAAATGGCAATGTACGAACAAATGATGAGAGTGTGTTGAGAAGGTGGAAGGAGTACTTTGAAGAGCTGATGAATAAAGAAAATGAGATAAAGAGGAGGATGGCTGAAGGAAAGATAGTGAACAAGGAAGTCCCGAGGATTAGCAAGGCAAAAGTGAGGGCAGCTTCAAAGAGGATGAAGAATGGAAAGCGGTTGGTCCAGATGACACACCTTTGGAGGTATGGAGATGTTTAGGAGAGATGGCAGAGGACTTTTTAACCAGATCATTTAACACAATCTTGGAGAGTGAGAGGATGCCCAAGGAGTAGAGAAGAAGTGTTTTGGTTCCAATTTTCAAGAGCAAAAGTGATACTCAGAGCTGTAGTAACTACAGAGGCATAAAGTTGATCAGCCACACTATGAAGATTTGGGAAAGAGTTGTTGAAGCCAGGTTAAGAGGAGAGGTGACAATCAGTGAGCAGCAGTACAGTTTCATTCCAAGAAAGAGTGCTATAGATGCAATGTTTGCTCTAAGAGTGCTGATGGAGAAGTGTAGAGAAGGTCAAAAGGAGATGTACTGTGTCTTTGTCGATCTAGAAAAAGCATGTGATAGGGTGCCAAGAGAGGAAGTGTGGTACTGTATGAGAACGTCAGGAGTGGCAGAAAAGTATGTGAGGGTGGTGCAGGACATGTATGAAGACAGCGAGACGGTGGTGAAGTGTGCTGCAGAAGTGACGGATGGATTCAAGGTGGGGGTGGGATTACACCAGGGATCGGCTCTGAGCCCCTTCTTGCTTGCCATGGTGATGGACAGGCGTGACAGACGAGGTCAGGCAGGAGTCTCTGTGGACCATGATGTTTGCAGACAACATTGTCATTTGCAGTGAGAGTAGGGAGCAGGTGTAAGAGAACCTAGAGAGGTGGAGGTATGCTCTGGAGAGAATAGGAATGAAAGTCAGTAGAAGCAAGACAGAATACATGAGTGTGAATGAGAAGGAAGCAGGTGCAATGGTGGAGATGGAAGGAGTAGCGGTAGTGAAAGTAGATGAGTTTAAGTACCTTGGGTCAACCATCCAAAGCAATGGAAAATGCACAAGACAGGTGAAGAAGAGAGTGCAGGCAGAGGGAAATGGATAGAGACGAGTATTGGGGTGATTTGTGACAGAAAGGTAGCAGCAAGAGTGAAAGGGAAGATTTACAAGACAGTAGTAAAGACCAGCTATGATGTATGGTTTGGAGACGGTGGCACTGACAAAAAAACAGGAGGTGTAGCTGGAGGTGGCAGAGTTGAAGATGCTGAGATTTTCATTGGGAGTGACTAGGAGGGACATCATTAGAAATGAGTATGTCAGAGGGACAGTGCAGGTTGAGCGGTTTGGAGACAAAGTAAGAGAGGCAAGGCTGAGATGGTTTGGGCATGTGCAGAGGAGGGATAACAGATATATTGGACAAAGGATGTTGAAGATGGAGAATGTGATTTTCAAAAAAAAAAACTCACCAGAAAGTTTTCCCCCAACATCCCTTCCTCTGTCTCCCCCAGCTCGCCAGTGGAAATTTCTTCATGTCTCCATCCTGACCGCGTTCAGGAAGTGCTGAGTTTGTGTTGAAAAACGTACGCCTGCCTGAAAATAGCCGTCGCAGAAGTGCGCTTGAGGAGAAACACCATAAAACCACAAACAAACGAACAAATCTAACACTACAGCTATTGTTTGAACATTTTATACATCTTTGGAGGTAAAACCATTACTACATCTTGTCAGTGGCTTTAAAGCTGTGAATCTCTGGTCTGGACATGGACCAACGCATGCTCCCGGCAAACCCCAAAGAAAGCCCCTCCTCCCGGTCCAACTGCCAGTAAAGGAAAGATGAGTATCTGATGAAACAGATGTGTGTCAAGATGTGCAGCAGACAGACAGGTAGGATTCAGGCATGGAAAGAGAGATAATAATCAGGGTTTCGTTTTTTTTTCTTCAGAAAAACACAGACTTCGATAGACAATACAGCTGTGGTTACAGAGTTTTCAAATGAAGGTGCTGCCAATAATTTCCAAATCTATATTTTTTTAACATGCATTCAATGCAATTTAGCTGTTGTAATGGATATTGTGTTAAAGTCTATTTACAATTGCACAAAAGTTTGTTTTGTTTTTTTTCTGTATAAAAGAAATTTCTGCTTAATTTACAAATCACTGTTTACTGGCCTACCTATCTCCCGAGGGAATACTCACACGTGATCTGCATTGTTATTTATGCAAATCCGACGGCGAACACTGGGACAGCACGTGACCCCATTCACTCAGTAACTGGCAGGCTGCTGACAGAACACCCAGATGCTCTTCTCCTCATCTCAGGTGATTTCAACCATATTTCACTGTCCCCCATTCTGCCCACGTTCACCCAGTATGTCACATGCCACACTAGAGACAATAAAACACTGTACTTATTCTATGCAAACACTAAGGAGATGTACACCTCATCACCACTCCCCCCACTCGGGAGATCAGATCACAACTTGGTTCATCTCCTGCCGGTGTACAAACCCCTAGTACACAGACAACCTCCGGTTATGCGCATGGTGAAGTTATGGTCTGAGGAGGCAATGGACGCTCTAAAGGACTGTTTTGAAACCACTGCCTGGGAGCAGCTCTGCGATCCACATGGTGAGGACATCGATGGCCTCATTCACACCATCATGGACTACATCAACTTCTGTGTGGACAACACCGTACCCACCAAGACCATACGGTGTTGCTCGAACAACAAACCCTGGATCAACCCTGAGATTAAAACACTTCTGAGAGAGAAGAGGAGGATCTTCAGGTTGGAGAACAGGGAGATGCTGAAGTCCGTACAGAGGGAGTTGAGGAGGAAGATCAGAGAAGCCAAGAGCAGCTTCAGGAAGAAGATGGAGGACAAGCTGCAACAGAGTGACATCGGCGGGGTCTGGAGAAACCTCAAAACCATCTCTGGGCTCCAGAATACCTCCTCCCAGGCCACAGGGGGCAGGGAGTGGGCGAACAATCTGAACCTGTTTTTTAATAGGTTTGACCAACCGCCCTCCCCCCCGCAACTGCACAACAACCACTGCTGCCTCTAAAGTCATCAAGACCTACTGTCCACACCCCACTCCACCAACACCCCCCCACTCCCAGCACACAACCCCCCAACCTGACCCTCACTGAGACCCAGGTGAGGACGGAGCTGAGGAAGATCAAGGCGAGGAAGGCCTCGGGAACGGATGGCATCAGCGTGAAGCTCCTCAATCCTGTGCAGACCAGCTGTGTGGGATTGTGAAGCATATCTTCAACCTGAGCCTGAAGCTAGGGAGGGTACCACAGTTGTGGAAAACATCTTGTGTGGTACCCGTACCAAAGACTTCCCACCCCAAAGACCTGAACAGCTACAGACCAGTGGCCCTGACGTCTCACATGATGAAGACCCTGGACAGACTGCTCCTTGCTCACCTCCGCCCCCTGGTGGGACCAGCGATGGATCCACTCCAGTTCGCCTACCAGCATGGCATTGGGGTGGAGGATGCGGTGATCTTCCTCCTTCACCGTTTCCTGTCCCACCTGGAGAAGCCCGGGAACGTGGTGAGGATCATGTTCTTTGACTTCTCCAGTGCTTTCAACACCATCCAACCGATGATCCTGAAGGGCAAGCTGCTATGCGCAGGGGTGGACCAGCACCTGTCATCATGGATCCTGGACTACCTCACAAACCGGCCACAGTTTGTGAGAATCTGGGATTGTGTGTCCGACACGATCATCGGTAGCATGGGGGCTCTCCAGCGAACGGTTTTGGCTCCCTTCCTGTTCACTCTTTATACTGCGGACTTCTCACACAACACAATACACTGCCATCTACAGAAGTTCTCTGACGACTCTGCGATCGTCGGCCTCATCTCCAACGGAGATGAAGCTGAGTACAGAGGACTTATCCAGGACTTCGTGGACTGGTGCCATCGGAACTGCCTCCAGATCAACGTGAGGAAAACTAAGTAGCTGGTGGTGGACTACCGCAGGCAAGGACAATCCCTCACAGCACCAGTAAACATCCAGGGAACAGACATTGAGATGGTGACATCCTACAAGTACCTGGGTGTTCATCTGAACAATAAACTAGACTGGTCACACAATACCGATGCACTCTACAAGAAGGGACAGCGCAGGCTGCTCCTACTGAGGAAGCTCAGGTCTTTTGGTGTACAAGGGGTGCTCTTGAAGGCATTCTACGACACGGTGGTGGCATCAGCCATCACTTTTGGAGTGGTCTGCTGGGGCAACGGCATTACAGCAGCCGATATGAAGAGACTGAACAAACTAATCAAGAAAGCTAGCTCTGTCCTGGGGCAATGCCTTGACCCAGTGGAGGAGATAGGGGAGAGAAGGATGGTGGCTAAACTGTCATCTCTGCTGGAGTCCGAGTCCCACCCCATGCAGGACATACTGAACGCACTGAGGAGCTCATTTAGCAGTAGACTACATCATCCTAGGTGCGCGACCGAGAGGTTTCACAGGTCCTTCCTACCTACGGCTGTCAGACTGTATAACCTAAGCAGGGCTGCTCGCAGAGATAGCAAAAAAATGTGACGACCTAATAGTATTGAATGCAAAAGACGCAGCAGACTTACACAAATGGTCCCCTCCAGTATACAACTAGGACAATATCAGTCGCTATGGAGGGTGACAATATGTATGGGTACATATTCATACCATGTAGGGTAACTAAATAGACGGTTATGCTGTTTATTCAATCTAGCTACAATGCTCTGCACTATGCGTATATATATTTATATATTTATGTGTACATATGTATATTCACTGCTCTTATTTTCTTATCTTCTAAATTATTGCTCTGAGTGTTGCTATCCCTGTGCTGTTGCAATCCTGGAATTTCCCCATTGTGGGACTAATAAAGGCTTATCTTATCTTAACTTAATAGGAACGTGGTTGAAGTTCTTCTGGAGGTGGGAATTGAAGACCTCCTGGACAGGGGCCTCAGCCAGATGTTCCCAGTACACCCCCACTATACGTTTGGGTCTACCAGGTCTGAATGGCATCCTGCCTTGCCATCGGATCCAACTCACCACCAGGTGGTGATCACTTGACAGCTTGGTGCCTCTCTTTACTCGAGTGTCCAAGACATACGGTCGCAGGTCTGATGACAAGATAACAAAATCGATCATTGACCTGCGACCTAGGGTGTCCTGATGCCAGGTGCACATATGGACACCCTTATGCTTGAGCATGGTGTTCATTATGGACAAACCGTGGTTAGCACAGAAGTCCAATAACTGAACACCACTCAGATTCAGATCAGGCAGGCCATTCCTCCCAATCACACTCCTTCAAGTTTCACTGCCAACGTGTGGATTGAAGTCCCCCAGTAGGACAATGGAGTCTCCAAGAGGAGCACCCTGCAGTACCACAGTCTGAGACACCAAAAAGGGTGGGTACTCTGACCCATCATTTGGTGCATAGGTACAAATGGGAGGAGTCTGGAGACATGGAGTCTGAATGGGCCATGTTCTCCACCTCTATTGTTGAAGCAGCTGCCCAGAGCTGCGGCCGCATGGTCATCGGTGCATCTTGTGGTGGCAACCCCTGTAGTTTTTAGTGTTAGGCAGGTACAAATATTATTTCAATTATATACTGTATTTGTGCAGGTGGGAATGAGGTTTCTCTTCATTACCAACACACATAAGCTCATGGGGAACCAGTCCAAAAGAATGGACAATTTTATTAATTCAATATTTGTACCAGCAATGGATCAGTCTCAAACATTTGGGAGTTCCCCTGTATTAATCAAGAGAACAGACACAAAAAAATCAAACAGAAACTTAAATGTACCTTTGACAGTTTAATGATCAACTCAGCTTAGATAAGGTATTACATTCCAGTGACTTTTAAGGCAATGAGAAATGATCATCAAGTATCAAGCACCACTGTTGATGAATTATTGCATAATGTGTATTATTAAACATTTGTGGAACCAAAGAAAACCACAGCTCAAATTGGCACTGTGATGGAAAATGGAAAAGGACTATAACATAGCTGTAAACAGAATGGTTAGGGAAACTGGATGCAATTTTATGAAGAAAATGATAAGAGTTGATTTATAAGAAAAAGGAAAATTAGTGTTCCTCAAAAAAGGAACGGAGGTTAATGAAAAAATGGGACATTACTTTTCCTAAATTTTATAACTCTGGTCGGAGTTTATGATTGGACCTACAATAGAGTTCAACATGAGGAATCTTGACATACTTAAATTAGAACTGACATCATCAGAGCCGAGCCCAGCAGAGAGAAAATGAGTCATGCTTACAGTTGTGCAGTTGGTAGTGACGATGCTAATCTGATGCTGTATCCGTCTGGTGGAACGATGGAAATTATCTGCCCGCAGATAATTTCTTCCAAAGCTCAACTGCCTTGAAGCTTGGACCCGGGGGGAATGAGAGGTTTGGCTCTGCAGATCTGAATATCATCAGGATGGACCAAAACGTGATTTCAGAGGAATCAAACGGGTTCCCAGAGTTTGTAAGTCATTCAAAGTCCGATCAGAGTGACAAAACTTGAAGAGAAGAATAAAACTAAACCAAGAAATCCAAGTTCTTCCAGTATCATGATAATTGAGTGAGAGTAAGCTTCCAGTTAAATGTGAGAAAAATCAAAATCAGTGCTTTTTGACACTGTAATTTATGGAAAAGAAATAAAGAAAACTTTTTAAAAAATTACTGTTAAGTATGTATATGTCTGAGGAGAGAAAAGGAGTTTTACTCCAGGCAATAGTACGGTTTGAGCTCAATGACAAGGAAAAGGAAGTCTCTCCTCAGAGAAAGGTGAAAAATAATGAACAGAACACCACAGAACTCTTACTCAAAAGTCACATTACAGAACTAAAAAAAAAAAAACTTGGGAGTTCCCAACTTTATAAAGTGAGCACTTGCCAGAAGAAAAAAAACTTGACTGGCAGTAAAAAGGATCAATTACATTTGAGAGCGGGAAACAAGAATGGAGTCTTATCTAATCAGGAAAAGCTTCTTTGTCTGAAACTGACCAATAGGATGAAAAAGGCATCAACATAAACAAGATTAGTTGGTGATTGGCTGATTCAAGTCAGATGGCTTACATGAGCTTCATAGATAAAAAAAAAAGTGATTAAGCTTGGATTCACATTATATATAAGCTAAACTAAACTTCAGTGATTCATGACTGTTGTTGTTCGTCCATCGTTGTCGATGATGACCTCGTAATCCTATTGATCAGTTGACGGTTGACGGTGAGTCCTGAGATGACTGTTCAATCCAATTTTGGCACGGAATATCCTGGCACACGTGGGGCAGGCATGCATCATCACGTTAGCTGATGTGCTGTGCTGTCTAGTCTGGTGCAGTTTGCTCTTGGCTTTAGCTCCAGCAATACGTCTGGCTTCTAGACTTCTGCAGCCATCCTTAATGCTCATATGCCAGGCCAAGCGGTCTTGTGCTAGAGTTTGCCAGGAGGCCACGTCTATATTGAGGGATTTCAGAGAGGCCTTCAGGGTGTCCTTGTAGCATTTGTTTTGTCCCCCTCTCAACCTGTTTCCTTCTGAAAGTTCCCCATAGAACAGCTGTTTTGGAATGCGTTCATCAGGCATCCTGACAACATGACCTGCCCACCTGGCTTGCGCTCTTATTAGCATGGTGTGGACCATTTCCATTTTAGCTCGCTCAAGGACTTCTGTGTCGGGTACATTGTCCTACCAGTTGATACTGAAGATCCTTTGAAGACAGGTGAGGTGGAAATGGTTGAGCTGTCTGGCATGCCTTGCATACACCATCCATGTTTCACAGGCATAGAGGAGTGTTGGGAGCACAACAGCACGGTCGACCTTTAGCTTTGTTTCTAGGCTAATGCCCCGTCTTTCCCATGCAATTTTGCAGAGTCTGCCGAATGCAATGCTGGCCTTGGCTATTCTGTGGTTGACTTCAGTATCTATTATTGCAGACTGGGAGAGGGTACTACCTAGGTATGTGAATTGGCCTACAACTTGCAGTCTCTGCCCCTTCACTGTAATAGCTGGTTCTGTCCGTTGGCCATTTGGAGCTGGCTGGTGCATAACTTCAGTCTTCTTGGTGCTGATAGTGAGGCCGAAGTTGTCACATGCCATGGAGAATTTGTCCATGCTTGACTGCATCTCACACTCTGAGCTGTCATTTAAAGCACAGTCGTCGGCAAAGAGGAAGTCCCTCAGTACAGTCTCTTTTACCTTGGTGATAGCCCAAAGTCTTGTTGGGTTGAAGAGCTTTCCATCCTGCCTGTACCTGAGGCTTATCCCAGTGGTGCTATTCTGAAAGGCATCAGTGAGCATGGCTGAGAACATCATACTGAACAAGGTGGGTGCGAGCACACAGCCTTGTTTAACGCCATTCGTGACTGGAAAAGCCTCTGATGCCTCACCGTTGTCTAGGACGTGCACGTTCATGCCATTGTGGAACTGGCGCACCATTAGGATGAATTTGTCTGGGCAGCCAAACTTTGACATTATCCTCCATAGTCCCTGGTGACTGACAGTGTCAAACGCTTTGGTGAGGTCAACAAATGTGGTGTAGAGCTCGCGGTTCTGTTCTAGACACTTCTCCTGGAGTTGACGAGCCACAAAGATCATGTCCACGGTCCCTCTACCCTTACGGAAGCCACAGTGTGATTCTGGCAGCAGGCCTTGTTCTAGGTGAGTGATCAGACGATTTGGCAAGAGTCTTGCGAGGACCTTACCAGCTATGGAGAGTAGCAAGATACCTCGATGGTTGTTGCATACTTGTCTGTTGTCCTTTCTCTCGTACAAGTAGACAATTGACGCATCCCTGAGTTCCTGAGGAATGGTGCCTTGGGTCCAGAAGGACCAGAACAATTCAGTCAGCTTCTCAAGGAGTGCTGGGCCACCTGTCTTGTATATATCAGCTGGAATGGCGCCTGACCCTGGTGCTTTACCACTTGATAGTTGGCCAACAGCCTTTTGGACTTCAGCAACAGCAGGAAGTTCATCCATGACATTGTTGATCTCGACCTGGGACATCCTGTCGATTGCCTCATTGTTTATAGTAAATGGCCGGTTCAGTATTCCTTCAGAATGTTCTGCCCATCTTTGGAGGATTTGGGTCTTCTCTGTCAGGAGAGTTGAACCATCTGAGCCCAGGAGTGGGGAGTTTCCTGATGGCTTAGGTCCGTACAGGGCATTGAGAGACTCGTAGAATCGTTTTGAGTCATTCCTGTCTGCGTAGCCCTGGATTTCATCCACCTTGGCACTCAGCCATGAGTCTTGTATCTCTCGGAGTTTGAGTTGTACTGTCCTGCGTGCGCTGGTGAAAGCCACCTTCTTTGAGACGGATGAGGGATCGTTTTGATGGGCACGATGACGGCTATGCTTCTCCGTTAGTAGAGCTTTGATTTCCTCATCATTTTCATCAAACCAATCATGCTTTTTCCGTGTTGAGAGGCCCAGGACTTTCTGTGCAGATGAGTAGACAGTGGTCCTGAACAGCACCCAGTCTTTCTCGGCATTAGCTGTGAATCTCAGATCTGCAAGTTCGAGTTCCAGGTCTTCCGTGAGTGCATTAGCCTTAGAGTAGGTTTTCAGTTGGGACATATCAAGTCATTTCATGCTCTTGTTCTTGTCCCCCTGTGGCCTTCTCTTAGGTCTGATGTGCAGTTTCATCTTGGAGATAATAAGCCTGTGGTTGGTCCAGCAGTCAGCACCACACATGGCCTTTGTGACTCTGACGTCCTGCTTATCTTTTCTTTTCATGCATTTCCATAAATTTGCAATTCTATATTAACATGCATTGAATAAAATTTCTTGTAACATACTTTTCAAACATACAATACATTCAAATCAATGATTAACACAACATTTCAAACCAGAATTGTCTATCAGAGTCCACTCCTTATCTTCCAGTGTCTCCTGAGAAGTAATGAGAGTTTTGGGAATAAAAAGGTTAATTCTTGTGGGATTCTTGTTTATTTAAGGATGCAACATAATACTTCCCTCATCCATTTGGGGGCAATGTTGGACTTGCACAATTTTTGAGAGACAGGAAGTGAAGAGATCTGGTAGATCTCAGACCGGTATCAACACATAAAATTGTCAGCCTGGAATGCCTTTGTCAAATTTACAATAGGGAGTACAATTGTTCCTGGCACGGAGTGCGGTCAATTTGGCCATGGAATGTGGCTTCAAAGCTGTGGCCTTCCTGTGTGTTTGAGAAAGGGGGTTTTATAACAAGGGTCTGAGTTCTTCTCCAAGAAAAAAGACACCAGTGGTGAGGGGGGCAATCAAGTTGAAGGAGGAGGCATATCGAGCTTGGTTGGCTTATGGGACTCCCGAAGCTGCTGAGGTGTACCGACAGACCAAGCATAGTGGTTGCTGAAGCAAAAACTCAGGTGTGGGAGGAGTTCGGTGAGGCCATGGAACAAGTCTTTCAGTCAGCCTCAAAGAGATTCTGGCAAACTGTCCAGTGACGAAGGAGGGGGAAGCAGCTCCTTGTCCACACTGTATGGTGCAGATGGGACGCTGCTGACTTCAACTGGGGATATTGTTGTATGGTGGAAGGAATTCTTTGAGGATCTCCTCAATCCCACTGACACGCCTTCCACAGAGGAAGCAGGGCTTGTGGATGAGGGGGATGACTCGCCCATCACCAAAGTGGTTAAAAAACTCTTTGGTGGCCGGGCCCCAGGGGTGGGCATGATTCACCTTGAGTACCTGAAGGTTGATGTGCCTCTGCAACATTGCATGGAAGTTGGGACAGTACCTTTGGCATGGCAAACTGGGGTGGTGGTTCCTCTCTTCAAGAAGGGGGACCAGAGGGTGTGTTTCAGCTTTAAAGGGATCACACTCCTCAGCCTCCCTGGAAGGTCTATGCCAAGGTACTGGAGAGGAGAGTCCAGCCATTGGTCAAACCTCAGATCCAGGAGGAGCAATGTGGTTTTCAGCCTGACCGTGGCACATCGAACCAGCTCTTTACCCTTTTGAGAATCCCCAAGGGTTTGTGCAAGATTGCCCAGCCAGTTTACATGTGTTTTGTGGACTTGGAGAAGGCATTTGACTGTGTCCCTCGTGGTTTTTTGTAGTAGGGGGTGCTTTGGGAATATGGAGTATCAGGCTTGCTGTTACAAGCTATTCGGTCTCTATACGACCGTTGTGAGAGCTTGGTTCATATTGCCAACACTCAGTCAGACTCATTCCCAATGAGAGTTGGACTCTGCCGGGGCTTTGTCACCAATCCTGTTCGTAATTTTTATGGACAGGATTTCTAGGTGTAGCCAAGGAACAGAGGGTGTCATGGTTGGCAACCACAGGATTTCATCTTTGCTGTTTGCAGATGATGTTGTCCTGTTGGCTTCATCTAGCAATGACCAACAGGTCTTACTGGGACAGTTTGCTGCTGAGTGTGAAGCGGCTGGGATGAAAATCAGCACCTCCAAGTCCAAATCCATGGTCCTCAGCCGGAAAAAGGTGGATTGTCCTTTCTGGGTTGGGGAGAAGCTCCTGCCCCAAGTGGAGCAGTTTCAGTGTCTTCGCGTCTTATTCACGAGTGAGGGGAGAATGGAGCGATAGATAGACAGATGGATTGGAGCAGCATCTGCAGTGATGCAGACATTGTACTGGTCTGTTGTGGGGAAGAGGGAGCTGAGCTCTAAGGCAAAGAGGTTGATTTACCGGTCAATCTATGTTCCTACCCTCACCTGTGGTCATGAACTTCGGGTAATGACCGAAAGAATGAGATTGTGGATACAAGCGGCTGAAATGAGCTTTCTCCGAAAGATTGCTGAACTCACCCTTCGAGATAGGGTGAGCTCAGTCATCTGGGAGAGGCTCAGTGTAAAACCACTGCTCCTCCACATCGAAAGGAGCCACTTGAGGTGTTTCAGGCACTTCCCACTGGGAGAAGACCTCGGGGCAGACCCAGGACACGCTGGAAAGACTATGTCTCTCAGCTGGTCTGGGAACACCTTGGAATCCTCTCTAAAAAGCTGGAGCAGGTGGCTGGGGAGAGGGAAGTCTGGCTTCTCTGCTTGAACTGCTGCCTCCGCAACCCGAACGTCAGGAAAAGCGGTAGAAGACAGATGGATGGATGTTTAATAGGAATTTTTTGACAATCCTGTGCTTTTCTTGTGGTGTTATATAGAATGTCATTGCCGTAAACTATGGAAAAAAGCACCTGCTTTAAAATTTATAATTCTTTCCACAACTTTTAGTGCAAAAAACCTCTGAAAAACATTGCAGCTTTTATCACAAGTTTTTTAAAAGCTCCCACGAATTAAGGCTTTTTCGGCCGCATCAATCATAAAAACATCCCGCAAAATCCTGGAGGTACTGAATATTATGTTTGGTGAGTTTAGGAAAGTTTACAAAACAAAAACTTGAAAAATAGCTTCATAAAAGATACCGCTACCCGTTCATTTTAATTGTCTACAGCTGAGTGGTTCATGCTACCTCACAAAGCCCCACAGAGGCATGGATGCACAATAAAATAAAACAACTACAACAGACAGAGTTATACATCATCTCCCTGCTGGAGGTTCTCCAGTTTAATATGGAATGTTTTTATTCAAAGACCGCCCTGATGCATTGTTATCATCTTGATTTATACCCTTGTCCATTTAAATTCATTGTGTTTCACACATTTATGCAGCCAGTGCAAATCAGAAACCACAAACTGCAGGATTTTACTTGGGGGTGAAAAGGAATGCTTGAAATTGCAAGGCCTAATTTAATTTTATTTAATTATTTTTTATTCATTGCTAATGATGAAAGCCAGCCATGCATGGGCTAAGCGAGGAGCTCCACATATGGTGCTGCAGCCATGAGGAATGTCAGTTTTAGTAAACAGCAATTTTCTGCAAGGCCACGTCCATCCTGCAACCCTCAACATATTCTAGATTAAAGAAACTGCTAATCTAACAATAATGCAGGTCAGACAATGTCCAGGACTTCATGTAGGCACAAATGGGGCTTTTATCTCTATTGCAGCTTTTTATTCATTCATGGAACAGCCAATTATAATTTCATACAGGCATGAGCACCAAATAGCTCAACTTCTTCCTCATTCTGACTCAGTTATGTCACGGCTCTATCTCAATTGATTCTTTTGTCATCTCAAGCACAATTCAAGGCAAGGCAAGGTAAGTTTATTTGTATAGCACATTTCATGTACAAGAAAATTCAAAGTGCCTTACATAAAACATTACAGCAAGTTGCAAAAGAAATACATTATAAGAGTACATCAAAAATTAAGAATTTAAAAGCAAACTTAAAAATTGTCATAAATCGCCCTTTTTAAGGGCTATTGAAGGACACCAAAAACTCGCCGTGGTTTCTGCACATTTATTAACAGAGGTGAACATACAAAAAACATTACACATACAGATAACACACAAACAAAGGCACTGGAGGAGAGTGGGGCTCAACCGCACAGGGGGACAGATGCCTGGGAACACCGGGCAAAGGGGCAGAACCAGCCGGAGTTCACCCAAAAGGCAGCAGGGCTCAAGGCTGGAAATAAAAGGGGAAAACTAACCTGGTGGAGCACTCCCGTTCTCGTTGACAGTAGCACAAATACACTCAAGAGCTGGCACGTGCATCTGAGGACGGAGCAGTAATAGAAGAACACAACAACTGGGAGAGGTTGTCGTGCCCTAAAATACCCTTTTCCAGATATGTGACAGATGTGGATACATGAGTGGAGAAATTAACACAATCAATGACAGCTGCGCAACCCGCAAGCCAGTTTGACAGCCGGGAGCTGCGCAGCGCTGTCAAAATAAAACACAAACCGGAAACCATAATGATACAAGAGCAACACAACCCCAAAATGTAAATAATGATACTACAAATACAAAATGACAAAAATAAAACAAGAACCAAATACAGCAGACAGGATAAACAAGGAGACAAGCAGACAGAAAAAGACTAAACTAGACTGAAGACTGGCCACTGCGCCCATCCGTGCCCAGAATCATGACAAAAATAAGACAAAGAGAAACAAGCTAAAGAGAAGGCAACTTTATTGTCATTCAGTCCATACAGCCTATCATATACAGCAGAACAAAATTACATTTTTCCTATCAACAATGTTAACCACATCTACGTAGAATCAGAGCGGACACTGCTATGCAAGGCACCACCACAAACAACTTTACCTTTCCGCATTCTGAGCACCAAGCTAGAAGGCAGGAAGTACCATTTTTACATTGTCTTTGGTATGACCCAGCCAGGGCTTGAACCCACGACCTCCCAGCTGTGGGGCAGATGCTCTACCACTAGTCCACCACTCTTTTGGTAATAGAATATAGAATAAGAAAATAGAATAAGACAGATAAAGTGCAAGAAATAAAAGTTATAGTGCATTGTGGGAGATCCACAATTGTTCTACTAAAGGCACCGGCAAACAGGAAAGTTTTTAACCTTGTTTTAAAGCAGGTGAGAGTTTCGGCAGTGCTAATGCTTTCTGGGAGTTTGTTCCATATGTGAGGAGCATAAAAACTGAATGCTGGCTCACCATATTTGGTTCTGTCAGAATCTGAGCATGGTCCGGAGACCATGATAATGCTTTAAGTTCATTTTTGTTGGTTCTCTGTGCTTAGTATTATTATCTTGGTTTGTTTTGGTTTATTCTTCCCTGCCATATCTTTAATTCTGAGTTTCATTATGTGATTATTTTCCCTGCCTCAGTCTGTTTGGTCATTATGTTTATTTCCATTATCATGTCTCTGTTATGTTCCATAGGATTTGTCCCTGGCTGGTTTTGAGTTGTGACTGTAATCATTATTATTTATCATGGTTATCTACTCCCTGGTCCTGTGTTCATGTATCTTGTGCATCCTCCGTTCCTGTTTACCTTTTGTCTCAGTCCCTCGTGTCTCCTGCACCTGTTGCCATGCCCTGCTGTCTCTGATTGCCCCCAATTGTTCTCACCTGCCCTGTATTGTCTTAATTACCCCCCCCCCCATCTATATACAGTATGTGTGTCTCAGTCTATGTTTTGTGGGGTGTTCATGAGTGATGTTTGCACTTCACACACACTCCTGCCAAGTCTGTTTTGTATTTCTGTAGCCTTGTGTCTGAAGTCAGCCATGTTTTTACTTTTGTTTCAGTCCACGAGCTGCATTATTTTCTGTTTATTAATAAATAATGGTGTTTGAAATTCATCTCACATGTGGGTCCTCGTCTTCGTTGCCCCGGAGTGGCAACTCTTAACTCTGGGCACAGATAGTAGGCCTGACCCTGATGATCTGAGAACTCTGCGTGGTTCATAATGGACCAGCAGATTTGAAATGTACAGTATTTTGGCCCTAAACCATTCAGAGCTTTATAAACCAACAGTGGTATTGTGAAATTTATTATTTGACAGACAGGAAGCCAGTGTAAAGATCTGAGGACTGGAGTTATATGATCCACTTTCTTGGTCTTAGTGAGGACTAGAGCTGCAGTGTTCTGAACCAGCTGCAGCTGTCTGATGGACTTTTTAGGGAAACCTGTGAGGACAGCATTACAGTAGTCCAGTTTACTGAAGATAAATGCATGGACAAGTTTTTCTAGATCCTGCTGAGACATCAGACCTTTAATCCTCGCTATGTTCTTTAAGTGATAATAGGCTGATTTCAATACTGTCTTAATGTGGTTGTCAAAATTCAGGTGTAAGTCCAGACTCACACCCAGATTTCTGGCTTGGTTGTTGGTTTTTAGCATCACTGATTGAAGCAGAGTACTAACTCTGAATCTTTCTTCTTTGGCTCCAAAAACTATTATTTCAGTTTTGTCATGAAGGCAAGTGCTCTTCTGTTTTGTTCATGCTGTTATTAATGGACAGTAATCAATCAGCACTAACACCAATGACATGGAAGGTCAGCAGCTACGGCGTATGTGCACAGCAGACGGGAAGGGGGGGGGCACTCGAGGCTGAGGCAGCAGGTCATATGGAACTATTTTGACGATAAAATATTAAAATACAGTTATCGGACGTTAAAACACATGATCGGCAACTGGTGTCTCTGTGGGGGAAAATTAAGATCTATAATACCTTTCAAAAAGCTCTCCAAAAGGGCACTTCAGGAGGCAAAGGGCTTAAGTCCTAGGGCTTCACTTCAATCTGTGCATGTGCCTGGGCTTGAGCAGGAGGTCAGGAGTTGGCCTGATGCTTTAGGCAGTGGAATTAGTTTGAAAATGAGACACCCACTTACCGGAGATATTGTGGAGGAAGTAATCAGACGAGACCACGAGTTGATGACACCGACTTTTTCCTCCTCCATCAAATATAACAGACTCCCTCTGAGTGGCAGAGTGATCTCTCTTACGGCCCCTTTCTACTAGCACCTGTTTGGCCCTACTCACTTCGACTCGGCGTTACTCAACTCAGCTCACTTTTGTTTCCATTACAGCTGAGTACCACCTGGTGAGTCCATTTTGTCCTTTTTAATGGAACTGCGTGATTGGCGAGAGAGTGTGAGTTTGGGCCGCTAACTGATGAGCTAGTACATGATAGACTGGCGCATGGCACAACCAGCGAGTGGCTAAGGGCCACGCTACGAGTGACAAGAAAGGCTTTTTCTCTGGTTGAAGTGGTGGACTTAATTAAGTTAAGGGAGTCCCCAGCCCTACGGGGGCTGGGAGCCTTCACGAGTGAGGCACCGGAGGACTGGGCCTCGGCGCCACAGGGGTCAGCTAACATACTAGCTAGTCCTTGGGGCCACTCGAGGAGGAAAAGGAAGAAGAGGAAAATGGGGTTGAAGGAACGGCCTGTGGCACAACGTAAAGCCTGGGTTAGGTTCGCCAACCAGGTTAGCGAGGATTCACAGGAGGCGGGCCACATGTGTGTGGTGCAAGGTGGAAAAGGGCACTTAAAGTGGTATGTGGTGCAGCTGGACGGCGTCGAGGTGTCCATCATGCTGGATTCGGGCGCTGGAAGGTCTATTCTGAGCCTGACGATGCTGAAGAGGTTATTCCTGAAGAAAACGATCAACCCGGGAGCCATAAGGATGTTCAGCTATGGCCACGCCGAGATCAATATGGTTGGCACGGTCAAGTATGATGTGGTATGTGGACAGCAGAGGGCACCGAAGTTTGTTTTCCAGGTGGCATGACAGACCTCCTTGGTATTGACTTGCTAGGACAGTTGGGGTTTTCCATTCAGGACCTTCGGGCCTCGGTGGTGCTGACGGCTTTCTCAGACTGGCAACTTCATTGGCCAGCACTGGTCATTGGCCTTGGTTGGATTGGGACTTCTTGCCACCGCCCACTAGTGAACGAGTCGGTGACACCCAGGATCCAACCGCTTCGATGCTTACCGCTGGCGTTGCGTGATGGTGTGTCAGTGGAGCTGTCAAAGCTGTTGGATGCGGGGATCATCGAGAAGGTGGATGCGTCACCCTGGATCTCACACCTGGTGGTGGCGAAGAAGAAGGACGGAGGGATCAGACCCTGCATCGACCTGCGCATGGTGAATAAAGCGATCGTCCCGGATAAATACCCCCTCCCGACCATGGAGGAGCTCACAGCAACATTCAGCAGGTCCAGGGTGTTCACCAAACTGGACCTTCAGCGGGGGTATCTGCAGGTACCACTACATCCGGATAGCAGGAACCTGATGGCATTCATGACCCATATTTCGGGGTCATGTTTCGGGGGCTTCGTGGACTGGTGCCATCGGAACTGCCTCCAGATCAACGCGAGGAAAACTAAGGAGCTGGTGGTGGACTGCCGCAGGCATGGACAACCCCTCACAGCACCAGTAAATATACAGGTAACAGACATTGAGATGGTGACATCCTACAAGTACCTGGGTGTTCATCTGAACAATAAACTACAGTAGACTGGTCACACAATACTGACGCACTCTACAAGAAGGGACAGCGCAGGCTGTTCCTACTGAGGAGACTCAGGTCTTTTGGTGTACAAGGGGCGCTGCTGAAGACATTCTATGACACGGTGGTGGCATCAGCCATCACTTTTGGAGTGGTCTGCTGGGGCAGTGGCATTACTGCAGCTGATAGGAAGAGACTGAACAAATTGATCAAGAAAGCTAGCTCTGTCCTGGGGCAGCGCCTTGATCCGGTGGAGGAGATAGGAGAGAGAAGGACGGTGGCTAAACTGATGTGCCAGGGCGGGGAATGGGATGATGTCAGGCGAGCTACGGCGGGGAGTATAAGTAGCAATGTGCGCCAAAATAAAGTTCAGATCTATGTTCGCCCAGACACTCTCCGCCTGCTTTATTTCAAACATAACAACAGGCAGCGAGATGAAACACTCTGGAAAAGTACTGGAGCATTTAGGAAGCCATAGAGCCAAAGACGTGAGGATACAAACTACATCACATATGAAGGTAAGCTAATGATTGCTAATGCTAGTTTGCTTTAAGTCTGCCGTACTACATTGTAATGTCTGCAAGTTATTGCTATTAGGTACTAAAATATGTATGTTGTGTGTGTGTTTCAGATGGCTCTCTTGTGGCAAAATTACTGCTTCAAACTGTGGGTCCGAGCATTCAACACAGCCTCTCACTGATGTCACCCCACCTTCACAAACGCTTAGTGGTTACAGTACTTCAGAATGTCTGTAGAAACTAGCTTTCAGTGCAACAACCTGCTCTGATCTGTGTGAAAATCACAGAGACTGTTGAGACATCATGGGATGTAGCTGCTCCAGCAGCACTGAGTCTGTGGTGGTGTCGTGGCAAAAAGTGATCAGCTGCCAAAACTTGATCGCCAGGTGCCATATTGTAGTTATGGGGTTATATTAGCCATAAAATATATATTTCAACAGGTACACAGTACTGAGTTAGGTATAATAAGATATTTTTAACAATTATGATTCATTTTAAGCCAAAACAAACTTGATCTAGGATTAAAAGCAATTAAAATAATACAATCACAAGGCTAAATGGAAAGTACTTGGATTTACTGGATAGATACATGTAGATACTGTATAAATATATATTCTCTGCATCAACAATGTACTATACATGTATTCATTAAGTATTGCACTGGGAATTTTGACAATAAACCTTTGTACTTTTTACAGATCTGTCTCCACTTTTGTTTTATGTGTGAAGGTTACCGCCAAGTAACATAAATTAAATACTAAAAGATTGGAAAAGCTGTCTAAGAACAATCCAGCAGTTTGAGAAATCACTTTTGGTTTGGTGTAAATCTCTCAACAGAATTATGAACCATAAAGTGTTTATTTTATTTTATTTTATGAACCATAATTTTTTTTTTTTTTTTCTCTCGGCGCCACACGAGTAGGCTGCCTTTTGCAACAGCGGCTCGATTCCGAGTCTTTTTCCCTTCCTCTCTCTTTTGATCCATCTTTTTTTTTTCACCCCACTTATATCACGGACACACAGATCGTCCTAAATGTCTCCTGAGCCGGTGGACGGAGCCACTGTTTATAGCAGGATACAATACAGCAGAGAAGAGCTGCTAGCATTCAACCGCCACCCGGTCCCATTGGAAAAACTCGACATACCGAGAGAACTGAGGCGAAAACGCCGCGGCTGCCGGGCTGGAGTAAGGCGGAGGACAAAAAATATAAGGTACAGACCCTCCCTTCCATCTGTTGTCATGGGAAATGTACGGTCGATACTGGGAAAGTTAGATGAGCTAGCGGCTATCTCCCGTTATGATAGCACATACCGGGAGTGCTCTCTCCTTTTGTTTACTGAGACGTGGCTAACTGAACTAGCAGCAGATGCTAACATTGAGCTGGAGGGTTTTCACATGATACGAGCTGACCGAACACCAGACAGTGGCAAGGCTAGGGGCGGTGGAGTGATAATGTATGTTAACAACAACTGGTGCAGACCGGGACATATCACTGTTAAACAACGACACTGCAGCAAAGACATTGAGTTGCTAGCTGTTAGCATGAGGCCTACATATCTCCCGAGAGAACACTCACACGTGATCTGCATTGTTGTTTATGCAAATCCGACGGCGAACGCTGGGACAGCACGTGACGTCATCCATTCAGTAACCAGCAGGCTGCAGACAGAACACCCAGATGCTCTTCTCCTCATCTCAGGCGATTTCAACCATGTTTCACTATCTCCCATTCTACCCACGTTCACCCAGTATGTCACATGCCACACTAGAGACAATAAAACACTGGATTTATTCTACGCAAACACTAAGGAGGCGATCACAACTTGGTTCATCTCCGGCCGGTGTACAAACCCCTAGTGCACAGACAACCTCGGGCCATGCACACTGTGGAGTTATGGTCTGAGGAGACAATGGACACCCTAAAGGGCTGTTTTGAAGCCACCGCCTGGAAGCAGCTCTGCGATCCACATGGTGAGGACATCGATGGCCTCATTCACACCTTCACAGGCTACCTCAGCTTCTGTGTGGACAAATCCGTTCCCACCAAGACCATACGGCGTCACTCAAACAACAAACCCTGGATCAACCCTGAGATAAAAACACTTCTGAGAGAGAAGAAGAGGATCTTCAGGTCAGGGAACAGGGAGATGCTGAAGTCCGTACAGAGGGAACTGAGGAGAAAGATCAGAGAAGGCAAGGACAGCTTCAGGAAGAAGATGGAGGACAAGCTGCAACAGAGCGACATCAGCGGGGTCTGGAGAAACCTCAAAACCATCTCGGGGCTCCAGAATACCTCCCCCCAGGCCACAGGGGGCAGGGAGTGGGCGAACAACCTGAATCTGTTTTTCAATAGATTTGACCAACCGCCCTCCCCCCTGACTGCACAACAACCACTGCTGCCTCTAAAGAAATCAAGTCCTGCTGCCCACTCCCCACTCCACCAACACCCCCCCACTCCCAACACACAGCCCCCCATCCTGACCCTGACCAGGACCCAGGTGAGGACGGAGCTGAGGAAGATCAAGGCGAGGAAGGCGCCGGGACCGGACGGCATCAGCGCAAAGCTCCTCAAGTCCTGTGCAGACCAGCTGTGTGGGATTGTGACGTATATCTTCAACATGAGCCTGAAACTGGGGAGGGTACCACAGCTGTGGAAAACATCTTGTGTGGTACCTGTACCAAAAACTTCCCACCCCAAAGACCTGAACAGCTACAGACCGGTGGCCTTGACGTCCCACTTGATGAAGACCCTGGAGAGACTGCTCCTTGCTCACCTCCGCCTCCTGGTGGAACCAGCGATGGATCCACTCCAGTCCGCCTACCAGCATGGCATTGGGGTGGAGGATGCGGTGATCTTCCTCCTTCACCGTTCTCTGTCCCACCTGGAGAAGCCCGGGAATATGGTGAGGATCATGTTCTTTGACTTCTCCAGTGCTTTCAACACCATCCAACCGATGATCCTGAAGGACAAGCTGCTGCGCGCAGGGGTGGACCAGCACCTGTCATCATGGATCCTGGACTACCTCACGAACCGGCCTCAGTTTGTGAGAACCCGGGACTGTGTGTCCGACACGATCATCAGTAGCACGGGGGCCCCCCAGGGAACGGTGCTGGCTCCCTTCCTGTTCACTCTTTATACTGCGGACTTCTCACACAACACAACACACTGCCATCTACAGAAGTTCTCTGATGACTCTGCGATCGTTGGCCTCATCTCCAATGGAGATGAAGCTGAGTACAGAGGGCTTATCCAGGACTTCGTGGACTGGTGCCATCGGAACTGCCTCCAGATCAACGCGAGGAAAACTAAGGAGCTGGTGGTGGACTGCCGCAGGCATGGGCAGCCCCTCACAGTACCAGTAAATATACAGGGAACAGACATCGAGATGGTGACATCCTATAAGTACCTGGGTATTCATCTGAACAATAAACTAGACTGGTCACACAATACTGATGCACTCTACAAGAAGGGACAGCGCAGGCTGTTCTTGCTGAGGAGACTCAGGTCTTTTGGTGTACAAGGGGCGCTGCTGAAGTCATTCTATGACACGGTGGTGGCATCAGCCATCACTTTTGGAGTGGTCTGCTGGGGCAGTGGCATTACTGCAGCCGATAGGAAGAGACTGAACAAACTGATTAAGAAAGCTAGCTCTGTTCTGGGGCAGCGCCTTGATCCGATGGAGGAGATAGGAGAGAGAAGGACGGTGGCTAAACTGTCATCTCTGCTGGAGTCCGAGTTCCACCCTATGCAGGACATACTGAATGCACTGAGGAGCTCATTTAGCAGCAGACTACATCATCCCAGGTGCACAACCGAGAGGTTTCGTAGGTCCTTCCTACCAACGGCTGTCAGACTGTACAACCTAAGCAGGGCTGCTCGCAGAGATAGCAAAAAGACGTAACAAACTAATAGTTTTTTGAATGCAAAAGATGCAATAGACTTACACAATGGTCCCCTCCGGCATACAACTAGGAACATACCGGTCGCTATGGAGGGTGAGAATATGTATGGGCACATAATCATACCATGTAGGATAACTAAGTAGACGGTTATGCTGTTTCATTCCATCTAGCAACAATGCTCTGCACTGTGTGTGTTTATATATTTACATATTTATTCCATCTAGCTACAATGCTCAGCACTGGGTGTGTTTATATATTTATATATCTACATATTATTCCATCTAGCTACATTGCTCCGCACTGTGTGTGTTTATATACTTGCATATTTATTCCACCTAGCTGCAATGCTCCGTACTGTGGGTGTTTATATATTTACATATTTATTCCATCTAGCTACAATGCTCTGCACTGTGTGTTCATATATTCATATATTTATTCCATCCAGCTACAATGCTCTGCACTGTGTGTCTGTGTGTGTGTGTATATATATATATTTTTATAGTAATACGTACATATGTATATTAGCTGCTCTTGCTTGCTTGTTTTTTTCTTGCCTTCTGATTGTTGCTCTGAGTGTTGCTATCCCTGTGCTGTTGCAATCCTGGAATTTCCCCGTTGTGGGACTAATAAAGGCTTATCTTATCTTATCTTATCTTAAAGCAATTTGTGTTAAAATGTTAAATCCCATTAAACCCTAACCCAGAGGTGTCCAATCATGTGCCATGGAGGGCCAAGACCCTGCAGGTTCTCTCGTCTACCCAGTCTCTTCAGCAGGTGTTCTCACTGATCAGCAATCAGTGGGAAGAAATTCAGAAGAATCTGCTGTTGAAGACACTGGTTGGAGGTAAAGCTTGCAAGGTCTTGGCCCTCCATGGCACATGATTGGACACCCCTACCCTAACCCATTATTAGAAAATACAGATGCTAATGTGGCCCAGAATTCCTCCATATACTGGTACTATCACTAAAGTGTGCAGGGTCTTCTGCACTGGCACATCCAGCAATACAGTCTTCAGTAAATAAAATAATTGTTTTTGGTTACTTTTTCTTAAAAATGATCCATTATTTTCAACATCACTGATAAATGGTTTGTACTGTTGACTCTTTTCACACTGGTGTCTTAACAGACAAAATAGAAAATCATGATGCAAACACAAACTTTTTTCGTTTTTTTTTTTTTACTTTTTCTTAACCCCTTAGCATTACTGCCAATTTTCTAGGGTGGAAAAGTAAAATTTTGCTTAAGAAAAATCTTTCATTATTTACCATTACACACAGATAACATGGAAACATAGCATGGCTGGATTACCAAAATGTCTCTAAATATTTTTTTATCTACAATGTCATGATTTGCTGCATCACAAGATTTTGTTGGTCCAAAACTGCTCCCACAACCTACAAACGGGCCTTGATCTATAGACTTTTATTGGATGTTTAAGTAATTAGACTGCATAATATACTCCAATAAAATTGTCTAGCAACTGTTAGAAAAATACCCGATTCTTTGAAAGATCCAAGAACAAGCCGGAGATTTCTTCGATTTAAAGATGTAACATTTATTTGGAGGTCACATGTAAAGCAAGCAGCGCCGGATCAGTGTGATTCTGTTATGGTGCGGCTCTTGCGGACCGCAAATGAGACACTATAGGCGACCAGTGAGTTTGCTTATTTATTAAACAAGGAAAAAAGGTACAAAATAATGAGCCACGACGGGCAAAACACAAATAAAGAGTAAGGCAAGGACATACTGACGATACTCACAGATTCATGAATAAACTTACGAAGAGTAGCGAGGAGTTAGAGGATGACTGGAGCCGGGACGTAGGGACTCCAGCCTAATGTTGGGGAGACCAGCGTTATCCATTCACGTATGAGGTCGCAGCCCCGAGAGACCGAAACTGCTCCCTTAAATAGGCGAGATGATAGCACAGCTGACGAGGGCGTCATCAGCTCCATTAATTGCAGCTGTCACAGCCGGCCTCAGCTCTGACAGCCGGAAGCCCCGCAGAGAATAGACGCTGTCAGAATAAGAGCTCAGAGGGGTCAAAAGGAATAATACCGAATGGGAGGAAAATACTGCATGACCCGAGCACGGACGATATCGGCGCTCAGACTATGACAGTACTTCCCCCCTGAACAGCGCTCTCCGGGCACCGCGTGACATCCCACCCCCCCCCCCCCCCCCCCCCCAGGGTGGGGTGATGGGGGGAAAGGCCAGAAGGGAGAGAACCAGAAGAAAGAGAGAAAAAAAAAACATCAAGACAAGGAACCGGAGCAAAAAGGTGACAAGGGTGAATACAGAAAACATAACATGGAGCAATTACAGAGCAAGGGGAAAAAAAAACACAAAAATACTCCATAATGCATGGGCGGAATGACAGAATAAATGCAAATAACAGGAAAGCCACATCAAGAAAACCAAGATACACAGGCCCAGAAGAAAAGAAATGGCAACCACATATCACCCCTCAAACAGAGGAAGGGGGAGAAGAAAAAAAAACACGCTAAATAGCGGCGAATACATACAGGTCAATGAGAAACAATAACTGACAGAGGCAGCACCAGAGCATATCTCAGACTATCGAGGAAGAAAAAAAAACACGCAAAAGAGCGGCGATAAACAGTTCAATACAGTCCAAAACCTCAAACAAAAGCATCCCTAATCACACAGAGGAGGGAGGGGCGGGGGAAAACAGGAATGACGACAGGCAGAGCGCAATGGAGTTAAAAAAAAACAAGTTCAGGTGGTCTGCCCGCGTCCAGCGTCCAGATCACTGATAAGGGGAAATGTATCAGTTCGGGTGGCCTACCCTGTTCCCAGCCCGGCGAAACAGAACCTCCGGCGGCCGGACCAGGTTGCCAAGCAGAAAGTTCAGTTTGTCAGGTGGCCGACCCAGAACGCCAAATCGGCGAAACAGTTCTCCAGGCAGCCAACCCGTATCATCAGGCCACCAGGACCACAATTGAGAACTCAGAGATGGCCTCCCTATGGCAAGGAGCGGCAAGGGAGAGCCGAGCCGATTACGGGGAATCCCAGCGGCCCCAGATGGAAGAGAAAAGGGAACGGGAGAAGGGGAAGGGACCAGTCCGGCGCTGATCGGCGAAGAATCTGCAGCTCCTTCTCCGAACCCCACACGGACCGGCACTGCGCTCACGTTGGGTCCCCAGCGAGACCGTGCCGCACCTACGACGGACCCCCGACTGGATCAGAGCAGCGTCCATGACGGACCCCAACTGGGTCAGCGTAGCACCCACGTTGGACCCCGATTGGGCCAGAACACAACCCACGACGGACCCCGATTGGGTCAATGCTGCACCCGCGATGGACCCCAATTGGGTCACGGCTGCACCCATGTCGCACCCCAACTGGGTCGGCGCAGCACCAGGGACGGCCTCCAAACCCGAATCCAGAACCTCCAGCACAGCGACCGGGGTCGACTCCGCACCTGTGACCCTGGGAGAAGGCTCAGGAGAAGAAAAAGAACTGGGATCAGGATCACCGGTAGCGACAGAGCCCGGTGAGACAAGCTCGGAAGCAGCAGACGGCTGCACCCGGCTCGTCTCCCTGAGAGACAGGCAAGAATGCTCCAGAACTGAGAGGAGAAAGACAAAATAGAGCACTTGCCTGATCTTGAGTTCTGTCACCGTCCATGACTTCGACGATCCGGGTTCAGACAGATAAAGTCGTCATCTGGTTCCCACTCGGCTACGGCGGGCTCTGCAGCCAGCATGATGGAGTCCACAGTCTGGAGATTCCCTGACGCAGATGTCCACGCCGAGGGCCCGCACGGTGTGATAGCAGGGGCTCCGTGACCTGCTGGGTCGGACTGTCCCTTCTTGGAGACCCAGGGACGCTTGCTCGTCGGCGCAGGCTCCAATCTGCAGTCCGCCCTCCTCCTCTGCCCGTGTCGTGGCTGCGGGGCTGGATCCAGGCTCTCCAGGCCCGCAGGCTCCCTCCTCGTCTGACAGCATAGTCCACGCTCAGGGGAAGGAGACACAAAGGTAGCAGGTTCATAATTAATTACTGCAGCAGGTGGAGGGAGCTCGGGGGACTGTGAACCCCGAACTCCACCCCCAGGAATCAAACAAGGCAGTTCATCCAGTGAAGGAAAAGAATGAAGAGACACTTGCCTGATCCTGTCACCACTCGCCACTCACGGGCATCCACCTCAGCTGCGCGCACACCTGTATCTCGTTAGTGCGCAGCTACTTATTCCACCTCGCCCTGAGCTTCGGCCTGGAGCCATCTGTCTTCCTGCGTGCTCAAACCTTCGGCAGATTTCCTTTCCTCCAGGCCTGCTGACTTTCATCACGACACGTAAGCTGTCAATTGTTGTCTTACCTGCCTTTCAGCCTTCCCCTGTGCACAGGTGGATCTCCCAGCGGCGGACACTCACTCCCTCGCCTCACCACTCCTCTGCCACGCTGCCTCTTCTTGGACGCACAGCAGGATGCTGTCTCCCAGGCTTGGGATCTTGCCAACGCCAGCCACCACAGTTACTGCAAGTAAGCACATTACCTTGTCACTCTCCTGTGTGGTTTGCCCAGCTAACCCCCTGTTCTCCTCTCGCTCATAGGGTTGCCTGGCTGTACGGCGTGCTGCTCTGTCCCGACCTGCACTCTCCACCCACAATACATCCTTATCCCTCACACACTCATTCATACACGTTACACTGGTTAAAAATAAAGCTTTCAAATCTACCTGAGCCTGTGTGCGTGTTTCCTGGGCCGAATAATATGTCAGATCCGCTGAGGGCAGCTGGAACCTGCTGCAGTGGACTTGGTTCTCCCCTTCCTCCACAGGATGGAGACAGAGGACCCCCCCGGGAAGACAAAGAGAAGCCTCTAGCACCGTATCAGGAACGGGAGCAGCCGGAGACGGACTCATGGAATTCACAGCAGCTGGAGGGGCCGTTGAGGAGGGGAGAGGAACAGCCGAGGCAAACCGGGATCGAGGAGCTGACGGAACAGCGGGGACAGATGACCTGGAGGCGGAGGCAGCTGCCTTACTCCTCCGACGAGGCATGGAGGCTGCAGCTGGCTGGGAGACAGAGTTCGTGCGGCTACCCGGAACTGGATCCGGACGGGGTTCTCGCTGAGGCTTGCAGTCAGCATGGTGACAACGTTTACAGGCAGAGGGCGAGGCGAAGGTGAGGTTAGGGAAACGCCGCTCCTGCGCAGAAACAGAGGTGAGCAGGTCAGCGTATTCGGGGTAATCATATAGTTCTGGATTCCTCTCCACCAGCCTGACCGCCGCCGTCACATACTTCATTATCGGTGTAGGATGGGAGAATCAGAATCAGAATCAGAATCAGAAATCAGAATCAGAAAAAGATTTATTGCCAAGTACATTAACAGATCACTGATAACATACGAGAGAATTTGACTTGACACAGAAAATGAACCTGCATTTCCAGTGACACGGCTGCATCGGGGACGCGCCTGCCAACAGGATAGAGGGTACAGGTAGCATAAGAATAAGAATAATACAAGGAACAATAGGAAGGAGCAAAAAAATCATTGAGTCAGAATACTGGTTGCATAATCAATCAATATTATGATTACAAGGGAAAAAAAAAGCTCTCGATGCACATTCGCAAGACAAGATTCACAGGACACAAGAGAGCAGTGTGTGTATCTTTATTCAGTTCATGGATCAATATGTGTGCCCTGTTGAAGCAAGTGTTGATGATAATAAGAGAACAACAAGGGTACTTGGCAGGAGATGTTTTGTCTGGCTGCCGCCAATCGTCCTTGCGATTATCTGGGCAGGTGCTGTCCAAGGCCTTGTGCTCGATGATTTTGAAAACACAGACTGCAGACAGCCAGGAGGAATTTTCATGGGGAAATTGAGCCAAATTGGACTGATCACAGAGAAGGCTTTTTATTTCTTCTGTAGATTCAGTACTTAATCCTTCATTGCGGGGCTTTAAGTCCGTCGTGGAAAGACCTAAGCGAGACCATGATGTAATCCACCTTCCGAGACAGTTCTCCATTTGTCGCTATCAGGGTCTTCTCCAATTTTTCAATTTGACAGATGCACCTCGCCTGGCCAGCATTTTGATAGGTTGTATCCATCTTCAGCAATTTGCGGTACACCAGGACAATCCCAGTTCCAATCAGAAAGATCCCGATCACCATTATTACGAAGACATACAAATCTTCAATATCTTCGATAGAGAGATTAGTGAGACACAAGATCCTCCAATTACTTGTGTCACGTAAATAGCCCGCTGGAGCCGTTCCTGCGGGGCAGACAGCTTCCCCCGGAGCACTTTTCCTTGTTGAAAAAATGGTGTCAATTGTGTTCAAAGCCCAGCTTATTAACTCCATAATTTCTTTCGACGGTCGCAGTTAGACGCAGACAGACAACAGCAAGCTGGGATCCAGTAGTTGGGGGGGAAGGAAAAAAAAGTCAGAGCAAGAGAGAAGGAAAAAGCGTCTGCTCTCTTGGGAGGGCAGAGCAAGGAGGCGGAGCAAGCTGCAGCCACTCGGTCCCGGGTGGAAATTGCGGTCAGATGTAAATTCTCAGGGGGAATCCCAACTGACGTCTCACTCCGGCAGGGATGACCTCTGGGTGGTGCGAACTCCTGGACAGGATGAGGGACAGGAATGGAATCCTGAAGCGAGGAGTGAGGATGTCTCCTCTTCGGCTTCCTGTCAGAGTTTCCCCTCCAGCCCACGGAGCTTCTCCCAGTGCTCAGAGATGTCCGCCATCCTCGCCGTGATTTCAGGATGGTCAGCGTAGTGAGGATGGCAGTTAATGGTTGCCTCAGCGAGGTCCAGGTACCAGCGTGAGGCACTGGGGACGGAGTGATGGCGGGCGCTGGAGATGATCCCGTCGATCTCGATAAGGACCATCACCAGCTCGTAGCCCAGGCTCATGGCTTAGCCCTTGAGCGGCGCCATCTCCCAGCACACTGGTACACGGTAAGTGGAAAATCAAGTTCAAACAAACTCACGGTCACCGGCATCTCAGTCTGGCTGCGACCTATTGTTATGGTGCGGCCCTCGCGGACCGCAAATGAGACGCTATAGGCGACCAGTGAGTTTGCATATTTATTAAACAAGGACAAAAGGTACAAAATAAGGAGCCACGACGGGCAAAACACAAATAAAGAGTAAGGCAAGAACACACTGACAATACTCACAGATTAATGAATAAACTTACGAAGAGTAGCGAGGAGTTAGAGGATGACTGGAGCCGGGACGTAGGGACTCCAGCCTAATGTTGGGGAGACCAGCATTATCCATTCACGTATGAGGTCGCAGCCCCGAGAGACCGAAGCTGCTCCCTTAAATAGGCGAGATGATAGCACAGCTGACGAGGGCGTCATCAGCTCCATTAATTCCAGCTGTCACAGCCGGCCTCAGCTCTGACAGCCAGAAGCCTCGCAGAGACGCTGTCAGAATAAGAGCTCAGAGGGGTCAAAAGGAATAATACCGAATGGAAGGAAAATGCTGCATGACCCGAGCGCGGACGGTATCGGTGCTCAGACCATGACAGATTCAGCCCCCTAGGGGATGTTGTCAGACTGATCCCGACTTCCGGGTGCAACTTAGAGTTATCTTCTCGAGTTGGTTGGGCCAACCCCTGTACAATAGGATGGGCTTGTACGTGAGTGTCTGATTGGCCAATTTAACTCTGACGTGAACAGGCCATCCGCTGATCACGCCGCTGTTTCTAGAATGTGCGATCAACAGTGTGCGTGGGTGTTGTTTCCGGGTGTATATCTAATGTATTAGACCTGACTAAAGGAAAGGAGAGAGGGGGAGCAGAATGAGAATGAGAATGCTCTATAGCTCTGCCTAATTCCTGTATATCAGGGTATAGCACAACATATTTGTCCATAAGAATGCAACCAGAATATGTATGGAATATGTGTAGAGCATAATGGGAGATTACCTACAGAATTATTATTTAGGCACTCTAACTTTCCATTAACCCTTTCACAACCCTTTTTTTTTCTAAAACTTTGGAGAAAGTTGGTAATGTACTACAGACACATAACCTGATTTACAGCTGAATTTGGTCAGAAGAGAGGATGTGTATGTAATTACTGACTCTTTTCCCGCTAGTGTCATAACAGACAAAACACAATCATGATGCAAATACAGTCACTGGTTTATTACAAGTATCAGTGTAACACCTATGAGGTTTAATTAAAGGGAATGGGCTGTATAGTATGTACTAGCATACAACACAGTGTATTAGGACGACGATGGACCAGTATCAGAGTCACCTAGATTCGACTACAGGAGCAGTAATAGACTTTAGATAAAGAAGAGACCACAGACCAGGAAGTATGTTTAAAGTGCCGGCTTATTATTAAATGGACAAGAGAACAATGACATACATTAACATGGAATTAATCCCCTTTTGTGTTTAGACCTTTTAGTTAGGTTCAACAGGATTTAGTTTAGTTTTATTTTAATAGGTTGCAACCTTTAGTTTCTTTTAGTTTCAGTTCAAGATGGTTCTTAAATCTACTTGAGTTAACTCTGTTTTGTTTAAATTAGTTTACTTCTATTTCGTTCAAGTTCCTTTCAAGTTTAGTATAGGTACCCTTTAAGCTTAACCATTACCATTGTTTGTTTGTTTTTTGTTTACAACCAAACAATTAACATTGTACTGTAACAATACCTTCACAGTATAATCGTGTATGGTCAATCAAATAAAAATTGTAAAAATGTACAAAACTCAAAATAATTCAGCAAAAGACTGAACAAACTTGTTAACCACAGAATAAAAGTCTTTTTCCATCAAGTCTTCTAACCCTTTAGTTCTTCTGAATTAGCAGTCCGGTGTTTTTATCCTGAATCCACTGATTTTTGATGGAAATGTGGAGAGATCATACCAGTTCAGATAAAAACCATGCAACGTCCAGTAGAGGACTGGTATGCCCTCTAGCTTCCTGCCTCATGCACAGTTCACACAAGGTCCCTTGGGTGGCTCGCCATCACATTTCAAGCACGTGTTGTGCAAAACTTCAAATCCAGTCCTAATTCGACATATCTTCATCCCAACCTAAGTTGGCTTCATGTAAACAACATAAAATAAGCATACATACTTAAAATAAAAAGCTAGGTAGCTCTAAAACTATGAAAAAGTCAATTTCCAGTCTTAATTAGTGCTTGTTGAGATGGTGCCGAAATGGCGGACAGAAAAAACAAGTTGGGGCATTGACCTATAAGCCCACGCTTCAATTTGGCTGAAAGTGTACAAAAATATTGACCATTTTCACATAAAATAACATAAATTCACTACCTTAACTTTCCATTTGCATAAAATGACCAATACATTTCACAAATATACTTTACAGAAAATAAAATACATGTTTTCCACTCGCCAAGTCCCGATACATCCAAGTACACAAATCTCCAGAAAACACGACTGGTTGGAAAAACAAACAATACTTTTGTAAAAGAGCAAAAATAACTTTTAGATAACTTTACAGTCATTGCTTTACAGAAAAGAAATTATATTTCCCCCACTCACCGAGTCCTGTTACTTCAGGTACAACCAGGAGAAGTTGGAAAACAAAGCAAAAAAAAAAAAAAAAAACCTTCTTCAGAGTGCAAAAATAGCTTTTAGATTAGTTTAGACTCATTTTCTGCTCTCTTTTACTCTTTTTTTTCTCTGCAGTACCTTGTGTGTGTCTGGGTATCTCCCTCGTTTTGCACAGGAAAGCCTGCAGCAATCCAATTGGCTGTTGCTTGTCGCATGGGCTACGCAGCAACGTACCCTTCAACATAAGAGTCTAAATGCATTTCAGCTATCTTAAAACGTAAATGACAATGAACTGGCATGTTTTAACACTTTTTTTACCCAATAAAATATAATAACATGAAATATAACTTTGTAGATGTTTTTTAGTAATATTTAACCATATGAACTTATTTATTAGCTTTTTTACATTCAAAGCATTTTTTGCTATTTTTATTAACAGGCTTTTATTCTGATAGCTTTATTAATCTCTGGGTTACACCAGCACAATTACAGACTGTTTTGTTTCGTATGTACACAAGTTAAAAAAAAACAACACTGGGGTGGGCAGACAGGGTCACACATGCCGACCACTCATCGCATTCACAAGTTTGCCCAGTTCAGCCAGGAAAGCTTGATTGAAGGCAGCAGTTTGTGTCATCTCCTCCCTTCGGAAGGTGACTTCTTGCTCCCTTGCTTCACGTGCGTCATCAGGAAGCTGGTTGGTGGCCTGTATGTGTTGGGCAAGTGCTTCACGGTGCTGTTCAAGCTGCCGTTCATGGAGCCGCACCTCGTCACCATGCATCTGGGCAAACACAGTGGCAAGGTCCATTGTAGGGTGGCTCCTTTTCTTCTTGCCTAGATGAAAGACAGAAATGGATGGTCGTTAGTTAAAGTAAGTTCAAAACATACATTAGGGAAATACACTTGTGAAAGCCAGTGGTGGGATGTGACAAAAATGCTTCGTTGTTGTATTTAAGCACAGTAATCATGTTGCTGCGCCTCAGTAGAGCAGATTTTGCAGGCACCAGGTTATGTTTAAAATAATTTGTTTTTATTGTGGCCTCAGAAATCTGAATGAGTTAACCCTCTGAGTATGTATGGTGCAGAATTGCGACATACCCCCTAGTGGTCAAGAGTGGTAAATATTTTTTGTCAATAAAATAGTTCAGATTTACAAGGCTATAACTTGAAAGTGGTAAGAGATAATTGCTTACTGTCAATTAGAAAGATGTAAAATATGACCTATAGTTTCAGATAGAAATAAATTTATGTATCTAATCTGCATAATGTCATGGCACCTCTTTAAATTCCATAACTCAGTCAAAACTGGACTTTGGATGTATTTACACAAAAAATGGTTGAGTCTTTTGACACCGTTTTTTTGTACAGAGGTACCTCATCATCTTATCTTCAAAGCATATGAACAAGAAATCAGTACATTTAAAAAAAACAGAAATTTCTCACTTACTTTTGACAAAGTCAGAGTGAGAAGGCAGGTGCAGTGCCGTGCTCTACCACTAGGAGCACACAAATTCTCACACTCAAAGGGTTAATACGGTCAGCTGACTTGAATGATTTCAATGACGCATGTTGACTGCAAGTACATTGGAAAGTGAGTTCATGTGCTACATCAGTTTTTCAAAAATAAGAATTATATCAGTACTTCCTCCACCACAGCTAAAAATGGGACCAGGTTGTGAACCCCTGACAAGTGAGCACCCCAGGATCCACTCTGTACATTTACAAGTATATTTTCAATCCAGGGATTTATGATGGAAAAGAAACAGCACGACAACACTGTTCCAACACTGTTTTTTGGAAAATCCACAGAATAGGTATGTGGGTCTATTATGAGGCTTTAGGTAATTATATGAATCACTTTATAAATCATTGGTTTGAAAATGCACTTGTATATGTTGAAATTTTGGATCCTGGGGTCAACTTGACCTGTATCCATAAACACAACAGGGTGTTAATCTTTTGTTTATTGTGCCTTACCAGCACTTGAACGTGTCGTGCCAGACATTGACGGAGCTGGAGCTGGTGATGGGGTTGGTACCGGTGTCGGCTCCGATGCTGGTGCTGCAATAGACGCAGCAGAGCCCGGGGGATTCATGCTGAGGGAGGCGGACCCCTGGCATGTGGAAACAGATTCTAGAAAGAAAATACACACAACTTAATGCACAGCACCAAAGTGCAACACGTACACAAAGCTTTTTAACCAAATTAGCATATTTCATCGTTTTGCTCTCACAAGCGAATACTTCAGACAAAGCAAGCATGAATCAGCAGAGTTGGCTGCTAGCTAGCTAGTGCTAGCGCTCCTCACTAACACATTAGCCAGAAGAGAATGGCATTGTTATTGCTCACAAAAGTGAGCTTAACACCAATTGGATAAATAAGAGAAAAGATGCACAATATCACAAAACACTCACCATCCATGGTTTGCAACAATGACGTGTTGACCCCAATCTCCCTGCCATTGCTGGCCGGCCAATGGCTGTAAATGGCATCCACTGAACCACTTCCAGTCCTTTCTGTTCACCCCACTTCAACCATTGTGATCCTTGATGGCCCGGTAGTCACTTTTCATTTTCTTCAGCTTCTCCCTACATTGTTTTAATGTCCGGTTGTATCTGTGGGTTGCCATCTGTTCGGAGACCTGCGGGTAAACTTTTTCATTGCGGGTCTCTCCATCTAACTCCCTCTGGATTCTATTGTCAGCGACCATGAACAGAAAAGTCTGCACCTCTTCGCTGAACCACAGTGTAGATTTCCACGAAATCTGCGAAGCCATCTCTACCATATTCTCCGAAGCCATCTCTACCATGTTTACTCACTGAAGAATTTTTTGCAAATGGTGGTTGTATATTCTGCAGAAGATAGCGCTCTCATGACGTTACACCCTGACCAATCTGTCATAACCCGAGTGTCGGTTCCGTCTGCACTCGGGTCTTATATCATCTTTTCCCTGGCTTTGACAGCAGAGGGTTCCTTCTAGCTCCCCGGGCTCTTATTGTGACAGCACCCGGGGGAGCTCCCTGCTGTCAGAGTCAACAGCTGTGCTGCTGTCAGAGTCAACAGCTGTGCTGCATCGGGGTCATTAGTGACCAGGGTTAAAAGCAGGTGCTGAATGCTCCCCGATGCAGCAGTCTCTGTTAACCTCTGTTATCCTACATGGGAATTTCCTGTTAACCCACCTGTTAACGTTCCCGTTTATCGTCTTATAAGGTACGTTCTGTGAGACTTTACCTTCGTGCTACTTCGTCTGTCGCATCGGGCGTTCCCCGGCTCAGACGTTACCCATTCATCATTGTTATCCTACGATTGTCCTACCTGCACTGTCATGTGTGTTACCCTCTGTTCCTGCACCTTTCAATAAACATCACTGCAACTCACTGGTGACTGCTGGCGTCTTATGGTGGCTCGTGAGGGCCACCGTGACAGTAGACTGCTGCCAGAACGCCCGGAGAAGGGGCGTCGCACTGAGACGCCGTTCACCGTGAGTTTGCAGTATTGGACTTGTTCTTCCCTGTCTGGGTGTCAGCCCTTGAACATGCCGTCTCCCCGGAGTCACGTTTGGCTCCAGGGCAGAGAGGTGACGGCCATCTTGGAGGAAGTCGACGGGACGCTCTTCTCCGCTACCCTTGACGACGACCCCAATGAAAGACGCTGGCACCTGGAGTTTGCTGAGAATCTCCTGGACAGCCTCCCTCGCCATTCCCATCATCCTGAGGTCTGTGCCAGGAGGGACGCCATCGCTGCGCAGCAAGAGGAGCTCCATGGGTTGGAGGGAAATCCCAGCAGGAAGCTGAAGAGGAGGAGACGTCACCCTTCGCTTCGGAATCCCGTTCCTGCCTCCGCTCCGGCCCGGGAGTTCACGCCACCCAGAGGGCTTTCCCCGTCCTGCAAGATGTCACTCGGGATTCCCCCGGAGGATCTGCAGCTGACGGCAATTAAGGTCCGGGACCGAGTGGCTGCTGCTCGTTCCGCTGTGCACCCGTCCGCCATTATGAGGCATGTGGCGGCCGCCGTTAGACTGGTGGAGAGGAGTCCGGGGCTACGTGACTTCCCAGAGTTCAACGCCCTCCTCGCCTCTGTCTCTGCCCAGGAGCAGCGACTCCCGGATTTTTCCTTCGCTTCGCCCCCTGTGAGTAGCCGCCGCCACACAGCCTCATCTTCTCAGCAAAAACCCCGTCCGGATCCAGTGCCGGGTCGCCGCAAGGTCTCATCCTCCCACGCAGCTGTCTTCCCTGCGCCTCTTCAGAGAGGAGATCTCTCAGCCTCTTCTCCCGAGCCACTTCCCTCCGCTGTCACGCCAGCGCTTCATGTCCGGCTCATCTCGGCTGTCGCCCCCTCCTCCTTGACGCGCCCTCCTGACTGCTGTGTGCATCCTGAATCCAGACCTGGTGAACTCCATCCCGGAATCCACGCAAGCAGCTCTCCGACGTCCTCCCAGGGGGTCCTCCGTTACCGCCCGGTGGGGAGAGGGAGGAGCAGAGTCCATGACAGCAGGCACCATCCAGCCTCCAGGAGACAGGCAAGTCTCGGTTTTTTCACATTCTTCTGATGATTTGCTCTGTCAAACTCCTGGAGGTGGAGTTCGGGGTCCGCAGCTCTCCGAACTCCTACCACCTGCTGTAGCTGTAAATATTAATCCCGCTTCCTCTGTGTCTCCCTCCGCTGAGCGGTCCCCGGTGCCAGGCCAACATCGTGGGATGAGGAGGGGGCCTGCAGTTCTGGACTGTCCAGTCCCGGTCCTGCAGCTACGCCGTGGACGGAGGAGGATGGCGGACTGCTACGTGGAGCCTGCGCCGACGACCAAGCATCCCCAGGTCTCCACGGAGGAGCGGTCCGGTCCAGCGGGACGAGGTTCTCCTGCCACCACGCCGTGTGGGCTGTCGGCATGGACACCGGGGCCGGAGGACTCACAAGCAGCACTGTCCATCATGCCAGCTGCAGAGCCCGACGCAGCTGAGTGGGAGCCTGAGGACGACCTCCTGACGCTGGATCCCGGATCGTCGCAGTCCTGGAAGGCGTCAGAACCCGAGATCAGGCAAGTGCTCTGCTTTGTCTTTCTCCCTTATCTCTTAGAGCATTTTTGCCTGTCTCAAGGGGAGATGAGCCGGGTGCAGCCACCCGCTGCGTCCGAGCTTATCTCACCAGGTTCTGGCGCTGCCGGTGATCCTGATCCCGGTTCTGTTCTTTCTCCTGAGCCTTCTCCCAGGGTCGCCGGCGAGGAGCTGCTTTTGCCTGCTGCGCCAGAGGTTCCAGGTTCGGGGTTGGAGGTCGATTCTGGTGCGACACCGACCCAGTCAGGGTCCTTCGCGGGTGCCACCGAGACCCAATCGGGGTCCTTCGCGGGAGCAACCGCGACCCAATCGGGGTCCGACGTGGGTGCAGCACCAGCAGGTTCCAGGTTCGTTGAGGGAGCTGCAGATCCCCTGCCGCCGGATGCTGGACAGGCTCATCTCCTTCTTCATCCTCATCACCATCGTCACCCTCCTCGTCCTCCTGAGGAGCACAGCTCATCTCCACCTGGGGTCGTTGGGGTCCCGAACGCTCTGCCCGGTTCTCCCTCGTCTCTCCCTTCTTCAGTGAGACCGCCGGCTACTTCTCCCCTACGGTTCTGGTGGGCTAGCGATGCGGGTCAGCCGCCTGAAAGACTGCCACGCCCATTTGGCTCTCTGGGTTGGCCTCCTGACACATTGGACCCCCTGTTTGGCGACCTGGTCCGGCCGCCTGAAACTTACTGCTTCCAAGCATGGGACCGGGGTAGGCCGCCCGAACTGTCCTTTTTTCCCCTGCCTGTTTTGTGGCCGCTTGATGCCGGTCGGCCCCCCGAACTTACTGCATCCATCCCTCAGGGTCAGAACTGCACTCTTCCCGGGGTTCCTCATTATATGGGGGTTGATATGTGATTTTTGTGGCTCACTCCTTTTTCGTTCCTGTATTTGGTAGTTCTTTTTCCCTCCTCCATCTAATGTCAATTTGTTGTTTAACCAATATATGTATTGCCTGTTGGGTTCTGTTCATGTTACCCACATTTAAGGGAGTATGTTTTTTTTTTTCTATCTACCTGTCTCTATAGCCTTGTTGGTCACCTGTTATTATCTCGTCCTTTTTTGTCTCTCTCCCTCCTGCCAGCACCCCATCCGCCCACCCTGGGGGGGGGGGGCTTGGGTGTTACTTGGGCCGCTCCTTGGGCCGCTCAGGAGCTCGGCCTAGAGGGGGAGGTACTGTCATAACCCGAGTGTCGGTTCCGTCTGCACTCGGGTCTTATATCATCTTTTCCCTGGCTTTGACAGCAGAGGGTTCCTTCTAGCTCCCCAGGCTCTGATTGTGACAGCGCCTGGGGGAGCTCCCTGCTGTCAGAGTCAACAGCTGTGCTGCTGTCAGAGTCAACAGCTGTGCTGCATCGGGGTCATTAGTGACCAGAGCTAAAAGCAGGTGCTGAATGCTCCCCGATGCAGCAGTCTCTGTTAACCTCTGTTATCCTATATGGGAATTTCCTGTTAACCCACCTGTTAACGTTCCCGTTTATTGTCTTATAAGGTACGTTCTGTGAGACTTTACCTTCGTGCTACTTCGTCTGTCGCATCGGGCGTTCCCCGGCTCAGACGTTACCCATTCATCGTTGTTATCCTACGATTGTCCTACCTGCACTGTCATGTGTGTTACCCTCTGTTCCTGCACCTTTCAATAAACATCACTGCAACTCACTGGTGACTGCTGGCGTCTTATGGTGGCTCGTGAGGGCCACCGTGACACAATCAGTGGCCTGCAGTCTGTTGGCATCACATTTTCAGCTCGACTCAGCATGGTTGGAACCCAACTGGAGTAGGTACTAAATGGAAAACCCTACAAACCTAGTAGAGTCGAGGCAAGTAGGGCTGAGTGGGTACTAGTGGAAAAGGGGCTTTATTATACACTTATTCCCCCCTCTCTGGCACCCAGGGTAAGCACATTAATATACACGCTGTGAAACATGCACACACATCCACATACACATTAACATAAGTCATAGAGCAGGTCTTGATACAGTACATTCGCATCCCTGTGTCCTCAGGTGTGAACCTGGCACAGCGGGGGCGGAAGGCACGTCTTTCTTTGGCTTATTACGCCCTAGTGCTCTGGCACCCTTAGGTGCTCTTCTCACCTTTTCCCATTACCATTTCTGACTACCTTCTCCCCCCCCACCAACCCCCTGTCCTGGGTGGAGTGCCATGACTTATTGTGTCCCCCACAATAGCACTTGTCTTGATGTACAAGCTTGTGAAGGTGGTTGCTTTCAAGACAGATATGCTTTTTTCTGCTCAGCAGTGGCAAATTGCCATATCCACCACTTGTTTGGTGCTGGAGGTGGCCGATGTTGGGATGTATGTTCTGGGGAAGGGGGTGATATTTTCTCCATCTGTGGGCTCAGCCATAGTGAATCTAATGGTCCTGAAACTACTGCCTCTGGTTGTGCAGGAATCCCCAACTCGGGCCCAGCATCCATTGAGAGGTGCAAGAAGAGAAAGAAGAAGTGGAGGGTTTGTGTTCACGCTGCCACCCACTGACATGGAAGAACCACTGCAAGTGCCAGTGTACAAACAACGGCAAGTTGTTTGCAATTTTTTGTATCACAAGTGGTATTAGACAATTTCCCATAGGACCCTGAATGTTCTCTCACAGACCCCCGGTTGAAAAACAAGGCACCAGACATCCGCGTTCTGAGCTCATTCATTTTTTCTTTGAAACTGTCATGCAAACATAGACGCTTTTTTTTATTTTTTTTTTCATTTTCACTGGAGCGGGACTATATGAATGGGGCCTTAGTCATGTTAAATAGGCTACAGTTTTAGCAGCACTCCACTCCACTTCAGCTTCATTAAGCCAAACTAATTCACTCAAGTGACTCATGATCTTCCCCCGTTCATATCTGACTTAATCTGTTCTATGTGTAATACCTCAAATCAGGATTTCCTATTGCTGCTTTGGTTGTATAGATTCTGATGAGAATTCTTAAATCTGCTTAATCTGCTTAATCTGTATATCAACATCTATTTTAATAACTTCATATATTTCTGAGCAGCCAAAAAAAGCTCCCTTCTACATCATATTCACTGAACTTTTACACACAGTAAAGCTATTTCCCTTCACTTTTCCTTTGGCCCTCACGAGTATAGAAGAAAATGCACAGGCCCTTTACATACAGTATTAATATACATAAACACATGTAAACAGTTAGCACTTCCAGTAAATTCAGGACAACAAGGCTTCAGTCCTCTTGACACCCAGGGGAACTTGTGGCCTTTGTCAAAGCAATTGGTTCTGCCATTCTGGCAGCTTCAGCTAGATTGGTTCCCAACCTGGGGTGCCTGAAACTTTCAGGTGATTCTGTGGGAAATTTTGTCATTTCACTTCGTAATTGGTCCAAAAAACTGCAAATAATTTCCTGTTGTCGTGCATGTGTTCTGTAAGCACCCGTGCACAACGGTAAATTATTTGCAGTTTTTTGGACCAACTAGTTAACAAGTGAAATTACAAAATTTCCCACAGAAACGTTTCAGGCACCCCAGGTTGGGAACACAAATAAACACATGTAAACAGTTAGCACTTCTAGCATATTCAGGGTATCAAGGCTTCAGTCCTCCTGACACCCAGGGAAACTTGTGTCCTTTGTCAAAGCAACTGGTTCTGCCACTCTGGCAGCTTCAGCTAGAAGGCTCTCTCTCTCTCTCTCTCTCTCTCTCTTTCTCTGTGTTTGTGTGTGTGTGTGTGTGTGTGTGTGTGTGTGTGTGTGTGTGTGTGTGTGCGCGCGTGCACGCCGACAAGAGTGTGGAGAGAAGATTTCATATATGCTCTGAATGACAATTAACCCCATGTTACTATACAGTTATCTACAAACTATCCATCTATAATCCAAAGGCCAGAACACCAACAGGACACAGCCACTAGCTTTAACTGACATGTGATCATTAGCATCAGCACAGATAAAAGTGCTTAGCAACAAAGACAGAGACATGATGATCTGCACCTAGTCATTCCTGTTGAAAACTGCACATTTTTTCCTGCAGGGTCTACAGCCAAAAAAGATGGAACGCTTTATAGAAACCTACATATTTAATTAGAAAAACCCAGCAGGAGCTCACTTTTGTCGAGTCATTATTCATTTGAAATTCAGACCACACGAGCTTCATAAAGCTGTCCTATTGGGCTTTTATTAATGTTTTATCGACTTGCTGTAGTTTTCAAGAGAATATTCACTTATGGGTCCACACTGTGGCCCTCACAAAAGCAAAGTTTGTTTCCTTAATTTTAAACCCATACAGTCAATGAAATATGTCCTGCAACACTTAACATTTAGCTGGGCAACATAAGCTTAAGATTATTAATTGTAAGGCCAAAACATCATACATCATGGTCCTTTTACTAGGCAGGGAATGCCCACTGTATGTGGGGTTGTTTGAGTGCCCTACACAGAAATGGCAGGGCATGAGCTTGTTTGTACAAGGCATGACAGGGAGGTGTGAGGAGAGAAATGATGTAAAAGCTAGCAGATGTGTACAGCCTTACACAAAAGTTATTTATTAGAGAACATATTTTGGCAGACTGTTTTGGACAAACTGGGAACTACTGTGTGAGGGTGTGTGGAGGCCTTCAGAACCTAACAATCCTCTCCTCTCTCTTCTGATTACTGCTCCTTGCTTTGCTTGTTAAAGTCTTATCAGAACAAATGAACTGAGAACGCAGAAGAAAAGAGCTACAGGGCAGCTGAATGGTTGCCTGGGCTAGCCATTGCACTGGGTTTAGGTCTAGGCACCATAATTACTTGGATAATGTTAGGGTTATACTGTATATTAGAATTTGAAAAGTGAATGGTTGTCTGTCTCTCTGTGTTGGCCCTGCAATGGACTGGCGATCTGTCCAGGGTGTACCCTGCCTCTTGCCCAAAGATGCTGGGATAGGCTCCAGCCCCCCACCCCCTCCCGTGACCCAAAAAGGATTAAGCGGAAGAAGATGAATGAATGAATGAATGAATGAATGAAGATGAAGATCTTTTTAAACATATTATGACTATAACCTTCGCCATTTCAATTTCAAGTAAAAGTCCATTGACCAGGGTATATCACTTTGTGAAGTGAAAGGGCACCTTCCACATTATCACTGTGACACAGAAGGTCAGTGACCAGGCATATTAAGAGCCTGGCTTGGGATCCAGATTGGCAAGCAGTGAGGAAAGATACATGATAGCAAGGAAAACGATGTGGATGGCAACAGTTAGGGCTCACAGCTAGTCTCAGAGAGTCCTGCCTCACCAGAGTAAAGGCCCTGTTATGACAATCTAGTCAACAGTTTGCTGTCTGTGGCACAAGACTCAGTTATGGGCATGTCCAAGTCCATTTTGCTATTACAGCTGTACAAAAACGAATTCTGCCCAAAGCGGCTGTCCTAGTGCTCTTATTCAAAGGTGTATTTTGAGAGTAATGTGCAACAAATCAATTGCTCTCCTTCCCTTTAATAAACAGTGGTGCAAGCTCTAGGGCATAATACTACTATGACAGCATTTACAGTGCATCCGAAAAGTATTCACAGTGCTTCACTTTTTCCACATTTTTGTTAAGTTACAGCTTTATTCCAAAATGGATTAAATTCATTTTTTTCCTCAAAATGCTACACACAATTCCCCAATTGTGTGTAGCATTTTGAGGAAATACTACACACAATTAAATAAATTTGATAAATTTGATAAATTTGACTAAATTTGATAAATTTGACAATTTGATAAATTTGACTTTTGCAAATTTATTAAAAATAAAAAAACTAAGAAATCACATGTATATACAGTACCTCACAAAAGTGAGTACACCCCTCACATTTTTGTAAATATTTTATTATATCTTTCCATGGGACAACACTGAAGGTATGACACTTTGATACAATGTAAAGTAGTCAGTGTATAGCATGTATAACAATGTAAATTTGCTGTCCCCTAAAGATAACTCAACACACAGCCATTAATGTCTAAACCACTGGCAACAAAAGTGAGTACATCCCTAAGTGAAAATGTCCAAATTGTGCACAAAGTGTCAATATTTTGTGTGGCCACCATTATTTTCCAGCACTGCCTTAACTCTCGTGGGCATGAAGTTCACTAGAGCTTCACAGGTTGCCACTGGAATCCTCTTCCATTCCTCCATGATGACATCACAGAGCTGGTGGATGTTAGAGACCTTGCGCTCCTCCACCTTCTGTTTGAGGATGCCCAACAGATGCTCAATAGGGTTAAGGTCTGGAGACATGCTTATCCAGTCCATTACCTTTACCCTCAGTTTCTTTAGCAAGGCAGTGGCCATCTTGGAGGTGTGTTTGGGGTCGTTATCATGTTGGAATACTACCCTGCAGCCCATTTTCCAAAGGGAGGGGATCACGTTCTGCTTCAGTATGTCACAGAACATGTAGCTGTAGCTGTAGCAGTGCTGGCAACACTCATGCAGCCCCAAATCATGACACTCCCACCACCATGCTTGACTGTAGGCAAGACACACTTGTCTTTGTATTCCTCACCTGGTTGCCGCTTCACACACTTGACACCATCTGAACCAAATAAGTTTATCTTGGTCTCATCAGACCACAGAGCATGGTTCCAGTAATCCATGTCCTTAGTCTGCTAGTCTTCAGCAAACTGTTTGCAGCCTTTCTTGTGCATCATCTGCACAAGATGGGCTGCACGGTGGCGCAGTGGTTAGCACTGCGGCAGCACAGTTTTACCCTCGGCCAGGGGATCGCGGGGATCATGAGATCGTGGGTTCGATCCCTGCCCCCGGCCAACAGTGATCTGTGTGGAGTTTGCATGTTCTCCCCGTGTTGCGTGGGTTTACTCCGGGATTTCACCCGGTTTCCTCCCACATGCTAAAAACATGCAGGTTAGGGAGTTAAGGGACGCTTGCGCACGCAGCGACCGGCAGCTGGTGGCTTGTCACCAGACTGCAAAACAAATCTACCTACGGGTACAAAATAAGTACAAAAAAAAAAAATCTTTAAAAGGGGCTTCCTTCTGGGACGACAGCCATGCAGACCAATTTGTTGCAGTGTGCGGCATATGGTCTGAGCACTGACAGGCTGAACCCCGACCCCTTCAACCTCTGCAGCAATGCTGGCAGCACTCATACGTCTATTTTCAAAAGACAACCTCTGGATGTGACACTGAGTACGTGCACTCAACTTCTTTGGTCAACCATGGCGAGGCCTTTTCTGAGTGGAACCTGTCCTGTTATACCACTGTATGGCCTTGGCCACAGTGCTGCAGCTAAGTTTCAGGGTGTTGGCAATCTTCTTATAGCCTAGGCCATCTTTATGTAGCGTAACAATTCTTTTTTCATATCCTCAGAGAGTTCTTTGCCATGAGGTGTCATCCCTTTTTTCCATCAACCGTCACCTCTCTCTTCCGTTTATCAAGCCTCTTGCACCTGTGTGCGCACTCAGTGTCATCTAATCACCCTCTTTAGCCTTCTGTTCACCTTTCTTTGGTGTTTGTGTTAGCCACTAGCTATGGCTACTAGCTCTCCTTCCCCTTCTCCTCTGGTGTGCTCTGTATGTCAGATGTTTAGCTACACTTCTGCCTCTTTTAGTGATAATGGTAAATGTAATAAATGTTGTCTTTTTGAGGCACTTGAGGCGAGGTTGTGTGATTTGGAATCCCGGCTCCGCTGCATTGAAACACCGTCTGCGCCAGTTAATAATGACAGACACCCCTTAGCTGCAGCAGAGCATCCTAGAATAGGGCCTGCTAGCTTCCACCATTCCTGAGCAGCCAGGAGAGAATAGGTGGGTGACGGTGAGAAGGAAGCATAGCTGCAAGCTCCTGGTTCACCACCGACCTGTTCATGTTTCTAATCGCTTTTCCCCACTCAGCGACACACCTGCTGAGGAAAAAACTCTGGTCATTGCTGACTCTGTAGTCAGAAACGTGAACCTAGAGACTGCAGCAGCCATAGTCAAATGCATTCCTGGGGCCAGAGCAGGCAACATCAAGTCAAATTTGAAAATGCTGGCTAAAAGTAACTGTTAATACTCCACAATTGTTATCCACACCGGCATTAACGGCATCCGACTCCGGCGGTCGGAAGTCACACAACTTAATGTGGAATCGGTGTCTGACTTTGCCAAAACAATGTTTACCTCTGTAGTATTCTCTGGGTCCCTCCCCAATCTGACCAGTGATGACATGTTTAGCTGCTTGTCATCCTTTAACCGCTGGCTGTCTGTGTGGTGTCCTGCAAACAATGTGGGCTACACAGACAATTGGAACTCATTGTGGGGAAAACCCGGTCTTATTAGACGAGACGGCATCCATCCCACTTTGGATGGTGCGTCTCATTTATCTAACAATCTGGCATCATTTCTATCCAAATTTCCAAAACCTTGACAACTCAGAGTTGGGACCAGGAAGCAGAGTCGCAGTCTTACACGCCTCTCTGCAGCTCCTCTTCATCCGCCACCCCTCAACTTAGCCCCTGTCTTCCCCATCAGAGAATCATTGTCTGCTCCCTCCAAAGTAAATAAAAATATAATGTATAAGCATCCCAAAGTGATTAAACAAAAAGTTGGTAAATCTCAAATTAAACATGAAGCCTCTAAATTTAATGATTTGGCCTCTCTTCCTTCTCATACTTTAAAAATTAAATGTGATTTGTTAAATATTAGGAATTAAATGGTATTTAATTCAATATTAGAATCGATGGGGTTTTCTCAGAAAGTAGGAAATTCTACCCATTATCTCCACCACACATTGGACCTTGTTCTGACATGGCATAGAAATAGAAAATCTGGTAGTGTCTCCTCATAACCCTGTACTGTCAGACCATTGTCTGTTAACCTTAGATTTTACTATTTCTATTTGGCTCCTAAAGAAAAATATTACTACAGTAGATGCCTCTCAGATGATGTTGTTACCAAATTTATGCAAATTGTTTCCTCTAAGCCATGTGTCAACATAACGGAAATAAGCTAGGGAGAGCTTGCTCCTCCTGTAATTGATAGCATGGTAGATAGTGTTACAGCTTCTCTGCATCAGACTCTAAACATACTGGCCCCTTTAAAAAAGAAAAAGTCTGATCAGAGCTTTTTAACTCCTTGGTTCAACACAGAAACTCATAGCTTAAAACAGAAGACTTGTGGTGGGTTTGGTATAACCCCCACAACAGACTAAAGGACAGACAGCTCGCTACTCCTGTTTTTTTCCGCTGCACTGCTGTGATGTGATGTGCCTTTCATCCATTGTGATGTTAATGTGCCATTCATGCATTGTGTTCATGCATCCTGTCCTTACTGTCTCTCATATGCAAATGCCCGTACCAACTGCTGTGAATGCCCCTTCATGTATTGTTGTAACTGGGTATATATGCTGCAAGATTCTGTAACTCACTGTCTCACTCACTTCAACTGCTGCTGCAGACACGCACTTTGTGTCTCCTCTCTGAGAGCCTGAGGAATCCCGCTCCAGCCTGCTCACACTATGGGCTGGAGAGGAGTTCCTGTGACGGCGGTGTGATTTAATAAACCTGCTTAAAACCTTCACCACGCTGCTTTTTATTTCATGCCGCCGCACTGGTGACCCCGATAGAAAGCACACGTTTTGTGCGACGCAACCTTCTGGTCTGGACAGCTACACTGGTGACCCGTTCTTCATGGTGAGATCTGCACGTCTGAGATCTGCACATCCACGCTGGACCGGCCGCTCTCACAGCTTCACACGAGAGCGCACGCACCTCGTCCTCTCTCCACGACGGCAACCTCCAGGGCCGGCGGAGAACGCAGCGCGTGGACCTGAACGCACCATGGCCGAGCGAGTGACAAAGATCGTCTCCTCCCTCTCACCGCTCCAACGCATCTGCACGAGCCCGAGGGACAAAGATCGTCTATTCCCTCTCACCGCTCCAACGCACCATGACCAATCTACAGCCACACTTCAACAGGGATGATTAAGCTCCCTGACCCTGGCTCTTCCTCTCCAGCTGGCCCACCCATGCACGGAGCCCCGGCACACACACCGGGGAGTTACGAGGACAGCGCACCACCAACGGGACAATAACGGTTCCACAGACCGCCACCGTCCTTCGCTGCTGCACACAGAACCTTCAGGGCTGCTCACACACCTGAAGCACGCATGCAGCTCGCTCACAGGATTTTGTACGGGTCTCAGCCACGGCGCACAAGGGAATCCAGCCGTCAGCTGTTCCCGAGGGCTTTAGGGCTGCGCGCGCACCTAAAGTCAACACGCCAAGTCCCTCACAGCTGCAGCTCCTTTTTCTTCATGGCCACGAGAGGAGTTAGAGACAAATTTTTCTTCTTGTGATCTCCGTACGTTCAACGGGACAGCCCCTCGACATCACGGAGCAACAAGCAATTTTTGCGCGGCCCGGACGATTTCACCGTCTCCTGCCGGCACTTACTACCCTCCACCCCCTCCACCTTCGCCTGCACAGAGTTTTCCCTTCTCGCTACCAAGCTGCACATCGAGGTCTCGGCCCCCTGCCGAGCCCTCTGGGGGGAGCAGTGTGGCAGGTTTGGTATAACCCCCCAACAGACTAAAGGACAGACAGCTCGCTACTCATGGTTTTTTCCGCTGCACTGCTGTGATGTGATGTACCTTTCATCCATTGTGATGTTAATGTGCCATTCATGCATTGTGTTCATGCATCCTGTCCTTACTGTCTCTCATATGCGAATGCCCGTACCAACTGCTGTGAACGCCCCTTCATGTATTGTTGTAACTGGGTATATATGCTGCAAGATTCTGTAACTCACTCTCTCACTCACTTCAACTGCTGCTGCAGACACGCACTTTGTGTCTCCTCTCTGAGAGCCTGAGGAATCCCGCTTCAGCTTGCTCACACTATGGGCTGGAGAGGAGTTCCTGTGACGGCGGTGTGATTTAATAAACCTGCTTAAAACCTTCACCACGCTGCTTTTTATTTCATGCCGCCGCAGACTCATCAATTAGAAAGAAAATGGTGCTCCACTAAATTAGATGAAATCTATTTAGCTTGGAGAAATCATTATTTTTTAATTTATAAAAAATCTCTTAAAGAAAAGCTAGAACAAGTTATTATTCTGCATTAATAGAAAAAAAAAAGAATAATCCCAGGTTTCTTTTCAGCACTGTAGCCAGGCTGACAAAGAGTCAGGACTCTGTCAATCCTAGCATTCCCTTAGAGCTTACTAGTCAGGACTTTTTGAACTTTTTCAATCTTAAAATTTCATCTATCAGAAATAAAATCAGTCAGATTCTCCCCACCATTGATTAAATACAGTAACTACCACAACTCCTTCAACTGATATCTGTTTGGATGGGTTTACTCCAATTGACCTTTTAGAGTTAGATAAAAAAAAAAATTCCTCATCCAAGCCTTCAACTTGTCTTTTAGGTCCTATTCCTACCAGGCCATTTAAGGAAGTCTTCCCATTTATTGGTAGCTCTATTCTTCAAATAATCAATTCTTCATTAACATTAGGCCATGTACTGCAGGCTTTTGAAACTGCTGTAATTAATTGGTTCCAAGGTTGTCATAGCCAGGAGCGGCACTGGGGTTAAGCTCCCAGTGCTCATAAAATGCTCCTTATGGCGTGCGTCTCGAAAAGCCTCTGGCAACTAAGTCCAACTCCTAGCCTGCCCGTGTGGTTTAGTCTCTAAGCCCGGCGGAACTGCTTTTACTAATAGGAGAAGGGGCGAGGGCGGATCTCTGGCGCCTTAAAACCAGATGCTTCGGGTAGATGGTGGCTCGTCAACCTGGGAAGGTAGCCCATCTAGGGGAAGGTAAACCCTGATTTCAAACCTCTGCTGCCTTGCGGTATACCCGGTCACGGGAAAGGCTTCGGGACTCAACCCTGAGGAAAAATCCGGAGTCGGAGCCCCTAAGGCAGTTCTATGTTGTGCTCAACGTCGTTCTGGAAGCTCCTGCAACGGCGCTGGTGCCAAACTGTAGCAGCCCTGCTGTTCCTTTGGATTCATCAGTGACGTGGAGAGGGGGGACATGCTGCATGGGCAATATCTTGTCCTCCATATCTTCCTGCCCAGGCTTGAATCCTACCAACGCCCAACGCTGGAAGGTAGAACACCGGATCACTGGAGAGGACACTCCAGCTTCACCTTTGGCGTAGACAAAACACGGGGAATGACAGTTACCGGTTTTAAGCCACTGCTCAATTGGCGTAGAGCGTGGCGCCAGGGGTTGTTCCCGACGGTGGGAGGGATCATCAGATCTCACTGGACAGCTACCGCCCGCCTCAAGCTGGGCAGCCCCCAGCCAATAAGGTGTTGTCCCGCCACAGCTTGCTTTCCTCATTGGGTGCATGGGGATAAGGAGAAATCCAAACAGCAGGCTGAGAACCTTCGCACCAGGCAAGACAATAAAACAAAAGAGACCAACTCTAAAACTGGGAACTTGGAACGTCCGCACTATGATGACAGGACTCGCTGCTAACCTCAAGGACATCAACGACACCAGGAAGACTGCCATCATCAATAATGAGCTGAAGAGACTGGGAGTGGATATCGCCACTCTCCAGGAAACACGGTTAGCTGATGCAGGCACACTGAGAGAGAAGGACTACACGTTCTACTGGCAGGGAAAGGGCAGTGACGAACACAGGGAACACGGAGTGGGCTTCGCAGTGAAGAACACTTTGCTGAAGATGGTGGAACCGGGCAGCACTGGCTCTGCACGACTCCTCACCCTCCGCCTGAACACCACTCAAGGCCCAGTCACCCTCGTCAGTGTGTATGCCCCAACACAGACAGCCACACCAGAGGCAAAAGACGAGTTCTACGAGAATCTCACAACAACTGTCAGGATCATCCCCAACTCTGAACAACTCATTCTCCTTGGAGACTTCAATGCCAGAGTGGGTGCTGACCATGACTCCTGGCCCTCCTGTCTTGGACCTTTTGGCGTGGGCAGAATGAACGACAACGGACAGCGACTGCTCGAGTTCTGCACATATCACGATCTGTGCATCACAAACTCGTTCTTCAAGACCAAGCCCCAACACAAGGTTTCCTGGCAACATCCGCGCTCAAAGCACTGGCACCAGCTAGACTTGATCCTGACCAGGCGCACCTCACTGAAGAACGTGCTAATCACCCGTTCGTTCCAGAGTGCAGATTGCGACACAGACCATTCATTGGTGTGTTGCAAGGTCAAGCTGCAGCTGAAGAAATTCCATCGTGCTAGACAACCTGGAAAGGCACGGATTGACACCAGCAAGATGGCCCAACCAGAACTTGTTGAGCAGTTTGCCTCCACCTTTGAGAAGGAACTTGGTGTACCACAAGGAGGAGAATCTGCAAAGCAGAAGTGGGAAGAGCTGCGAAACACCATCTACCGCACAGCCTTGGCTACCTTTGGGAGGAAGACCTCGAAGTCACAGGACTGGTTTGATGCCAAGTTGACCGAGATGACCCCCGTCATTGAAGCCAAGCGCTCAGCACTTGCTGAGTACAAGAAGTACCCAAACGAGAAGAATCTCCAGATTCTCAGGGCTGCAAGAAGCAAAGTTCAGCAGACTGCTCGGCGCTGTGCCAACGAGTACTGGACTCAGCTCAGCCAAGACATTCAAACCGCTGCCATAACAGGGAACATCCGTGGTATGTACGATGGCATCAAGAAAGCACTTGGTCCGGCTCAGAGCAAGACGGCCCCCCCTCAAATCTTCCACTGGGGAGATGATCACAGAGAAGAACAAGCAGATGGAGAGATGGGTGGAACACTACTCCGACCTCTACTCTAGACAGAACACCGTGACACCGTCAGCCCTTGATGCCATCGACTGCCTGCCATCCATGGACGAACTTGACGCCGAGCCAACCATCGACGAACTCAGTAAGGCCATTGATAGCTTGGCCGCTGGCAAGGCACCCGGCAATGACGGCATACCCCCTGACCTGATCAAGCACTGCAAGACCGCCCTACTGCTGCCATTGCATGACGTCCTCTGCCAGTGCTGGAAGGAAGGTGCCGTACCACAGGACATGAGGGACGCCAAGATCATCACCCTCTACAAAAACAAAGGGGAGAGAAGCGACTGCAACAACTACAGGGACATTTCCCTCCTCAGTGTTGTTGGCAAAGTCTAAGCACGAGTTGTTCTCGTTCATCTACAGAAGCTTGCCGAACATGTCTACCCCGAGTCTCAGTGTGGCTTCCGCGCTGAGCGATCGACGGTAGACATGATATTCTCCATCCGCCAACTCCAGGAGAAATGCAGAGAACAGAACATGCCTCTGTACGTCGCCTTCATCGACCTCACCAAAGCGTTCGATCTGGTCAGCAGAGAGGGCCTTTTCAAGATCCTGCCAAAGATAGGATGCCCACCAAAGTTGCAAAGCCTCATCGAATCATTTCACACCAACATGCAGGGGGTAGTGCAGCATGATGGCAACGTCTCAGAGCCATTCAACATACGCAGCGGAGTGAAACAGGGCTGTGTACTTGCGCCAACCCTCTTTGGGATTTTCTTTGCTATGCTCCTGAGGCATGCCTTCAGCACAGCAACAGAGGGAATCTACCTGCACACAAGATCTGACGGCAGGCTTTTCAACCTTGCCCGCCTGAAAGCCAGAACCAAAGTATGCGAGGCTCTAATCAGACACATGCTGTTCGCAGACGACGCTGCAGTCGCAACCCACACACAGCAGGAGCTTCAGACCCTGATGGACCGCTTCTCCCAGGCATGCAAGGACTTCGGGCTTACCATCAGCCTGAAGAAGACTAACGTCTTGGTGCAAGGCACGGAAGCACCACCAACCATCACCATCGATGACTACAAGCTGGAGGTCGTGAATCAGTTCACGTACCTAGGGTCCACGATCAGCAACAACCTCTCCCTTGATACAGAGATCAACAAGAGGATTGGAAAATCAGCCTTCACACTCGCTCGCCTCACCACACGAGTGTGGGAGAATCCCAAACTCTCTGTCAAGACGAAGATGGCAGTGTACAACACCTGCGTCATCAGCACACTGCTCTATGGGAGTGAGACGTGGACAACATATGCCCGGCAGGAAAAGAGACTGAACTCCTTCCACTTGCGCTGCATTCGCCACATCCTGGACATATCCTGGCAGGACAAAGTGCCCAACACAGAAGTTCTGTCCCGCGCCGGCCTTCCCTCCATGTTCACTCTACTCAGGCAGCGCAGGCTCCGCTGGCTAGGCCACGTTCACCGTATGGAGGATGGCAGAATCCCCAAAGACGTCCTCTATGGAGAACTGGCGACTGGCAGGAGAGACGTTGGCCGCCCACAGCTGCGCTTTAGAGACGTCTGCAAGAGAGACATGAAGGCCCTGGATATCAACACAGAGCACTGGGAGGACCTTGCAACGGACCGCTCCAAATGGAGAGGCACCCTGACCAGACAGCTCAAGGCGGGTGAAGAGAGACTGACTGCTGCAGCAGATGAAAAAAGGACCCGCAGGAAGAACCGCCACAGACCCAGCAGCACGGAGACCACCCACAAGTGTGACCTGTGTGACAGGGACTGTCATTCGCGCATCGGCCTGTTCAGCCACAGGCAGTGCTGTTCCAGCAGAGTAGACGTTTAGGATTCTCTTCCATGGTCATCATAGACCGACGGAGGCCGATGACGACTCAAAAAAACCATTGCTGGATCCAGGAGTTTTGGCTAACTATAGACCAATCTCTAATCTGCCTTTCATTTCAAAAATCTTAGAAAGAGTTGTTGCTACGCATTTATTTGACCACATGCAGGGAAATGGTTTATTTGAAGAGTTTCAATCTGGGTATAGAATCCATCATAGTACTGAAACAGCCTTAGTGAAGGTCACTAATGACCTCATTACATCTGATAATGGACTTGTTTCTGTACTTGTTCTTTTAGACCTTAGTGCAACTTTTAATACGATCAATCATAATATTGTACTTGATAGATTAGAACACTATGTTGGACTTAATGGAACTTTCTTGTTTAGATCTTATTTATCTGATAGGTTCCAGTTTGTTCATGTCAATAATGAGTTTTCTTCCAACTCAATGCTCAGTCATGGAGTTCCACAGGGATCTGTGCTAGGCCCTATTCTTTTTAGTTTATATATGCTTCCATTGGGCAAAATTATTAGAAAGCACTGTATACATTTTCATTGTTATGCAGATGACACACAATTATACCTGTCAGTGAAGCCAGATGATAGTAATCAATTAGCCAAGTTAGACGCCTGTCTTGAGGAAATCAAAGCTTGGATGACTTGTAATTTGCTGCTATTAAATTCAGATAAGACTGAAGTCATTCTTGTTGGTCCAAAAAACCTTAGAAATACCTTTCCAAATCAAACTCTTAGTTTGGATGCGGTTACTCTTTCTCTGAATACTTTCTCTTTCTCTGAATACTTCTGTGAGAAACCTTGGAGTTATTTTTGATCAAGATCTGTTTTTCAATTCGCATATTAAATTTGTTTCTAAGACTGCCTTCGATCATCTGCTTAATATTGCCAAGATTAGGAGTATCTTGTCTCAGAGTGATGCTAAGAAACTGATCCACACTTTTGTTAGCTCTAGATTAGATTATTGTAATTCTTTATTATCAGGTTGTCCTAAAACATCTTTAAAAAGTCTTCAGCTGATCCAAAATGCTGCAGCAAGAGTTTTAACAGGTACTAGAAAGAGAGATCATATCTCTCCGGGTTTGGCCTCCCTTCATTGGCTTCCCATAGAGTTTAGAATTAAGTTTAAAATCCTTCTTCTCACTTTCAAAGCTCTAAATAATCAGGCCCCTTTTTATTTAAAACATCTGATACTACCTTATTATCCTAACAGAGCACTACACTCCCAAAATGCTGGATTACTTGTAATACCTAGAATATCCAAAAGTACAATGGGAGGAAGAGCCTTCATTTATCAAGCTCCTCTCCTGCGGAACAAGCTGCCAATCTGGATTTGGGAGTCACTCAATCTCTGTTTTTAAGAATAGGATTAAAACCTTCCTTTTTGATACAGCCTGTAATTAGGGAGGGATCATGTGCCTCTGAACCCTCCCTTAGTTATGTTGCGAATAGGTTTAGACAGCCGGGGGACCTCCAATAATGCACTGGGCTTCACTTCCCTCTTCACTCTCAATGAAATATTTTTGCTGGTCATTAACATCTGTTTGTTCTCTCCCACAGATTGAGCCCCCGTTGTGCTGTTTGCTCTCTACATGTCTGTCATTTTCGTCTTCTCTATCCCCTCATTCCCCAGCCAATCACAGCAGATGACTGTTCCTCCCTGAGCCTGGTTCTGCTGGAGGTTTCTTCCAGTTAAAAGGGAGTTTTTCCTCTCCACCATCGCCAAGCACTTGTTCACAGGGGATTGCCTGATTGCTGGGGGTTTTCAGTAATTGTGGGGGTTTCCCCTACAGTTGTAAGTACCATGAGATGACTGTTGTTGTGAAATGGCGCTATATAAATAAAGTTGAATTGAACTGAACTGAATTGAATTGAATGTTGAACTTCTAGTGACCAGTATGAGAGAGTGTGAGAATGATAACACCAAATTTAACACACCTGCTCCCCATTCACACCTGAGACCTTGTAACACTAACGAGTCACATGACACTGGGGAGGGAAAAGGCTAACTGGGCACAATTTGGACAGTTTCACTTAGGGGTGTACTCTCTTTTGCTGCCAGCGGTTTAGACATCAATGGCTGTGTGTTGAGTTATTTTGAGGGGACAGCAAATTTGCACTGTTATACAAGCAGTACTCTACATTGTATCAAAGTGTCATACCTTCAGTGTTGTCCCATGGAAAAATATAATAAAATATTTACAAAAATGGGGGGTGAACGGGGGGGGGGGGACGAGATTCGCCCTGAGTACCTCAAGGCCCTGGATGTTGTTGTGCTGTCATGATTGACACACCTCTGCAACATTGCGTGGAGGTCGGGGGCAGTGCCTTTGGCATGGCAAACCGGGGTGGTGGTTCCTCTCTTCAAAAAAGGGGACCGGAGGGTATGCTCCAACTTTAGAGGGATCACATTCCTCAGCCTCCCTGGGAAGGTCTATGCCAAGGTACTGGAGAGGAGAGTCCAGCCGCTGGTCGAACCTTGGATTCAGGAGGAGCAATGTGGTTTTCGTCCTGGCCGTGGCACATCCGGCAAGTTCTTTACCCTCTTGAGAATTCTCGAGGGTTCGTGGAAGTTTGCCCAACCAGTTTACATGTGTTTTGTGGACTTGGAGAAGGCATTTGACTGCGTCCCTTGTGGTTTTTTGTGGGGGGTGCTTTAGGAGTATGGGGTATCGGGCTTGTTGTTACGAGCTATTCGGTCTCTGTACGACCGTTGTGAGAGTTTGGTTTGTATTGCCAACACTCGGTCAGACTCATTCCCAGTGAGAGTTGGACTCTGCCAGGGCTGCCCTTTGTCACCGATCCTGTTCATAATTTTTATGGACAGGATTTCTAGGCGCAGCCAGGGAATGGAGGGTGTCATGCTTGGTGACCACAGGATCTCATCTCTGTTGTTTGCAGATGATGTTGTCCTGTTGGCTTCATCCAGCAATGACCTACAGCTCTTGCTGGGACGGTTCGCCGCTGATTGTGAAGCGGCTGGGATGAGAATCAGCACCTCCAAGTCCGAGTCCATGGTCCTCAGCTGGAAAAAGGTGGATTGTCCTCTCTGGGTTGGGGACAGGCTCCTGCCCCAAGTGGAGGAGTTTAAGTATCTTGGGGTCTTTTTCACAAGTGAGGGGAAAATGGAGCAAGAGATTGACAGACGGATCGGAGCAGCATCTGCAGTGATGCGGACGTTGTACCGGTCTGTTGTGGTGAAGAGGGAGCTGAGTTCTAAGGCAAAGCTGTCGATTTACCAGTCAATCTACGTTTCTACTCTCACCTATGGTCACGAGCTTTGGGTAATGACTGAAAGAACAAGATCGCGGATACAAGCGGCTGAAATTAGCTTTCTCCGTAGGATTGCTGGACTCGCTCTCAGAGACAGGGTGAGGAGCTCAGTCATCCGGGAGAAGCTCAGAGTAGAACCGTTGCTCCTCCACATTGAAAGGAGTCAGTTGAGGTGGTATGGGCATCTGATTAGGATGCCTCCTGGATGCCTCCCACTTGAGGTGTTTCGGGCACATCCCACTGGGAGGAGACCCCGGGGCAGACCCAGGACTCGGTGGAGAGACTATGTCTCCCAGCTGGTCTGGGAACGCCTTGGTATCCTCTCTGAAGAGCTGGAGCAGGTGGCTGGGGAGAGGGAACTCTGGGCTTCTCTGCTTGAACTGCTGCCTCCGCGACCCGGACCTCCGGAAAAGCGGTAGAAGATGGATGGATGGATGGATGGATGGATGGATTTACAAAAATGTGAGGGATGTACTCACTTTTGTGAGATACTGTAAGTTTTCACACCCTTTGTTATTATTAGAATAAAATTGAATTAAATGAGACTGAGTCAAAAATTCAATAGGTGGTTTCTGAGTTAGGAGCCATTTACAGTGGGGCAAAAAAGTATTTAGTCAGCCACCAATTGTTCAAGTTCTCCCACTTAAAAGATGACAGAGGTCTCCAATTTTCATCATAGGTATACCTCAACTATGAGAGACAAAATGAGAAAAAAAAATCCAGAAAATCACATTGAAGGATTTTTAATGAATTAATTGGTAAATTCCTCGGTAAAATAAGTATTTGGTCACCTACAAACAAGCAAGATTTCTGGCTCTCACAGACCTGTAACTTCTTCTTTAAGAGGCTCCTCTGTCTTCCACTCGTTATCTGTATTAATGGAACCTGTTTGAACTCGTTATCAGTATAAAAGACACATGTCCACAACCTCAAACAGTCAGACTCCAAACTCCACTATGGCCAAGACCAAAGAGCTGTCAAAGGACACCAGAAACAAAATTGTAGACCTGCACCAGGCTGGGAAGATTGAATCTGCAATAGGTAAGCAGCTTGGTGTGAAGAAATCAACTGTGGGAGCAATTATTAGAAAATGGAAGACATACAAGACCACTGATAATCTTCTTCGATCTGGGGCTCCATGCAAGATCTCACCCCGTGGGGTCAAAATGATCACGAAAACGGTGAGCAAAAATCCCAAAACCACATGGGGGGACCTAGTGAATGACCTGCAGAGAGCTGGGACCAAAGTAACAAAGGTTACATCAGTAACACACTACGCCACCAGGGACTCAAATCCTGCAGTGCCAGACGTGTCCCCCTGCTTAAGCCAGTACATGTCCAGGCCCATCTGAACTTTGCTAGAGAGCATTTGGATGATCCAGAAGAGGATTGGGAGAATGTCATATGGTCAGATGAAACCAAAATAGAACTTTTTGGTAAAAACTCAACTTGTCGTGTTTGGAGGAGAAAGAACACCATACCTACTGTGAAGCATGAGGGTGGAAACATCATGCTTTGGGGCTGTTTTTCTGCAAAGGGACTAGGACGACTGATCCGTGTAAAGGAAAGAATGAATGGGGCCATGTGCCGTGAGATTTTGAGTGAAAACCTCCTTCCATCAGCAAGGGCATTGAAGATGAAACGTGGCTGGATCTTTCAGCATGACAATGATCCCAAACACACCGCCCGGGCAACAAAGGAGTGGCTTCGTAAGAAGCATTTCAAGGTCCTGGAGTGGCCTAGCCAGTCTCCAGATCTCAACCCCATAGAAAATCTTTGGAGGGAGTTGAAAGTCCGTGTTGCCCAGTGACAGCCCCAAAACATCACTGCTCTAGAGGAGATCAGCGGATTGGACTCTCAAGGACAATGCCCATGTGCCTTCTGCAAGCAAGAGAGAAGAGAGATAGACTCTGAACTCTGGACTTGTTTATAAGTCACATGATTATAACATCTATCCACTGCCAGGAGGCGCCCTCTGCTGCTCACTAACAACTGTTACACTTACACTACACAATGACATGCAAATATACACACACTGCTCTCCCTCCCTCTGCTGTGTGATTGTCTACTAAATGTTTGCTAAATATGCATTGAGGGTTTTTTTGCCTGCAATCAAAATTTCGCTTACCCATTAAGCGTCAATTTGATAAAACATGTTTTTTTCTCTCGCCTATTGTGTCATATCATTTCTTTTCTTTTTTTTTCTTTTCTTCTTTATGACTGGTGCCTAGCGGCTGCCCCAGCCTTGGATGCGCTCTGCAGAGCGTGCCCAAATGCCAAGTCACGTTTCGTTACCTTGTATTCATACATGTGTAATGACAATAAAGTTGAATCTCATCTCATCTCATCTCATCTGCATGGAGGAATGGGCCAAAATACCAGCAACAGTGTGTGAAAACCTTGTGAAGACTTACAGAAAACGTTTGACCTCTGTCATTGCCAACGAAGGGTATCTAACAAAGTATTGAGATGAACTTTTGTTATTGACCAAATACTTATTTTACTGAGGAATTTACCAGTTAATTAATTAAAAATCATTCAATGTTATTTTCTGGATTTTTTTTTTTCATTTTGTCTCTCATAGTTGAGGTATACCTATGATGAAAATTGGAGACCTCTCTCATCTTTTAAGTGGGAGAACTTGCACAATTAGTGGCTGACTAAATACTTTTTTGCCCCACTGTATTTCTGGCCAGGAGAGAGTGTACATCAAACTGCCCCAGAGCCGTTCATGCACACCTCTAACCATACATTCCAAGCTTGGTATTTTTATAGCCCTTCAGGATAGATAAACAAAGAAGGAGACGTCCTTGGGGCATCTGTGGAGACAGGCAAAGTGTCTATAAATCTAATCTTCATGAACTGGGAGTTTTAGCACATTCCTTGGTCACAGAAACTTATCAGAGCAAGTCAATAAAAACAGAGATTACCAGTGTAGTCTGGGTCATCCTTTACGTCTCTGCTGACCTGTCCTTACATGCATTCACACACACATCACCCAGACTCTGGGACATGAAGGCCACAGATAGAGAATGATTGCTCACAAAAACGCACCATCAGACATAAAATATGAAAGAATATAGAAGAATATATGAAATTATTCTACATGGAATGCACATATAAACATCAGACATGAGATAGGAAAGTCATGACAACCAATCATGTACAGTAGAACAAGATTGTGTTTTACCTATCTACTGTGTTAATCACACACACCCCAAGTGTAGAATCAGAGGACCGCTGCCATGCAAGGCGCCGCCACAAATTTCCCTCCTCCATTCCATTATTGCTGAGCACCAAGCTGGACGGCAGAAAGTTCTACTTTTATATGGTCTTTGGCCTGACCCAGCCGGGAATTGAACCCCTGCCTCCCGGGTGTGGGGCGGATGCTCTACCAACTGAGCCACCACTCCAGTGATATAAGAATAATATAAAAAATAAAATGGAATTTTTCTATCATATTCCCCCTTGGTGCTTAATAAAGCATCACAATTAAAAGAAAAATAATTAAACAAAGTGATAGTAAAGTAAATTGAATAATAATGAATAATGATATAAAGATATATATGTGTAAGGATTTACATGTTGTTATGTGTCTTAGCAGACTAGAAGCAGTTTTATGATGTACAGTACTTTAAACTTAAACAAGGCTATGATAATGTGTGTAGCAGTGAATATGTTATTAAAAGTGAATATGCATAGTGATGAGTGTGAATATAATCAAAATCAACTTAAACTATGTCAAATAAGAACGTAGAAAATGATATGGAAAAACTCAAAAAAGATTTAGACAATATTGCAAACTTCACACATTTTAAGGGTAGTATTGCCCCTTTACCATCCTCACCATCTGCAGCAATTGTATGAAGACATATCACTAAGTTTACAACAACCAGCCTCATCATCATATTACAGACACAAGGACTCACACAGGAAAAGACTAAAATTATCACTATAAAAATCATTAACAAATTCATGATGAGACTTGTCCATGGAGAGAATCACCAACTTAATCAATTTTGTTATCATTGCCTGCAAAGCAATGAGGCTGTGTGTAACTGAAGGAATAATATGACCATCTGCATTATTTTCATGGGTAAAAGTACAACAATAACCTCCTATAACAGGGCACATGCCCCTACGGGTGGCAGTTAATTGACCAAGAACCATTCTATTTTATGTCATAAATTTGACAAATAATTGTAGTCTATAATTAAGTGTTTCAATCCATAAGGTGTTCCTGCCCACTCTCACTCAAGGAAACAGTGAATGAAGGACCCTCACTCCTGTGCCTGAGAGACGCACTGTAAGCCGTTGCACACTTAGAGAGAATTAAGCTGCCCAAAGGGACATCACTGCTTCAGAAAAGAGTAATTCCCTGATGAAATTAACCTTGCCTTCACAGAGTAAGGAGTGTCAACATGTTTCCGATCAGTGGAGTGATAAGTGTTGTGACAGGTGTGATTCAAAGTGATGTTTGCTGTGTTATGCCTGTATATAGCCTCTTTTGAGAAACAAACAGCCTGTGGTAGCTGCATTATTTTAGCAGTAGCAGATAATTTGTCCAGCTGATAGTGACATTAAGGAACAAACATAACAATTCTCAACAGTGTAACAACTTAAAAATAACCAGAAGTGTTACTACAAAGATAATGAGGATGAAAAGGCAACAACACCAACCGCCTTCAGTTGCCAACCTTCTTTCCCTTGCATTTTTGCCCCTCCATCATTAACAAACAGTTGCTTCGCTATGTAAAAGCCGCTACTGGACGCCAGGGGGCGCCGTCAGTCAACACTTGCATAGAGAAACAGTTAAACAGTCACTTGTTGAGGTTTTGTTGTTTTTTTTTTAGTGTGTTTGTAATGTGTATTAAACAGTCTCTTGCTGAGGGTTCCAAGTGGGGTAAAATATTAGATGCACCCGTGTCATGTCCTTTGCCTTTCACAGCTGTTGGTGTTGCCAGGATAACCTTTGTGTTGTCCTTGCCAGGGAGTTTTGGTCAAGTTTTCTTTGATGACCACATCCCCTGGTTCAGCCAAAAGATGGGTGCACCTCCCACGGTTCCTTCGTCACATGGTCCCTCCTGGAAAGGGCAGTATGGATAACATCTCTGTTTTCATTCTTTGCATGTAATCAACCAGAAACCCTTCCTCATCACCTAAGTTAAATGGCTTCAATAGTAGGGTTTGCCATTCACAATTTTCCTATTTTTCTTTGTCATTATTTCAATAGTCCATCTTTCGTAATTCTATCTGTGCACTGTGCTGATCCTGTAGATTGTTGATGGTAAGCTAAATGGTTTCCTAGGTAAATGTTGGGTACGAACAATTTGGGTACTGTACCTAAATGTGATATGATTTTATTTACAAAGTGTATTCCATTAAATGTATTCCATTATTTAAGTGAATCATTTCAGCTATTCTAAATCTTGATATTGTTTCAGTTAAGGGTGTCAGGGTTACTATAGCAGTATTTAGATTATTGCAATCCATAGCAGTATTTTGGATTAGTACAAGGGAAAGCCTTTGTCTATTTAGTAAGTATTCAATTCAATTCAATTCAGCTTTATTTATATAGCGCCATTTCACAACAACAGTCATCTCATAGCACTATCAACTGTAGGGGGGACCCCCACAGTTGCAGAAAGACCCCAGCAATCAGGCAATCCCCTGTGAGCAAGCACTTGGCGACGGTGGAGAGGAAAAACTCCCTTTTAACAGGAAGAAACCTCCAGCAGAACCAGGCTCAGGGAGGGGCAGTCATCTGCTGCGACTGGCTGGGGGGTGAGGGGATAGAGAAGAAGAAAAGAACAGACATGTAGAGAGCAAACAGCACGATGGGGACTCAATCTATGGGAGAGAGCAAACAAATGTTAATGACCAGCAAAAAAAAATATTTCATAGAGAGTGAGGAAAGGAGTGAGGCCCAGTGCATTACTGGAGGTCCCCCGGCTGACTAAACCTATTAGCAGCATAACTAAGGGAGGGTTCAGAAACGCATGATCCCTCCCTAATTGTAGGCTATATCAAAAAGGTAGGTTTTAGCCCTATTCTTAAAAACAGAGATCGAGTCTGACTCCCGAATCCAGATTGGCAGCTGATTCCACAGGAGAGGAGCTTGATAACTGAAGGCTCTGCCTCCCATTGTACTTTTGGAGATTCTAGGTATTACAAGTAATCCTGCATTTTGGGAGCGTAGTGCTCTGTTAGGATGATACGGTAGTATCAGATCTTTTAAATAAAAAGGAGCCTGATTGTTTAGAGCTTTGTAAGTAAGAAGAAGGATTTTAAACTTAATTCTAAACTCTATGGGAAGCCAATGAAGGGAGGCCAGAACCGGAGAGATATGATCTCTCTTTCTAGTACCTGTTAAAACTCTTGCTGCAGCATTTTGGATCAGCCGAAGACTTTTTAAAGATGTTTTAGGACAGCCTGATAATAAAGAATTACAATAATCTAATCTCGAGCTAACAAAAGCGTGGATCAGCTTCTCAGCATCACTCTGAGACAAGATGCTCCTAATCTTGGCAATATTACGCAAATGATAGAAGGCAGTCTTAGAAACAAATTTAATATGTGAATTGAAGGACAAATCCTGATCAAAAATAACTCCAAGGTTCCTCACAGAGCTATTAAGAGAAAGGGTAACTGCATCCAAACTGAAAGTTTGATTTGGAAAGGAATTTCTAAGGTTTTTTGGACCAACAAGAATGACTTCAGTCTTATCTGAATTTAATAGCAGGAAATTACAAGTCATCCAAGCTTTGATTTCCTTAAGACAGGCTTCTAACTTGACTAATTGATTAGTATCATCTGGCTTCATTGACAGGTATAATTGTGTGTCATCTGCATAACAATGAAAATGTATACAGTGCTCTCTAATAATGTTGCCTAACGGAAGCATATATAAACTAAAAAGAGTAGGGCCTAGCACAGATCCCTGTGGAACTCCATGACTAAGCTTTGAGCTGAAAGAAAACTCATCATTTACATGAACAAACTGGAACCTATCAGATAAATAAGATCTAAACCACTGCAACGAAGTTCCATTAAGTCCAACATAGTGTTCTAATCTATCAAGTAGAATATTATGATCAATAGTATCAAAAGCTGCACTAAGATCTAAAAGGACAACTACAGAAACTAGTCCATTATCAGATGCAATGAGGAGGTCGTTAGTGACCTTCGCTAAGGCTGTTTCAGTACTATGATGGATTCTAAACCCAGATTGAAACTCTTCAAGTAAACTATTTCCCTGCAGGTGGTCAAATAATTGCGTAGCAACAACTCTTTCTAAGATTTTTGAAATGAAAGGGAGATTAGAGATTGGTCTATAGTTAACTAAAGCTTCTGGATCTAGCGTTGGCTTTTTGAGTAAGGGTTTAATTACAGCCGTTTTAAAAGCCTGCGGTACATGGCCTGAAGTTAATGAAGAATTGATTATATGAAGAATAAAGCTACCGATAAGTGGGAAGACTTCTTTAAATAACCTGGTAGGAATAGGGTCTAAAAGACAAGTTGAAGGTTTGGATGAGGAAACTATTTTGTCTAACTCACAAAGGTCGATTGGAGTAAACTCATCAAGACAGACATCAATAGAAGGAGTTGTAGTAGTTACAGTATTTAAGTTAACTGTGGGAAGAATCTGATTGATTTTATCTCTGATGGATGAAATTTTATTATTGAAAAAGTTCATAAAGTCCTGACTAGTAAGCTCTAAGGGGATGCTAGGATTGACAGAGTCCTGACTCTTTGTCAACCTGGCTACAGTACTGAAAAGAAACCTGGGATTATTCTTGTTCTCTTCTATTAATGCAGAATAATAACTCGTTCTAGCTTTTCTAAGAGATTTTTTATAAATTAAAAGATGATTTCTCCAAGCTAAATAGATTTCATCTAAATTAGTAGAGCGCCATTTTCTTTCTAATTGACGAGTCTTCTGTTTTAAGCTACGAGTTTCTGTGTTGAACCAAGGAGTTAAAAATCACTGATTAGACTTTTTCTTTTTTAAGGGGGCCACCAAGTCTAGAGCCTGATGCAGAGAAGCTGAAACACTATCCACCATGTTATCAATTACAGAAGGAGCAAGCTGTCTATAGCTTATTTCCGTTGTGTTGACACATGGCATAGAGGAAACAATCTGCATAAATTTGGAAACAGCATCATCTGAGAGGCATCTACTGTGATAATATTTTTCTTTAGGAGCCAAATAGTCAGAAATAGTAAAATCAAAGGTTAACAGACAATGGTCTGACAGTACAGGGTTATGAGGAGACACTACAAGATTTTCTATTTCTATGCCATATGTCAGAACAAGGTCCAATGTATGGTGGAGGTAATGAGTAGAATTTCCTACTTTCTGAGAAAACCCAATCGAGTCTAATATTGAATTAAAAGCCACATTAAGGCAGTCACTATCTACATCCACATGTATATTAAAGTCCCCTACTATAATTATTCTATCAGATTTCAGCACTAAATCAGCTAAGAAATCAGCAAATTCGGATAAAAATTCTGAATAGGTTGATGGGGGACGATAAACTATGGCAAATAAAATTGGGTTTAACCTGAAATTGCTAAAGTGCCCAACACTGAGGACCAGGCCCTCAAAGGAATTATAACATGTTTTTTGCTTTACATTAACTAGTAATTTGGAATGGTAAATTGTTGCTACTCCTCCTCCATGACCAGAACTTCTGGGATTTTGACAGTTTAAGTAACCAGAGGGAGTTGATTCATTTAAACCAACATAATCCTCTTGCCCTAACCAAGTCTCTGTAAGGGAAATTAAATCAATCTGATGATCAATTAACAGATCATGGACTAACAGAGATTTGGGAGTTAGTGACCTAATATTTAATAAACCACATTTAATTTTTAAATTATGAGGAGGAACAGAGGCCAAATCATTCAATTTAGAGGCTTTATGTTTAATTTGAGTTTTACCAATATTTTGCTTTATCACTTTGGGATGCTTATACATTATATTTTTATTCACTTTGGAGGGAGCAGACAACGATTCTCTGATGGGGAAGTCAGGGGCTAAGCTGAGGGGTGGCGGATGAAGAGGAGCTGCAGAGAGGCGTGTAAGACTGTGACTCTGCTTCCTGGTCCCAACTCTGAGTAGTCACGGTTTTGGAAATTTGGATAAAAAAGATGCCAGATTGTTAGATAAATGAGAAGCACCATCCAAAGTGGGATGAATGCTGTCTCGTCTCATAAGACCAGGTTTTCCCCAAAAAGAGCTCCAATTGTCAATGTAGCCCACGTCATTTTTAGGACACCACACAGACAGCCAGCGGTTCAAGGATGACGAGCAACTAAACATGTCATCACTGGTCAGATTGGGGAGGGGCCCAGAGAATACTACAGTGGCTGACATCGTTTTTGCAAACTCACACACCGATTCTATATTAAGTTTTGTGACTTCCGACTGCCGGAGACGGATGTCATTAATGCCGGCGTGAATAACAATTGTGGAGTATTTACAGTTACTTTTAGCCAGCATTTTCAAATTTGACTCGATGTCGCCTGCTCTGGCCCCAGGAATACATTGGACTATGGCCGCTGGAGTCTCTAGGTTCACGTTTCTGACTACAGAGTCGCCAATGATCAGAGTTTTTTCCTCAGCGAGTGTGTCGCTGAGCGGGGAAAAACGATTAGAAACGTGAACAGGTTGGTGGTGAACCGGGGCTTTGCGACTAGGCTTCCTTCTCACCGTCACCCACCCAGTCACCTCGCTGCTGAGGAGAGCCGGGGAACCGCTGACAGTGGGGCCTAAGCTAGCTAGCTCCGCTGCAGCTAATGGGCATCCGTCGAGATTAACTGGCGCAGACGGTGTTTCAATGCAGCGGAGCCGGGATTCCAAATCAGACAACCTAGCCTCGAGCGCCTCAAAAAGACAACATTTATTACATTTACCGTTATCACTAAAAGAGGCTGAGGTGTAGCTAAACATCTGACAGAGAGAGCACACCAGAGGAGGAGAGGAAGGAGAGCTAGTAGCCATAGCTAGTGGCTGGAGAGCTGGAGAGCAAACCACACAGACAGACAGCAAAACAGGAAGTGACGATACGTTACCACAAGGAAGTGACGAAGTATGTCAATAATTTCTAAACAACATTTTTGCCTTCACACTTATTTAACTCAATACGATCCATGCAAAGGTTTTGAAAAGAATAAGTTTTTGCAGGGAAGGTAAAATTATTTTTGCTTTGAGCTCCTTAAAGCATTGTTTTCTTCATACATAACTGAGTAAGAATCTGTTTTGTCTTTGTAGTAGATTCTAAGTTGAGTCCCACAGTAAGCTTCATCAGGATAAATTGGACTTTCCTTAGACATTTGGAGCTCTTCATATAAATTTGCATGGTTTTTTCTGTTTCCTTATTAGTTTATTTTATTTCTTATAAACATGATATATTTTTTCTCTTTTTTCTCTTCTTAATTTTACTGTATTTCTTACAGTCTTAGGATCTTTTTTCACAATAATCTGTAAATATTTTTCAGCACATAATTTTCTTAAATACCTGCAAATTTATTGATGTGAATTTAACTTCTCCTATTGAATGTTGTGGTTCCATTACCAAGCAGTTTCACCTATGTTTTTCTTTCCTACATTACTGATCAGTTATTGATCATTTTTATTCATTATCTATTTTTCTGAGGATTTTTTGCTAATTAATTATTGTAGTACCCCTCTTTTGATGCATGGATATGCCCATGCATCAAAGTTGCGGCATACTTGAACAGTGTGATGGGTTGTCCCCCTTTTTTTTTTACTAGAAGAAGGAAATCTTTCCATCAAAGATACAGTATGTGCCATTAATATGTGTGGCACATGGTTAATTTAGATGAAACTTTTTGAGTAGGATACCACCCTCAAAATGAGGTTTCTGTAATCATGCCTCTTTTTGTCAGTGTCTTCCCTTTTACCTAGTTTGCAAATTTCAGTTAGAACAATTAACCCAGCTGTCTATGCAGATTTAATGTGATTTAGCATTTATTGTAACCAATTCTAAATTATTCATTAAGGCCACATCTGTCTGTCCTGTTGACCACAGACCGTTTGAATTTGTGTTAGTGCATGTTTGTGAAAAGGCATGTCCCACTCCTTCTGTTAATGGGAGGGTGGACATATTGCTTAATTTGAATCTGGCTTCATTTTGCACAAGAAATGCTTTATTTTCTATGTTGCTTCCTAAATTTTGGTGTGGTCTGTAGTCCCGAGGCCTGGCTTGGCCGAGGCCAAGCACTAGGAGCACAGCCCAGCTCTTAAGCACATCAAAATCGTACAACACAATTATTCCTTATTCCTGTCACATTTCTGAAATGTGATGCTGTCAGACCTGCAATGTCACTTCAGGTAAACACTGCATTTTCAAAGTTAAAGTCAGTTAAATTGATATGCGTTATGTCATTGTCAATGTCATTTGTTTTACTTAGGTTCAGGTCTGTTTGTCACTTGTTATTGTTGTCCCCTGTGAGGTCCTCCTCCACTCACACTGCCACCGCCCCCAGCCAATGACCTTGATTTTCAGGTTGATGACAAACGTCATGTTCCCCTTGCCACAGCCAGCATGTCCCACACTGCTCTCTGTCCTCCCGTCCACCACAAATGTCCAATGTCGGAGCCATCTTGAAAAAAAAATCAGGGGAAAAAATCACACAAACAGGAGTGCAATTATGTTTTCTCATAATTTTTTGTAAGTGTTACCATTATAGTCATTCAACTTTTGTCCTTTTAAGTTTTTACAGTGCTTATTCCACTGTTGATTAAAATTTTTAGTGTTACTAATGGTTCACTTTTCGTTTTTGCCTGTACATTTAGAAAAATGACCTAAGCTTATTTTGTAATGTTTTTGCTGGAGTGGGGGAGCTCTGTTCTCTCCTCATGTTAAATCTTTTGAACTCTTCCTAGTTATCTGTCGAAGAGGTCATAGTGATAAATCAGCTGGGCAGCAGTCCATCTTCTCTGCTTAGACTGCTGTCCATGTGACTGGAAAAGTAGTAAAGAATTGATTGATGAAATTTGAGGTCTTAAATTCCACAAGGTGCTTCCCACCTTGTACCGATCCCTTAAGTGTATTCAATTTCATTAAAGGGAAAAATTTCACAGACTATATATTGTTTAAATGGGAGACTCAGACTAGAACCTCCTGAGTTCCTTTTCTAAGTAAAAAAAAAAAAAAAAAAAAAAAAAATAAGCATTATAGTACTCAAGGTGTAACATGAACTTGTTTTCTTTTCATTACTTAATCCAAAAACTCATTAAAGGCAACATCTTTGTGTTCTTTGATATTTTAATCATTTCCTCTTAAGTAAATACCATAAATGATATTTCCTGTTTTTAATTTAGGTGATTCATTTTCAATAGGTTAGAGAAAAATAAGATCTAAGATCCTTTTACTCAAGCACACCCATATAAATAGTAAGACAGAAAAAGTGATGATTTTATAGTATTGTATTACAATATCAGCTTTCACACAGTCTGTCAGTTCTTTAAATGGACAAGACAGTAAACCAACCAATTGGTCCTCCTTTTTTTAATGTCAACAGAATCAAATCTAATCAGAGAGCCCAGTGTTGGGACTTTTCCTTTTTTTTTCATCTTGCAATCCTTCAGAGCTTTGCTGTTTTGTCATGAACAGTAAAAGGATTAAAACTGTAATAATCACATAGTCATTCATTAAGAGTGACTTTCCTATTTCCAAAAGAACAACAGTATGGCAAAGAAGCATTAAAACCTCTGTTTGATAGTTAGCAGCCTCAGGTTTCTGGTTTCTTAGGTTGTCACATAAGCTGTATTTAAAGCTTTCAGTCACTGGGTAGTATTTAGTGACAGCATTATTCCATAATCTTCAGTTTAATTTATCATACTGATGATGGTTGCATTGATTAATATGCGTGCACTTTTACTTAACTTATTGGCTATCCGACATGGCTTGGTTGTCGACGGGAGGGGTGCGTTGAGCAGGGGTGAGGTGACATTGTTTGCTGGGCTCCTGGGGCAGGGCCATGGCTGAGCAGCAGAAGAGCGAGGAGCAGAGGGAGGTAGGAATTAAGCTGTGGCCCTGTTGTCATGTCAGACCCTTAGTCCATCATCTTTTTCCCTGTAAAGTTCACTGTTTTCCCTCGGTCAGAGAGACAATGCAACTGAGTTAATAAAAATTACACTGATACTTCAAAAAATTGAATAAAAATAGCCCTGTATTGTTTATTTGCCTTCAGGTGTCCCAAAAGATAAAAGTAAAAACCCAAATGTCTCTCTGCCCTGCCAGCAGGCAATTTAACCCAAAATAAGGAAAAAATCTGGCAATTGAAAATGTTGGCTTTAAAAAATATGAGAATATTTACCAGTTACGCAACATTAGATTCAAAAACCCACACAAAGAGAAACTGTAAAAACTCCCAAGCTTTGCAAAAATACCCATATGTGTGTGTGTGTGTGTGTGTGTGTGTGTGTGTGTCCATCTTCTTCCACTTAATCCTTTTCGGGTCGCGGGGGGGGGGGGGGGGGCTGGAGCCTATCCCAGCATCTTTGGGCAAGAGGAAGGGTACACCCTGGAAAGATTGCCAGTCCATCGCAGGGCCAACACAGAGAGACAGACAACCATTCACTCTCACAATCATACCTAAGGACAATTTAGAATCCCCAGTGTGATGCCAATTAACCTAACTTGCATGTTTTTGGCATGTGGGAAGAAACCGGAGAAATCCCGGAGTAAACCCACACAGACACGGGGAGAACATGCAAACTCCACACAGATCACTGTTGGTCGGGGGCTGGGATTGAGGGCGATCTGGCTGCGACATCTGTCACCCCATGTATATATATATATTTTTTTCCTTCTCACTCACTCACTCTCAGACACAAGGGCCCACACATGCAGCTGTCTCTCTTTGTCTCTTGAAGGTCACTTTTGGGCAGCTGTTCACACACACAGACAGTTGCAGCCTTAAATCAATGCACACATACGTGTTAGTAAGACAGCCTTAAAACAAGCTTGAAAAGGCAACCCAAAGTAAAAAAAAAAAAAAAAAAAAAAAAACACTGCCTAAGTACTCGTAAAAACAAATCTGGCAACCCTACGTTCTCATGTCAACTTTTTGTCTACCACTGTGAAAACGGTGGGAGGAGTTTGCCAAGGAAGTTGTATGGACACAGAGTGAGACTGGACATCCTGGCAGATAAGCACATCTGTCGCAAGGTCTGTGGTGGACTTTTGCCAGTCGGTGCATCGTGACATACACTACACAAAGAGCAGAGTTAACAAACCTATCATCTGGTCAGTCACTGCAACAGATACTGGAGTCAGTTTGTCTTGGCCTGTCCTTGCCACTGATAATACCTCTATCTGCCAATAGTGTGCCGCTAGTCCAGCAAAAGTTAGCGGTACTCAAATACTTTGCAAGCAGTTTCATGAAATGGTCAGTCAGAAAGCAGCTCATACTGGCTCGGATGTCGCCTGGGTTAACAAGGTCAGGAGTTCCTGGCAGCGGAGGGCAAAGGACAGAGCTGCGTGGAGGAATCTGATCACACCTAAACGAAACAGTCATTGTTGCCCCCGACAGACTGCTATGATGATGATGATGATGATGATGATGATGATGATGATGATGATGATGATGATGATGTGAGAACACAATTCATTACCCAAAAGTATTACTTGCAAGCTCCCACAATTTTCATAATTTCCTCGTGAGACAATAATCACATAACCGTCCCTTTACACTCCACAATAACCAGAAAAACAATGGACAAACATGGCTTCCAACCATCGCGGCACTTGTACTTCTGCCTCTGTGGTCTCACTGGAACAAACCGTATAACACAGAACAACCAGACAAACAAACAAGACTACACTATTTTTTTTTTTTTTAACGAGCGCTATTACTTAAAGGTTAACCCTCCTTATACTGGTTCACTTAAATCAGTGCTCACTGCAATTTTATTGGAGACTCTTACACCAATTCAGCACCTTAACAACACAGCTAAGTATCCACCTCGTCAAAACCAGAACTGCTCCAGACCGAAACCGAATCAAACCGAACCATAGCTACGGCGAGCAGAAGCGTACACCAGACTTTGAGGTGTCAAGCGCTTAGCACATTTACCCCCGGGGACTCTCTCATCCCAGGGAACAAACACATTTTTTTTTTCCTTTTCCCTCGGGGCCCAGGGTCAATCAGTAAATAAATGTACTCACACTCAAGCCGCCTCTAGGGTTCTTGGACCCATCACCCAGTCCGTTTCAGCGCCTCGGCCCCCACTGCAGTAATATTGAGTCGTTGGCTTCAGCCTGGGAAGGTCTTTCATCAGCTGTGCACTTGCTGAAATTAGGCAGAGGCACCAGAAGGACAGAGTTATCTGGGTCCCTGTTCCAGCGCCAAATGTTAGAATAAAATTGAATTAAATGAGACTGAGTCAAAAATGGGCGGCGTGGTGGCGGAGTGGTCAGCACTGCGGCAGCACAGCAACTCACCCTTGGCTGGGGGATCGTGGGTTCGATCCCAGCCCCCGACCAACAGTGATCTGTGTTGAGTTTGTATGTTCTCCCCGTGTCTGCGTGGGTTCAATTGGCTTCAAAACTGGGGATTCTAAATTGTCCTTAGGTATGACTGCGAGAGTGATTGGTTGTCTGTCTCTCTGCGTTGGCCCTGCAATGGACTGGCGATCTGTCCAGGGTATACCCTGCCTCTCGCCCAAAGATGCTGGGATAGGCTCCAGCCCCCCCGCGACCCGAAAAGGATTAAGCGGAAGAAGATGAAAGATGAAAGAAAGATGAGTCAAAAATTTACAATAGGCAGTTTCTGAGTTATGAGCCATTTATTTCTGGCCAGGAGGGAGTGTACATCAGACTGCCCCAGAGCCTTTCATGCACACCTCTAACCATACATTCCAAGCTTGGTATTTTTATAGCCCTTCAGGATAGATAAACAAAGAAGGAGATGTCCTTGGGGCTCTCTGGCGACAGTCAAAGTGTTTATAAAGCTAATCTTCATCAACTGGGAATTTTAGAACATTCCTTGGTCACAGAAACTTAGCAGAGCCAGTCAATAAAAACGGAGATTATCAGTGTAGTCTGGGTCATTCTTTATGTCTCTGCTGACCTGCCCTTACACGCATTCACACGCATATCCACCCAGACTCTGGGACATGAAGGCCACAGATAGAGAATGATTGCTCACAAAAACGCACCATCAGACATAAAATAAGAAAGAATAATATAGAGGAATATATGAAATTATTCTACATGGAATGCACATACTGTATAAACATCAGACATGAGATAGGAAAGTCATGGAATAATATAAGAATAATAAAACAATAGTATGGAATTTTTCTATCAGCTATGAAGCTCAAAATTGAGCTCAAAATTTGTGTGAATCCTGACACAAAGAGCCTGCTGAAAGAGAAGCAAAGGATCTTTAGGTTGGGGAATAAGGAGGAGCTGAAGTCCGTGCTGAGGGAGTTGAGGAGGAAGATCAGAGAGGGGAAGGACAACTACATTAAGAAGATGGCTGCAGAGCAATGTCGCTTGTGCCTGGAGAGGCTGTAAAACTATTTCTTGGCACCAAGATAGTAACGGAATTTAGCTAGTTAGCTTTCCCTATTGCCATACCATGACATTGGAGGTGATGTCCAATTCCTTCAACAACCAGAAGTCGTAGGAGGTCTGAGTTTGGACTCTGAATTGTAAACAAAAGACCAAAACTTAAAGTACAAACCAGATGGGGGCGTGGAAAACAACAGGAATGAAGACATAACATGGGCTTACCTTTCGGCGGAGAAATAGGAACAGCTGGTGAGAGTTAAGGAACAGAAACAAATAGCAAATCCATCCATCCATCCATCTTCTTCCGCTTAATCCTTTTACAGGTCGCGGGGGGGCTGGAGCCTATCCCAGCATCTTTGGGCGAGAGGCAGGGTACACCCTGGACAGATCGCCAGTCCATCGCAGGGCCAACACAGAGAGACAGACAACCATTCACTCTCACATTCATACCTAAGGACAGTTTAGAACCCCCAGTTTTGATGTCAATTAACCTAACGTGCATGTTTTTGGCATGTGGGAGGAAACCGGAGAAATACTGGAGTAAACCCACGCAGACATGGGGAGAACATGCAACCTCCACACAGATCACTGTTGGTTGGGGGCTGGGATCGAACCCAGGATCCCCCGGCCTAGGGTGAGTTATTGTGCTGCCATAGTGCTAACCACTCCGCCACCATGCTGCCCACAAATTGGAAACAGGACTACAACAACATGGCTACATGAAAAGGAACAGGAATTACGTCAAAATAAGAGCAAACAGAAAAAGTAAGAATGAACAGAGAACATCAGAAACACTACTAAATAAACTGAGGACCAGGAGAATACTTTTGATAATAATAATGGATGACAAAAATACAACTTAAAGGGTTAGTTCCTTTATTTTCAGATTTACAGCAATTTTTACCTCATACATAAAGTGGAACTTTAAATTTCATCTGAATGTTTACTTAATAGTCAGCTTTAAAGTTTTGCATAAACCTGCACTTAAAACGTCAGAATGCATGTTTACATGGTGCTGAGCAGTGAAATGCTGCCAGTATTACAAAATTTATTTTTTTTTAAAAAAGCAGCAACATTGCTGAACTGAGTCAAATTTGTTATATTCTTTGACTTTTAGATTTATGTTTTTATGTGTGCAAAATGCAACCATCATTACCATAGTATGTTCTGAATTTTTATTGTTTTAAATAAGAGATAGTATCGGGTTTGGATCGGCATCGGCTGATACTCAAAGTTACAGTATCGGTATTGGACTTAAAAAAGTGGTATCGGCTCATCCCTATTCCAAACACGGTTAATGCTTGGCTAGCAAAGACTATGTCAAGATGTCAGGCTCGACCAAGGCTTCTTCTTTGTCACCTTCTGGTGGAACATACCGAGAGAAAGGTTCCTGTAGATGTTAAGTAACAATCATGAGGGTTGTATTTATGGAATAGAGTAGTGTGAAAAAATGTTTGCCCCCTTCATGATTTCTCATTTTTTTTGTATGTTTGTCACACTTAAATGTTTCAGATCATCAAACAAATTTAAATATTAGACAAAGATAACACAAGTAAACACAAAATGCAGTTTTTAAATAAAGGTGTTTATTATTAAGGGTAAAAAAATCCAAACCTACATGGCCCTGTGTGAAAAAGTGATTGCCCCTTCATGTTAAAACATAAATTAACTATGGTTTATCACATCTTTGGAAAGCTGAGTTCAATTTCTTTAGCCACATCCAGGCTTGATTACTGCCACACCTGTTCTCAATCCAGAAATCACTTAAATAGGACCTGCCTGACAAAGTGAAGTAGACCAAAAGATCCTCAAAAGCTAGACGTCATGCTGCGATCCAAAAAAAAAAAAAAATTCAGGAACAAATGAGAAACAAAGTAATTGAGATCTATCAGTTTGGAAAAGGTTATAAAGCCATTTCAAAAGCTTTGATACTCCAGCGAACCACAGTGAGAGCCATTATCCACAAATGGTGAAAACATGGAACAGTGGTGAACCTTTCCAGGAGTGGCTGGCCGACAAAAGTTACCCCAAGAGCACAGCAGTGACTCATCCAAGAGGTTACAAAAGACCCCACAATAGCATCCAAAGAACTGCAGACCTCACTTGCCTCAGTTAAGGTCAGTGTTCATGACTCCACCATAAGAAAGAAACTGGGCAAAAATGGCCTGCATGGCCGAGTTCCAAGACAAAAACCACTACTGAGCTAAAAGAACATAAAGGCTTGTCTCACTTTGCCAAAAAACATCTCGATGATCCCCAAGACTTTTGGGAAAATACTCTGTGGATTGACAAGACAAAAGTTGAACTTTTTGGAAGGTGTGTGTCCCATTACATCTGGTGTAAAAGTAACACAGCATTTCAGAAAAGCAACATCATACTACCAGTAAAATATGGTGGTAGTAGTGTGAGGTCTGGGGCTGTTTTGCTGCTTCAGGACCTGGAAGACTTGCTGTGGTAAATGGAACCATGAATTCTGCTGTCTATCAAAAAATCCTGAAGGAGAATGTCCGGCCATTTGTTTGTGACCTCAAGCTGAAGCGCACTTGGGTTCTGCAGCAGGACAATGATCCAAAACACACCAGCAAGTCCACCTCTGAATGACTTAAGAAAAACAAAATGAAGACTTTGGAGTGGCTCAGTCAAAGTCCTGACCTGAATCAGATTAAGATGCTGTAGCATGACCTTAAAAAGGTGGCTCAAACCCTCCAGTGTGGCTGAATTACAACAAGTCTGGAAAGATGAGTGGGCCATAATTCCTCCACAGCACTGTAAAAGACTCATTGCCAGTTATCACAAATGCTTGATTGCAGTTGTTGCTGCCAACGGTGGCCCAACCAGTTATTAGGTTTAGAGGGCAATCACTTTTTCACACAGGGCCATGTATGTTTGGATTTTTTTTCCCTTAATAATAAACACCTTCATTTAGATAAGATAAGCCATGTTTGTCACTCAAGTCATACAGCAGAATGAAATTATGTTTCTCTTATCTACAATGTTAAGAATCAGAGTGGTCGCTGCCATGCAAGGCACCGCCACAAATTTTCCTCCTCCGTTCATTATTGTTGAGCACCAAGCTGGACGGCAGGAAGTTCTGATTTATATGGTCTTCAGCATGACCTGGCTGGGATTTGAACCCCTGCCTTCTAGGTGTGGGGTGGATGCTCTACCAACTGAGCCACCACTCCGGTGGAGTTTGTGGATTTTTCATTTTGTGTTTACTTGTGTTATCTTTGTCTCATATTTAAATTTGTTTGATGATCTTAAATACTTAAGCGTGGCAAACATACAAAAAGAAATCAGGAAGGGGGCAAACACTTTTCCACACCACTGTAGTAAAAGGATACCCAGCATGATACCCTGAACTCTGTCCACTCTCCCCCCCCCCACCCTGGACCATAAAGCACTCACCAGCACAATTACTACCTCAGCTGTTGGCACAGAAGGACTGGCACATCAACAGCAATGCATCTGCTGCTGTATGTCTCTGTGCCTTACTGCAACCATTTGCACAAATTCCATACCTGCTGCTGTCTGTATTGCAATGTTGATCATGTGAAGTCCAATCTGTAACTGTCCACACCTACACTACCACATCAAACTTGCAACTGTGAGTATTACTACTCTACCTTTTTGTATATAGGATTGCTGGGTTTTATCGTTTATCTTTATTTGTACTATGGGATGTGTGGGTTTTATCTTTTACTGTTATTTGCACTATGGGTAGCATTACTGTACATAGACTGCTGTTATTGTTTTTCCAGCTTTATTTCTTTATATATATATATATATATATATATATATATATATATATATATATATAGTGGCAACCTGGGGAGTGCATAATGGTTTACCACCTTAGACAGGAACAAAGGATGCAAAGTTAACCTTTTGTGTGTGAGAAGTTTCTGTCTATGCTCCTTGTGTGAGTCGTGTAATAAACCGCCTGAACCAAATCAGCCTCATTATTTACACGCTCCACACTGGTGACCCAAGACGAATCATGGAATACGACGGAAGATGCCCGGAGCCAACCTCGACTGGAACCCCCAGCTTCGCGTGCGCTGTAGCGATCAAACTACCTGATTTTTGGCAGCACAACCCGTGCTCCTGGTTCCACCTAACAGAGGCGCAGTTCGCCCTCCGAGGGATATCGGCAGATGATATGAAATTCTACTATGTGGTCGCAGCGCTCGATGCCAGCACGGCTCAGCACATCGAGAGCCTGCTCGATCAGCCACCAGCCGACGGCAAATATGACGCGCTGAAGGCTGCCCTCATCCAGCACTACACGCTCTCGGATGGTGAGAGAGCAGAGAGGCTTCTGACGCGGATCGAGTTGGGAGACGGTTCGGCCGTGGACATGATGGAGAAGATGCTGAGGTTAAAGGGCATGGACGACGACCACTTCATCTTCACCCACATTTTCCTCAGGAACCTTCCGACAGCGGCGAGAGCGGCCCTGGCCAATTCGTCGTTGCTGGCCAAACGGGACTATCGTGCGCTAGCCCGAGAGGCAGACCGGATCATCGTCGCCACCAAGGCTTTCGTGACCATTGCGGCAGCGACGGAGCCCGGCACGTCGACACGAGGAGGCGAGGAGCCGCCGACGGCAGCAGCAGAACCACTGACGGCAGCAGCAGTGGGGGCCAAGGAACGTGGAGGTGACACGCTTTGCTTCTACCACCACTGCTTTGCAGAGAGGGCACGCAAATGTATACCACCGTGCCAGTTCAAGCGCTCGGGAAACGCCAAGCCCGGGGGTCGGTAGCAGCTACAACCCTCAGGGAGGAGAACAAGCTGCTCTATTTGACGGACGCACGCTCGGGGAGGCATTTCCTCGTGGACACCGGCGCACAGAGGAGTTTCATCCGGCCGACCTACGCTGACCGGCTGGCAGGAACCAGCGGCCCCGAGATGGCAGCAGCAAACCGCTCAGACATTAAGACCTTTGGTGAGAGGACTCTGCTCTTGTCTCTACACGGTCGTACATATGAATGGACTTTTGTTGTAGCAGCATTGGATTACCATATACTGGGGGCTGATTTTCTATGTGCACATGGTTGTTGGTAGATATCGCTAACAGGCGCCTGGTTAATGCACTGTCTTTTGACTCTCTCCCCTGTATAGCTCGAGTGACCCGGCCAACAGCACAAGCCAATGTCACAGCAGCATGCGGTAAGTTCCACACACTGCTCACTCAGTTCCCAGCACTCACAGTCCCAACGTTTTCAGCAGCTATCGCTAAACGTGGGGTGGAACATTCTATCACCACCACCGGGGTGCCCGTTTTTGCAAGACCTCGGCGTTTGGGCGCAGCTAAACTGGCCATAGCGCGCGAGGAGTTCGCTAACCTAGAGAAGTTAGGCATCATCAGGCGCTCAAACAGCCCATGGGCTTCCCCGCTACACATGGTCCCTAAAGCTAAAGGTTCGTGGTGACCTTGCGGCGATTTCCGCAGGTTAAACAACGCTACAGCGCATGACCGCTACCCAATTCCCCACATTCAGGATTTTTCCGCTCACCTCGCAGAAGCGCGCATTTTTTCTAAGATAGATTTGGTCCGTGGTTACCACCAAGTCCCAGTGCGCGCTGAGGACATACCCAAAACAGCGGTAATAACTCCGTTTGGTTTATTTGAGTTCTTGCGCATGCCGTTTGGGCTTAAAGGGGCAGCACAGACGTTCCAACGCATGATGGATGCAGTGCTGCGCGATCTCCCTTTCGTGTTCGTCTACCTGGACAATAACTTGGTAGCCAGCGCGTCCGAAGACGAACACGAAACCCACCTCACGATGGTTTTCCGTAGGTTGGAAGAGCACGGTTTAATAATCAACCCAGCGAAATGTCAGTTCGGGGTGACGGGGATTGATTTTTTAGGGCACCGCGTCTCTCCTGAAGGAGCGGTTCCGCTGCCTGACAAAGTGCGCGCAGTGACAGATTTTCCCCGACCACAAACGGTCAGGGCGCTACAGGAATTTTTGGGAATGGTGAACTTTTATAACCGTTTCCTTCCCCGCACAGTGCAGCTCATGCAGCCATTGTACACTGCGCTCAAAAAACAGAAACCTGCGAATAGGGTTGAATGGATCCCGGAATGAGAGCAGGCGTTCTCGGAAGTTAAAGCAGCCCTGGCAAACGCCGCATTGTTGGCACATCCAGACCCAACGGCCCGCATAGCCCTCACCACTGACGCCTCAAATGTGGCCATAGGGGCTGTCATCGAGCAGCGCGTCGCCGGGGCTTGGCAGCCGCTTGCCTTTTTCAGCAGAACCTTGCGTGACAATGAGTGTAAATACAGCGCGTTCGACAGAGAGTTGCTGGCTCTCCACCTGGCCATTCGCCATTTCCAGTTCTGGCTGGAAGGGCGCAATTTTACTGCGTTAGTTGACCATAAGCCACTAACATTCGCGATGGCCAAAGTTTCAGAACCTTGGTCGGGCCGGCAGCAGAGGCAGCTGGCCGCGATCTCAGAGTTTACTACCGATATTCAGCATGTGTCGGGCAAACTGAATGTAGTGGCAGACTGCCTCTCGCGCGCTGTTGTGGCCCCGGTCTGTGTAGGGTTGGATTACACAGCCATGGCCGCGGAGCAGGCTAGTGACGCGGACGTGCGTGCGCTCCAGTCTGGACCAACAGGGTTAAGGCTGGAGAAGAGGACGCTGCTTAACGGCATTCCCCCCTTAATCTGCTACGTCTCCACGGGTCGCCCACGGCCTGTGGTTCTGGCTGCGTGGCGCCGCCGCGTGTTTGAGTTGGTTCACTCTTTGGCACACCCAGGGGTGCGCACGTCGGTCAAAATGGTAGGAGAGAAATATGTGGGGCCGGGCCTTCGCAAACAAGTGAAAGAGTGGGCGGCAGCCTGCGTGGCGTGCCAACGAGCCAAGGTTCACAGACACACGAAGGCTCCTTTGGAGCCGTTTTGCATCCCAGCTAAGAGGTTCGACCATGTCCACATGGACCTCGTAGGCCCCCTTCCGCCATCACAGGGGTACACGCATCTCCTGACATTGGTGGACCGCACCACGCGCTGGCCAGAAGCGGTTCCGCTGGCGGCAACCACGGCCGAGGAGGTGGCGCGCGCGTTTTTAACAGCATGGGTGGCACGTTTTGGAGTTCCGTCAGACATTACGTCCGACAGAGGCTCTCAATTTGTTTCTGAACTCTGGTCAACCATGGCCCGCAGCCTAGGTGTCTCAATTCACCGCACAACCACGTACAACCCGCAGGCTAATGGGTTATGCAAACATTTTTATAGGTCGTTAAAAGCGGCTCTGAGGGCTTCACTGACGGATGCAAATTGGGTAGACAGGCTACCATGGGTTTTATTGGGGTTACGTTCTGCACCTAAAGAGGATCTGGAAGCATCCCCGGCAGAACTCATTTTTGCACAACCGCTCCGGCTGCCTGGGGAGTTTCTGCCAGATAATCCTGCGCCGGGCAGCTCCCCATCTCAGCTGCTGCAGCATTGCATAGACTCAAGCACGCTGCCGGGTCCTGCCCACCACAGTTTTCCGCGCGTTTTTGTGCCTAAAGCTTTGAAAAACGCAGAGTTTGTGTTTGTCAGACACGACGCCCACCGCCCCCCACTGAGCCCACCTTATGATGGACCGTTTAGAGTGCTGGAAACAGGGGATAATCATTTTTTGCTAGATTTGGGGGGTAGGAGGGAGAAAATTGGCATAGACAGACTCAAACCTGCTTTAGTTGTGGCTGACGAGCAAGTGCTGTTGGCGAGGGCCCCTCGGCGTGGAAGACCCCCACGGGGCGCTTCCCAGAGAAAAGATTCTCCAGAGCACCCACACGGACAGTCATAAAGTTTTCACCCTCAGACATCAGCCCCCCAGCATGGCAGCGCCACGGTGGCAGCAAATCCTGGCTACAGCAGATACGGCAGAAGACTGAAGCCCAAGCAGCATGCGGACTGATGTTGATTGTTCTACGGCATGTGGACTGATGTTAATGGTTTTATCACAGAATGTGGACTGTTACTCTCTTGTCCTATCTAAGTTGCTGGGGGGGGGGGGGGGTGGCAACCTGGGGAGTGCATAATGGTTTACCACCTTAGACAGGAACAAAGAATGCAAAGTTAACCTTTTGTGTGTGAGAAGTTTCTGTCTATGCTCCTTGTGTGAGTCATGTAATAAACCGCCTGAACCAAATCAGCCTCATTATTTACACGCTCCACAATATATATATATATATATATATATATATACTGTATATATATACGGTATATAGTGTGTGTGTGTGTGTGTGTGTATATATATATATATATCTCACATCACTGAAGAGAGAGAAACTGAATTTCAATTCTCCTGTATGTCCTGTATATAATTCAAGAAATCTCTGTCTGTCACGATCATAGGACTCCCTAAAAGATCATAGGACTCGCCATCAAAGATCAAAGGTAGGCATCACTGAACGAGTGCTGACATGCTTGCTTACACCTGCTTTCTACGGGAATGCAGAAATACTTGCTTATACTTGGTTTCTCCTGGCATGCACGGGCATGCACAGGTATGTACTAGTATAGTAGTATTGACAAATAAAATCTTTGAATCTTGAATCATTTCCACAAGGTCCCAATCGTGGTCCCTAAACACAGCCATGCCAACCCAGACTGTGCACTGTTTCCCCAGCAGCAAACCATGGATCACCAGTGACCTGAAAGCACTTCTTAACAAGAAGAAGAGGGCTTTTAGGTCTGGAGACAGGGAGGAACTAATTAACTAACCTGCACTTATATAGCGCTTTTCTAGTCACAAAAACCACTCAAAGCGCTTTCACTAGTACTAACCCTCTATTCTAAGGGCCTATAGGAAACAGATATCTAGGGACAATTTAGAACAGCCAATTAACCTAACATGCATGTCTTTGGATTGTGAGAGGAAACCGGAGCCCCCGGAGTAAACCCACACAGCACAGGGAGAACATGCAAATTCCACACAGAAAGGTTCCAACCCCTGCCAGCCTGGGGATTCGAACCAGGAACCTTCTAGCTGTAAGGCAACAGTGCTAACCTCTGCACCACCGTGCTGCCCTGAGGAGAGTGCAGCATGAATTGAGAGAGATGCTGAGGATGTGTAGAGACAACTACAGGAGGAAGTTGGAGGATAAACTCCAGCAGAAAAATATGAGAGAGATGTGGTCTGGAATTCAATTCAATTCAATTCAATTCAATTCAACTTTATTTATATAGCGCCATTTCACAACAACAGTCATCTCATAGCACTATCAACTGTAGGGAGGACCCCCACAGTTGCAGAAAGACCCCAGCAATCAGGCGATCCCCTGTGAGCAAGCACTTGGCGACGGTGGAGAGGAAAAACTCCCTTTTAACAGGAAGAAACCTCCAGCAGAACCAGGCTCAGGGAGGGGCAGTCATCTGCTGCGACTGGCTGGGGGGTGAGGGGATAGAGAAGAAGAAAAGAACAGACATGTAGAGAGCAAACAGCACGATGGGGACTCAATCTATGGGAGAGAACAAACAAATGTTAATGACCAGCAAAAAAAAATATTTCATAGAGAGTGAGGAAAGGAGTGAGGCCCAGTGCATTACTGGAGGTCCCCCGGCTGACTAAACCTATTAGCAGCATAACTAAGGGAGGGTTCAGAAACACATGATCCCTCCCTAATTGTAGGCTATATCAAAAAGGTAGGTTTTAGCCCTATTCTTAAAAACAGAGATCGAGTCTGACTCCCGAATCCAGATTGGCAGCTGATTCCACAGGAGAGGAGCTTGATAACTGAAGGCTCTGCCTCCCATTGTACTTTTGGAGATTCTAGGTATTACAAGTAAACCTGCATTTTGGGAGCATAGTGCTCTGTTAGGATGATACGGTAGTATCAGATCTTTTAAATAAAAAGGAGCCTGATTGTTTAGAGCTTTGTAAGTAAGAAGAAGGATTTTAAACTTAATTCTAAACTCTATGGGAAGCCAATGAAGGGAGGCCAGAACCGGAGAGATATGATCTCTCTTTCTAGTACCTGTTAAAACTCTTGCTGCAGCATTTTGGATCAGCTGAAGACTTTTTAAAGATGTTTTAGGACAGCCTGATAATAAAGAATAACAATAATCTAATCTCGAGCTAACAAAAGCGTGGATCAGCTTCTCAGCATCACTCTGAGACAAGATGCTCCTAATCTTGGCAATATTACGCAAATGATAGAAGGCAGTCTTAGAAACAAATTTAATATGTGAATTGAAGGACAAATCCTGATCAAAAATAACTCCAAGGTTCCTCACAGAGCTATTAAGAGAAAGAGTAACTGCATCCAAACTGAAAGTTTGATTTGGAAAGGAATTTCTAAGGTTTTTTGGACCAACAAGAATGACTTCAGTCTTATCTGAATTTAATAGCAGGAAATTACAAGTCATCCAAACTTTGATTTCCTTAAGACAGGCTTCTAACTTGGCTAATTGATTAGTATCATCTGGCTTCATTGACAGGTATAATTGTGTGTCATCTGCATAACAGTGAAAATGTATACAGTGCTTTCTAATAATGTTGCCTAACGGAAGCATATATAAACTAAAAAGAGTAGGGCCTAGCACAGATCCCTGTGGAACTCCATGACTAAGCTTTGAGCTGAGAGAAAACTCATCATTTACATGAACAAACTGGAACCTATCAGATAAATAAGATCTAAACCACTGCAACGAAGTTCCATTAAGTCCAACATAGTGTTCTAATCTATCAAGTAGAATATTATGATCAATAGTATCAAAAGCTGCACTAAGATCTAAAAGGACAAGTACAGAAACTAGTCCATTATCAGATGCAATGAGGAGGTCGTTAGTGACCTTCGCTAAGGCTGTTTCAGTGCTATGATGGATTCTAAACCCAGATTGAAACTCCTCAAATAAACCATTTCCCTGCAGGTGGTCAAATAATTGCGTAGCAACAACTCTTTCTAAGATTTTTGAAATGAAAGGGAGATTAGAGATTGGTCTATAGTTAGCTAAAGCTCCTGGATCTAGCGTTGGCTTTTTGAGTAAGGGTTTAATTACAGCCGTTTTAAAAGCCTGCGGTACATGGCCTAAAGTTAATGAAGAATTGATTATATGAAGAATAAAGGAATGAAAAACATCACTGGGTGTAAGGGGAGAGACAGACAGCAGGGAGCCATGAGAGAACTGATGAGCTGAATCTGGTTTTTAATAGGTTAAACTCACCATTTGTCACCCCCACAACACAGCCAGACCCCCCCACACCCTCCCCCTCACTCCCCTGTGCAGCACCTCTCTCTCTCCACTGAAGACATCAGCACCAACTCCCATATCACTGTGACTACAGAGCAGGTGAGGAAACAGCTGGAGAGACTTCACCAGCGGAAGACTGCGGGCCCTGATGGCATCTCCACCAGGATCTTGAGGACCTGTGCCAACCAGCTAGCTCTGGTATTGAAACACCTGTACAGCCTGAGCCTGAGTCTGGAGACAGTACCAGTGCTGTGGAAGACGTCCTGCCTGGTTCCTGTGCCCAAGAAGTCGTCTCCATTGGACTTGAATGACTATTGACCAGTTGCCTTCACATCACATGTGATGAAGGTCATGGAGAGACTTGTTTTTGCCCTCCTGAGGCCGCAGGTGAAGATGTGGCTGGACCCACTGCAGTTTGCATATCAGCCCCATTTAGGAGTTGAAGATGCTGTCATCTACCTGCTGCAACAAGCCCATCTTCATTTGGATGGAGGAGGAGACACAGTAAGAATCATGTTCTTTGATTTCTCCAGTGCATTTAACACCATTCATCCACTGCTGCTGGGTGAGAAGCTATGGGTGATGGGGGTTAACAGTTCTGTGATCTCCTGGATTAGTGACTACCTGACAGGCAGGCCACAGGTTGTCCAGCTGGGCAGTGTCTTGTCTGATGTGGTGGTTAGTGATACAGGAGCTCCACAGGGGACTGTGCTTTCTCCTTTTCTCTTCACCGTATACACCAATGGCTTTCAGTACAACACCAAGTCATGCCACCTGCAGAAATTCTCTGATGACTCGGCCGTTGTTGGGTATATAAGAGGGGGAGAGGAGGGGGGTACAGATTTATGGTCTGGTCTGAGCAGAATCACCTGAGGATGAATGTCAGTAAGACCAGAGAGATGGTGATTGACTTTAGGAAGAAGAGAATTTCTTCACAGCCATTGCGGATTAGGGGGGAGGGTGTCGAGGTAGTGGAGGACTACAAATGCTTGGGTGGTTTGATCAGCAGTAGACTGGACTGGAAATCCAATACCGATGCTGCATACAAGAAGGGGATGAGCAGACTCTACTTCCTGAGAAAGCTAAGATCCTTCAACGTGTGCAACAAGATGCTGGAGCTTTTCTACCTGGCCATTGTCACCAGCGCCATCTTCTTTGTTGCTGTCTGTTGGGGTAGCAATATCAGAGTCAGCAACACCAACAGACTTGACAAGATAATCAAGAAGGATGGCTCTGTGATTGGTCTCAGGCTGGACACCTTTGAATCTGCGGTGGACAGGAGGACACTGAACAAGCTGTGATCCATTATAAACAATGCTGATCACCCCCTTCACCACACACTGGACAGACAGCGGAGCACTTTCTCCAGCAGACTGCTACACCTTCACTGCTGAATGGTTAGGTACAGGAAATCTTTCCTGCCACAAGCCATTTCACTGTACAATAACCCACTCTAATGTTGAATTCTGGTCATAACTGCGCTGCCATACTGCACCATACATTATAATTGGTACCTCGTATTCACCCTGCGCCTTATAATCCTTTTCTGTACAGTCAGTACTATCCATTGACTCATAAGGATCATCATCTATTTAACCTAGTAGTAGCTTATGTTGTATATAACGTTATCTAAGCATTTTTACTTTATTTCCCTAGGTAACTCCTTTTTCTATTATGCTGTCTGTATTTCTGTTGGTTGGGTGGTCTGTGTCATGCTGCTGTTATATTGTAATTTCCCAGTTTGGGATCAATAGATTACATCTATCTATCTATCTATCTATTGGTAGAACAAAAGAAATTAAAAGAAAATGATTCATATTTATGAAACCGCACAGGCAGGAGATTGTTATTAGATGTCTTCAACTTGAAGTATTCTGCCACTTGTGAAACCTCACAATACCCACTGAATGTCATAAGCAGAATATACATTTAAGTAGAAAATGCATGCAAAAGATTCTAGTTGATCAAACAACAAAAAGACGACACAATCCACCCTGAATTCCGTTTGTTACTAATATCCAACTGGATGTCAAAATACATTGTATAGTGGGCTCTTTTTTTGCCTAATCAACTCATCTTAGTTTTTATTGTCATTCTTAGACATTTCATGCCGAGCATGAAGAGGAATGAAACGTTTCTTGTGGATGACAGAAAAAAATGATGTAAAAAAGTAACAAGTACAAATATTCAAAATAAAAACAAATAAAAGAAAATCTAGAAAACATTACATAAACAGACATTATATACAGTATATGTGTAGTGGTCTGAGCACTGATTCCAGCCGCGCTCAGGTTGCTCAGTATTTTCCTTATTCCACCATAGTATTCCGGGGTTTGTTATTAGCCCCTTGACGTCGATTGTCGCGAATTCGCATCAATCCGCTTCTGCTCCAAATGCAACCAAAATACCGTCCGTATTCCTCCACTACTGGTTGATGCACTTCCAACACATACCTAGGAACCTTTTGCAAGTATTCGTTTCTCATAGGAACAGTCAGAGACAGAGCACCATCCATTTCCTGATTGCTACGCTCGCCTCGTGCCACATCTGCATTTTCAGAAGACAATCGTGGAAAAATTGTCCAGTCTCAGGTAAGTTGTACTAAGATAAAAATATGTACAGGCTTATTGTGTACTTTTATCACTACCACAAAGGAGTGGAGTACCTATGACGAATATTTTTGAAGATATTAGGCGATTTCGGTGTGATGCTAATTCGCTACATTCAGCCACAATGGATAGTCGGCCACAACGGCCGCAAATAAGGTGCCGTGTTTAGATGGTGCTCAACACTCACACACATTTTCTTTAGAAACTGCCATTCTAAAACTCTACACCATAGTGCACGTGAACAATAAATAACATTGGACATTGGAGCCAGTGGAAACATTGTGCTAAAGCTTGCACAAGTTATCCATAGTAATGTCAACCACCTGCTGTACTTTGACAACTGGTTTTCCTCCTTGAATCTGTTTGTTGCTCTTGCAAACAAGGGGATACCAGCCCTTGGGACCGTGCAGCAAAATTGTCCGCATGGGTGCAGTTTCAGTGCAGACTCAGAGATGAAGAAGAAGGGAAGAGGGACATTTGAAGAGCAGCAAGCCGTGGTGGATAACTTGGACATTAGAGCAGTCAAGTGGTTTGACAACAGCAGCGTGATTGTTGCCAGCACTTTTGCCAGCGCCCAGCCCGTTTCCATGATACAAAGATGGATAGATGGATAGATGGATAGAAAACTGAAAAGGAACGTGTCTGTGGAATGCCCAAGCATCATCAGCCTTTATAACAAGTTCATGGGTGGCGTTGATGCTCTTGATGCAATGATCGCCTACTACCGCATCCACATCAGGTCCAAAAAATACTACCACCGGTTGTTTTTTCACTTTGTGGATATGGTAATAGTGAACAGCTGGTTGTTGTATGGGCGTGATCGTGAGTCACTAGGTGTACTCAGAAAGAAGCAGAAGGATTTGCTGGAATTCAGATCATCCATCGCACAGGCCCTCTGCATGGAAGGGAAGGACCTGACGGAGAAGAAAAGGGGGCAGCCTTCATCTGACATTGAACGGCAGTTTGAGAGGAAGAAACGTCGAGGTCCAGCCAAGGCCATTCCTGCACAGGAAGTCCGCACAGATGCTGTGGGACACTGGCCAGAGGTGGAAAATGGGCGGCAACGCTGCAAACTTCCACAATGCAAGGGCCAGACTGTGTACAAATGTGCAAAGTGCAACATTCATCTGTCCCTCAACAAAAACCACAACTGCTTTCGGGAATTCCACAAATAAACTGAAGCAATGCACACTCTTCACATTGAAAGGACAGTCAAACTGAGTGAGAGGAAAGAGGTATTTCCAGCAGGTTTTTGTTCTTGTTCATTGCTTGTGTTTTGTGTTTATAATGTGTTTTTTATAGTTATTTGTAGTGGTTTATGATAGTTTGGCAGTCATGAGAGTTGAAAATACTGAAAATAACTTTGTTGCATAAATAAAAGACTCTTCATACTTGAGATGGGAACAGGTGCTTTTTTACCATTTTTTACCATAGATGCCTGTTGTCGCTAATTTGCATCATACCTAAAATTATATCTATTTTATGTGCTATAGTCAAATTAACTTTCTCAACTTAATTTAGCATCTACTTGAAAACAAAAACACAAGTGATTTTTTTTTTTTCATAATTGGAAATAAATTCAGGCGTCAAGGGGTTAGGGCCACTCAGGAGCTTTTATTATGACAGCGGCACGGCCGCACTTCCGGCTGTCAAAGCCGAGTCAGCGCCGTGACAACTGTTTGTCATTTTTATTAATTACTTTACCTCTTTTCTGATTTGTTTGTGCTCGGTATTTAAGGGAGCAGCTGAGGCTCACTCCTCGCTGCGACCTACACTGTCATACGCCTTTGTGATGATGGACTGAAGCTCCTGTTGCCGAGTCCAGTCTTTCCCTGTGTCTTGGACTTTTCGCTGCATGCCTTAGTAAGTGTCTTTGTACAGCGCAGGCTCCGTCCTCGCTGCCCCTCCTCGTTTATCTTCTGAGTTTAGTATTTTGTGTGTCTATACATGTTCGTGTTTTGCCCCACATGGCTGTTTTTTTTGTCATCTTGTCTTCATGTATAATAAACAAGCAAACTTACTGATTGGCGTCTGGCGTCTCACTATTGCCCTGCAAGGGGCATTCATAACAGTATGCTGTATTCCAAAGTGAATTATAGGTAAAATAGTAGAAAAACACTGGCTGTGTGCCAGTACAGAGAAGGGTTTAGCCCATTAACAGTCTTATTTATTATCAAGGTCAGGCAGAGGGCTGATATTACTGAAGCTTTTAAAGCTCAACATAATCAAATAAAAACATTACAGATGGGCTTTTCCCACTCAGCTTAATACACTGCTCCATTTTCTCTAAAACTACCCTAAATGTTTCAGCATGTTTAATGTCACTCACCACAGCAGATAAACTTAACTTTTGTAAATAAGTAAATGAAAATAAATAACATTGAACGTGTAATTAATCCCAATGTCTCTGCAGGACTTTAAAAGTTGTTTTTCACTGCTTGAAACTGAAGGATCCACATTGTCACACCATGGCCTGTTTATCTTCCTGACACTGAATATACCGTATATAAATCAGCTTCAGAAAACATAAGTTAACATTTAAACTATGCATGATTTTTTTTTAAAATATTATTATTGGAGTAATAATGTGTTGCTACATGACTACAATGAGTTCCAAACTGATTTTATGAAAGAACCTATAGTGAGCAAGTGCACATACCCCACACATGCACATGTCAGACCTTGCTGAACAATGTAATGTATGCCCTCACCTGATGCAAATATAAACCTCGCACATAGCCAAAAGAATTATTGTCTTCTTCAATAGAAAAAAAAGTTCAGATTCAAATCCTTTTAGTTGTTGGCTAACCTTATAGGTTAACCCCTCATTAGATGTACAGTATGTCAAAATCAATTTTGTCCAAGGTGTTGATGAGTTAAAGCGCTTGTATAAATCTGAAGTCAATCTGATCACCAATACCACACACTAGCCATGTCTACATGTGCAAAATTTCTTCAATCTAATTGCAGTTCAGTTCAGAGCTTTACTGTTTACATGGACCCTGAAAACGTTGATCCAATTATGACGTGCGGTTACGTGTGTCACACGTTTGAACGGACTAAATCATTTTGACATGAGCAAAATTGCCTGACATTCCGGAAATAGTAGAAGAAGAAGCAACTTCCAATGTAAACAAACCCCGCTTTGTGTCTTTCTCTTTTTGAAATGGACCTGTATTGTGTTATCCAGACTGTACTTTTGCTTCTGCTGGTCTCCGTAATGAAGCTGCAAGCCCAGCAGTATATACCTCTTCATATGGCGAACAGAGGGAGACAGCAGGACGATACGGACCAGTTCTATTTTACTCCTACCATGTCTTCTGCTAGCTGCTGTAAGGGCGGAAATACGTCACGTCGATGCGTGGCTGACGTACAGACATGCGCAGTAAACATATTTCTTACCCAAACTTCAGAATAAGTGTTTATTTGCACACCAATTGGATCAACAATTGGCATAACCCACCCGTCTCGATCGGAAGGAAATTTTGATCCAAAAGAGTGTGATCGGGTCAGAATATTCAGATTGGCGTGTTTTTTCCCTTCCTCTCTCTTTTGATCCGTCTTTTTTTTTCACCCCACTTATATCACGGACACACAGATCGTCCTAAATGTCTCCTGAGCCGGTGGACGGAGCCACTGTTTATAGCAGGATACGATACAGCAGAGAACAGCTGCTAGCATTCAACCGCCACCCGGTCCCATTGGAAAAACTCGACATACCGAGAGAACTGAGGCGAAAACGCCGCGGCTGCCGGGCTGGAGTAAGGCGGAGGACAAAAAATATAAGGTACAGACCCTCCCTTCCATCTGTTGTCATGGGAAATGTACGGTCGATACTGGGAAAGTTAGATGAGCTAGCGGCTATCTCCCGTTACGATAGCACATACCGGGAGTGCTCTCTCCTTTTGTTTACTGAGACGTGGCTAACTGAACTAGCAGCAGATGCTAACATTGAGCTGGAGGGTTTTCACATGATACGAGCTGACCGAACACCAGACAGTGGCAAGGCTAGGGGCGGTGGAGTGATAATGTATGTTAACAACAACTGGTGCAGACCGGGACATATCACTGTTAAACAACGACACTGCAGCAAAGACATTGAGTTGCTAGCTGTTAGCATGAGGCCTACATATCTCCCGAGAGAACACTCACACGTGATCTGCATTGTTGTTTATGCAAATCCGACGGCGAACGCTGGGACAGCACGTGACGTCATCCATTCAGTAACCAGCAGGCTGCAGACAGAACACCCAGATGCTCTTCTCCTCATCTCAGGCGATTTCAACCATGTTTCACTGTCTCCCATTCTACCCACGTTCACCCAGTATGTCACATGCCACACTAGAGACAATAAAACACTGGATTTATTCTACGCAAACACTAAGTAGGCGTACACCTCATCACAACTCCCCCCACTCGGGAGATCGGATCACAACTTGGTTCATCTCCGGCCGGTGTACAAACCCCTAGTGCACAGACAACCTCCGGCCATGCACACTGTGGAGTTATGGTCTGAGGAGACAATGGACACCCTAAAGGGCTGTTTTGAAGCCACCGCCTGGAAGCAGCTCTGCGATCCACATGGTGAGGACATCGATGGCCTCATTCACACCTTCACGGGCTACCTCAGCTTCTGTGTGGACAAATCCGTTCCCACCAAGACCATACGGCGTCACTCAAACAACAAACCCTGGATCAACCCTGAGATAAAAACACTTCTGAGAGAGAAGAAGAGGATCTTCAGGTCAGGGAACAGGGAGATGCTGAAGTCCGTACAGAGGGAGCTGAGGAGAAAGATCAGAGAAGGCAAGGACAGCTTCAGGAACAAGATGGAGGACAAGCTGCAACAGAGCGACATCAGCGGGGTCTGGAGAAACCTCAAAACCATCTCGGGGCTCCAGAATACCTCCCCCCAGGCCACAGGGGGCAGGGAGTGGGCGAACAACCTGAATCTGTTTTTCAATAGATTTGACCAACCGCCATCCCCCCTGACTGCACAACAACCACTGCTGCCTCTAAAGAAATCAAGTCCTGCTGCCCACTCCCCACTCCACCAACACCCCCCCACTCCCAACACACAGCCCCCCATCCTGACCCTGACCAGGACCCAGGTGAGGACGGAGCTGAGGAAGATCAAGGCGAGGAAGGCGCCGGGACCGGACGGCATCAGCGCAAAGCTCCTCAAGTCCTGTGCAGACCAGCTGTGTGGGATTGTGACGTATATCTTCAACATGAGCCTGAAACTGGGGAGGGTACCACAGCTGTGGAAAACATCTTGTGTGGTACCTGTACCAAAAACTTCCCACCCCAAAGACCTGAACAGCTACAGACCGGTGGCCTTGACGTCCCACTTGATGAAGACCCTGGAGAGACTGCTCCTTGCTCACCTCCGCCCCCTGGTGGAACCAGCGATGGATCCACTCCAGTTCGCCTACCAGCATGGCATTGGGGTGGAGGATGCGGTGATCTTCCTCCTTCACCGTTCTCTGTCCCACCTGGAGAAGCCCGGGAATATGGTGAGGATCATGTTCTTTGACTTCTCCAGTGCTTTCAACACCATCCAACCAATGATCCTGAAGGACAAGCTGCTGCGCGCAGGGGTGGACCAGCACCTGTCATCATGGATCCTGGACTACCTCACGAACCGGCCTCAGTTTGTGAGAACCCGGGACTGTGTGTCCGACACGATCATCAGTAGCACGGGGGCCCCCCAGGGAACGGTGCTGGCTCCCTTCCTGTTCACTCTTTATACTGCGGACTTCTCACACAACACAACACACTGCCATCTACAGAAGTTCTCTGATGGCTCTGCGATCGTTGGCCTCATCTCCAATGGAGATGAAGCTGAGTACAGAGGGCTTATCCAGGACTTCGTGGACTGGTGCCATCGGAACTGCCTCCAGATCAACGCGAGGAAAACTAAGGAGCTGGTGGTGGACTGCCACAGGCATGGGCAGCCCCTCACAGTACCAGTAAATATACAGGGAACAGACATCGAGATGGTGACATCCTATAAGTACCTGGGTATTCATCTGAACAATAAACTAGACTGGTCACACAATACTGATGCACTCTACAAGAAGGGACAGCGCAGGCTGTTCCTGCTGAGGAGACTCAGGTCTTTTGGTGTACAAGGGGCGCTGCTGAAGTCATTCTATGACACGGTGGTGGCATCAGCCATCACTTTTGGAGTGGTCTGCTGGGGCAGTGGCATTACTGCAGCCGATAGGAAGAGACTGAACAAACTGATTAAGAAAGCTAGCTCTGTCCTGGGGCAGCGCCTTGATCCGATGGAGGAGATAGGAGAGAGAAGGACGGTGGCTAAACTGTCATCTCTGCTGGAGTCCGAGTTCCACCCTATGCAGGACATACTGAATGCACTGAGGAGCTCATTTAGCAGCAGACTACATCATCCCAGGTGCACAACCGAGAGGTTTCGTAGGTCCTTCCTACCAACGGCTGTCAGACTGTACAACCTAAGCAGGGCTGCTCGCAGAGATAGCAAAAAGACGTAACAAACTAATAGTTTTTTGAATGCAAAAGATGCAATAGACTTACACAATGGTCCCCTCCGGCATACAACTAGGAACATACCGGTCGCTATGGAGGGTGAGAATATGTATGGGCACATAATCATACCATGTAGGATAACTAAGTAGACGGTTATGCTGTTTCATTCCATCTAGCAACAATGCTCTGCACTGTGTGTGTTTATATATTTACATATTTATTCCATCTAGCTACAATGCTCAGCACTGGGTGTGTTTATATATTTATATATCTACATATTATTCCATCTAGCTACATTGCTCCGCACTGTGTGTGTTTATATACTTGCATATTTATTCCACCTAGCTGCAATGCTCCGTACTGTGGGTGTTTATATATTTACATATTTATTCCATCTAGCTACAATGCTCTGCACGGTGTGTTCATATATTCATATATTTATTCCATCCAGCTACAATGCTCTGCACTGTGTGTCTGTGTGTGTGTGTATATATATATATTTTATAGTAATACGTACATATGTATATTAGCTGCTCTTGCTTGCTTGTTTTTTTCTTGCCTTCTGATTGTTGCTCTGAGTGTTGCTATCCCTGTGCTGTTGCAATCCTGGAATTTCCCCGTTGTGGGACTAATAAAGGCTTATCTTATCTTATCTTATCTTTACATGAAGCATTTTTATTCTGATCAGGCTTTTAATCCGGTTACTTGTGTCCATGTAAACATGGCTACTGAAACCAAAGCACAGGTAACAGAGTCACTGTATAAAACTCATCACATAACCATCACATGTGACTTTTATATCAACTTGCTGTTGAGTAAAGCAAAGAAAATTCATTTATAACATGATCCACATGGCAATTCAGTGTTTTTCCTTTCATAAATTACAAAAATAAATGCTGAAATCTAAAAAAGGCATTATGTACCAACTGACATTTGCAACACAGAGATGCATCAAGATACATTGTGAATCATTTTGCATTTGAATCATTAATGGCTGAATCATAACTGAATGGAATCATGAGACCACTGAAGATCCACACCTCTAATTTCTACCATGAGATTAATAGTTTGTCCCTGCTACTTTTTTCAGCCAATGAGCCACTGAACCTGGTGCAGTTCTGCCCCTCCCCAAGGTTAACATTTTCATCCCAAGAGCCTGGGGTAGCCCTTTTTTTCTGCTGAATTATAGTCAAGTTAAAAGACAACAGTTTAAAAGCGTCAAGGCTCGGGTGTAATTGCCTTGCAGATCATTGTGTATGGAACCATGATGTCAAAATGACATCACGGGGCACCTCAGCCTTTTATAGTTTCACTAGGAATGTTTTGGGCTCACTTCACTTTTCACTTTTAAATAACAGTTATTTTATATATTATTTCCAGTGAGTAAACTGAAAATAAGGACATTTCTTTTCATTTTATGTATTTTCATTGCACAGAAATGTTCATTTTTGCTTTATAAAAAACCTGATCAATTTTAAGAAATATTCTGTTGTTTTTAATATAAAAACCAAAACATATCTGCAAAAGTAAATCTGTCAACATCATGTAACACTAGTATAATTATGAACCTATGTACATACAGATGCTTAGATGTTATTAAAAATGGGAGAGAAAAACATTCACACACCAGGTTGCAAAAATTAACAGGTGCGTGACCAGCCGGACCAACACAAAAGCGTGAAGCAGGCCAGTTTTGTCATGCAATGCTGCAACAATCAGTACAAAAAATGTGACTATAAATCAGACATGAAACGGACATTGCCCCTCTTTTATCAAACTTTCATAAGACAGAAAATAAATAGATATGAACACCTGAAATAACACTGTTGTTGTCAACTCAAAGTTTATTTCTGTAGCATATTTACAAACCACCTCAGTTGACCAAAGTGCTGTAGAAATACCAAAGAACATGCAATCATGCCAGAGAAAGTCTATGAAATTAGAGAAGTTTGTCTTTCTGCCGTCTTCCATCCCACCATGCCGTAAATGCCAGGGGCAAGGCAGGGGTGTGGTATTCAAATGAGGGTCATTTCCAGCTTCCAGGTTTATCGTTGACTGACCGATCATATGATGAGATTGGGCTCATTTCATAAATGGCATGTGGACCTTGTCATACGATCACTTCTGCACCATAATGTGTGAGGGTCATTGTGTTTCCAGATAATTTCATATGTTTATTATGATTTTAAACTGTGCTAAGAGAAAACTTCTTTAAGCTCTATTCCATTATTACCTCAATTTTCTCAACCACTTTTCTTAACTAAGCTTCCAATATTTTTATTTCTGGGTTAAATTGCATATTTTCTGTATAGCTCTACATATAATCTAGAGCCTGTAACTATCACATAAATCTATTCTGGTTGTTTTAGTTGGCTGTACTTGAGGCTTCCCCAATCTTGTCTGGAACGTTTGAGCATTACGGACCCTCTAACTTTGCTAGAGTCAAAAACTGTCCTTCTGAGGTTCAGTGATGTTCCTCTCTGTGTGTGTGTGGCTGTGTGCACACAAGTGTGTCTCATCTTCAGCCTCTGGCATGGTCAGGTCCAATTTCTATCACAGTGCTCTCTGAACAGGCTAAGAAAAGGGTTTGGTCTGCCTCTGCAATGCACAAGTCATCCAACCTTTCACTTATGAGTCTATATTTCCCATATTGTTAGACCTACAGATCCATCTGTCCATTGGTTTATCCATCACAAGTCCTTTGTGCTGTAAACCATCTCCAGATGTGCTTTCAGACACTGCCTGCTCTGCACTTACTCGTAATCCCCTGTATCACTATAGTCCCCCTCATGGTTACCCTGCTCATCATTCTCATCTGATTTCACAGATGTATGTAGCCTGCATCTTAACATGCTAGCTCTCATCCAGTGGTATGAGCTTAAATTTTATCAGGATTGTTCTGGGAGGAGCTCACGTGTCAATGGGCTGTGATGATTAAAATAGATTTCAGTCAGATGACTAAATAGCAATGCACTGTCCTGTTTCACCACTGAGGTAATCCTCTGACTGGAGCACACACCCTCTTTTTCAACACATCTGTGCGTCTGCACTGAAGAAATACACACTGATGTAATATAAGCAATTTTATAAAGTCAGCAAAACTTTGGTGTTCACAAAGCTGTACAAGTGCAGATTTTAATAAGTTGTAAGAGTTCTGTTAGCATATGTTAATATTTATCTCAGTCTGCCCTCAAGACACAATAAATGAGAATAGCTGAACACTGCTAGTCAGTTTAAAGCAGCAACCTCATGCTATCAGTCAGTGTGAAAGTTGATAATGTTGTGGATTTTCTGCAAGACATATCTGCTTATGCTGAAGACAATTACAGTGTGTCCAGAAAGTATTCACGGCGCTTCACTTTTTCCACATTTTATGTTACAGCCTTATTCCAAAATTGTTAAATTCATTTTTCCCTCAAAATTCTACACACAATACCCCATAATAACAATGTGAAAAAAGTTTGCAAATTTATTAAAAATAAAAAAAACTAAGAAATCACATGGACATAAGTATTCACAGCCTTTGCCATGAAGCTCAAAATTGAGTTCAGGTGCTCCTGTTTCCACTAATCATCCTTGAAATGTTTCTACAGCCTAAGTGGAGTCAACCTGTGGTTAATTCAGCTGATTGGACATGATTTGGAAAGGCACACACCTGTCTATATAAGGTTCCACAGTTGACAGTGCATGTCAGAGCACAAACCAAGCATGAAGTCAAAGGAATTGTCTGTAGACCTCTGAGACAGGATTGTCTCGAGGCACAAATCTGAGGAAGGGTACAGAAAAATTTCTGCTGCTTTGAAGGTCCCAATGAACACAGTGGCCTCCATCATCCATAAATGGAAGAAGTTCAGAACCACCAGGACTCTTCCTACAGCTGGCTGGCCATCTTGAGCATGAAGGAGAAGGGCCTTAGTAAGGGAGGTGACCAAGAACCCGATGGTCCCTCTGTCAGAGCTCCAGTGTTTCTCTGTGGAGAGAGGAGAACCTTCCAGAAGGACAACAATCTCTGCAGTAATCCACTAATCGGGCCTCTATGGTAGAGTGGCCAGACGGAAGCCACTCCTTAGTACAAGGCACATGGCAGCCCACCTGGAGTTTGCCAAAAGGCACCTGAAGGACTCTCAGACCATGAGAAACAAAATTTTGCGGTCTGATGAGACAAAGCTTGAACTCTTTAATGTGAATGCCAGGCATCATGTTTGGAGGAAACCAGGCAGTCATATGTGCCCTTCTGAGGTGAAAGAGAGGACCCAATCACGTAGTGAGAAGAGAACATAATTTATTGTCAAAACAATATAAAGCTGCATGGCAGGATAAACCTTAACCATGGGCAGCCTGGGCAAATAATAGTAAGCTGTGCCAGACAAAGTGGTTAAGTAGTTAGCAGTACACCATTGTGGCAGCAATAGTGGGGGAAAAGGCCAGGCGGGCCAACACAAACACCTTCCCCCCCGCACAGTCCAAACACAAAACCCAGTTTGTGGGGGCAACCCAAAGTCCAAGGCCCCAAAACAAAACAAGGTATGTTGGGTGGTCTCCCAAAGTTCAAGGACCACCAGACGGATGAACACGGCGCCTCGGGTGGCCTACCAAAGTCCACGGGCCACCAGAAGGGAGAAAACACGCAGGCCTTTTGCTCTGAAAATAATACACAAGCATTTCGCTTTGAAAACAACACAGGATCCCTTTGTTCTGAAAATGACACACGAGCCCTTTGCTCTGAAAATGACACACGAGCCCTTCGCTCGGAAAATAACACACAAGCCCTTTGCTCTGAAAATATCACCATGGGCGCACTTTGCTCTCAAGGTAACATGAGAGCCCCTTGAACAGAGGACAAAAACACAGAAGCATCATACTCAGGGGAAAATGACATGAAAACTTTACCCTCAGAAACTTTAATTTCTGGAGAAGACAACATGGAATCTGTGAGCTCAGCAGATGGTAACAGTGGAGCTCTTTGCACAGAAATTAACATAGAAGTCTCTTGCTCTGGAGGCCAGGGACAGCACCTGCAGAGTTCCTATCCTAGGAACACCCGGTGGTGGTGCGCTGACCTCCAAAATGGCAGATGGAGGTGCACCGATCCCTGGAGGATACGGCTGGAGAGCGCTGACCTCAGGAGAACATGCCCTGGAATCCCTTTCCATTGCAGTCACCTTGGACAGGGAAGAAAGGCAGGGAATAAGTGAGGCGTCACCACAATTGCCAGGAGCTAGGCAATATTGATGTTAAAAAAGTAAAGTACTTGCCTGAGCTTCTGGGCCACTGCTGCTGGGGTGACTGCCTCTGGATGAGCCACAGGAAGCACAGCATGCACCTCGGGCAGAACAGAAATGGGAACAGCTGTAGGTGTGACATGTGCTTCAGGGACAGCGGGAGCCGTTGTGTGCATCTCGGGGACAACAGAAGCCGCTGTGTGCACCTTGGAGACAGCAGGAGCTGTTATGTGCACCTCGGGGATGGCTGAAGCTGTTGCTTGCATCTCAGGGACAGCCAGAGCTGTTATACGCACACCGCAAGCAGCTGGAGCCGGTACTGGAGCAGGTAAGTACCGTGGAGCAGGTACTGGAGCTGAGTGGCATTGTGAAGCAGGGACTGGAGCTGGGTGGTGCCGTGGAGCAGGCACTGGAGCTGGGGCATGCACCTTGGAGTCAGCTTGAGCTGTGGTATGCACCGTGGATGGATGTTATACTCTTCTGTAAAAGTGTGTTCAAAATTGGATAGTTAGCACAAAACCATATAAAATTACATCAGAGGATTAAAATCACATGAGATGAGCTATTCCACTACTTATCTTTTTATTGAATCATGCAGAGAATATCACAGCGGTGAGATCTTCGTCCCAGCACAAACTGATCGGGAAGACCCCGAAAAAGAATAGAAAAAGGGCACATATACTGTAGCTCTGCTTCTGGGGCGGTCCCAGCAACCTCACACAATGGCTATCTTCTTGTTGAGCTGGTAAGGACTGCTGTCTCCATTAGATGCCCCCTCCTCTGGAACGGTCTCTGGGAGATGTTTCCTGTTGATACTCCACTGTCTCCTCTCGGTTCCTCTATTGCAACCCTTAACCCAGGTTCATCTTTCTTTTTCTATATGTAAGCAGAAGCAAGTACTTCGTTACTAGGCAATAGAGGGTGTTTGTGTGCAGAGCCGAAAACCCACATCCTGTTATGTTATGTATGTAGCAGTGCAAGATACTTCATGCAGCAAAAAGCACATTGTGTTCCTCTTTTTATCTAATTAACACATTCTAAAGTAAAACATTCTTATCTAACTGAAATATTCTCTCACATGGAGAAGGAGAAATATTTTTTTAGATTTAGTATATTGATCCCCAGAGGGGAAATTGAGGGTATCCACCACCTGGATGGATGAGCAGCCACGCTACGGCGCTATCCCTTAACCATTCACACACACATTCACACCTAGGGCCACTTTAGAGTCTCCAGTTAACCTAACCTGCATGTTTTTGGCATGTGGGAGGAAACCGGAGAAATCCCGGAGTAAGCCCACGCAAACACGGGGAGAACATGCAAACTCCACACAGATCACTGTTGGTTGGGGGCTGGGATCGATCCCACGATCCCCAGGCCAAGGGTAAACTGTGCTGCCGCAGTGCTAACCACTACGCCACCGTGCAGTGGTGGGTGTCATGCCAACACCAGAAAAAATGGCAGCAGAGACAGGCGGAGGAGGCTCAACAGTGATTGGTGTGACTGTAACCTCCGCCTAGTACCGGGCAAGACCCCTCCCCAATAGGTGAAATAAAAGGAAAAAGGTACTTGCCTGACCTACTCTGCCGCTTCTGAGACCACCCCTGGGGATTCCAACAAGGAAACAGATGTGGGCGAGGGCACCAATGTAGAAAGTGGTGGAGCCAGCACTGCAGGCAGGATAACGGGCGAGGTTGCAGACTCTTTCACAGGCTGAATTGCAGGCTTTTTTTTTTTTTTTTTTTTTGTAACTTAGATTTTTATTCATTTTTCATCATATATATTGCATTCAGATCACAGTCTACATTTAAAAACAAAGGAGCTAGAGTAAGAAAGAAAAAAAAAAGGGGGGGGGACAAATGTTGGAGCATCAAGTTTTTAGTTTCCATCTCTTAATTCTTCTGGTTTTTCCAGTGTCTTTGGTTATTCTTTCAATTTCTGTCTCGTTGTTGCACTTTGTAGTGTGTCCATTTCCGCCATTTTTTTCCCATAGTCCTTCTTGCATTCTTTGTCGATATGTTAGTTTTTCCATCATACGTATGTCCTCAACAATGTCAGTCCATTGCTCTTGGTCAGGAAGAACTTCTGATCGCCATTTTTTTGTGATTGTTTTTTTACATGCAATCAGCAAGATTTTAACTAGATATCTGTCCTCAGCCTGTATTACATTGTCTCTTTTAAGATCACATAAGTACATCAGGTTACAGTTCATTGGTATATTATATCCTAATATCCTCTGTATTGTCACATGTATAGATTTCCAGAATGATGAGATTTTGCAGCATTTCCAAAACATATGTGAGTGGTCTGCATTTTGAGCTCCACATCCCCTCCAGCATAAAGATTGGGTATTTGTATATTTTCCTTGAATCTGTGGTGTAATGAAAAAGCGAATCAGGTTTTTCCATCCAAATTCCCTCCATGTCCTTGAATTTGTTGATGTGTGTTGTGCTTTCCATAATTCTTGCCAGCTTTCTTCTGTTATGTTTAAATTTAGCTCATTCTCCCATTTCTCCTTTATATAGTTACTTGAATGATTGTTTGCCATAAGTTTCTGATATACCTTTGAAATAATTCTTATTTTATTTCCTGCATATGAACTTAAAATGAATTGTATAATCTCGCTCACATCTGTTTGGAGGTTATGCCTAATCTTCTTCATATAATAGTCTCTCATCTGCAGATATCTGAAGAATTCCGATCTTTCTAGTTTAAATTTTCTTCTGATGTTTACAAAGCTCCCGAGATCTTTTTTTCCGATATTGCCCCATGCTGTGATTCCCTTGTTCACCAGATTTTTGTATCCCCTATCTTGTTTTGCCGGTTCAAACTGACTGTCAAATGCTACCCATTTCAATAGTTTTATGTCTTCCTTTATATTATACTTTTGCACTATTTTATACCACAGTTCCAAAGTAAATTTAGTGATTGGGTCTACTTGTTTGATTTGCTTATATGCATCTTTATCTCCTATTATGCTTTGTACTGGGAGTCCCTCAATTTCCTTTTCCATTTCTTTCCATTTTGCCTCATATCCTTCGTCGCACCAACATATGATATATCTTATTTGTGCTGAGTAGTAATATTCCTTTAGACTCGGTAGGCCCATGCCTCCTTTCTCTTTTGGTAACTGGAGAGTTTTATATTTCACTCTTGGCTTTTTACCTCCCCAAACAAATCTCGATATCATCCTGTCCCACTTTGAGAACTGGGCACCTGGAATCTCTGTTGGTAGAGCCTGGAAGAGGTAAAGTAATCTAGGTTGTATGCTGATTTTGACTGTCTCAATTTTTGAATTCAGATCCATATTTAAGATTGACCATCTATCAATATCTTTTTTTATTTCTTGTTCCAACCTATCATAGTTTGCTTTATATATTTTGCTTAGGTCTTTAGGTATGTTCACTCCAAGGTATTTTATTTCTTTTTGCTTCCAGTTTAGTTTGATCTTATCAGTTATCTGGTTTAGAGGGTTATAGTGGAATGCCAGTATTTGTGTTTTTGTTATGTTTATCTTGTATCCTGATAATTTTCCAAAATTTTCTATCAAGTTCATCATTTCCATTATTGATTTATCTGGTTGTTCAAGGTAAACTATAATATCGTCTGCAAATAGCCCAATCTTGTGTTCCGCCCCCTTTATTGTTACACCTTTTAATTTCTTATTTTGTCGTATCGCTTGAGCCAATGGTTCTATGAACAGAGCAAACAAGGTGGGCGATAAGCAGCATCCCTGCCTAGTTGATCTTTGTATATTTACTTTGTCTGTTAAGCTACCGTTTATCTTGATTCTTGCCGCAGGTTCTTGATACAGCGTCCTTATGCATTGTACTGATTTTTCGTTAAATCCAAAGCGTTCCAGCACACTATATAGGAATTTCCAGTTAACCCTGTCAAATGCTTTTTCTGCGTCTAAACTCATTATTACTGCGCTTTTCTTTTCTTTATGTATTTGGTTAATTATATGTATTGTTCTCCTGATATTGTCATGTGTTTGGCGTCCCTCTATGAATCCAGTTTGATCATCTTCTATCAATTCCGTCAAGAATGTCTTTATTCGTTTACATATAATTGTTGTGTATATTTTATAATCTACATTTAATAAAGAGATTGGTCTATAGTTTCCACATTGTTCTCTATCTTTCCCTGGCTTTAAAATAACTCCATCCTTCCATGATGGAGGTATTTTGTTGTTGTTCAGCGTCCAATTAAATGACTGTAGGAGTTGTGGCGTGAGTTCTTCTATAAACAGTTTATAAAACTCAGATGGGTATCCATCACTACCTGGTGATTTACCGTTTTTAAGTGACTTAATCACATCTCTAATCTCTTGTGTTGTTATTTCTGCTGTTAGCTTTTCATTTTGTTGATTTCCTATTGATGGCAAGTCCAATGTGCATAGAAATTTTTTTAATATCTTTAGTATTTGTTTCTTCAGGTTGCGAGTATAGTTCTTGATAGAAATTATGGAATATTTCTTCGATGTTTTCTGGGTTAACTGTGGTTTTATTTGTGATGGGGTCTTTAATCTTATATACATTATTCATTGTTTGTTGTTTTCTTAACCGTTTTGCCAGCAGTTTTGTGGCTTTTGGTCCCGTTTCATAATATTTTTGCTTTAGATATCTATTTTTCCTTTCAATTTCATCTATTTGTGTTTCTTTTATCTTTATTTTTTCTTCTTTAATTTCTTGATATATTTTTGGGTCATTTGTGCTTTGATGTTTACGTTCTAATTCCCTCAGTCTCTCACATTTTTGTTCATATGTTTCCAGTTTAGACTTATTTGCTTTTCCTGTTTCAACAATTAATTTACCTCTTAACACGGCTTTTAGTGCATCCCATAGTATTGTTGGGTCCACTTCTTCATTGTCATTCTCTTGGATATACTCGTTTATGTTTACTTTTATTCTTTCTTTCATTTTCTCATCATTTAACAGTCCTACATTAAGTTTCCATGTTGTTTGTCGTTTTCTGTTGTTTAAATATATTTCCATGTATATAGGATTATGATCTGATATTTCTGCCCCTCCAATCCGACAATTTCTCACCCTGTGTCTGTCACCTTCATTCATAAGGAAGTAATCTATTCTAGAGTGTACTTTATGGACTGCTGAATAATGTGTATAGTCTTTTTCGAGTGGGTGCAGGTCCCTCCATATGTCTACCATACCCATTTCTGTCAGTGAGGTTCTTATGAACTTTGTTACATGTTTTTTTGTCTTCTTAACACTTGTTGTATCAACTTCATGATCCATGACAGCATTTAAGTCTCCTCCACAAATTAGGACTCCTTCACTGTGTGTTGCTATGAGATCAAACAGATGTTGAAAAAAACCCTTGTCACTTTCTGGTGGAGCATAGATGTTCACTAATGTGATCTGCATACCATCTATTCTTCCCTTTATTATTACATACCTGCCTTCTTTATCCTGGATTTCTTGTTCACATTCAAATTGTATTTTATTTGAAATTAGTATCATAACCCCCCTTTTAGTTCCTCCCTTAAATGAACTGTAGTAGGAGTTCTTATAGCCAAATCTCTTTAGTTTCACATGTTCTGTCTTGCTCAAATGTGTCTCTTGCATAAATATAATTTCGGCTTTTTTCTTCTTGAATTTTCTTATTATTCTTTCCCTTTTAACAGGTGAGTTCAGACCATTCACGTTTAGTGTCATTATCTTAAGATTTTTACCCATATTCATGTTTTTCCATTTTTTAAACTTGTGCTCCTAGCCCCTTTAACAACAAAAATAACACATATTTATATAAAAACACGTTAAAAAATCTCGACCTCCGTACTTTGGGCCTTTCTTCTGCCCACTGGTCCCTGTTGGTGGGTGGAGGGAATGTCCTCACAGAGTGAGGGGCCCTCCCTAGACCTGTAGTTACTATCCAAGTAATAGTCATTAGTCTAGAAATGTCCAACAAATATCACTTAAACCTCTCCTAGCTGTCTGTTTCTCTTTTACCTTGTCTTCTTGGCCTTCATTTCTTCTGTGTCTTTCTTAATCTTTGTTACAATCTAGGCTTCCAGTTGAAAGCCTTGCAGTTTTTCCTGGGCCCGCTGCTCCACGTCTCCTCCCGTCTTCTGCCGCTCACTCGCCTCCACTCCGGCTGTCGTGATGCGTTCAGTGCCGCCGGTGCTCCAGCCACTTCCTCCGGAACGCTCACCACAAAGCCTCGCTCCGTCATGTCCCGCGCTGCCTCTCTGGCTGTGTTGTATGTCTTCACGGCGTCCTCCCAATGAATTCTCATCTTCGTTAGCGGCGTTTGGAATCTAATTTTTTTCTCTTTCAGCGTTTTCTTAATGTTGGCATATTTCTTTCGCTGCTGCACAATTTCTGTCGGGTAGTCATGATCAAAGAATATCTGCTTGTCGCCAATTCGTATCTTTTTTTTCCACGCTTGTGTCAGGATTCTTTCCTTTACATCATATTTCAGAAAGTTTACCACAACTGACCTGGGTGGAGAGTTTGGTTTCGGGTTCTGTGCCGAGGCTCTGTGCGCTCGTTGAATCTGCAGGTCCGCTTCACCGGGCAGCTCCAGCTCTTTTTTTAAGAACTGATCCATGAATTTCATCATCGAGTTGCCTTCAATGCCCTCCGGAATCCCGAAGATGCGTATATTGCTCCGTCTGGACCTGCTCTCCAGGTTGGTTATTTTCTCCTGCATCCTCTGTGTTTACATCGTCAGGGTCTGCAGCTGCTCGCTTGCCTCGCTCTTCCAATCTTCCAGCTCCGATATTCGGGCCTGTGTTTCTGTCATACACGGCCGCTGAGAGCGCAGCTCCTCCATGTTTTCTGCTAGCTTGCGCTCCATTTCTCTTCGGAGGCCCATAATTTCCTCCTTAATCTCTTTTTTCAGCTCCTCCTTAAGAGCCGCTAAATCCTGTTGTAGCTGCCGCTTGAAGTCTTTCAACTCTTTACCCAAACTGGCGAAGCCAGTGTTCATGTTATCAAGCCTGGCGTCCTCCATTTTCTCTGCTGCAGTCACCTCGTTTTTTTGGGCCTCATGTTCAGCGATTTCTCCTGCGTTGTTGAAGAGGAATTCTTTAATTTTACCCTGCTTTTGTCCTTGTGCCCGGCTCCTTCGTGTTTTCATCCCTTAGTTTATTGATCCGGTTATGTCGAGTTGGCCATTTACCGATGATTTTTAATCCGGCTATTAAGCGTTATGTCTCTCCGCCATCTTCCCGGAAGTCGAATTGCAGGCTTAATGACAGGTGAAGTTTGTGTTGGAGCGGAGGAGGGGTGTGCGGAATCTGTGGAACCCAGGGGACGTGGAATCATTGACACAAGCTTCTGGCATGCAGGGACTAGCGAGTGGCGAGGAGGCACAATGGCACACGGAGCCAGGGACACTGTTTCATCATCACAAACTCCGGTGTCTCAATTAAATTCCACACCAGCCCAGGATATGTTGTACTGAGGTTGGAGATGGTGACTAGTAGCCCTGCCCGCTCAGGGTAGTTCCGTAGACTGGGATGCACCTCCACTATCCCAGTTGTTGCATCTAGGCTCTCCAGGGCTTCCTCTGGAGTGCAGGAGGCGCAAGCTTCCAAGACAAAGTCCTGGATAAACTGGGCTGCCCAAAGGTCATCCACACTGGGACCGCCGGCTACTGACCTCCCTTTGCCCTTCAGCCTCCTCCTTCTCCTGTCTCTTCCACTCGCTGGGTCCAGAGTTGGTGGTGATCTTCTATCATAGGTGCCCCTCGGGGGCGAAGGACAGCACCCAATCGCGTAGTGAGAAGAGAACATAATTTACTGCCAAAACAATGTAAAGCTGCATGGCAGGATAAACAGAAAAGGAACCTTAACCATGGGCAGCCTGGGCAAGTAATAGTAAGCTGTGCCAGACAAAGTGGCTAAGCAGCTAACAATACACCGTTGTGGCAGTATTAGTAAACTAAACAGTAGATCGCCCAAATGAGGGTGTGGCGAGAACTGAACATATAGAGCAGCCAGTGATTACTACAATCAGACACAGCCGTGAATAATTAACAACAAAAATGGAACTAATCACAGGAAATCAAGGTGCTGTCACAATGAGTAATACAAGGAGACGATTAAGACAGGATAATGGTGATAATGCACAGAAAACCATAACCAAAGGTGAGGGCACAGTGATAATAATGACAACTGAGAGAAAGCATAACTTAAAGAGTGGGACATGATTGCACACATGTTCCCCCATGATAGGCACCGCTCATCACCAGGCCAATACCATCCCTACAGCGAAGCATGGTGGTGGCAGCATCATGCAGTGGGGATGCTTTTCATTGGCAGGAACTGGGAGACTAGTCAGGATAGAAGGAAAGATGAATGCAGCAATGTACAGAGACATCCTGGATGAAAACCTGCTCCAGAGTGCTCTTGACCTAAGACTGGGGCGAAGGTTCATCTTTCAGCCTGACAACAACCCTGAGCACACAGCCAAGATATCAAAGGAGTGGCTTCAGGACAACTCTGTGAATGTCCTTGAGTGGCCCAGCCAGAGCCCAGACTTGAATCCAATTGAACATCTCTGGGGAAATCTGAAAATGGCGGTGCACTGACGCTTCCCTTCCAACCTGATGGAGCTTGAGAGGTGCTGTAAAGAGGAATGGGCTAAGATAGATGTGCCAAGCTTGTGGCATCATATTGAAAAAGATTTGAGGCTGTAATTGCTGCCAAAGGTGCGTCAACAAAGTATTGAGCAAAGGCTGTGAATACTTATGTACCTGTGATTTCTTAGCTTTTTTATTTTATTTTTAATAAATTTGCAAAAATCTCAAAAAAAAAAAATTCAAGTTGTCATTATGGGGTATTGTGTGTAGAATTTTGATGAAAAAATGAATTTAATCCATTTTGGAATCAGGTTGTAACATAACAAAATGTGGACAAGGTGAAGCACTGTGAATACTTTCCGGATTCACTGTATAAACTCACCAGCCACTTTAACAGGTACACATCACTTTTACTGGGTTGGGTCCTTTATTGTCTTCAGAACTGCCTTAATTCTTCATGACATAGTTTCAGCAAGGTGCTGGAAACATTGCTCAGAAATACATATTGGTCCATATTGGTATGCTAACATCATACATTTGTTGTAGATTTGTTGGTTGCAAATCCATGATCCTCCACGCATGCATTCATTCTTTCATGTTACAACAGATTCTGACCCTGCCATTTCAGTGTTGCAGCAAAAATGGTCAAATTCTGGCGAGCCTGTGAATTGTAGTCTCAGTTTTCTGTTCTTAGCTGACGGAGTGGCTTCAGTTGAGGTCTTCTGCTGCTGTAGGCCATCTGCTTCAAGGGTGAGTGATGAGTGATCATTTGAGTTACTGTTGCCTTTCTGTCAGCTCAAGCCAGTTTGGCTATTCTCCTCTGGCACTGACAAGGCATTTGGGCACTGAGAACTGCTGCTGACTGGATATTTTGCCTTTTTCAGACAGTTCCCACTTGAAAATCCAAGTAGATTAGCAGTTTCTGAAATATTCAGACCAGCCTCCCTGACACTAACAACCATCCCACATTCAAAGTCAGTTAAAAAAAAAACAGTTACTAACCTAAGTCTACTTTTTTAATTTAACAGTATTTTATTGCAAATCAGTTGATGTAATTTTTTGAAAATATAACCCTCCAAACCATCAACAAACTGTACTCTGCTTTCAAGCTTACCTCAGCATTTTTTGCAGTGCAGTGGACTTTTTTCCCTGAGATTAGTGGTTTTTTGTACTGAAGTGAGAGAGAGCCAAATGTGAATTGAAAATTGTTTTGATTCGAAAATTGATTCTGAATCGAATTGTGACCCCAAAAATCAGAATCGAATTGAATCGTGTGACATCTAAAGATTCACAGCCCTAATAAATATAGCATCCCTTCTGATTCTGCAGATTATGGTTTTATATGCTTTTCCTTGCATACCAAGTAGGCTAAATAGCAAATTTAACTGTTGCTCAACATTGCTTGCATCTGCATGGAATCTTTTTTATGCATGTTAATAAAGAAAAAGGACTGTGTTCGAGCCCAGAGAGCTCAGACACTCCTCACCAAACAAAAATCTATTCAACATTGGTTTTTGCCGGGAGGCAATGTGTGCCCATTACTGGCTGCATTGACCACATGAGCAGAGCAGGTCAGGCGATATTTTCCATTAGGAGCGTGGAGTTGTTTTGTGTGGAGCAGCTTTGGAGTTAAGGGCGAAAGCTTTTAGAGCCCGCCAAACACTTAGAAGGGATTTATTGTTCCCAAGGCACACAAATGCTCTAGATAGGGCTATCGGGGATAAACTCTTAACATAAAGGAGGAGAGCTAGACATTATATAAAGCAGAAATGAGTTCAAAAGGGCTTTAGTTTCTGTGTTCAAATACTCTGTATTTATATTCTCATTTCAAACCTATTCATTCTTTAAACTCTTAGCCATTAAAAGGTCCTATACTGTAATTACACTTATGTACCATATTGTAAGATTTTTTTTTTCACCATTAAAATTCATTGTGAGTGAGTAGTGGCATTGGTTCTTGTACCAAACATACCAACAAAAGGCTACAAAGTATGACTCAGTAAGCTCCTCCAAGAAACTTTTAATGGCTTTAAAACATTAAAAGTTGAACACTGACGTCAACTGAATATTATCACCCACTTGACTAGTCAATGTGACGCTATAATATGAATTGTTCAGGAATAATATTGCTCATCAAGAGATTTTTCTGGGCAATCACAACTCAGTCTACTCACTTTCGTCAATAACTCCATAAAGGCTTAGTTTTCAAATAAATATTTGTACAGATTTATGCTGTCAGGCTCTAGAAAGATATTTAATGATACCAGATGATGAACTGGCATTTTCAGCAAATGCAAAAATGTAATCTTATCTTGCCTGACATCTGCTTTGTCTGTCTGCTGCTGCTTCTGATTATTTCTCTGTTGAATGAGCAGCAGTGACAAGATTGTCCCAAGCTGAACAGATCTGAATCACAAATGAATAGGTCTCATGCAAGAACTGTTAGTAACTGGAAGATTTGTTTGTAAACATGACGTACGATCAATTTAATGACCATGTGGGATTCACCAATCTGTTAGTACCTTGAAATGTAGTACAGGTGCTTACAAAATTTGCGAGTGGTCCAGACCAGTTTTAAGAGTTTTGTGTAAATACTTTGCTGTTTTTCTAACATTAGTTTTTACTAAATAACTTTATATTTTATTTGTCTGAATCACATATAATAGTTTAAGTTCTATTTAGTTGTCAAGATTTTATACATTGATTCAAGTTATAAATAAAATTAAAATAATTAAAAACAATATCGTTCCATCAATGGCCCACCAGATGCAACATATAAGACTAAATGTTGTCGTGGCAACACACGACTTTGATATGCTGGAGAACAATGTAGCGGGGTTGATTGGTAAATGATTTATCAACTGTTAGAATACAAACCAAATAGGATATCTTTCTGTTTTTTACTGCTTCCACATTAAGTGTGGGCTTCACCTCCGGGTTAGAGGTCCGGGCAGGATCCATTTTGGAACATGATTTTGAGGAAAGAGTAGTCTTTATTTTCATATAACATTATATTGTGAAAATGTAACAAAAGTCATTTTTACAGCATTTTTACACAAATTTTCAGTCCAAAATGTTGAAATGAGTCATACTGCTCTGCAAAGTGGGACACAGTTGTAGTACAGTGTGCCTAGATGGCACACCTGACCTGACAGTGTGCTGCACTCACCTGTGTCTGTCAAGGTGGGTAACACAGGGCTCAAACGCAGGCAGGAATACAGTGCAAAAATGATGATTTTTTTTTACCAAAAACTGTGACAAAAGAAGTAGCAGCACGGGGCTGAAAACACAAAACCAAACTGGGCTGACAGACTCACAGGGAACATGGTAGAAACAATGATGACACCACACCTGACATGGACTGAGACGCAAATACAGTATGTATGTTGGTTGTTCTAAATTGTCCCTAGATATGTCTCCTATAGGCCCTTAGAATAGAGGGTTAGTACTAGTGAAGTGCTTTGAGTGGTCTTTGAGACTAGAAAAGCGCTATATAAGTACAGATCCTTATCCCCTTATCCCTTATGTAGACAGAGAAGTAATCAAGATGATGCATGACAGGTGGGAAACAATCATGGGTAACGAAGAAGCACATGACAGGCAGGGCTAAACAGACAGAGCACACGGGACCAAAAATACAAATGATGGCAAGGACATGGCTGAACTCATGTTCTGAAGATAACAGAAAAACAAATATGAACATAAAGTGAGGGCATGAGCACAGTCATGTCCAAACATTTACAGTACCCCCCCTCTAAAGGGTCGGATATCAGATGACCCATATAGCGTAACATCAACAAAAATGAAATAAAGTGCAGGCATGAGAATGCTTAAGAGACAGCCTTCAGAGATCAGCCAAAAGAACATGCAGATCCACAAGGGAAATGAGTAGAAAACTGATAATGATATGAAAAATATTCCATGAAACATAGTACGGTTACACTAGAAATTATACAACCCCCATTGCAAATTGCTTATCTTCAAAAGCAAACATTTCTTGTAAATACTTAACGTCTTTTCTGTATGTTCATTCTTCTGTGTCATGGTCTGCCCTCTGGACAGACGTGGGTGTGCAGACAGGCTCAGGTGCAATAATGATTTAATGAACAAAAACTAAATTCTTCTTCTTCTTTTAGATCTGATTGGCGGTTGGCAACCAGCTTACAGGTGCATTACCGACACGTACTTCACTCTATATCGTCACTCTGTCTGGTCAGAAGCATCAAAAGCAAAACAAAGCAGTGCATGGGTTGAGAGCTAAACTAACCTAAACAAAGCAGGTTAACACTAGACTAACTTGCCAAACACAAAGTCTTGGCAAAGCAGGAAAACTAAAGGTGCCTTCATACCAGACGCGAACAGGTGGCGCAAATCCATACAAAGTGAATGGAAAGAGGCGGGTACACGCAAAATCGTGCATTCACTTCCAAGGGAATGTGCAAGCTTTGAGATTCTGCCGTCACCGGATAAAAGTATTGCCATTGCAGAGTAAACTGGTTTTAAAATGAGACTGCCACTCACCTGGAAACAGGAGGGCCAGGAGCCTTTCAGTTAAATCGGGATGTGACAGTTATTTACCCATGGATTCCTGCCACAGACATGCTAACAAGGCTAGCAAGCTAGCAATGGAAACACTCATCATCTTATAAAGTTTTGGAGACAGGGACAACTTTTTCAGGTGAGTCCTCCGTCGGATAATGTAAACCTAAAGCATGACATTATTTTGGGGATTTCCACAGTAGGTTGAACACTACTGCAGAAGTTATAAAGGCAACTTCGCCTGTCTGCATCTCACTCAGACTGTGAATTCATGTCTGTTTGCGTGTTTACATTGTTATAATCACACCGCATGAAAAATTTGCCCATTTGCGTTTGATGTGAAGGCACCTTTACAGAGAACACGGCAGGGACGTAACAGGGTGTAATGACGCAATAGCCTCTCAAAGAACACTGAATGGAGACTCACACAAATAGGGGAACTCATAATTGGGAGACACAGAACAGCTGGGAGGGTAATCAGGGCAGAACGGGAGCACACTGGAGACAATAGGTAAGCAAGCACACACTCACAGGCAGGGACACACAGACATGACAATGAACATGCAGGGCACAATACAGATGGGCAGTGGCAAAACATAACTGTGAACATAATCATAATAGTTAAGAACCAATAAAGACATTAGGGACCAATGGGGATGATACAACATGACTGAAGATGCAGGACAAAAATACTACACAGTAAAAATAAACAGAGATGACAAAATCATTCTATATACAGTATATTTCAAGAAATCTCTGTCTGTCTGTCTGTCTGTCTGTCTGTGTGTCACGATCATAGGACTTTGTGTTGCCATGATAACCATGTCAAAGATCAAAGGCAGGCTTCACTGAACGAGTGGTGACGTCAAAGGTCACAGGCAGGTTTCATAGGACTCGCTATGACATCAAAGATCAAAGGCAGGCATCACTGAACGAGTGGTGACGTCAAAGATCAAAGACAGAGTTCATCATGGTTACTGTTGCCATGGTAACCATGTCAAAGATCAAAGGCAGGCATGCAGCAGAAATGCTTGCTTACACTTGCTTTCTACAAGCATGCAGAAATACTTGCTTATACTTGGTTTCTACGGGCATGCACAGGTATGCAGTAGTATAATTAAATACAAAAAGGCAACCATAAGACACAGACACCAGGAAATGGGGAAGACATGACAGGACAGGGAAGGATCTGGGAACATGGGCACTTAATAATAATCAGGATAATAATAATAATGCAGTGAAAAGCAAAACTAAATGAACATAAAGCGTGGGCACGGTCCTAGCCGTGCCCTTGATCGTGACATTCTGTTTCTTTTGTTATAAATTTGCAGTTTTTTCTCCACTTATAAATTTGTAACTTTCTTGTAAATTTGCAAATGTTTCCTTGTGATTTTGTAACAGCTTTTTTTACATAATTTGCAACATTTTTCCTCCAAAATTTGAGTGTTAATTTTCTACTTTTTTCTTGTGAATAATTAAAGTTGTTTAATACATTTGCATCTTTTACTATCAGTTTGCACTTTTTCCCTCATATATTAGCAGTTTTCTTTTTTTCTTTTGTCCCTTTCATAGAATGGTGACTTTCTTGTAAATCTGCAAAACCTTTTCCTTATGTTCTGTCACTGTTTTTAACCATAAATTTGCATTATTTTTTTTTTCAGAAATTTACAGCTCTTCTTTTTTTTCCTAGTAAGTTTACAACTCTTTTTTTGTTTTTGGTCACAGCCACTTTAAATCATTTTAACTATTTGCAAAAGGCTGAATATTTGCAAAATTTGAAGAATAGCAATAGAGGCCAAATAATATCAAGTAATACATTTTAAATGGTGCAGTGTAATGCACAGGAGCAAGTTAATTTTAGGCACTTAGCACTAAAGGTAAAGTCATAAGCGTCCACATTCTGACATTAATGCAACAAAGATATTATAGTTGGCAATATCCAAAATTGATCAACTTCAACACAATATGCAGAGTATTAAACTTCCATCTGGTCAAAAGGAGAGAGACAAACCTTCAAAATAAGTTGATGACATCAACAACAAAAAAAGCCCTCACCGGGTGGGTGGTGGAGGTACGAGGCCAGGTGGGTCAAAACCAACTCATTAACCCCCACAGAGTCCAAACTCCAACACACAGTCTTGTGGGCCCACCGCAAGTCCAAAGCCCCAAAAAAGGTTGGGTGGTCTGGCAGCGTCCCAAGACCACAAAAAGGCCCGATACAGAGCATCGGGTGGCCTACCCAAGTCCATAGGCCACCAGACAGAGGAACTCGGCACGTCGGGTGGCCTACCAAAGTCCAAGGGCCACCAGATGGATGGACATGGTCCTGTGGGGGCGTTGACCTCAGAAGCCTTTAGCACAGGAGCTAACATAGGAACTTTCTGCTCAAGAAATGACATAGGAGCCTTAACCTCAGGAAATAAAGACATGGAGATCTTGAACTCAGGAGCTGACAATATGAAATCTTTAGACTCAGGAGATGACAATATGGAACTCTTAAGTTGGGAGCTAATAACATGGAACTCTTAAACTCTGGAGATGATAATATGGAAACTTTAAAGTCTGGAAATGACCACCCAGAACTTCCGAACTTAGGGGATGGCATGGGAGCCTCTTGCTCAGAAGAAAACAAAGCAGGAGCTCTTTGCTCTGGGGATAACAATATAGGAGCTTTTTGTTCAGAAGAAAACAATATGGGAGTTCCAAATTCAGAAGATAACATTGGGGTCTCTTGCTCAGGAGCTAATAACAGAAGTGTTTCTACCTCTGGAGAGAGTACCTAAGGGGCCTTTGGCGCAGGGGCTAACAGCCGCTGAGAAGTGGCAACCCCAGACGGCGAAGGTGGAGCAGATTGCTCGGATGGCCCAGGTGGAACGGACTGCTCGACTTCTTGGATGACGGATGAAGGTTCCCTTTCCTCTTGGATGACGGGTGGAGCAGACTGCTCGACCTCTTGCACAATGGATGGGGCGGACTGCCCGACCTCTGGAATGATGGGTAGAGGTCCCCTGATGTCTTGGACAATGGGTGGAGCGGACTGTTCAACCTTTTGGATGATGAATGGAGTAGACTGCTCAACCTCTTGGACAATGGGTGGAGGTCCCCTGACCTCTGGAACGACGAGTGGAGTGGGCTGTTCAACCTCTTGGATGATGGGTGGAGTGGATTGCCTGACCTCTTGGACAATAGGTGGGGCAGACTGCCTGACCTCTGGAATGATGGGTGGAGGTCCCTTGACTTATTGGACAGCAGGTGGAGCGGACTGCTCAACCTCTTGGAGTGGACTGCTTCATCTCTTGGATGACAGGTTGAGCAGACTGCTCGACCTTGTGGACAATGGATGGAGGTCCCCTGACCTCTGGAACAATGAGTGGAGTGGGCTGCTTGACCTCTTGGATAATGGGTGGAGTGGACTGCTCGACCTCTTGGATGATGGGTGGAGTGGACTGCTGGACCTTTGGATGACAGGTGGAGGTCCCCTGATCTCTGGAATGATGGGTGGAGGCATGCCGGATGGCCCAGGTTGAGCAGACTGCTCCGACAGCCCAGGTGGACCCGTGGCATGCACCTCCATCCCAGATGCAGACACCTCAGACATGGAGGGAGAAACACAGGTTGGTGCAATGTCCAAACCAAAACAACAAGTAGAAAAGCTCGGCAGGGAGAGCTCAGAAGCAGATGGAAGCTACAACTGGGTCTCCCGGCAACAGAAACCCTCGTGGGAACCTTGAGTGAAGAACCTGGAAGGTGGGCGGAGTGATGCTTCTTCGGTGCCCGCTTCCCTGCTAGCCCTTTTGATGGCAGCTGGTCCTCACATGCCGGGAATAACACCTCCGGAGCGAGTCAGGGCTTATGTTCCAGCAAGATGTCAGTTTGTGCAAGTACCGCCTGCCTCCGTTCCTCCTGCTCCAACACATCCTCCATTGTGGCTGACAGAACAGAGGTGGCAGACAGTGTAGAAGTGATGGGGAAGGCAGGAGGCAACACACTAGAGGCAGGAGTTGGGGTCACTGGCCCAGAGCCAAGTTGGATTGAGTAAAGCGAAGGGCCAGTTTATATCAGCTCATCGCTCATCTGAGTGATGCGGCGGGAGCGAAGCTTGGACAACTCAGGACATTTTAACAGGGCCGGTAAACAGAGGACCGCTCTTGCTTCCACTAAGTCCGTGTTCATCTCCCACCGGTTAGACTGACCCAGAGCCTGGTCCAAAAGGTGAAATGCCCGGCTGAGATTCTCCTCCATGGAACTCTGGCTAGGCCCATTCCTCCTGCTGGTCTTTCCCGCTGAGTCCTTTCTTGGTGGCGTCATTCTGTCAAGGTGGGTAACACAGGGCTCAAACAAAGGCAGGAGTACAGTGCAAAAACAATGATTTATTGACCAAAAACTGTGACGAAAGAAGTAGCAGCATGGGGATGAAAACACAAAACCAAACCGGGCTGACAAACTGACAGGAAACCCAGTAGAAACAGTGATGATGCCACACATGACACAGACTGAGACACACATATGTAGACAGGGGAGTAATCAAGATAATGCATGACAGGTGGGAAACAATCAAGGGTAATGGAGAAGCACATGACAGATGGGGTTAAACAGACAGAGCACACCGGGACCAAAAATACAAATGATAATCGCAGCATCATCAACCATCCGATGCAATGAAAAATGCACAAGATAGGTGAAGAAGAGAGTGCAGGCAGGGTAGAGTGGGTGGAGATGAGTGTCAGCAGTCATTTGCGACAGAAGAATAACAGCTAGAGTGAAAGGGAAGATTTATAAGACAATAGTGAGACCTGCTATGATGCCTGGTTTGGAGAATATGGCAAAAAGGCGGGTGGAGCAGAGGTGGTAGAGTAAAGATGCTAAGATTCTCATTGGGAGTGGTATTAGAAATGAGTATATCAGACGGACAGGTCAGGTTGTTGGAAACAAAGTAAGACAGGCAAGGCTGAGATGGTTTGCACATGTGCGGAGGAGGGATAGTGGATATAATGAACAAAGGATGTTGAAGATGGAGCTGGCAGGCAAGAGGAAAAGAGGAAGACCACAGAGGAGATTCATGGATATAGTGAAGGAGGATATGGAGAGGGTTGGCGTTACACAGGAAGATGCAAGGGATAGGGTGAAATGGAGGCAGATGATCTGCTGTGGCGACCCCTAAAGGGAGCAGCTGAAAGCAGGAGAAGATTTAATTTCTGATTCAACTTCATTGTCATCCCATGCCTTATGTTTTTTGAGTCTGCACATTTTGTCACAAAAGAAGCAAGTATCCTTTTGGAACACCCCCCCCCCCCCCCGATATTTCAGGGGTATCTTACTAGTCTTACTGTCATCTTCAGTTTTTGGAAGTGAAGATGCCCACTTCTTAGCTCTCACAAGTTTTGTGTTGTTGGATTGGAACCTGCAGCTGTAGTGATATTTTGCCCTGTATCTTAGTGTTTCCTCTATCTCATTACCTTCATCCAATCTGGACGGGTCAATGCTCATGCATTTACTTCAAAGCATGAAATTTTGGCATGTTCATAGCCAAATTGCTGTAGTCATCATTATCTCTGTTTGTGGGATTTCCCTCTGACTGCTGAAACAGAGGTACTACTTCTACAACTATGACCCTACAGTCATTCATTCATTTTCAGCTACTTAATCCTTTTCAGGTCACGGGGGACTGGACTATCCCAACATCTTCTGGCGAGAGGCAAGGTACACCCTGGATAGATCGCCAGTCTATCACAGGGCCAACACAGATGACAACCATTTACGTTCATATTCATATTGTTACAACCCCAGTGGTGAAGGAAGATTAACCTGTGTTTCTCCTCAGATCTTGATTCCCCTGACTCAGTCATTGGCTCTCCACAGCCCACACCTGCATCCTGTTAGCCAATCAGTGTTCTTCCCCTGACTATAAACGGCCAGAGAAGCAGAAGATCTTTCTTCCATCTTTGACTTGGGTTGCCACACACCACCAGCCTTGTAGTTTCTGCTGCCATTACAGACATTGATAGTTTTGAAGCCTTTGGTATGTCTCTGTATGTTTCAAAGGTTCACCTGTAAAACTGTAGTGAACTTGATTCATTTTTAGGTAATCAGACTGTCTGTTAAGCTGTATTTGCTCTCCATCTTGCCTGAGAAAGGTGTAGGGGAGAGCTGCCATTTTCTTGGAACCATTTTACTCTTGTTTATTTTGCGGATCAGGGAGTCGCTTGTCAGGGTTTGTACTTTTTCTTTTAACCTAAGTTTTAGGTAACAATCTGTCATGGGCAGTGAGAGCGCACTCCTCCGATCCTGCCTCACATTCATCAAATCATCACTGCACCTGAGGCAGAAGACACACCTGTGCCCGCTCATCAGCCAGCATACTTAAGGAGGCTCTCTGCGCATTCAGTGCTGGCTTGTCTGGGTATACTGCCCACTATTTGACAAGCAAGTTACAGGTATCGACACGTCGTCTTACCTTGTTTCTCCTCTTTCCTCAGGTTGCTGCCACTGTGCAGGTGTGTCTCCAGGACTGCACGTGCTCTCCTGCCACATCTCACAATCCTTCAGCTTCTTACTCCACCCAGTCAGGCACCATCAGCTCATCTCCCCCACACCCTACTGGTTCATCTATACCTCGCTGGGTCCCTGCCGGTTCTCCCTTGATTCTTAAGTAAGTGGCATTTTGGCTCGCCCATTTCCCTTTACTCCATTCCTCGGCTCACGGCTCTCGTCTTCTCTCTACCGGGCAATTCCTCTGGTGAGTGACTGTTTCTTCAGCTGTGCGCTTGTGTTTTTGCAATTTAATAAACTTTCAAACGTGCCCCTTTGTGTGGTTACATCCTGTACTGTGGCATTGTGCACGTGAGCTGTCAAGCTTAATTAATCATGACACAATCTTTTGTTTCTAGCTCTGGGGTGTTTTTTTTGTTTTTTTGTTTTTTTGTTTTTTTGGCCTTGGTTCTCCCTGAAGTCAATTTTGCTTTCTTTTATTCTGGTAATAAACCATTTAACCTAGATCACCTCTCTTATCATTTTGTCACCTGGTTTATGTTACTCCCTTTTATCCCTAGACAGCCACTGGGGTCATAACATAAGTAGGGACTCATCGGGGATTACAATTTCCCACCCCCAGGTGATAAGGTTTTGAGTTAACTGATCGTTGGTGTGGTTGGCAACGGAGGTAAGCATGGCAGCTGGTTTTGACTTGCAAACTTTTTTGAACAATCCTTCTTGAAGGAGTTAAATGCTTGTTAAAAGGAAGCTTTACTGGTTATTGCAACACACTTTAATTTAAAGGTCACAAAGCAAATGGTCAAAAAGGAAATTAAAGAAAAGGTCTCAAAGAGATTGGTGGATTAAGGTTTCCTCAGCATGTCTGGCTCACCAGCCTTTTCAGTTTTTCCTGACAGATCTCCTGATTCCCAGCTGAAGCCTGCTGTGTCAATCAGGGAGGAGGAAGCACAAGCTGCTGGAACTCAAACTCAGGTTGGACATGCAAACACTACACCACTCCATAGTCCACCATAATCTCCTGGATCAAACGAGGCAATGCTTAAGGTACATTTGGCACAAATACAGTAAGACACCCAAGAGAAAACCCAAGCCCATCAGTTTGAGCTTTGGAAACTGGAACTAGAGGTTGATATTGAAAAGGTCCTCAAACTTAAAAGGCTGGAATTAAAACTGCAAGCTGAAAAGGAAATAAGGCTTCTTCAGCTAGAGTTGCAGGCCCAGGTTTCTAAGTTTCAATCTCAACCTAGTGCTACTATCCCAAGTCCATCAATCACTGCTCCAGGTCTTTCATCAGACTCAACTGCACATGTTCCTAGTGATGCCATCTCTGGCTCAAGCGCTTTCAATGTAAGCAAACAAATTGTGCTCGTGCCCACCTTTTGTGGGTCTGAAGTTGATACCTATTTCACCATCTGTGAACATGTAGCTGCTCTGTTGCAGTGGCCTAAGGAATACTGAGGCATTGGACTTTGGGATTCATAGGGTGGGGGTACTGTTTTTCCAGGAACCACTGCAGGGAAGGGCCCTCAAAAAGCCTTTAATGAAAAGGGTTTATTTGTATTGCATTTTTTCCATCCATCCATCCATCCATCCATCTTCTACTGTTTTTATGGGGATCCAGCTCACTGAGGAAGCAGTCCAACCAGAGAAATGGTAAATAGCGTTTACTTATATAGCGCTTTTCTTCTCATCTAGGGTGACCAAAGCGCTTTACAGATCCTGAAATCCACCCATTCACATACACATTCACACACTGATGGCGGCAGAGCCGCCGTACGCACAGGCGCTAACCAGGCCGCCAGGAGCAACTGGGGGTTCAGTGTCTTGCTCAAGGACACTTCGACAAGTGGACAGCAGACAGAGTGGGAATCGAACCCATGACCCTCCGATCAGTAGTCGGTCACACTACACCTGCGCCACTGCCGCCCAGAGAAGCCCAGACTTCCTTCCCCCAGACACCCCCTCCACCTCTTCACATAGTCTTTCCAGCATGTCTTGGGTCTGCCCTGGGGTCTCCTCTCAGTGGGACCTGTTCAAAACACCTCAAGTGGGAGGCGTCCAGGAGACATCCTAATTAGATGCCCAAACCACCTCAACTGGTGGATGGATGTTCTCTGAGGCCCCTACCACCATATTAAAAAGGTGCAATGGTTTAGTCCACACCTGCACCCGGTCGATTCAGCTGCATTATGTATACAGTGATCCGACAGTCAGAGGAGGAGGAGGAGGAAAGAAAGTCATGTCCTTCTTCAAGAAAGGGAAATCAGGCTACCAAAAAAGACGAAAGAAAGGAGAGGGGGAGAAAATTAAGACAGGGGAAGCAGCTGCTTACTCATTTCTTCGAGAAGAGAGGTGAGCAGCACAACTGAACTAACAGCTAATATGAGCAGCAGTTGTCTCAGAGTGAAGTCAGCATGTTACCGCTTTATTTTGACAACATAGAATAATTATTCATCATCAATCATAAATTCATCAGCATCAAAGTTATTGCTGCCAGTCATTTAACAATGAGATTGAACAATGAACCTCGCAGAAAAAACTGTTCAACTTTGTATTTATATTTTAGCCCTTTCCCAGTTATTGATTATGACATATTTAGTATCAATGGATTCCTTGTACTCTCAGGATTGTGAAGATGTCACTGTCATCACATCTTAAAAACTAAATAGACTTCGAGACTTCCGGGAAGATGGCGGAGAGACATAACACTTAAACAAAGAGCTCTCCCTAGCCGGATTAAAAATCATCGGTAAATGGCCAACTCGACATAAACGAATCAATAAACTAAGGGATGAAAACACGAAGGAACCGGGCACAAGGACAAAAACAGGGTAAAATTGAAGAATTCCTCTCCAACAACGCAGGAAAAACCGCTGTACGCAAAGCCCAAAAAAACGAGATGTCCACAGCAGAGAAAATGGAGGACACCAGACTCGACAACATGAACGCTGGCATCGCCAGTTTGGGTGAAGAGTTGAGAGAATTCAAGCGACAGCTACAACAGGATTTAGCGGCTCTTAAGGAGGAACTGAAAAAAGAAATTAAGGAGGAAATCATGGACCTCCGAAGAGAAATGGAGCGTAAATTAACGGAAAACATGGAGGAGCTGCGCTCCCAGCGGGCGTGTATGACAGAAGCGCAGACCCGAATTTCGGAACTAGAAGATTGGAAAAGCGAGGCAAACGAACAACTACAGACCCTGACGACGCAAACGCAGAGGATGCAGGAGAAAATAAACGACTTGGAGAGCAGATCCCGACGAAGCAATATGCGCATCTTTGGAATTCCGGAGGGCATTGAAGGCAACTCGATGACAAAATTCATGGATCAGTTCTTAAAAAAAGAACTGGAAATACCCGGAGAAACGGATCTGCAGATTCAACGGGCGCACAGAACACCGGCACAGAACCCGAAAACAAACTCTCCACCCAGGTCAGTTGTGGTAAACTTTGTGAAATATGACATAAAGGAAAGAATCCTGACGCAAGCATGGAAAAAAAAGATACGAATCGGCGACAAACAGGTATTTTTTGACCATGACTACCCGACAGAAATCGTGCAGCAGCGGAAGAAATATGCCAATATTAAAAAAACGCTGAAAGAGAAAAAAATTAGATTCCAAACGCCGCTAACGAAAATGACGATTCATTGGGAGGAAGGCACAAGAACCTACAACACGGCCGAAGAGGCAGCGCGGGATATGATGGAGCGGGGCCTTGAGGTGAGCGTGCCGAAGGAGACGGCTGGAGCAGCGGCGGCCCTGAACGCACCACGACAGACGGAGTGGAGACGAGTGAACGGCGGAAGAAGGGGGAGAGACGTAGAGCAGCGGGCCCAGGACAAGCTACAAGGCTTTCAACTGAAAGCCTAGATCATAACAAAGATTAAGAAAGGCACAGAAGAAATGAAGGCCAAGAAGACAAGGTAAAAGAGAAACAGACAGCTAGGAGAGGTTTAAGTGATATTTGTTGGACATTTCTAGACTTATGACTATTACTTTGATAGTAATTAGAAGTCTAGGGAAGGCCCTTCACTCTGTGAAGACAAACCCCCCACCCACCAACAGGGACCAGTGGGCAGAAGAAAGGCCCAAAGTACGGAGGTCGAGTTTTTTTAATGTGTTTTTATATAAATATGTGTTATTTTTGTTGTTAAAGGGGCTAGGAGCACAAGTTAAAAAAATGGAAAAACATGAATATGGGTAAAAATCTTAAGATAATGACACTAAACGTGAATGGTCTGAACTCACCTGTTAAAAGGGAAAGAATAATAAGAAAATTCAAGAAGGAAAAAGCTGAAATTATATTTATGCAAGAGACACATTTGAGCAAGGCAGAACATGTGAAACTAAAGAGATTTGGCTATAAGAACTCCTACTACAGTTCATTTAAGGGAGGAGCAAAAAGGGGGGTTATGATACTAATCTCAAACAAAATACAATTTGAAAGTGAACAGGAAATCCAGGATAAAGAAGGCAGGTATGTAATAATAAAGGGAAGAATAGATGGTATGCAGATCACATTAGTGAACATCTATGCCCCACCAGAAAGTGACAAGGGTTTTTTTCAACATCTGTTTGATCTCATAGCAACACACAGTGAAGGAGTCCTAATTTGTGGAGGAGACTTAAATGCTGTCATGGATCATGAAGTTGACACAACAAGTGTTAAGAAGACAAAAAAACATGTAACAAAGTTCATAAGAACCTCACTGGCAGAAATGGGTATGGTAGACATATGGAGGGACCTACACCCACTCGAAAAAGACTATACACATTATTCAGCAGCCCATAAAGTACACTCTAGAATAGATTACTTCCTTATGAATGAAGGTGACAGACACAGGGTGAGAAATTGTTGGATTGGAGGGGCAGAAATATCAGATCATAATCCTATATACATGGAAATATATTTAAACAATAGAAAACGACAAACAACATGGAAACTTAACGTAGGACTGTTAAATGATGAGAAAATGAAAGAAAGAATAAAAATAAACATAAACGAATATATCCAAGAGAATGACAATGAAGAAGTGGACCCAACAATACTATGGGACGCACTAAAAGCCGTGTTAAGGGGTAAATTAATTGTTGAAACAGGAAAAGCAAATAAGACTAAACTGGAAGCGTATGAACAAAGATGTGAGAGACTGAGGGAATTAGAACGTAAACATCAAAGCACAAATGATCCAAAAATATATCAAGAAATTAAAGAAGAAAAAACAAAGATAAAAGAAACACAAATGGATGAAATTGAAAGGAAAAATAGATATCTAAAGCAAAAATATTATGAAACGGGGCCAAAAGCCACAAAACTGCTGGCAAAACGGTTAAGAAAACAACAAACAATGAATAATGTATACAACATTAAAGACCCCACCACAAATAAAACCACAGTTAACCCAGAAAACATCGAAGAAATTTTCCATAATTTCTACCAAGAACTATACTCGCAACCTGAAGAAACAAATACTAAAGATATCAAAAAATTTCTAGACACATTGGACTTGCCATCAATAGGAAATCAACAAAATGAAAAACTAACAGCAGAAATAACAACACAAGAGATCAGAGATGTGATTAAGTCACTTAAAAACGGTAAATCACCAGGTAGTGATGGATACCCATCTGAGTTTTATAAACTGTTTATAGAAGAACTCACGCCACAACTCCTAAAGTCATTTAATTGGACGCTGAACAACAACAAAATACCTCCAACATGGAACGAAGCAATCATTTCAGTTATTTTAAAACCAGGGAAAGATAAAGAACAATGCGGAAACTATAGACCAATCTCTTTATTAAATGTAGATTATAAAATATACACAACAATTATATGTAAACGAATAAAGACATTCTTGACGGAATTGATAGAAGATGATCAAACTGGATTCATAGAGGGACGCCAAACACATGACAATATCAGGAGAACAATACATATAATTAACCAAATACATAAAGAAAAGAAAAGCGCAGTAATAATGAGTTTAGACGCAGAAAAAGCATTTGACAGGGTTAACTGGAAATTCCTATATAGTGTACTGGAGCGCTTTGGATTTAACGAAAAATCAGTACAATGCATAAGGACGCTATATCAAGAACCTGTGGCAAGAATCAAGATAAACGGTAGCTTAACAGACAAAGTAAATATACAAAGATCAACTAGGCAGGGATGCTGCTTATCGCCCACCTTGTTTGCTCTGTTCATAGAACCATTGGCTCAAGCGATATGACAAAATAAGAAATTAAAAGGTGTAACAATAAAGGGGGCGGAACACAAGATTGGGCTATTTGCAGACGATATTATAGTTTACCTTGAACAACCAGATAAATCAATAATGGAAATGATGAACTTGATAGAAAATTTTGGAAAATTATCAGGATACAAGATAAACATAACAAAAACACAAATACTGACATTCCACTATAACCCTCTAAACCAGATAACTGATAAGATCAAACTAAATTGGAAGCAAAAAGAAATAAAATACCTTGGAGTGAACATACCTAAAGACCTAAGCAAAATATATAAAGCAAACTATGATAGGTTGGAACAAGAAATAAAAAAAGATATTGATAGATGGTCAATCTTAAATATGGATCTGAATTCAAAAATTGAGACAGTCAAAATCAGCATACAACCTAGATTACTTTACCTCTTCCAGGCTATACCAACAGAGATTCCAGATGCCCAATTCTCAAAGTGGGACAGGATGATATCGAGATTTGTTTGGGGAGGTAAAAAACCAAGAGTGAAATATAAAACCCTCCAATTACCAAAAGAGAAAGGAGGCATGGGCCTACCGAGTCTAAAGGAATATTACTACTCAGCACAAATAAGATATATCATATGTTGGTGCGACGAGGGATATGAGGCAAAATGGAAAGAAATGGAAAAGGAAATTGAGGGACTCCCAGTACAAAGCATAATAGGGGATAAAGATGCATATAAGCAAATCAAACAAATAGACCCAATCACTAAATTTACTTTAGAACTGTGGTATAAAATAGTACAAAAATATAATATAAGGGAAGACATAAAACTATTGAAATGGGTAGCATTTGACAGTCAGTTTGAACCGGCAAAACAAGATAGGGGATACAAAAATCTGGTGAACAAGGGAATCACAGCATGGGGCAATATCGGAAAAAAAGATCTCGGGAGCTTTGTAAATATCAGGAGAAAATTTAAATTAGAAAGATCGGAATTTTTCAGATATCTGCAGATGAGAGATTACTATATGAAGAAGATTAGGCATAACCTCCAAACAGATGTGAACGAGATTATACAACTTATTTTAAGCTCATATGCAGGAAATAAAATAAGAATTATTTCAAAACTATATCAGAAACTTATGACAAACAATCATACAAGTAACTATATAAAGGAGAAATGGGAGAAAGAGCTCAATTTAAACATAACAGAAGAAAGCTGGCAGGAAATATGGAAACCACAACACACATCAACAAATTCAAGGGCATGGAGGGAATTTGGATGGAAAAACCTGATTCGCTTTTTCATTACACCACAGATTCAAGGAAAATATTCAAATACCCAATCTTTATGCTGGAGGGGATGTGGGGCTCAAAATGCAGACCACTCACATATGTTTTGGAAATGCTACAAAATATCATCATTTTGGAAATCTATGCATGTGACAATACAGAGGATATTAGGATATAATATACCAATGAACTGTAACCTGATGTACTTATGTGATCTTAAAAAAGACAGTGTTATACAGGCTGAGGACAGATATCTAGTTAAAATCTTGTTGATTGCATGTAAAAAAACTATCACAAAAAAATGGCGATCAGAAGTTCTTCCTGACCAAGAACAATGGACTGACATTGTTGAGGACATACGTATGATGGAAAAACTAACATATCGACGAAGAATGCAAGAAGGAATATGGGAGAAAAAATGGCGGAAATGGACACACTACAAAGTGCAACAACGAGGCAGAAATTGAAAGAATAACCAAAGACACTGAAAAAACCAGAAGAATTAAGAGATGGAAACTAAAAACTTGATGCTCCAACATTTGTCCCCCCCCCTTTTATTTTTTATTTTTTATTTTTATTTTGTTTATTTTTTTTTATTTTTCCCTACCCTAACCCCTTTGTTTTTTAAATGTAGAATGTGATCTGAATGCATTATATATGATGAAAAATGAATAAAAATCTAAGTTACAAAAAAAAAAAACTAAATAGACTTCAAAAACTGTAATGTTTATACCAAATGATCTGTCATCATTTTACAGAGGTTTAAAATTGGTCAAATGAAACAGGAGGCAAATATTATAACTTTAAGACCATGGTAAATTATGAATAAGGTAGAGTCTAATTATTATATGACCTAGTGTTGGTGCATTTGACTTAACATACTTACTTACTACTCCTGCGGGGTGAGGGCTGGGTGGCCATCACCATGCGTAGAGCCAATCAGGTTAACCAGTGTGTGCCAACATTGCCGGTTTTGGACCAGCTCCTCTGCATTGTCAACAGCGACTCCAAGCTATCGGAGATCTCTCTCCACCACATCGAACCAGCTGGTGCGTGACTGGCCCCAAGGTCTTTTCCACCCTGAGGCCCTGGGGTTGAACATGAGGATAGCTTTTGTCGGGTGTTCTGGTAGGAGGCGGAAGACATGGCCAAACAAGCGAAAACACCACTGTGTAATAAGGTGGGATGCTGCAGGCTGATGTGTGTGAGCTCGGAGCACATCATTAGAAGTGCGCTGGGGCCGCCTGATGTTCTTGATGGTTCTGAGAGCCCGACTATTAAACCCAACCACTCTCGAGGCCAGAGTCTTATTCAGTGGCCATGTCTCTAACCCATAGAGTAGGATGGAGAGGATTGACGCATTGTATATGCGGAGCTTCATCTTTCAGGAGATTGGACTATGGCACCAGAGAGGTTTCCATAGTGCCTGCAGGGCTGATGCAACAAGGCCACAACTGTGGTTGATCTCTGGTTTCATGTCCCCGTTGTTTGTCACTGTGGAGCCCAGATACACAAAGGAATTGACAAACTCGACGGCATCATTCCAGACCATTGCCGACATGCATTAGTTTAGTCTTCGTCCAGCTCACCTGAAGGCCCAGCTTTGCTGCCTCTTCATGGTAGACAACTATAGCATCTCTCAGCTGACTGTAGGATGGACTGAACAGGATAGTATTCTCAGCATATTCAAGGTCAGCCAGATGGTAGTTGCCAAACTGCATGCCAGGGACCCACTCGCAGACCTTGAACATCAGATAGTTTATGACACAATGTAATGTAATGTACTTTATTTATATAGCTTTAAAACAACCTGCAGGTGACCAAAGTGCTTTACAGAAAATTAAACGGCATTAAAAACACACAGAGCATTAAAAACAAAAACAAATAACATAAACAAAGAAATAAGAATAAATACCTGAAAATAAAAATAAGAATAAAATAAAAATAAATGCCAAGACAAATATCACCATTACTGGGTATTAAAAACCATCCTAAACAAATATGTTTTAAGTTCTGATTTAAAAAAGGGCCAGGTCAGAGAGAGCACGTAGGTCAGGGAGGAGATTATTCCAGAGCCTGGGGGTGACAACAGAAAAGGCTCGGTCACCCCCACGTTTATACCTTGACCTGGGCACATCCAGCAAAAGCTGATTGGATGACCTCAAAGCCCTGCCTTGGTCACGGACAGTCAAAATCTCAGACAAATAAACCGGAGCAAGGCCATTAAGAGCTTTAGAAACAAAAAGCAAAAGTTTAAAATTAATTCTAAAATGGACTGGAAGCCAGTGAAGTGAAAAAAGGATCGGAGTAATGTGCTCTCGCCTAGGTGTGTTGGTCAAAAGACGGGCCGCTGCATTTTGCATAAGTTGAAGGCGGCTGAGAGAAAACTGACGAGATGCCAATATAAAGTGCATTGCAGTAATCAAGTTGAGAAGTGATTAAAGCATGGATGGCTATCTCAAGATTATGACGGCTCAGGAAAGGTTTGGCTTTGGATAAGACATAATTGATAAAAGCTCGTCTTGACTACATTGTCAATCTGTTTATCAAATTTTAAATGGCTGTCAAAAATCACCCCCAAATTTCTGACAGCTGAACTGAGCCTTAAAGAGAGGGTACCAAAGCCAGCCATTACACTATCCCCAAACACAATACATTCTGTTTTTTCTTCATTTAAGTGGAGAAAATTTTTGCTTAACCACAACTTAATGTCAGTGATGCAGTCCAATAGAACACTTTGTGAGTTTGTTTGTTCTGGGTTCAAAGGTAAATAAAGCTGCAAATCATCCGCATAACAGTGTAAAGACATGTTGTGCCTGGCTATTATTGACCCTAGTGGCAGCATATATAATGAAAACAGATTAGGGCCAAGGATAGAGCCCTGTGGGACCCCACAGGAGAGAGAGGCACTAGAAGAAGACATGTCACCAATCATTACAGAAAAAGGTCTGTTAGATAAGTAGGATTCACACCACTTAAGTGCAGTGCCATGGATGCCGGTGTAACCCAGCTGAGAAAATGACCCTTTTTCTCAGATTTCATTTGTATTAATACAATTGTGTGATTTTATTTTGAAAAACGATTATTTTGGGAAGAGGAAGTGTGATCCTCGTTATCCAACTTTTAAATTCCCGTTTCATGGTCACGTTGGGCAATCTCGGTCTTTTCATTCGTTAAGAGCGATATTAGCCCCGCTTTTCGAGCAGAGTGCCGAGGCGCGCACCCCGGTTTTCGGTCTTTTGCGATCTGAGAGCGGACGAGAGAGGCTGTGGACGATCTGTGTGGAGGCCTGTGGGTCTTCTTGTTGATGGGAGCACGAGCTTGAGAGGCCGTGAGGCTGTGACTTTTGCTGTGTTCATGCTGAAATCTCATCTTGGCTAGGTTTTTTGGTTGCCGATTAAGAACCTTCTGGATCCTGGATTCTCTCCGAATGGAGATGGCGAGCCTGACCCGAGACCTGAACCGAGACTGAACCGAGATCTGAACCAAGATCTCGGTTGAAGAACATCCTTCCTCTCTCCAGTGCCCAAAATTCAAGGTGGTAACAACTCAAGCTGCTGCTTTAAAAGAGGAAAAGAAACCTGAGTCTGGAAATACAAGATATCTTGACTAGTCAAACGACTAAAACAAAAAGACAAACACTGAGCTCAGTAAGACAATTTTGGGGTTTTATTTCATGCCGGCCGTTGTTATATTTTTATATTTGTAAATTGTTTGTATATTTTGTTCTTTTTATCTTTAATAATAACAGCCATGAATTGCTCATTTCTTGCCTCCAGCTATTTCATTCCACACTCATTTTAATTCCCTATTGTAATCCTTACGAACCTAGCAACTGGTCTACACTTAATAATTTCCCTTACCTAATTAACGTAAGGCAAGGGTTACACCAACATGGTGATTCAGGCGTGACAAAAGGATAGTATGGTCCACAGCGTCAAAGGCTGCTGTAAGATCTAGCAGCACTAAGATCACGGAGCATTTGGCATCAGCGGACATCATAATATTATTGTGCACCTTTAGCAGGGCAGACTCAGTGCTGTAATGAGATCTAAACCCAGATTGAAACTTCTCAAAAATAGAGTTGTTGTCTAAAAAAGACTGCAACTGTATAAAAACAGCTTTTTTTAAAACCTTAGATAAATAGGGCAAATGAGAAATGGGTCTAAAAGCAGATAAAACTGAAGGGTCAAGGTGAGGTTTTTTAAGAAGGGGCCTAACCACAGCATGTTTAAAAGCAAGTGGGACAAATCCTGAACTAAAGCAGGAATTAATAAAAACCAAAAGACCAGGCCCAGTATTAAAAACCCTTTTCAGTATTCCAGCAGGAACAACATCCAGTGAGCAATTTGTCGGCTTCAGAAACTTCACTATATCAGTAAGTGATGATAAAGAGACCAACTCAAATTGTTCAAACACAGCAGAGTAACCCAGGACAACAGACAAGCTCCCATTAAAACTGTTATTAATACCTCGTCTGACAGAGTCCACTTTATCAACAAAAAAGTGAAGAAAACTCTCACATGTTGTAAACGAATCATCTGTTACAGTCTGAGTGTGTGGGTTTATAAAAGAGTTAATTGTGTTAAATAGCGCTCTAGTGACAGTGACTGCTGCTAGAAATAATATCAGAGAGATACTGAAATTTTGCCATTTGCACAGTCCTCTGGTAATCAGCAAGAGAGTCCCTAAAAATTCCCAGAGACACATGTAATTTGTCCTTTTTCCATCTCCATTCAGCTTGCCTGGCCCATTGTCTAATGGCACGGGTAGTGTCGTTTGAAGAGATCAGGAGCAGCCACACAACGTTGTCAGACCCCACTGTTGATGGGGAACCAGTTGAACTCCTTTCCGTTTACGCGGACACAACTTACCAGGCTGCTGTAGAGCCGCTTAAACAGGGCTACAGTCTTGGGTGGGGCTCCGAGGGTCTGTTTGTTCGATACTCCAAAGAGAAGTGTGGTCCACGGTGTCAAAGGCAGCCTTAAGATCTATAAAAGCTATATAGAGATGATGGTCCTTGTGGAATTCATAGGCCTGCTGTTCACGACAGCAGAGATGTGGTCTGAGGTTGAGCTGTTGGGCGTGAAGCCTGCCTGCTGAGGGCGACAGCTGCCTCTGATGGCTGGAAGGGCACGACTGAGGAAGATCCTGGTGAAGAGCTTACCAGGAATGGACAAAAGGGTGATGCCTCTGTGATTGCTGCAGACAAGTTTGTCGCTCTTTCCCTTCCAGAAGGGGAGAATGATGCCCCTGGTCCAGTCACTGGGGAGCTGCTTTGTCACCCAAACATGATTGATGATGTGGGTGAGCCACTGGATTGTGCAATTTCTGCCCATCTTCAGCATTTTGGTGGTTATAGCACAAATTCCAGGGGCTTTCCTGTTGTTTATCTTAGTCAAGGCAGCCGCAACTTCTTCAGGGGTGACTAGATCGGTACTGCAGGAATCACAGGAAGCAATGGCATCGGCAGTGGCAAAGAGATTGTGGTCAATGGCAACAGGAGGATGATGCAGGAAGTGACTGAAGTGCGCTTTCCAGCGGTCGAGGCAGTCTGTCTCAGTGGTGATGAGATTGCCGTTGATGTCCTTCACCTGAGCTGTCTTGGTGTGTGGACCATTGTGTGCTTGACGGAGCATACTGAACACGTGGCTCATGTTGTTATTTCTGGCCACTGACTCCAGGCGGTCAGCTTCTTCTGAACAATACAGTGGTGTGAAAAAGTGTTTGCCTCCTTCCTGATTTCTCATTTTTTTTGTAGCTTTGTCGCATTTAAGTGTTTCAGATCATCAATCAAATTTAAATATTAGACAAAGACAACACAAGTAAACACAAAATGCAGTTTTTAAATGAAGGTGTTTATTATTAAGGGACAAGAAAAATCCAAACCTACATGGCCTTGTATGAAAAAGTGATTGCCCCTAAACCTAATAACTGGTTGGGTCACCCTTTGCAGCAACAACTGCAATCAAGCATTTGTGATAACTGGCAATGGGTCTTTTACAGTGCTGTGGAGGAATTTTGGCCCACTCATCTTTGCAGAATTATTGTAATTGCCACACTGGAGGGTTTTCGAGCAAGAACTGCCTTTTAAAGGCCATGCCACAGCATCTCAGTCGGATTCAGGTCAGGACTTTGCCTAGGCCACTCCAAAGTCTTCATTTTGTTTTTCTTTAGCCATTCAGAGGTGGACTTGCTGGTGTGTTTTGGATCATTGCCCTGCTACAGAACCTAAGTGTGCTTCAGCTTGAGGTCACAAACAGATGGCCGAACATTCCCCTTCAGGATTTTTTGGTAGACAGCAGAATTCAAGGTTCGATTTACCACAGCAAGTCTTCCAGGTCCTGAAGCAGAAAAACAGCCCCAGACCATCACACTACCACCACCATATTTTACTGTTGGTATGATGTTCCTTTTCTGAAATGCTGTGTTGAAAAGCGCTATATAAGTGCAGGTTAGTTAGTTAGTTAGTTAGTGTTACTTTTACACCAGATGTAATGGGACACACACCTTCCAAAAAGTTCAGCTTTTGTCTCGTCAGTCCACAGAGTATTTTCCCAAAAGTCTTGGGGATCATCAAGATGTTTTCTGGCAAAACTGAGACGAGCGTTTATGTTCTTTTTGTTCAGCAGTGGTTTTTGTCTTGGAACTCTACCATGCAGGCCATTTTTGCCCAGTCTCTTTCTTATGGTGGAGTCATGAACACTGACCTTAATTGAGGCAAATGAGGCCTGCAGTTCTTTGGATGTTGTTGTGGGATCTTTTGTGACATCTTGGATGAGTCATTGCTGCGCTCTTGGGGTAATTTTGGTCGGCCGGCCACTTCTAAGAAGGTTCACCACTGTTCCATGTTTTCGTCATTTGTGGATAATGGCTCTCACTGTGGTTTGCTGGATTCCCAAAGCTTTAGAAATGGCTTTATAATCTTTTCCAAACTGACAGATCTCAGTTATTTTGGTTCTCAATTGTTCCTTAATTTCTTTAGATCACAACATGATGTCTAGCTTTTGAGGATCTTTTGGTCTACTTCACATTGTCAGGCAGGTCCTATTTAACTGATTTCTTGATTGAGAACAAGTATGGCAGTAATCAGGCCTTGGTATGGCTCGAGAAATTGAACTCAGCTTTTCAAAGATGTACTAAACCACAGTTAATTTATATTTTAACAGGGGTGGGGGGGCAATCACTTTTTCACACAGGGCCTTGTAGGTTTGGATTTTTTATTACTCTTAATAATAAACGCCTTCATTACAAAATTGCATTTTGTGTTTACTTGTGCTATCTTTGTCTAATATTTAAATTTGTTTGATGATCTGAAACATTTAAATGTGACAAACATACAAAAAAAAATGAGAAATCAGAAAGGGGGAAACACTTTTTCACGCCACTGTACCTCTCTTTGTCCTCTCTGATGGCCACATTGCATAGATGGTTTTATCTGCGGTACTCCATCAGGTTGCCTCGGAGGTGGGCCTCTCAGCGATGGTCAATGATGTCCAGAGTCCACCGAGAGATCCAAGGGCATTTTGGGGAAGATTGTGAATGTCCCAGACTGGATGATGTTTTTCTTGAAAATTTCCCAGTCGCCCGCTTTGTCCGTGACCAGGACACTGAAGCGGTTGTTGATAGAACATCGGAACTCAGTGGCGATGCTGGGATCACAGAGCTGGGAGGAGTCCAGGTGGGACTGGTATTTGGCAGAAAGATAGGCCTGTAGCTTCAGCTTAAGCTGCACAACCAGAAGGCGATGGTCAGTGTTACCAAGCTCTGCTCATCTGAACACACAGCACTTTGTTACAAATGACCTCCAGCGGTGGGAGATAATGATGTGGTCGAGGGCCTTTCATTTCAGGTTCTGCCATCCAGGCTGTACCAAGTCCAGTGATGGATGAGTTTCCAAGGAAACCAGGTGTTAGCTATGCAGAGATTGTGGGAGTGACAGAGCAGAAGGACACAGTTACTACTGTCGCTCGTAGATGGGTCGGCAAAGGTGGTGCCGACAGGTGAACGGGGAGACTGGGTTGGGAGCAGATCTCTGGGGGAGAGGTTAGCGCTGGCATCAGTAAGAATGATGGTGATGTCATGTGGTGGAACCTGTCCAACAACCTGATGAAGCTGGTCAAAGAAAGCCTCTCATCAAAGCTTCTCTTCCTCATCTGCAACATCGGCGAGGGCATAGGCAACATGTCGTATAATTATTGTTTAGTTACTTAATTCAATGCATTAACTAGAACGATTTTAGTTCTCAGGGAGTCCTGTGCATCAGAAAGGTGCCCAGCCTGCATGGGATTATAAGATACAAAGTAGAATAAATTCACAGTAAGACAGGAGGTACAACACAAAACATGACTCATGTGCCTTTGTATGCATAACTTAGCAAATGGTTGATTGCACTGCAAACATACAGTATACTGTATATTTAACCATTTAGTACCACTCTAACATAGTAATATGTCATAAACTGTCCGTTCAGGTTCAGGTTCAGGTTACTTTATTTGTACCCGTAGGTAGATTTGTTTTGCAGTTGGTGACATCCATATTTACAAGCCACAATTACATTCAACATAGACACAAACACAGGCACACATCTTACAAAGTAGGTAAATATAAAATATGTACAATATAATTTTTATAGCTTGTTCAACTCTTTGACAGCAGCAGGAACAAAGCTGTTTTTGTAGCGCTGGGTTCTACTTTTTGGGACAGCAAACCTCCGTCTGGAGGGAAGAAGCTGAAAGTTGCAGTGCAAAGGGTGGGAGTCATCATTTAAAATCGAGTCGGCCATCCTCTGTACTTGTCTGGTGTACAGGGATGTCAGGCTCAGCTGTGACTCACCAAGCAAACGACTGGACCATCTGACTACCTGATCCAAGGATTTCCTCTGTTTCAGTTTTATCTGACCAAACCATGACATTAAAGAAAAGGATAAAACAGATTCAATAAAAGCCGGATAGAACATAGTCATTATGGTTCGGTCAATTTGGAAGCGTGCAAGTTTCCTCAAACAATGCAAATTTTGCTGACCCTTTTTGCACACCCTTTCACAGTTCACCTCAAAGTTCAATCCACTATCAATAATCGTCCCAAGATATTTGTACGATGCGCTTTTCCACAGCGCACGGAGGACGAGAAGGATGGAAGGATTTAAGCGCAGGGTTTCACCAACACACATTTATTGACATAAACAGTCCACAAATAGAGATGAGCAGGTATGAGGTGATGTACGCAAGGAGGCTGATGCAGAAGCGACCAGCAGGCAGACCACTGTGTACCATGGCCATAGGACAATAATACAAAATAATGCACATGCGCTCGGGAGAGTGAGGAAGACTTTAGGAAGATCTACTGGCACAGGGAAGCAAACTGGGCAACGGCCTAAGTGTAGCAGTTAAGCTGCAGGGAGAAACGCTACCAGATAAGCATAGCAGCTAACCGCACAGAGAAACACTAAACAATTTACTCACGGGCAAGAGCAGTCCAAAAAAAAGTCCCAATTCTCCCATGGCACGAACAACAAATCCTTCAAGATGTGACGGTCACCCGAGGTAGAACACTTCGTGTGACTCGTATAATGGCCCAGCTGTGTTTGGCTAGCAAAGAGCTGCTTATGAACAAACACCGCTGGCCTAACAAATTGGATACACCTGGGCGAGGAACGGGAAAGATAATTACCGGGGCTGGGAACAGCTGATGGAATTCAGAGGGAGAGTGAGGGGGTGTGGCTGGACCGACAGACTGTCAGCAGCGTGGAAGAAAATAGGTCACTGATGCTGACTAACAGCAGCCGGTCAGGCAGTGGCTATGAATATGGAAATCAGTACAAAAATACACAAAAATGCACATAACCAGTAAAGCCAAAACCCACAGAGAGATCGAGGCCGAGCCAGGGAAAGCCAAGCCGGCTCTGCTCATGACAGTAATATATCAGTGTTAGCAAAGTTTAACATCATGAACTATGTGACCCTCAGTTTTAGGCATAGCACCAGGTCTTGCATCACATCCAGATGATAGTACTGACGATGTGAGACGAGGTGAGCTCATGTAGCCAGTTAAGTTATTCTGTTTACAAGAATCATCTGTAGCTGATTGAACTGAAAGGATCTTAGCAATACTTATATCAGTTACCTTTTTTATTGTATGTTAGGTTATAAGCAGTTAGGCTAATCCTGTATCCATTTTGCTTGTATGGGGTCTATCCTCCTTGTAGCAGAGAGAAAGAGAAGATGAGAAACAGGATAATGTAAGTTACAAAAGGGAAGGTAAAGGTTGCTCTGAAGGTAGTGAGGGGGATGTGGAGAGGATAGAAGAGGAAAGAAGAGGAGAGAAGAGGAAAGGGAAGAGTACTCTTCTACCAGAGCAAGGTAGAAGAGGACCCCAGACCATGGCCGGAGAACCTCACTGGTCAACAGAGAGATACAATTCTCAGCAGACTGGCGAGTAAAGGTGATGAAACTGACCCCATGATGACCCAGATCAGTGGAGCAGGTCAATTTCTATGGCAAAAATTGTTTCCAAAACACTGAAATGGCAGCCATCTTGGAAAATGTTCAGCTGGGCTCTCGTCACTGCTCATAAAAAAATCTCATTTCACATAAGACATGCTTGGCACAGATGGTTCTTGCGGGGTTTCAGAACAAAACCAAACAGTTGGACTTATATGACTATCTGTAGTGATATACTGTATAAGTGAAATATAGTTATTTTTATTGTTTGGTACCTGGGAAATCTAAAATGTGCCAACTGTGCCCAATGGCACAGATGGCATGGTCTGCCTAAATATTTATTCACTAATGCCTCTTTAAAAAAAGTCAAATTTTTATTATTTCTGAATTAATTTTGGTGTGGGTGATGGTTACATGTTCTATTTTGATTTGCTATAGGTTTTGGGCTACTACAGTATCATTACCTCCACCAAGGAGGTTATGTGATCATCGGCGTTGGTTTGTCTGTCTGTCTGTTTGTCTGTTTGTTTGTTTGTTAGCAAGATAACTCAAAAACTTATGGACGGATTTTCATGAAATTTTCACAGATTGTCAGAAATGGGGTATCCTACAGATGATTACATTTTGGTGGTGATCCAGATCACCGTCCACAAGAAAACCTCCATTACGCAAAATGCCATTTTCGTGAATAACTACTAAACCACTAATCCTATCATTGTCAATCCAATTGCTAGTCATATGTTTTCATGGTCAAGGAATCTGAAAACGTACACACAAACACTGTATGGGGGGAACTGTGGCCGCCATTACGGAAAATGCCATTTTCGTGAATAACCACTCAACCACTAATCCTATCATTGTGAATCCAATTGCTAGTCATATGTTTTCATGGTCAAGGAATCTGAAAACGTACACACAAACACTGTATGGGGGGAACTGTGGCCGCCATTACGAAAAATGTCATTTTCGTGAATAACTACTGAACCACTAATCCTATCATTGTCAATCCAATTGCTAGTCATATGTTTTCATGGTCGAGGAATCTGAAAACGTACACACAAACACTGTATGGGGGGAACTGTGGCGCTTGGCGGAGGTCTGCGCTCTCCGAGTGCTTTTCTAGTTGTAAAAGGTTATTGAGTGTAAGAGTCATTTTTTAGGCAAGAATTTTTTTTTTCATTTTCTGCTGTGTTCTTTCTTCATTTACTCTAACCCAGTACCATATACAGTGATTCTTACACCTCTGAAATAATCTCACAAGTGTTACCTTTATTATGACACCCCAGATTATACAAATAAACCTTTGGTTGCTGAGATACTGTATGCTCAACCAATCCTGGGCATGCTATTTCAAGCAGGGTCTACAAAAATAGGCCTGGGGCTTAGGGATGTTTGTTGTCAAATTTGATGCTTGTATCACCATTTCCATGATTTTTTTCTGTTATATGGTCCACTTAAAATGCTACAGATATAGCAGTAGTATACATTTATTCTACTTTCAACTTCATTCATTCATCTTCTTCCGCTTAATCCTTTTCGGGTCGCGGAGGGGCTGGAGCCTATCCCAGCATCTTTGGGCGAGAGGCAGGATACACCCTGGACAGATCGCCAGTCCATCACAGGGCCAACACAGAGAGACAGACAACCATTCACTCTCACAGTCATACCTAAGGACAATTTAGAATCCCCAGTTTTTATTTTTCAAATCTGTTAAAAAATGATTGTCACCATGTGATCCTGCATGCATTAACTTTTTATGTTTAACATGATGAAATATGATAAAGAGGTATAGTAGGTGTAATTATTATTACTCATCAGAGCCGCTGTTCATGAAGTGTGAATCAGATGCTGGGATGAGAGTTGTCGTACTCCAACATTTAGAGTGCAGAGTAAAGAAATCTATAAGGGCTGTTCATTAATTATTTTGCCTGATTCATTTCCCATGGACTGAGAGGAACCAAACTTGGCATAGTCTTTCTACATAGGCAACAGCAAGGGTCACACACTTCTCCCATCGCTTTATGCAGCTGTGGAGACATAGCCTGTAGAAGTCTGCTGGTTGTATCAGAAGCCAATGACTTGACCTCAGAAAACAGTGTTTCAACATCTTGGAAGTGCTTGCCCTTCAAAAATGATGTCATTGTTGAAGAGAGAGGTGGAAGTCAGATGAGCAGGATCAGAAGAGTAAGGGGTTGAGGACGAATTTCTGAGCAAAAGGACCATGCTTCCATCTGGGCAACACGCGAACTGTGAACTGAAACATTGCTTCACCTTTGGTCAGCATACCATGCATCTCGGTTTTGATGGCCAGCCACAATTTCTGCAGCAGCGAAGTGTAGTAAGTCCTATTAATTGTGGTACCCTTTGCCAGGAAATCCATCATCAATAGTCCATGCTAGTCCCACAAGACCATGAGCATGACGTTGCTGGCTGAGGCTTGGACACAAGCCTTCTTCAGATGAGCCATCCATCCATCCATCCATCCATCTTCTACCATTTTTCCGGAGGTCCGGATTGCAGAGGAGACAGCTCAAGCAGAGAAGCTCAGACTTCCTTCTCCCCAGCCAAGTGCTCCAGCTCTTCAGAGAGGATACCAAGACGTTCCTAGGCCAGCTGGGAAATATAGTCTCTCCAGCATGCCCTGGGTCTGACCTGGGGTCTCCTTCCAGTGGGACATGCCCAGAACACCTCAAGTAGGAGGCGCTCAGAAGGCATCCTGATCAGATGCCCAAACCACCTCAATTGGCTCCTTTCGATGTGGAGGAGCAACAGTTCTACTCTGAGCCTCTCCCAGATGACTGAGCTCTTCACCTTATCTCTAAGGGTGAGTCCAGCAATCCTATGAAGAAAGCTCATTTCAGCCACTTGTATCTGCAATGTCATTCTTTCGGTCATTACCCAAAGCTCATAACCATTGATGAGGGTAGGAACGTAGATTGACCAGTAAACTGACAGCTCTACTTTAGAGCTCAGTTCCCTGTTCACCATAGCAGACCAGTATAATATCCGTATCACTACAGTGGCTGCTCCGAGCCGTCGGTCAATCTCTCGCTCCAGTCTCCCCTCACTCCTGAATGAGACCCTGAGCTACTTAAACTTCTCCACTTGGAGCAGGAGATTGTCCCCAATCCAGAGAGGACAATCCATCCTTTTCCCTCTGAGAAACTTGGACTTGGAGGTGCTGATTCTCATCCCTACTGCTTCACACTCAGTACCAAACTATCCCAGCAAGACTTTTGGAGGTTGTGAGTTATAATGCTTCAGTTGCTTCGACTGGACTTTAGTCTCTGGATCATAGTGACCCATGTTTTGTCCTGCATGATTAGTCTGTTGAAGAAGTCCTCCTGGTTTTCTTGGCACATGGCCAAAAGAGCCTGGGAGCATGCGTCTCATTCTGGAAAGGTGTGAGTAACCATGAAATGCATCATACAGACAATTTCTGCATGTGCAAATGGCCATAGTTGTTTTGTGTTTGTTTGTTTTGACAGACCCTACACTGATCTTGACATCTTGGTCATACAGTGATCCTCCAGAATGGTGGCCTCCATTTGCAAGATGGTGTCTTCATCAATGGCACACTGAAAATGTTATCAGTTGAGAAATGTTATTTATTTCCTATTGGTAACCAGATTCCTGTATTCCATTAGATCTTAACAACAGATTTAACTTGTTAAATGAAAGGCCAAAACTTCTTAAAATTCTACAAGAATGCTTATACATGTGTGCACACTCTATTTGGAAGTCTCCTTTTATACATAGTAGCTGTTATCAACAAAAATTTAATAGAAGACTTGTCCCAAACTTAAAGTGATGCAAACATGTCACTGATCCTGATGTTTGGTCTCTGGATTACCGGGACCAATTTCCTAGGTCATAATCCAATAACCTAACATGCAAAAGCCAAATTATGTGAGCATCTCTTTTCCCTTTGTCTTGCTGTTGCCCTACTCTCAACAGTCAGTTGGATTGACTGTCAGTGAGCTTCCACACTCTCTCCTTCACGCCTTTCTGCCTCCATTAGGGCCCTGGTACCCTGATAGGAGACATTGGTGGCTATGGGGACAGGATCTGTTTGAAGGGTGGTGGTGGGTGGGTGGGGATTGGGAGGGAGGGGGGATGTGTTTGCTGCCCGAGCCTGGTTTCATCACCTTGCTCCAGGCCATGGGTGGGGTATGGTGTTACTCAACATATATTTCCAAGGGGACTGACCCTAACCTTCAGTGTGTCCAAAATCTGCCATCTTGGTCCTGAACTCCCAAACTACACCTGCTCTCTCCTGATCAGGAGTGTCCCCACATCTTCACCGGTAAGCAGTTTGGCCTTTGACCCAAAGGAATACATTGAGCACAGCTAGCAATAAGGTTTTTTTATGGTTTTAGTCTTGACATGATTTGAATCATTTAATCTAATAAGTACAAATTATGTGTGATCTTATACTTAGGTGGCTTTTTCGGCCTCTATGACCGTTAATACTCAAAATAGCTCATGCCATTTCTCAAAGGGCTGTGGAGATCTGTTTTAACACAGACTGGAGACACTTATATAAGAATGCTGTACAAACAATTTCTTTAATCTTTTTAATTCAGGGTTGTCACCATTGTTTGGGAGGGGGTGTGTGTGGGGAGGGGAAGCTGAGCCAGGAGTGTTGTTGCTAATATAGAGCTGATTTCTTTTGATGTGGCACTCTATTTTACCCCACACACTCCCTTCTTCGTCTCTTATGATTCAATGTGGAGCAGATTTAATGCTCTATTTGTAGTTTATCCCATGGGCCATTTTACAGTTGGCTGGGTCGGTGAAGGCACAATTACCAATTTGTGTTCTATAGGTAGAAGATTTAAAAGCATATTTGGTGCATCACCACAAAGCCAGTGTTTGTGGCATGACCAGGACCATAATTTCAATGGAGGGGATCTGTGCTTAAAACACACACATACACACACTTGACAATGAGGTGAAGCATTTTTTTTATTGTCTGTGTTGCCCCTAATCCAGACACCCTGGTGTTTGCATTCTCCTGGCAACTCTCTTAAACGCCGTGCTGCTGGCACTGCCATCCATCCCAAATGATGTCAGATTAAGCTCTGCACAACTGTCCATCTGACACGACGACTGGATTTGTGCAGGATTTGAAAATCTGGATGGGATGCCTGCAAAGCTCTGTAATTCTGCACATAGACACTCAAAGTGGGAGATTAAAAATCAAGAGCAGGGAGGCTGCAGAGGATATGCCTGTTACAGAAGAGTGTTTGTGCACTATTAAAGTTGTAGGCATGTTTCACTGTATGTTCAGGTTGGCCTCTTAACTCTTTGATGTGCTTACGGTGTTTCCTTGCATCAAGCCCAGTTACTCAAGTTTTCTGAGTGAGTCCTTTGTGTTTTTTTACAGTATGCTAGCAGTGACACTTTAGATTAAAAAGCACCAAAATCTGGATTACTTGTACATGTAGTTGGGTTGTTTCTGCGTCGGCTGGAATCAGTGATGGCAAGGACGATGGCTTTGTGGATTTCAGAGGTGCTTGACCCTCCCTTGGGACACATCAATACCCCAGAGGCTACAGTTCTGATTCAGACCACCTCGTCCCCAGACGTGCCCCAGTGATGCCCGTGTGCCTCACTGGCTATGCCCCCCCTTTTGTTGCAGCTGAGGGAAGGGGGGGTGAGGGGTTGGGAGCCGAGGGGGCGGTGGATGATGGTCACCCAGATTACGCCGTATCATATGGCCTATTTACAAACTGACACCAAACACTACGGCGAACAGCAGCACAGAAATATAAACCATGTTTATATCGGGAGAGTCGATTTTGTTCCATCATATAATTTTGAGAACCATCACGTGTCCTGTGGTTGGTCATGTGACCCTGAGGCATGAACCAATCGGGTGGCGGAGATTGTCCAGGGAAGAGCAAAAGGAAGAGGTGGAATAGAAATCATTTTCCCTTTTGTGATATTTAATCTTGCAGCGGCGAAAGTGGTCATCAGATAATCTAACCTGCACTCCATAAAGGTAAACACTTCTTTAAAAAATATTTCTTTGAATCATTTTAAGGCAAATATAAGATTTGTGAAGTGTTCTAGTAAAGACAGACTTCAAATGCATAATTAATCTTTAAATATTTAGTAAATATTCAAGTCATAGTGCTCAAACTGCTGGTGAGAACTTCAGTGGTCCGGTGCCGAGTTGGGTAATGCCATCAATAATTAATTAACTTGATAATGTACCCACAGTAGAGAATAATCATTGTGTAAATAATGAGCTGTGGCACAGTCCAACTTATTGACTCGCTGCCTACTTCGAAGTTTTCGGAAGGCATCATCAGCGAACTCCAATAAGATGACTTGGCATAGGGTGGAGATGTTTTGGTTTTCCCAAGAGAACGGTCAATTTCATGGTCAATCAGTTTTGTTTTTAGTGGTCTCTTGATTGTCATTGTTTTGGTGTTCATTGTCATTGCTGAGATTCAAGCATGAGCAATCTTTTTTTTGTTCAAGATTAAGTGGAGCTGCTGTACTCTGAAGCCAGGTTGACCTTTTTCACTGTAGGAGCGATAACATGACGGAGAACGGAATTGATATCTCCCCAAGATCATTATTCCAATTATCGTCATATTACCACCACTGATGACCTTATTCTCTGCCAGTCGTAAACCAAAAATGTCATTTGTAATTATCTCAATGGCAACCCGCTGCATTCACATTGAAATATCCCGATGAATAACTCCTTTGTTTTTGGTGAGACGCTTGTTCTTTGGTGGTGGGTTTAAAGTCTGGTTTATTGCGAGACGACGGAGCAGAGAAGGACGATGGCAAGGCACTAAAAAGAAACCAACATAAACGGGATGCATTTCTGAGCCATTACGCATGACCGCTCAGGGGAAATCTCTGCGTATGGAAGCCATGACTTTGTGACAAGCAGTGATCTCACATTACAAATTGTGGCAAATCTAAAATGGCCGACTTAACGCTCAGCTCTTAGCGCCGCAATCACAGCACAACATGGTGCGCTTGTATTGTAATGCTTTGACTCCGTGTACCCCACCACCACCACCACCAGTGCTTGGACTATTTTTAACAGGGTAGTCTGCACTTTTTAAAGCCACTTGGCGATAGTTGGTCCTCTTTGCTTGATGCATTCCCTGATATAACTGGTTTGGGGTGAAGATGTGGTGGTGGTTTTGATGGTGATTTTGGCTGAGGTATCAGGATGCTGGGCTGCTGATGTGGGCTGACAGCTCCTGAGAGCACTGTCATCGTAGCGTATAGGAAGGCCAAATGGGTGGACGCCCCCCAAATCCCCCACCACTTACAACAAAAGCCTCCGACAGACAAGACAAGAACTGCTCATATACAGTAACAGGAAACTGAGGCTGAAAACCTCAAGACTCCTCTTCATTCCTTCTAGTTTTGCTGCCCATTGTCACATTTTTTGACAGCACTGAGCAATTAGATACCATGGTCACCCCCCCACCTACCCAACACTCCAGAGTGTTCATTACTTTGGCTTTTTCTGTCACCAGCTTATGTCCACTTGGGGGTTTTGTGTGCAAATGTGAAAGTGAATGTTGGGAACATGAGGGGCGCTTTAAGCAGATTCATTCTGTAGATCAATGAGGTCATCCTCCGAGCTCCCCCTCTGCTGCCCTACATGCACACTAATTCACCTTTTGTTCACTCTTAATTGGAGCACAAACATGTTCAGTAGCCTGTGCATGGGTCAACATACTGGCTGAATTACGAAAACCTTTTCTTTTCAGTGTCTGATGTGCAGCTGCACACACCTGTGAAACGTGTCCACACCATATCAGCAGTGGGCCTATTTCAGGTTTTCCTAAATGATGTCAAAAATTGTAAGAATCGATCAGCAGCCTTTTTTCAAATTTTCATGAATGGGGAACATGGCCATGTCCTATCATCATGGACAGAGTGTTTATTACAAACTTGACTCACACTCAGGTGTTTTGTGGTAAAGGTGTTGGTATTTTGGGATCATAAAAAAGAAAGTATTGCAAAAAACTGTAAAAATAAGGTAAAAACATTTTATTTTTTAATCTTTCTGTGTTTTTACCTTGTCTTTTTCTTGTACTTATACTGTAATTATATCAGATGAAAGTTGAGGCATAATACAGTCTAGGTCCCAGGATTTTTCCCTTACTTACACTGTTTTCCCCTGTTTATTTTCCCCTGTTTTCCCATGTTTTTCCCTCGTTCATTTTTCCACTTAACCTGTAACATGCAAACTTAACTGTACAGTGCTACTACAACAAAGAAACCAGAACTGTGGAGGTTTAATCATTTTATAGGCATGCTGGTTATGACCTTACCTTGATGTTTATTTAAAACTTTCCTCAAAGAACTACAGTCTAATCATCTTCACAGACTTAACTTGTGTTGCAGTGCTATCCAATGGGATCTTGGCTTCATGAATTTTACCAAGCGTAATGATTTCAAAATCACTATCATTCATTTTATGTTTGTTCTCATATGCGTATTCACTTTTATATGTTTTAATCTCTTATTGGTGATCAAATAGACTTATTCACACCTGATATTTATTGGTGTAATAACAATGAGAACATCATATGGGGAAGTATTTGTCCCTAAGTCTCGATGATTCAGTTAGGTTACTTGGGCCTGACAGGGGAATTAAAGGGAATGCCACTTCATAAACACATTTCCAAATTCTGAAGATTCAAAAAGTCACCTTAAATTGGTCATCCAATGAAATTCAAGGAAAGTAATAAAAATGGATTTTACAACTTTAAAATCTCTGACGTTTCTTGCATTCAAATCAGTATTAAGAGTCATGACATATTTATGCTAAAAACCTTGAACAAAATGTATGTCCCCTTATATGTGCACATTTCAGTTCAAAACTTATTATCTAAAAAGTAAAAATCCTTCAGCAAAATGAATGTTAGAAACTTCAGCTTTGGCAACTTCGACTCAGTCTCTGGTTTATATTGAAACATCATAATGACATATCTGCAGATATGTGGATTAGGATGGAACAGACGACAAGAGGCTTTGGCCTAGATTAGACGACCGGCTGCCCATTTAATGATGCTCCTCATGGGATTTCACATTTCTGCTTCTTTGTCTGTTTAATAGTAACAGTGTGGAGTGCATACATGCTGTTTTTTCCTCAAAGTCTTATTGTTTCATGGATTTTTGAGGTTTTCTCAGTTATAGTTTGAAAATCTTAGTCTAATCCTGGGGTGCCCACAGAGGTGCTACTTGCTTACAGGCGAGGCCAGCCAATGCTTATGGCCCCGGGTCAGAAGGGGGCCCTCAAGGGCTGACCAACTTTGAATCACTACAGGAGTGACAATGTGGAGAGTTTGCAACGACACTGGTAGGACAGCACAAGCGCAGCACTCCCTAGAGAGGCTCCACCCACCCACCTCTCACAAGTACCCAGGGCTGTCTTACAAAGCTCGTTCAACAGGCCCCGGCTTTGTGCTTGTAACTTCGCTCGACAGAACGGAAAGCTGCAATCAGAGTTAACAGGTATCACATAGGCAGTTATAAACTTTCTCTGTCAACCCCGGTTTTGTGCTTCAGGCTCTGTAGGCGTTCACAGGCAAAGGGGCGTTAAATGGGTCATAGTGTGTCCTGCCTCTGCTGGTCAGATGATTTATGAGGGTGAGTTTTCGCCTTGGTCCCCAAGACTACTCTAGAATCACCTCTGAGTGTCCAATCATGTGCCATGGAGAACCAAGGCACTGCAGGTTTTTCTCCACAGCCAGTCTCTCCAACAGGTGATTTCCTTCCCACTGATCAATGAAAACTTCTGCTTTAGTGACTGGCAGGAAAGGAAAACCTGCGGGGTTTTGGCCTACCACAGTGCATGATGGACCCCCCCCCCCCCGACCTACACCAAACCAAGAAGAAAGAAACCAGCTCAGTATAAAGGGAGAAATTTAGGCTAAAATACACTGAGAGCTAGTGCTGGGCAATACAGAAAAAAAAGTGTTGCAATATAATTTCTCTACATAACAATATTATGTTACATGCAATGACTGACCTCTAAAAATTTGGTTTTACTTACATTTTAAAATTAAAATTCATATTCTATGCATATTTATTATGTATATTGTTATATATATTAGATCAAATAATGCAAAGGAAACAAGTTCATGTTCATTCTTAAACACTACGATCCTTAATTTTAACTTAGGAAGAACTCGAAAATCTTTATTTTTGTAATAACTCTGGATTTTATTCACAGCTTGCATGAGTCTTACTATGCATATATACAGTAGATTATCATCTAATCAGTGCCTCCTTAAGCAGACTGAGGTGTCCTTGTGTTGATATTTAACAGATACTCAAACTGAATAGCTGCTATACTGTACATGTAGAGATGCTAATTTTGGAAAGATTTGGCAGAGCTGTATACAAACACACACACACTAGAGTGACAGAGTTTCAATTTCACCTGAGAGAAAGTTCTTCACATGTAACTGATGAAAGTACATTTTATATATATATATAAGGACAAGATGGGCCCCTCCGTGGATCGTCACTTTATCAAGTTGAAGGGGTTTGCGTGTCCGAATGATCCCAGGAGCTATGTTGTCGGGGGCAGCTTGCCCCTGATAGGGTCTCCCAAGAAAAACTGGTCCTGGGGGAAGAACCAGACCAAGAGTGGTCCAGTAGATCCCCATGACAAAGTTACACCAAGGACCCAGTGTACCCAAAGGAGCCACATGGGTCCACCCTCCAGTGGGCTCACCACCTGCAGGAGGGATCATGTGGATGATGGTGCTATGTGAACCGGATGGCAGACTGGGCTACTCCACTTGGACTGCTGCCCGCGTGACCCAGACCCCCAGATAAGCGGTAGAAGATTTTGATTTTTTTTTTTTACTTGATTTTGTATACTTTATTTATCCCCAGAGGGAAATTGAGGGCATCCACCTGGATGGATGAAGCAGCCATGGTATGGCGCTATCCCTTTACCATTCATACACACATTCACACCTAGGGCCACTTTTAAAGTCTCCAATTAACCTAACCTGCATGTTTTTGGCCTGTGGGAGGAAACCGGAGAACTCCAGGAGTAAACCCACGCAGACACGGGGAGAACATGCAAACTCCACACAGATCACTGTTGGTCAGGAGCTGGGATCGAACCAGGGATCCCATGGCCAAGGGTGAGTTGCTGTGCTGCCACAGTGCTAACCACTGTACCACAGCACCACCCCATGGCTAACAATGGGACATGGCTAACAATTTCATGGCAATCGGAGGTTCCAGTGAATGCTCTTTATTTCAAATAATATTCAGCTTCTTGAACCAGAAGGAAGACAATGAAGTAAATTGAAGAAAAGGCAGTGCATTTGGTGCAATGACTTGTTTGTGTGGCGGAAGCGCTTGGCCGACTGTGGTTAGCCTCACAGCTAGCTATGTCTCATCTAGTTCTTGTGAATATTTATGCATATATGTGGTTGGGCGGGGTTAGTGAGCAGCAGCAGCAAGAGAGACGTCAAACTGATTTGAATCATGCTATTGGCTGACAATGTGACAAATTATATTTGATAGACATTTTATGCATCGTGCGTGGCCAAATGCACCAACATATCGAATACATTTGAAACATTGCCAGCCCTATTGAGAGTCATGTTATATTTGAACACCTTGGATGCAAAGCAGTGACACACCTTCAGTTAAAAATTGGACATCAGATTGGTTTACTATTAGCTAAATAACATCAAAGTCATGAGCTGATAAATGCTAAGATGATCTACGATTAAGGCTTCACCTTCCAGAGTGAGTATCAAACTGATTTTGATTTTGCTCTGTCCAGTTTACACGCCTCTATTTTTTATCTTTTCAAAGGCAAATACAACATCAGCAGTCACATTTTTTAAACCTATACTTTAATAGTAATTTTAATATTGACAAACAGTTCCCTTCTTTGTTAAAGTATTCTTTAAAAAACTCTCAAAACTTTGCTTTTATGAGATTTTTCCGAATCATTTACACACCAGTGGCTCTCCATAACAGGAGCATCATCCTCTTTATCAGCAGGACACAAAAGAGAATGGCATAGGTTCAAGTTCTTCAAGAGCATCTCTCAGTTCATTTTTTTTTATTTTTTTTGTCATAGTGAGTGCCGAGCGGGCGCAGCAAGAAATGGGAGGTGAAGGGAGTTCGGAGGCTGAGTGGGTAGACGAGTTTGGGGGGTGGGGGGGCATTTTGTTCACTCCGTTGTCCAGCCGAGCGTAAAGCGTGATTAATTCAATAGCCACCATAGAGGAGGAGGCTAGCAGCACCGCAACGCCGAGCATGACCCACTTTCCCCATCAGATGTCATGAAAAATTCCCTGCCATCCCCTTCTCTGCGTTTCCCCTTCTCCAACTTCCTGTCTGAGCAAAGAAGGGCCGAAAGGAGTGCAGAAGAGCCCGAAAATCAATGCAGTCAAGTCGAAACAAAGAGAAGGGGATTCATCAGGGATGCCTGTCAGAAATGTTGTGCTTTCTGGTTTTATGAAGGTCTAAAGCTTTTAAATGCTGCTTTTTGGGTTTGTCTGATAATTAAAACATGCACTCTTTGCTGGAAGGTTTTTGCCCATTGGCACCAATGATTCACAAGGCCTTGACCCAATTCTATTATTGCACAGGGTGCATGAGCAGAATACAGTCTGGGGGAGTAGCTACTGAAACGCAGCTCTTAAGGCTGACCCCGTTCCTCTGCAAGGTCCACGAGACTATTTCTTTTTTGCTGACCTAAATCAGCCTTAATCACAAGGAAGGCGATCCAAAGCTCAAGGTTATACTGCTACTACAGTCCAATCAAAGTAGACTTGGTCGGCAGCAAGAATTCATGCCAATATACCCCCCCCCCAAAGGAAAAAAAAACAAACACAAAACATCAAAAGTAGATCATCAAAAGCTAAAAGCCTTTGGAGATTTTTTTTAAACTATTCAACCTTTAAAACAGAAAAAAGATTTCAATCAAACCTGGAAGCATCTTATCAAGCAACTTCTTACCCTGAGTTTAAAGTTTGAAAAGAGATGAGTTCTTATCTTACCTCCTTTGTAATAAGATCTTGTAGATCTTAAAAGGTTTTTTGCCCCCCCCCTCACGCGCACGCACACACACACACACACACACACACACACACACACACACACACATACACACCACTACCATCCTGGAGAGGACCTGCACCGCTGGCTTTGCTCTTAAACCCAGATTAAAGCTTTTTTATGTAATCTGGTCTCCACTGGGAGATTGGAGAGACAGCTGGTGACAGAATCCCTGCCCTCATCTCTCAACCCTCCTCTGGCCTCCGACCAGCATCCATCCCAGCATAGATTAGAGGAACCACAGGTTGAATTCACAGTTATGATGATGTTAAATTTCTTCAAATGTGTGCCCGCAGTTTCATGTTGGCATAGCAACACATCCACTGGAGCTGGAACCATTTCTCAGTTTAAAGATGTGGATCAGTCCTTGAATGCTGCTGTTCTAGACATGCACCATTATGTCTCCTACATGTCAATGTCACCAATCAACAAAATAATGACAACAAATCACTACTGGCAGTTGTATCACACAGATTTCTACATGTTTTATTATATAGTATGATTTCAATATTTCTCTGTCAGGAAGATGAAAATCACACACACAAAAAAGAAAAAAAATCATCAGTAATGTAATGAGCTGTTGGCATAATTCTTTCTGAAGATACTGGTTTTTCCCAGAACTGCAGCTCCATTTACTCAGTCTATTTCTGAGGAGGGAGTGCTGCAATGGAGGAAGGACAATTTTTCATCCAACAAAATTTGCTGTCATTACAAGCCTGACTGTAGGTCTGAGTCCCGTTTCTGTGACAGACTGGAGCTGCTGTCCTTCTCAAAGTAATTAAGTGGGCTGCAGTTGGTTTAGAGACAAGATGTCACTGAGATGAGAATTTCCAAAAGTTCCATACAGTACCTGTGAAGTTGCCTCAGCAAAAAAAGCATCCATAAATCCAAAACATCGAGAACATACTGTGTACACACACACACACACACACACACACACACAGAGCGGGGAAAATAAGTATTGAAAATATCAACATTTTTATCATTAAACAAATTTCTGATGGAGCCATTGACCTGAGATTTTCACCAGATATCAGTAACAACCCAAGTAATCCATACATACAGAGAAATCAAGGCAACTGTGTTGGCAAAGCAAGTTATATTTATTAAAGTGAAATGACACAGGGAATAAGTATTGAACACATGAAGAAAAAGAGGTGCAAAAAGGCATAGAAAGCCAAAAAAACAGGTGAAATCCATGAGAATTTAGGAAGCCATCCCATCCTCCATCAGTGCAAATTAATTTCAGTTGGTCAAGTCCTGACTGATAGCCTTTAAAAAGGTCTGTGAATATCAGATTGCCACACCACAAAGAACTCATGATGGGTAGAAGCAAAGAGCTCTCTCTAGACCGTTGGATCCTTATTGTTGCAAAACATGATGACATTGGTTACAGGTGCATTTCTAAACTGCTGAACGTTCCAGTGAGCGCTGTTGGAGCCATCATTGGGAAGTGAAAAGACCGTCATTTTACCATAAACTTGCCATGACCAGGAACTTCTCTCAGGATTTCTGACAGAGGAGTCAAAAGAATTATCAGAACAGTTATCCAAGAGCCAAAGATCACTTGTGGAGAGCTCCAGAAACACCTGGAGTTAGCAGGTACTGCTGTTTCAAAGAAAACAAGTAATGCACTCAACCGACATGGGCTCTATACCCACTCACCTCGTAAGACTCCATTGCTGAAGAAAAAGCATGTTTAACCTCATTTAAAGTTTTCTGCGCAACATTTGGGCAAGCCAGTAAAATACCTGGAAAACATAGTCTGGTCAGAATAGACCAAAATTGAACTTTTTGGATGTCACAACACACAGCATGATTGGAGGAGAAATGGCACTGCACATCAGCCCAAAAACACCATACCAACAGTAAAGTTTAGAGGTGGGAGCATCATGGTGTGGGGGTATTTTTCAGTACATGGTACAGACAGACTTCACATAATTGAAGCAAAGATAAATGGGCAAATGTACAGAGACATCCTTGACAAGAACCTGTTGCCATCTGCCAAGATGCTGAACATGAAACAAGGGTGGACATTTCAGCAAGACAATGATCCCAAACACGCAGCCAAGAAAACACTCAACTGGCTCCAGAGAAGGAAAATAAAGCTGCTAGAAAGGCCCAGTCAGTCACCTGACCTGAATCCAATTGAAAATCTATGGAACGAACTGAAGGCCAGAGTTCACAGACGACACCCATGGAACCTTCAAGATTTGAAGACAGTTTGTGTGGAAGAATGGGCTAAAATCACTCCTGAGCAATGCCTGCAAATAGTTTCTCCATACAAGAGGCGTCTGGAAGCTGTTATTACCAACAAATGCTTTTCTACTAAATATTAATTTTACCAAGCATGTTCAATACTTATTCCCTGTGTCATTCCACTTTATTAATTATATCTTGTTTTGTGAACACAGGTGCCTTGATTTCTTTGTATACATGGATTGTTTTTTGGGTTTTTTGTTTTTTTAATGGCGCCAGAAGCAGGGCGGCCATACCAGCAGCAACTCTCTCTCATGTCTTTGTGTTTTTATCTGCTTATTCCTGTATATAGTGTGTCTCTTGTTAACCAGGGCTCGGAAGGAAGATTCGGATTAAGACTGGACCAACTTTTTCTCTATTTTAGCCCGGTCTTTCTCTAGTTTTCTTTTCTCTTCCTCGGGCAATGAAGATCAACAGAGCTGGGGGCGGACACATTGTTTACACATGCGAACAGCTGACTGCACTGAAGAGGCTGGCGCCTGAAGCGCTGCAGCTGGCAGTGAAGCCCCTCATCCCGGATGTGCTAAAGAGGAGACGCCGCGGGCGAAGGGCTGAAGCAAAGGTGAGGAGGAGGAGGAGGAAGCATAAGCTGGCTGTACCAATGGTCATCACCGGGAACATGCGATCGCTCGGAAATAAAACAGATGAGCTTACAGCGCTGGTCAGGATGCAAAAGGAGTATCAGGAGTGTAGTATCATGTGTTTTACAGAGACGTGGTTACACTCACAGATCTCGGATGTTAACGTAGCGATACCTGGCTTCATGACTATACGGGGGGACAGAGACGTGATAAGCAGCAGGAAAAAGCAGGGGGGGGACTGGCACTTCTTGTTAATGAATGGTGGTGTAATCCTGGACACATTTGTGTGAAGGAAAAGAGCTGCAGTTCGGACATTGAACTGCTGGCTGTGAGTATGAGACCTTATTATATGCTGCGAGAAATGAAGTGTGCCTTAATTGTTATCATCTACATCCCTCCGTCAGCTGACGCAGCGGTGGCCTGTGACGTCATCAGCTCCACTACTACCACATTACTGGAAAAGCACCCAGACGCATTTATGGCCATCACAGGTGATTTTATCCATGTCTCAGTGGGAAAAAACATTACCAAACTTTCACCAGTTTGTTGACTGTCCCACCAGAGAAAGCAAAACAATGGATTTACTGTATGCCAATGTCAGAGATGCATATAGTACAACAGCTCTACCCCCCATTGGCAAATCAGATCGCTGCATGGTCATGTTAACACCCAAGTACGTTCCCCTTGTGCACAGGCAACCTGCTTATACACAGACTGTGAGGAGGTGGACACAGGAGGCTGCTGATGCACTACAGGACTGCTTCGAGATGACAGACTGGGACGTACTCTGTGAACCACATGGGGTGGACATAGACAATATGACCGACTGCATCACAGAATACATTAGATACTGTGAAGACAAGACCATGCCAGGTCGGACTGTACAATGCTTCTCCAACAACAGACCATGGGTTACAAGTGACCTGAAAGCACTTCTGAACAAAAAGAAGAGATCTTTTAGGTCCAGAGACAAGGAGAAGCTGAGGGGAGTGCAGCATGAGCTGAGAGAGATGCTGAGGAGGTGCAAGGACAATTATAGGAGGAAGTTGGAAGACAAACTCAGGCAAAACAATGCTAAAGATGTGTGGGATGGAATGAAACAAATAAGCAGGCCACAGTTTGTCCGGCTGGACAGTGTCTTGTCTGGAGTGGTGGCTAGTGATACGGGAGCGCCACAGGGGACTGTGCTCTCTCCTTTTCTCTTTACTTTATACACCACTGACTTTCAGTACAACACAGAATCATGCCACCTGCAGAAATTCTCTGATGACTCAGCTGTTGTGGGGTGTATAAGAGGAGGAGAGGAGGGGAAGTACAGGGCACTGGTAGACAGATTTGTGGAGTAGACAGAGCATAATCACCTGAGGTTGAATGTCAGCAAGACCTGAGAGATGGTGATTGACTTCAGGAGAAGATGCCTTCTCAGCCACTGCAGATTAGGGGGGAGGATGCGGGAGTGGTTGAGGACTACAAATATCTGGGTGTCAGGATCAGCAGCGGGTTGGACTGGAGATCCAACACTGATGCTGCGCACAAGAAGGGGATGAGCAGACTCTACTACCTGTGGAAGCTGAGATCCTTCAACGTGTGTAGCAGGATGCTGGAGCTTTTCTATCAGACCGTTGTCGCCAGCGCCATCTTCTTTGCTGCTGTCTGTTGGGGTAGCAGTATCAGGGCCAGAGACACCAACAGACTTGACAAGTTTATCAAGAGGGCTGGCTCTGTAATTGGTCTCAGACCAGAGACCTTTGAGACAGTGGTGGAGAGGAGAACACTAAATAAACTGCGATCTAGCATCAAATCAAAATCAAATCAAATCAAATCAAATCAAACTTTATTGTCATATTGCTGTACATACAACTGTAGTGCAGGCAAGATGAAATTGCGTTTCTCTCGGCATCCATATAAGAAGCAGCATGATTAAGACACACTCCCACATAGCTCCCACCCCCACCCCCATCCATTCACACATCCCTGAGACATACTTGGGGAAAAAGAATAACTAACTATAATATACAAAATGTCCATAGGTGCAGTAGTGTGTATGTGAGATTCCGGGTCAGCTGTTCAGCATCCTGACAGCTTGTGGGAGGAAGCTGTTGATCAGTCTGGTGGTTCTGCCTCTGATGCTCCGGAATCGTTTACCAGATGGAAGAAGTTCAAAGTGTTTATGCAGAGGGTGAGAACGGTCCTTGACAATGTTCAGTGCCCTGCTCCTACAACGGTTCTGAAAAAGTTCTTGGACAGAGGGGAGGGAGACTCCAATTACCCTCTCCACCCCCTTGACTATCCTCTGCAGGGCTTTTTTGTCTGACATACTGCAGCTGGAGTACCATGTAGCAATGCAGTACGTCAGAACACTCTCCACCACACCTCTGTAGAAGGTCCTGAGGATGCAGATGGGGAGAGAGGCCTGTTTGAGTTTCCTCAAGAAGTGTAGTCTCTGCTGAGCTCGCTTCCTGATCTCCAAGGAATTCTTGCTCCAGGTCAGGTCCTGCGAGATCTGCACTCCGAGGAACTTGATGTTCTCTACTCTCTCCACTAAACGGCCGCCGATGCTGAGGGGGACGTGCTCAGGCTGTGACCGCCGGAAGTCGATAATCATCTCCTTTGTTTTGTCCACGTTGAGCACCAGATTGTTCTCCCTGCACCAGCCCTCCAGGTCTCTCACTTCTTCCCTGTACATTGATTCCTCATCCCTCTGAATAAGTCCCACCACCGTGGTGTCATCTGCAAACTTAATAATCTGGTTCCCCTCGTGTTTGGATACACAGTCATGTGTTAGAAGTGTAAACAACAGTGGACTGAGTACACAGCCTTGAGGGGTTCCGGTACTCAGCGTGACAGAGTTGGAGATGTTGTTTCCAACCCGGACAGACTGAGGTCTCTCAGTCAGGAAATCCAGGATCCAGAGACATGTGGCGGTGTTCAGACCGAGAAGGAGTAATTTCTCTATCAGTCTCTGGGGAATAATGGTGTTGAATGCTGAACTGAAATCAATGTACAGGAGTCTGGCGTAGGTGTCTTTCTGGTCCAGGTGGGTGATGACAGAGTGTAGGGTGGTGACTATAGCATCCTCCGTGGAGCGGTTTGAACGATATGCAAACTGGAGCGGGTCGTGTGATGCAGGGAGGCAGGCTGTGATGTGTGGTTTGACAAGCCGTTCAAAACACTTCATCACAATTGGTGTAAGTGCAACAGGACGATAGTCATTCAAACATGACACCACTGGTTTCTTTGCCACTGGTACAATGATAGAGGTCTTGAAGCATCTGGGAACGATGGCCTGACTCAGGGAGATGTTATAAATGTCAGTCAGGACATCCGCCAACTCGCTCGCGCAGTCTCGGAGCACACGTCCCGGAATGTTGTCTGGACCTGCAGCTTTGCGTGGGTTGATTCTGGATAGGGTCCTCCGTGTGTCCGCTGTGTTAATGGTAAAAGCTGGTCTGACCGATGGTGGGAGTGGGCCGGCCCTCCCTCTGATTGTCGAGTTTGATGCTTCAAAACGTGCAAAGAAGTCGTTAAGCCTGTCTGGAAGCGAAGCGTCGTCATCATCGACCCCCTGCCTAGACTTAAAGCCCGTCAGTGTCCGAACTCCCTGCCACATCCGCTTGGTGTTCCTAGTGTCACAGAGTTGTCCCTGGATTTTCTCCGCATAGGCGCGCTTTGCCACCTTAATTCCCTTTGAAAGCGCAGACCTGGCTGAGCGGAGGGCAATCCTGTCCTTTGCTCTGAACGCTGCATCTCTGGCTTTAAGCAGCGAGCGCACCTCTGCAGTCATCCAGGGCTTATGATTACCCCGCATAGTGATGGTCTTCACTGTAGTGACATCCTCTGTGCACTTCGCGATGTAGCTGGTGACCGAATCAGCATACTCCTCCACATCTGTCCTGTCTTCCTGGGAGGCTGCTATTTTGAAGATCCTCCAGTCTGTGTGATGAAAACAGTCTTGCAGTGTAGAGGTTGCACTCTCTGGCAAAATCCTGATTTGTTTCACTGCTGGCCTGCTGCGCTTCAATAAAGGTTTGTAGGCAGGAACCAGCATCACGGACATGCGATCAGAACGGCCGAGATGGGGGCGGGGTAACGCTTTATATGCATCTGTGTTTGTATACACTAAGTCCAACATATTCTCTCCTCTGGTCTTAAAGTCTACACATTGTTTAAACTTGGGGAGCACAGTCTTTAAGCTGGTGTGGTTAAAATCCCCCGCAACCACCACAAAACTGTCCGGGTGTGACGTTTGGATTTTACTGATTGCATTGTGCAGTTCCCCGAGTGCCTTCTTAGCATTAGCTTTAGCGTTAGCGCTCGGCGCTATGTAAACACCAACTACAAACACGTTGCTGAATTCCCTCGGCAGATAAAAAGGCCGACAATTAACAATAAGGAACTCCGCCAACGGAGAGCAGTGTTTAGACACTAACGTGGCATTAACGCACCAGTTCTTGTTAACATAGATGCATAGCCCACCCCCCCGGCTCTTACCGGAGCTCGCCGTTTCCCTGTCGGCCCGGAACATCGCCATATCTTCCAGCTGAATGGCCTCGTCAGGAATGTTGTCGTGGAGCCATGTCTCGGTGAAAACAAACACACAGCAGTCCCTCCATTCTCTCCGGGTTTCTTTCAGCAAACGCAGCTCGTCTGCGTTTGCTGAAAGTCTGCCTTCATCAGACTGCACTGCAGTCTGATGAAGGCTGCAGTGCAGTTGAAACATGTAAAGAAGGTAAAGACATCTTTCTATTTTACTTTTGTCTTTCAAAGGAAAAAAAAAAAAAAAAAAAAGCAGCTGTATTCCTTGTTTTCGAGGGCGCGGACGTTTGATAGAAGAAGCGACGGTACCGCTGGTCTGGAGGGGTTAGCCTTTAGCCTAGCATGGATCCCGGCCCTTTTTCCTCGCTTTTGCTTGTGCTCGCTCCGCTTCCGCTTCCTCCTCTCCCGGGTAGCTTCCAGCGGGGACTCCGCCAAAATTCCATGCTGGCGTAGAATGTCCAAATCACAACCGATCGCCGCGATTCTTGCAGCGTGCAGTACCTTGATGTTTAATAAGGTCTCACGGTTGTAAGTTTTACAGAATGTACGTCTGGGATGATTAAAACTCTCACACTCGCTGATACCAAGAGGGGCCGCTGCGTCTAGGCGCGCCGCCATCTTTTTTTCTTTTATTTTTTTTTATTTTTTTTTTTTTTTTGCATGGTTAATCCTGATCACCCCCTCCACCACACACTGGACAGACAGCGAAGCACTTTCTCTGGTAGACTACTACAGCTTTGTTGTCGAATGGCCAGGTACAGGAAGTCTTTCCTGCCGCATGCTATTTCACTGTACAATAACTCACTATGATGTTGTATTATGGTCATAACAGTGCTGCCACACTGCACCTTACAGTCTAACTGGCACCTCACATTTCATTCTGCTCCTCATAGTCCCTCATTGTGCAATGGGATGATTCATGTGTTTATACGGGTCATCATATATTAAGCTATGATGTACGTATATACTGTAGGTTTTATAGTCGTGTTAGTTTCTGTCATGCGTGTGTTTCTGTCGTTTGGTTCTCTACTGTCATGTTGCTGTTACACTGTAATTTCCCAGTTTGGGATCAATAAAGTACATCTATCTATCTATCTATCAATCTATATTGTTACTGATATCTGGTGAAAATCTCAGGTCCATGGCTCCATCAGAAATGTGTTTAATGAGAAAAATGTTGATGTGTTCAATATTTATTTCCCCACTCTGTGTGTGTGTGTGTGTGTGTGTGTGTGTGTGTGTGTGTGTGTACAGTAGCAACAGGCCGATGTCTGGTGGATTTCACCAGTGGCCGTTAAGACAGCCACACCCACTAGCCACTTTGGTTGGTTGTAGTATTCTCAAGCAGCATCTAAAGTGCAGCTTGGGTGGTTGCTGAAGAGAAAATTCGGGTGTGGGAGGAGTTCAGTGAGGCCATGGAACAAGACTTTCGGTCGGCCTCGAAGAGATTCTGGCAAACTGTCCAGTGGCTCAGGAGGGAGAAGCAGCTCTCTGTCCACACTGTATTTGGTGCAGATGGGGTGCTGCTGATTTTGACTGGGGACATCATCAAGCGGTAGAAGGAATACTTCGAGGATCTCCTCAATCCCACTAACATGCCTTCCACATAGGAAGCAGAGCTTGAGGACAAGGGGGACGACTCGCCCAACACAGGGGCTGAGGTCTCCAAAGTGGTTAAAAAACTCTTTGGTGGCCGGGCCCCAGAGGTGGAGGAGATTCGCCCTGAGTACCTCATGTTGTAGGGCTGTCATGATTGACACACCTCTGCAACATTGCGTGGAGGTCGGAGACAGAGCCTTTGGAATGGCAAACCGGGGTGGTAGTTCATCTTTTTAAAAGGGAGGACCGGAGGATGTGTTCCAACTTTAAGGGGGATCACACTTCTCGGCCTCCCTGGGAAGGTCTATGTCAGGGTACTGGAGAGCCTGACCACTGGTGAAACCTTGGATTCAGGAGGGGCAATGTGGTTTTTGTCCTGTCTGTGGAACATCGGACCAACTCTTTACCCTCTCAAGAGTCCTTGAGGGTTTGCAGAAGCTTGCCCAACCAGTCCATATGTGCTTTGTGGACTTGGAGAAAGCATTCGACCATGTCCCTCGTGGTCTCTTGTGGGGGGTACTGCAGGAGTACGGGGTATCTGGCTCATTGTTCTGAGCTATCTGTTCCCTATACGACCATTGCAAGAGTTTGGTTCATCTTGCCAACACTCAGTCGGACTCGTTTCAAGTGAGAGTTGGACTCTGTCAGGGTTGCCCTTTGTCACTGATACTGTACAGAAATTCTAAGTGCAGCCAAGGAACGGAGGGGGTCATGTTTGGTGACCACAGGATCTCAACTCTGCTGTTTGCAGTTCCTATTGGCTTCATCAAGCAATGACCTATAGGTCTTGCTGGGACAGTTTGCTGCTGAGTGTGAAGTGGCTGGGATGAGACTTAGCACCTCCAAGTCTGAGTCCATGGCCCTTAGCCGGAAAAAGGTGGATTGTCCTCTCCATGTTGGGGACAAGCTCCCGCCCCAAGTGGAGGAGTTCAAGTATCTCGGGGTCTTATTCACGAGTGAGGGGAGAATGGAGCGAGAGATTGACAGACAGATCAGAGCACAATCTGCAGTGATGCAAACGTTGTACTGGTCTATTGTGGTGAAGAAGGAGCTGAGCTCTAAAGCAAAGCTGTCAATTTACCATTCAGTCTACATTTCTACCCTTACCTATGGTCATGAGCTTTGGGTAATGACCGAAACAATGAGATCGCAGATACAAGCGGCTGAAATGAGCTTTCTTCGTAGGATCGCTGAACTCACCCTTTCAGATAGGGTGAGGAGCGCAATCATCCAGGAGAGGCTCAGAGTAGAACTGCTCCTCATCCACATCAAAAGGAGCCAGTTGAGGTGGTTTGGGGATCTGATCAGGATGCCTCCCACTTTTTTGGGGGGGGGGGTATGGGAATGTTTTGGGCATGTCCCACTGGGAGGAGACCCCGGGGCAGACCCAGGACATGCTGGAGAGACTACATCTCCCAGCTGGCCTGGGAATTTCTTGGTATCCTCTCTGTAGAGCTGGAGCAGGTGGCCGGGGAGATGAAAGTCTGAGCTCCTCTGCTTGAACTGCTGCCTTGAACAACCCGGACCTCCGGAAAAGCCGTAGAAGATGAATGGATGGATGGATGGATGGATGGATGGATGGATGGCATCTCAAATAATAAACCTATTGCAATGCTAGACTATGAATGTACAACTTCCATAAGGACTTTGTTTTTTTCTCATTAGTTTTCTTTTTCTTTCTCCTCTTTTTTCTGGTGAAAACAGGTATTGTCCATTTAGTTTAAATCCATCAGCAACTGCTAATGACGTCATGCAGTCATGTAGGGGTGTCCTAATTCATAGGGGTAGTCGAAGGGGTAGGGGTACAAATGAGAATTGGGACAGACCCAAATATACTTGCACTTCACTCTCATATTACAATTATTATTCTCTACTGTTTTACAGTATTTACTGCTCTTCATAAATAATTAAACAGTGTTTGGTGACAGTGTGGGACAGTGAAAGAAGAGTATGAATGCAGGAATGTAAACGTAAAACAGATGTGGATCCCGAAACAGTCAACTGGAGTTTTAAGATATCTAATAAACAACTACGTAAAATCACCAGTACCTTACCCATCCGTGAATTCTGCTACAGTATAGGCAACACCTGTATACCTGGCTCATTTGTGCAGGTTGGAAAACAGCACCCTACAAAAAACAGGTGCTGTTTGAATGTACCCAGGACAGGATATGGGGCAAAGTAGAAGGCACAATTGACAGTGATTGGCAACAAGCCCACAGAATGATGGACAAAATTGACTTCTTGCAACTTCTGGACATGAAATTTCAGAAGGAGCACCCCAAGGTTGCAAAGCAGTCAAGTGGGAAGCAGTGATGATGATGATGATGATGTTTCTCTTACTATTATTTATATATGTATAGGGGTTATTTACGAAGGAGGGATGAAAAGTTCACAGGCTGAAAAGTTACTGTGGTAAAATTTGACCAAATGTGGTTTATTTTTCAACATAGTCTCCCCTTCGGTCCACACACTTCTTCATCAGTGTTGCAGCTCTTGGATCCTTGTGGTTGAAAAATAAACCACATTCGGTCAAATTTGACCACTATGAACTTTTCAGTCCCCCCTCATACATTGAAGTAAATTCTAGCATGTCATACGCATGATCATATTAAACATAATTTTCCAACCACAAAATTGTGCTAGTTAAAAGGCTGAGGGGCTAGTAACTTTGGAAAATCACTAGCCACAGTGGCTTGTGAGCAAAAAAGTTAATGTCAAGCCCTGTATATATACTGTAAATAAATTTTGTCATCCTGCCAGTCCGCTAGTCTCCGCAGGGTCCCTCCACAGCTGTGACCGTGCTGAGCACGCATGCACAACAAAGATGAAGAGAAAAAAGAAGAATTAAAAAGAAAACTGATAAGATGAGACCAGAGGAAGAAAAAGAAAAAGACGACTGGCGGTAAAAGTAGTAAAGACAGAAGTTCTTTTTCTCACCCTCGTGCAGTCACTATTGTTGCTAGATTGGTGTGTCAGTACAAAACGTCAGATGATGGTTATGCACATGCGTCAAACATTTCATCAAACAGTTGATGAAGCTCATAGCATTGTCCACAGCATAGACACATCAGAAATGCGCAATACAACTTAAATTATGCATCAACAGTTTAGCTGCAATAAATTAAAAATGTTTTAAAGGTGAACTAAATAGTGTTTTCATGAAAACTTTATTTAAATGATACATCAACAAAGTCCCAAAAGCCAGTTTAGGAACCACATTTGATCAAGCCACCAGATCCGCATAGCACCAGACCCCCAGCTAGTGAGCACACTGGAGGGCGGACCCATGTAGCTCCTTCGGGCTGAGCCCAGCTGGGTCCCATGGGCAGAAACCCGGCCACCAGATGCTCGCCATTGAGCCCCTCCCCCATGCCTGGCTCCAGGATTGGGCCCCGGTAAGTCCACACCGGGCAGGGTACACTGAATCCTTGATACAGTATTCTTTCATCATGTGAGTCTGTTGGATCGTTCTTAGTCTGGCCCCTCACCTAGGACCAGTTTTATCTTGGGTGGCCCTGCCAGAGGCGTGTTTATGGACTTGGAGAAGGCATTCAACTGCACACCTCGTGGTTTTTTGTGGGGGGGTGCTTCGGGAATATGAGGTATCTGGCTTGTTGTTACTAGCTATCTAGTCTCTATATGACTGTTGTGAGAGTTTGGTATTGTCAACACTCAGTCGGACTCATTGCCAGTGAGAGTTGGACTCTGCCAGGGCTGTCCTTTGTCACGATCCTGTTCATAATTTTAATGGACAGGATTTCTAGTCGCAGCCAAGGAAAGGAGGGTGTCATGTTTGGTGACTACAGGATCTCATCTCTGCTGTTTGCAGATGATGTTGTCCTGTTGGCTTTATCCAGCAATAACCTACAGGCCTTGCTGGGATGGTTTGCTGCTGAGTATGAAGAGACTGAGATGAGAATCAGCACCACGAAATCCGAGTTCATGCTTCTTAGCTGGAAAAGAGTGGACTGCCCTCTCTGGGTTGGAGACAAACTCCTGCCCAAAGTGGAGGAGTTTAAGTATCTCGGGGCCTCATTCACGAGTGAGGGGAGAATGGAGTGAGAGACTGACAGATGGATCGGAGCAGCCTCTGCAGTGATGCAAATGTTGTACCGGTCTGTTGTGGTGAAGAGGGAGCTGAGCTCTAAGGCAAAGCTGTGGATTTACCAGTCAATCTATGTTCCTACCCTCACCTATGTTCATGAGCTTTGGGTAATGACCAAAAGAATGAGATCACAGATACAAGTGGCTGAAATGAGCTTTCTCTGTAGGATTGCTGAACTCACCCTTAAGGTGTGTTCACATCAAACGCGAACAGGCGAATTTTTCGCACGGCACGATTACATTATAAATCTATGTAAACACACCAACAGACATGAATCGTGAGATGCAAACAGGCGAAGTTGTCTTTAAAACTTATGCAGCTTTGTTCAACCTTCTGTGGAAATTCCCAAAATAACGTCATGCTTAGGTTTACATTATCCGACCGGGGGCTCACCTGAAAATGTCGTCTCGAGCCTCCAAAACTTCACAGATGATGGGTGTTTACATTGCTAGCTTGCTAGCTTGCTAGGACATCCATGGCTGGAAACCGTGGGTAAATAACTCCAAAATCACGATTCAGCTTAAGAATCCTGGTCCTCCTGTCTCTCGGTGAGTGAGTTCCATTTTCTAACTAGTTTACTCTGCAATGGTGATAATTTTTATTTGACAGCAGAATTTCGCTGCTAGTGGACGCGAACGCACGACCACACAAATTCGCATGTACTCATGTCTTCCCATTCACTTTGTATGGATTCGCGCCACCCGTTTGCGTTTGGTGTGAACAATTCTTTGGATTCTTCAAAAATGTTTACAGGTCTAAAACAATCATATTTACATCTGAGCAGTTGGATGGTGAGAATTATGGTGGTCGGTAACACAGGTATGTATGAACATTAGATAGGACATAGCTAGTTACAGTCAGCTGCCATAGTGATCAGGTAAAGAAACACAAACAAGTCATTGTGTCACATGGGCAATGTACTGCATTTTCTTTGTTCTAATTCCTTGATTATGTACAGAATATGGTGCTTAGATTCACCATGAAAATGTCAGCCATCTCCTGTCTGGTGTTTATATATGTCTATGATCGGTAATGACATCACACCCAATAGCATAGCTTGGTTGATGTCACGTATCTCTATCAAGCAGTTGGGACAAGAGTAAGGACAACACCTACTGGTCAGGAGGTCACAGTGTGTTCTCTGTCACCTTTAATAAATATAATCTTTTAAAGCAAAAAATGTAGATGACAAAAGCTTTGAGAAGTGCAGTGGCTTGTCTGTGTATTTGTGTCTCATTCAGTCATTTATTTGTTGGCTCACTTTCATTGTTATTGTGAACATTTTGGATGAATGATCAAACTCATCAATAAAAACACATACTAGATACCTTAGATAGATGTAGGAAAACACCTCCCATCCCCATCAAAATAGTCATTTCATTCCTTAAGAATAAGCAGTTCATTTAAGGAGATGAGCTATGCCAGCTGTGTTAATGATGAAATCCAGTGGATAATTTATCTCATAACCATGACAATAAGAGATAAATTGACCATTTAAGCTGAAAAAAAACCCTGCTGTCCTGGAATGGTTACAGTAGTTTTTGCCTTGTGTTGGATGGATTACTGTCTAGAACCTGTCCTATCCTAGACTGTCCTGTCCTGTCCACTGACTGGACAACAGCACAATTTTTAAATGCTAGTTGTCTGGATTATATAATGTTCACTTAAAGGCTGGAAAGGCTTTTGGAACAAATGACTTCTTACGCATGTTTGTGAGAAAGACGAACTTTCAGACTGAGACCTCATTGAGGACATTCGAAGTGAAGCAGATGTGTGAAGTCTTGATGAATCCACTTTTCCTGGTGTAGATTCATCAATGAACTGTTTAAGTGTCGGTTGTTTGGTACATGCGTGCCCATTTGATAAGACTTTTTTCCACACCATAAAGATATACTGTGAGAACACTCAACAAAGCTTTTGTATACAGTAGCCATTTCCTCAGATGAGCAAGGAAGTGATTTTACCATCCTGTAAAACCTTTTTCACACAAGCTTCCAACAAGCAGTTGGAGCCATCACATTGTTGCATTTGGAAAAATATAAATTAAATTAAAATTAAATTAAATTAAATCACCCTTATTGTCATTCAACTGTACAACCAATCATGTACAGCAGAACGAGATTGTGCTTTACCTATCTACAGTGTAAATCACACACACCCCAAGTGCAGAATCAGAGGGCCGCTGCCATGCAAGGCGCCGCCACAGAGTTCCCTCCTCCATTCCATTTACTGCTGAGCAACAAGCTGGATGGCAGGAAGTTCCACTTTTATATGGTCTTTGGCATGACCCGGCCGGGATTTGAACCCCTGCCTCCTGGGTGTGGGGCGGATGCTCTACCAACTGAGCCACCACTCCGGTAAAAAGTGTGTGTATGGATTTTTGCAATTGTTTTGTTAAACCCCCTTTACTCAGGGATGGAGATCACTGAGAGATCTGGCTATTTTTTTCATCACATAATCTCTCAATGATCTCTCAATGATCTTTAGTGATCTGTACAGTCCTCAAAGTTTTGCCCCAGTCCAAGCAATCTCCCAGCAATCACCAAAGGGAAGCAATCTGTCAACGAACTCTCAAGGAGCACTCAAGAACTGCACAACAACCTCATCGATCTCTCAATGATGTCTCGGTCATCTTTTAATGATCTCTGTGATCTTTCAATGAACTCCAAATTTTTCCACTACAAAGGCAAAGATTCCTGAGGGATCAGGGAGGGATCAATGAGCGTTAGGGATCAATAGAGTTCACTGAAAGACTGTCAGAGATTGCTGAATGCTCATTGGGGGATCAATGAGACCATTGAGTGTTCCATGAGTTTGTTGAGTGATTGCTTCCCTTTGGTGATTGATGAGAGATTGTTTTGGAGTGAGTCAAAACTTTGAGGAGCTCATTGAACATCACTGAGCGACCACTGAGCAATCATTGAATGATCTTCATGATTTCTAAGGGATCAATAAAAGATTGTTGAGGGATCTAGCATTTTTTAATGCTCAACAATCTCCACCTCTATCTAAAGGGGTAGGAAAGCACTAGAAATCTCTCAGATGCTCAGCAACCTCCTTGGTCACCAATGAAACTCCCAATGATCCCTCAGCAATCTCTCCTGGTCTCTGCAATCTCTCACAAGGCAAAGTCTTGAAAGCCAACTTTGTCATTCAATCCATACAGCTAATTTTGTACAATAGAAGATAAGATAAACCTTTATTAGTCCCACAATAGGGAAATTACATGATTGCAGCAGCAAAGGGATAGCGGCACTCAGAGAAATAATAAATAAGATAAAAGTAGGGTAGAATGAAACTACGTTTCTCCTATCTACAGTGTTAATCACGTCTAGAATCGGAGGGGTTGCTGCTATGCAAGGTGCCACCACAAATTGCCACAAATCAAAACAGGATGGCTGTCTCAGCAATCTTTCCTGATCCCTCATTGATCTCTCAAGGATTTTTCAATGATCTGTATAGATTGCCATGAAATAAAATTTTTGATCACACAAGGATCTCCCAAACATTTTCACAGAAATTGCTTTTTTGAGGTTTTTGAACATTGTTGAGAGATTGGGTGAAATCCTGATCTCTCCTTGGTCACCCAATGATTTAAGGGGCCCTTAAAGACCAGTTTGTTGGTGCTGTGTCTCTAATTAGGAAGGAGTCGAGGTGACGTGTTATAGGTTTTATTAAGAACGAGAACACAGGAACACAGGAGACTCTAACGCGAACACAGGAGCCAAAGCGAAGAAACAAGATGTCTCCCGCAGCTGGCTTATATACCCCAGGTGACGGCACCTCCCAGAGGCAAGGCGTCACCCCTCTCCAGCCCAGGGCACCACCATAATAATATATATATAATATACGCTCTAACATTCTCCCCCCCCCCCTTGAAAAAACACAAGCACTCCAATTGGCCCACCTTAATAATTTACACCCGACTCACACTCTAATACAAAGATGTTTACAGTCCTACAGATACACACACCACACTGGCCCAGCGGAGCACTCCGCTATTTTAAAGAACAGTCACTGAAAAGAAAAGGGCCACACACCAATATAAATTAATCCTGAAATAAATAGGTACACACATTACAACCATAAAGAATATACAAATATGAACAATGGTGGTACCCGACTCCACAAACCCACATTTCCACCCCATAAACTGGGCACAAAGACTCCAGAGCAAACTACAAAGTACACAACATAGGGCAATTACTTCTCTCTCACACACTCCTTACTAACTTTCACGCACAGGTGGTACTGCACCTTCCCACACACACACATAACACTCAGAACCTCCTCACAGCTACATGGCATTCACAGCAAACAACGGTGGTCATATTACACATTAATTCACATCTCTTTACATTTCTTTTGTTTTTGTTTTTTTAAGTTTAACATTAACCTTAGCAAACACACTGTAAAACACACCATAACTAGACACACTGTAAGCCCCAATATAACGTCCTAACCCGGGTCTCCCGTAGGCCCCCCTCTGGAGTGTCCATCCCACGGCCCACTCCCAGAGCGCCTCCGTTTCTTCATGACCGGAGATGGGCTGCACTGGCGTCCCTTCCTTCTCGAACGCTGCAGCTCGTTCGGGTGCCGTCTCAACTCATCTGTCAATTTCAGGTAATCATCGTCGTCAGCTCGTACCACCTGCAGATCATCCTGTCCATCTCTCTGCTCCCTTGATCTGCGCACATGTCCTAGCCGGGGCTCGACTCTAGGGCACACACCATCGCCCTTGCCCAGGCGAGCACTCACTGGCTTTCTCCTTCTTCTACGTCGCGAACCGGTACCCATATGGCTCTTCAGCGTCCCGCTAGGCTTGCTCGAGCCTTGTCCCTTGTTTTCATTCTGGGCACGGCTAGGGTTTGTGTCATCTGGTCTCACCCCGATCACTTTCATTTGCTGCGTTGGAGTGGCACTGGCAGCACCCGGCTCAACAGTAATACTCGGCTGGCCACCACAGCCTTGCTGTGCTCGCTCTCTGGAACCATCCACCTCCACGGGGGCTAAACTATGCCGCTCGGGTCTCGCATCCACAGGAGTTTCCATCGTGTCGGCGTACTCTGGTGCTGGCGGCATCCCTCTTCACTCGGAATGGGCCACCCTAAGTCCCATGCTTCTTCACCACTTCCCAAATAAAATGACCGGTACCACAGTCCACCACCTGATCAGTCCTCCACTTCTCCGCAGGTGATGGAGAACCCAGGCCCATAAAACAAACAGCCTATTAAGTTGTTACCACTATGGGCCACCTTGAGCTCGGCTGCGCACATAGAGGCTTTCTTGTACCTTCCACTGACAGCCACACCAAGCCCACAATGTCCAGAGGGTCGTCACTATATCCATAACAGGCAATGTTCATTTTGCTCACGGTGTAATGGGGGAAGAACTTCTTTACCATTGCCAGATTCAAGATGGAGGCCACCAACCCCGTGTCCACTAACATTGGTATTGGTGTCCCGCCCAACAGTATGTTGCAAAGAATAAGACCATCAGTGTTGGGTGAGACAGTGTGGACCTCCATAGGCATCTTCTTTGTTGAATTTCCTTTTCCAGGTCTCCGTTCCTCCTTCTCAAAATTTCAGCAAACCCTGGCGAAGTGGTGGAACAAACCACACCGTCCACAACGTTTGCCCCTTGCTGCGCACTCATCACTCTGTAGCAGTGCCTGCTGGATCCACAGCCATAGCATCTCAGCATCCCCAGGGTGGACCTAATCTTCACAATGGCCACATATTCATCTTCGTTGCCATTGTTCGAATCCAAGGCCAGTGCCTTCCACTGTTTATCGTTCCTGGGCAGGGCCTCCGTATCACCGAGATTCTTTGCTAGCCTGTCTGCTGCTTCGTGTTGTTGTGCTAGCTCCATGGCTGCCAGCAGTGTTAGCTCACCAGCGTGGATTAGCAGGCGGACTCTCGCAGAGGAATAGGCCACGTGTTCCGCTAGCTGGTTGTGGACCATCTCCTCCTCCAAAGCCCCAAACCTGCACTCACCCACCAGCTGTCGAAGGTCCACCACGAACTGTTGAACCGACTCCCCGGGCCACTGGCGCCACTGCCTAAACTGTATGCGCCACATTATGGTGTTCTCGGGGGCGTGAAAGTAGCCTGCCATGAGCCTCACAACATCGCCAAATGAGTCACCTCCTCCAAGTGTGCTCAGGATCCTCTGGCCTTCCATACTGAGGTTGTGGACCAGAATAGCCCTCACACGTAATTTGTCTAGGTTGCCAAGGTCCAGCGCCGTAAGATTGTTTTCAAAGGCCGCATACCATCTGGCCCAAGGGACCAACGGCTCACCCGGAGCCTCCAAAAAGGGACAAATCGCGGTAGCAGCCCTCTCTATCTCCGTATATCCTCGTCGCCAAATGCCGTGTCTCTAATTTGGAAGGAGTCGAGGTGACGTTTTATAGGTTTTATTAAGAACGAGAACACAGGAACACAGGAGACTCTAACACGAGCACAAGAGCCCCAGCAAAGAGACAAGATGTCTCCCGCAACTCGCTTATATACCCCAGGTGACACCACCTCCCAGAGGCGGGACATCACCCCTCTCTAGCCTAGGGCACCGCCATAATAATATATATATATATATATACTGTATAATATATGATCTAACAGTTGGTACAGCCAATAACAAGCAGTTATAAGGGTTACATTTAAAGGATACATTTAATCATTCTTTGTAATGTCACTTAAATGTACAGCCCACTAGTTGCTACGACTGACTGGATAGTTTAGTGAGGTTCTCAAATCAGAAAAGACAATCAAGCAGTAGGTTCACCTAAGGAAACCTCGACTGTTTACTTGAAGCCAAAGTCAAGGTTTCCTTTGGTGAACCTTCAATATTACGAAGTCCCACTGCCCCCTACCTGCACAAAGTGGCTAGGTCCTGCACCTTTCATTGCCTTAAGCTGGCCCAGGATCTCCTGCCTCACTCGATGGGTTTCTCGATGTTCTTCTCCATTCACCCCCACAGGAACCACTTGATGGTCCTTAGTTTCCCACACTGGCTCCATGTGAGCAGGGCTAGAGATTGTTAGGTCTGTGGGAGATCACGGTTAGAGTCACAACAGGCCTGATAATCCCACCCCACCTCGTTCTGCAGGCTGCAGGACAGTCTTCTCTATCTGGGACCACGTCTCCACCAAAACAAGCTCACTGTCTTTGGCCATTCCCAAGAGTCAGGGGGTGGCTGTTATTGTGCTTGTTGGAGTGGAGTGACCCACAAGAACCTCGGTTTGAGCGCAAATGTGGCAGCTTCTCTCTAGCTGACGCACGTGCCTCCAAGTAGGAGCATCATTAAATGAGCCTGTATCAATTCTATTTTAGACAGCAATCAAACTTTACTTGTATAATAATTGCAGGAACACACTAGCAAAACTATGCAAATTAAAACTGTTAAGCTTTATTGCCGTTATTTAAAATACAAAGCACCAAGGTGCTGTGCCTTGGTGCCTGTGGCATGGTAGCATGGGCGGGTGTAAAAAAAAATGGCATTCTGACCTCTACTGGCCTGGCAAAGTTATTACATTTCCTGTTTTCGCTGCTGTATTGACAGAAATGGTGAGTTAAATTTGTGTCTATTTTGAAAAGAAAGCCTTATCTTGCAATTCTGACAAATTAAAAGTCGAGAAAATATGGCGATACAATGATAGAAGCCTTTAGTTCCACTTAATTTTGACCAGGTGAGCTGAAACAGAGAGGCAGACAGACAGACAGACTGATACAACCACACAGCCACAAACAGATGCACCAACTGATTACTGTATGCCTCTGTTTCAACGAGGCATAAAAAGAAAAAATATCCAGTTTAAAAAAAAAAAAAAAAAAAAAACGAAAACAGAAAGTTGAACTCTAATGAGTGAATATTCAGATGTCTGAATGTTTGGGTCCAGCCCAGTGACAAAGGGGGCTTTCACACCTAACCCATTTGGTCCAGACTTACAGACTTTTTCAGTTTGGTCTGGACTTACAGACTTTTTTTTTTTGGACTGAAATTTGGTCTGGCAAAAAGAGGTGGTCTCAGTCCAGATCAAACTGAACTTGGTTCGGTTTGTTTAGAGTGTGAAAACAATTCAAAAAAAAAAGTTTGGACTTTAGGACCAAACACAGGAAGTGTTATAAATATCCAGAAACATAGCAGATATTTTCAGAGAGGATGTGATGGAGAGTTGGAGCAATGCCAGCTGAAAATCATCCCAACTGATGAGAAGGACAAACTGTGCTGGCATACTTATTGTGAAGTGCAGTGTGCTGACGCTGACTTCCTGTCGCGTCACCGCACTGCCCTATATAGCGGGGTGGGTCACCATTGGCACTTCCTCTTGTGCCGGATGACCGCACTAGGTACTTACCGTGTGTTGCCATTCTATAACATCAATAAAGCTGTGTTCGATGCTACCACCATCTCCGCCTCATTCATCACCAGGTTTGTGGACATAACATTGGCGTCTGAGGATTAACTCATGGAGGCATGCATTACACCACTCCGTCCCTTCCTCAAACTCCCGGGAGAACTGTTGGTGCCTTGGTCGCGTTGGTTCGAGGCTTTTCAGACCTACATCACTCCGCTGGACCTCGGGAAGCTCAATAAGTTGAGGGCACATGCGCTTCTTGTCCACAACCTGGGTATCGATGGCCAGCGAGTCCTACGGACTCTCGGTGCGTAGGGCTCGTTTGAGGACATTGTGGAGCTGCTAGCTAACCATTTCCACACTCCAGACAGCGTGACTGTATGGAGAATTCATTTTCACCAATGACACCAACATGTAGGTGAGCTCATCCACCAATTTTTCGCTGACTTAAGGTAGCTAGCTAGCGAGTGCCATTTTGGACAGCTAGAAGATGAAATGGTGCGCGACCAACTAGCAGAGCACATGTGCAATGCTGCATTGCGAGCTAGGCTACTAATGGTGCCAAATAACATAACATTAGCCAGAGCTGTTGAGCTAGCTCTCCAGTTGGAGGCCGCAGACAAGCTAGCTTTGGAGCTAAACTGGTGTCAGTCACAGAAGCCGCCAGAGCCGCCCGCCACAGCAAATGTTGCGGACTCGGATAACGAGGATAGCTTGGATGACGACGTTACAGAAACCAATGCAGCCAGCCAAAGGTCTGCCCCGGGAAGACTCCCATGCAAGGGTTGTAGTTCTGCAATGGACCGACATAAGGCGAAGGAATGCCTGGCAAGAGGAAAACATTGTAGCAGATGTGGACGCTTGAACCATTATGCCAGAGTGTGCCGCTTATCTGAGCCGGAGAACCCACGGAAGAAATCACTCCACCCACCCCCATCCATACGGTGAGCCCCAGTACAAACAGGTACATGTATTGCTCAGTGGAGTTAGACGGCGTGGAGGTGCCACTGTTGCTCGACACGGCGGCGGTGCAGTCAATGCTGAACTGGACCACGGTGAAGAAGTTCTTCCCCACTACAGAATTAAAGGTAACCCGGCGCTGTTGTATGGCTATGGAGGTAGCAGGCTGTGCACAGTTGGGACTTTGGAGTTAACAGTTCGTTACAAGTCTGCGAAGATGGTTGACTTCACGTTCCAAGTGGTGACATGCAGTGAAAACATCATGGGCTGTGACCTATTCTACGGACTGGGTTTCACCATTAAGGACGGTGCTGGGAATGTATGGTCGGGATGTGGCCACTGGAACCCGTCGGTTCCGGTGGCCGAAGAGGACATGGTGTAGGACGAAGCACTACTGGACACTCTAGCGGTCAAGCAGGACCAGCCTCACTCAGGTTTGGTGCGGGAAAGTCTCAGTGCCGGGACTTGGGACATGGTAGAGGGGGGTACTGAGCGTGGCAGCGGGGCACCCGCATCGGTGAGTGACACCATGCTAACCCCAGATGCCTCCAGAGCTTGGCCGCGGAGGGATGAGGGATCTGCAGCTACAACGGTGACCGCTACGACATTTTTAGAAGAGGACGGGGCGAGACCGACGAGCATGGAGTTACTGCATGCTCAGCAACAGCACACCTGGCCGAGCAGGGCCCCACTTTGGGTTATGGACTTGGTTTGGGTTGATGAACAACCACGGCAAAAATGGGCCAAATGGCAGCCAGCGAAACACCAAGCACGTCAGTGGATAGTGGCAAAGTTGGGCACAGCGTATTTCCGGTTGTTGGATGGCTCATCGAGGCATGCCAATCAGCTTTAGCATGTCCAGAAGACGCTCCAGGTGGTGAGGCTGGACGGGAGTCGGTGATGGCAGTGTGGGATCCGGGTTCCATGGTCCAGAACATCAGTCATTGCTCCAGGGACCTGCTGCCTCCAGGGGCGCACCTGCTGAGAGGCTGCCCTGCCCCCCCACATGCTGGTTCCACCTTTCCCACCCAAGTGACTGCGCTGTAGCTAATTGTTTATAGTTCTGTTGTTGTTATGTGTTTTAAATGCTAGCTTAGGAGCACGGCAGATATTTTAGTTTTAATAAAGGACGTTTTAGTTTAATTCGGTGGCAGAATAATCCACCATGCCGTGCTGGTCGCATGGCAGTCCACCCACTGGCCCTATTTTAGGTTGTTTTGGCAAGTGTGTTAGGCCATTTTCGTACCTTAGTGCTTGATATTTTTGAGTGTCATTCGGGTTCCAAATTGGGGAAGGTTTGAATTGTATGAGTGTTTTGGACTTTGTAAAGGGGGGAGGAATGTGCTGGCGCACTTATTGTGAAGTGCAGTGTGGTGACGCCAACTTCCTGTTGCGTCATCGCACTGCACTATATAGCGGGGTGGGTCACCATTGGCACTTCCTCTTGTGCCGGATGACCGTGCTAGGTGCTTGCCGTGTACTGCCATTCTATAACATTAATAAAGCTGTGTTCGATGCTACCACCATCTCCGCCTCATTCATCATCGGGTTTGTGGACATCACACAAACGTTCTTTTTTAATGAAAACCTGGAGAATCTTCTAGCCTGACTAAACTGGTTCACCGACTAATATGATGGAGTCTGAACCAGTTTCCACTTAAAGTGTATTTACCAATGTGGTCAGAGCTGCAGAAATACCTTGGAGGGTGAGTAGCACGGTTGATGACCGCATCTGCTGGGTTAACTACATAAGCGTCGTCATGACAACAGGAAGTCAGTGCATTAGGTAAAGTTGTTTGGTCTGCTTGGATGAAGAGCGGTGTGAAACCAAACCTCACCAGACCAAATGTAGATAATATAATCAAATAAAAACTTTACTGTGGACCTTGATGTGGACTTTCAGGTGTGAAAAGGCTCCAAAGCTGTTAACTGGCAATGTGTGACATTTTGCTAATGTGCCAAAAATTACCCAAGCTCAAAGCATTATACTAATTTCAAAAATAAGCACAAATAATTAATAATCATAAAATTCAAAAACAGGGCTCTCATCTTAAATAAGTTGCATATAATAATCATGAAAAAAAAACTCATCATATTATAATGCAAGAAATCTCTCTGTGTGTGTGTGTGTGTGTGTGTGTGTCTGTCTGTCTGTCTGTCTGTCTGTCTGTCTGTCTGTGTGTGTTCCGCGTGTATCTCCCTAACTGTTCGTCAGACTGGTCTCAGATTTGATCCGTGCTGTGCTGAGGTTACGAGGTTGTGCATCCCCGAATTTCAGCCTCCATGGATATGCGGAAGGTTAGGAGGGGAAATCTTTAATGAACATTTCGTAGGGGCACTATGGAGTTTGCTCAGGGGGTAGGCAGGCATGGTTACTGTGATGTCATAGATCAAAGGCAGGCAAGACCATGATTACTGTTGCCAGGCAGACACATCATCAAAGATCAAAGGCAGGCATCACTGAGCGAGTGGTGACGTCAAATATCAAAGGCAGGTTTCACCATGGTTACTGTTGCCATGGTAACCATGTCAAAGCTCATAAGCAGGCATCACCATGGTTTCTGTTGCCATGGTAACAGTAACTTTCTATGGCCATGAAGAAATGCTTGCTTACACTTGCTTTCTACGGGCATGCAGAAATACTTGCTTATACTTGGTTTCTACAGGCATGCATGGGTATGCACTAGTATAAAATAAATAAAACAGGGCTCTCACCTTGATGTTTTTCTGATAAACAATGTCAGGGTAAACACATCAAATCCTTTAAGGAATAAAAGAGGAGCATTGTGTCCCTTGTTGTTTATGTCCAGATGATTAAGCAATATTACAGGAGAGGGAGTAGGTGTCGGGCATTAAACGTATCATACCCACAGTTGTGATATTCATGATACCGTAACAACCTCTCGAGTGCAGCATTGTTTTTATACAACAGTCCGCAAGCACAGTTTATTAAATGGCAGCAATATTGGACAAACTATTATAATTTGTTTCTTTAACCAATTATTTTGTGAAGCTGAGAAAAACTAGTCCCTTCTAAATGTAGCGAGTAACTGTTGCTAAATATCTCAATTAGCATGAAGACGTTTATTGTCATTTCACACACATGTGAACAAGTTAAATATTGTCAAGTGCAAAAGTAATAAGTGTTTAAAAAAACATACCGGTCACCTGTTGAATCAGTTCCACAGGAGGGCCGAGATCAAAACATGGCCAATGCCGGTGTCTAGTTAGCATGCTAGTGATTTGTCTTCAGCACACTTTGTTCACTTTTTCTTGGCATTTTCAGATAATATAGAGTCCATCACCACAAAGGTATTGTGGTTTGTTAATCGAAACACTAAATCCAACTCTAGCACTGCCTATTTGTTTTAAACAGATGCAAAATCACTTAACAATGTTTATACAAGGGCAGACTTTGTAAACTGGATTAAGTGAATAAAGTCTTTTTCAGAAGGGTGCCTTCCAGGTCAGGTAAGATTTTTTTTCAACCATTGCCTCACTGTGGAAATTCATGTATCAACAGAGTATTGCAATTCTCACTGAGACTTGACAGTAAATTACTGTTACTAATTAACGGGTACATGAACACCTTTGAAGCAGAGTGATACATGTCCAATGAAACGTTGGAGTGCAATTATCATGGAATATAGTAACTCCTGGAATCCCTATTGTCCAATCAAATTGCTCAGTCCGAACTACCTGTTGTATAATTGTTTTTATCCATCTCCTCTAAGAGTCAAAATTATGTAAAAGCATACTTGACATGCCACACTGCTGTTAGCTAAAGAAAATAGCTTGGTTTGACTTTAAGGCATATAGCCAGCATGCCCATGTGGGCCCCACCATAGGTTTAAACTGGGCTGTCTTATGGGCCCCATGTGGGTTTGCCCACATAGACTTTATCTATGGCGCCAGTGTTACTGAAACCTGCTCATCTGCATTAAACCCATGTGGGGCCCAGATGGGTTTACAGTGGGTAAGTAGAATACCTGCTTACCTGTACCACAGGTAAAGTCCATGTGGGCAAACATGGGGGACCAATGTGGAACCTGCAGACAAACCAACATGGGGCCCACATGGACATACTAATATTAATATTAATTAATAATATTAAGTAATTATAAATATTAAGTAATAATATTTATGATTGGTTTTAGTGAATACAAGACTTACGCCCTGACGGTGCAACTTGTAGTGTCCGAAATAACGAGGAAGCGAGGTGACATTTATTAGCAAGAACTATAGCACACTATAGGGAGACCCCACCGCGAGTACGGGAGTGTGGCTCCCAAGGGCGGGGCATCACCCCTCCCAGCCTAGGGCACCGCCATACTAATATATTATATAATATTCCTATATAATATTCCTATCCTACACCCCCCCCTTGACAAAACTACATTTACACTAATTACCCAACCACTAAATTTACACCAGGATCACACTCTAATACAGGGGAACAGACCTATTCATTGGGCAGTGCGGTGGCAGAATGGCTAGTACTGCGGCAGCACAGCAACTCACCCTTGGCCGGAGGATCCTGGGTTTGATCCCAGCCCCTGACCAACAGTGATCTGTATGGAGTCTGCATGTTTTCCCCGTGTCTGCATAGGTTTACTCCAGGATTTCTTCGGTTTCCTCCCACATGCCAAAAACATGCAAGTTAGGTTAACTGGCATCAAAAACTGGGGATTCTAAATTGTCCTTAGCTATGACTGTGAAAGTGAATGGTTGTCTGTCTCTCTGTGTTGGCCCTGTGATGGACTGGCGATCTGTCCAGGGTGTACCCTTCCTCTCGCCCAAAGATGCTGGGATAGGCTCCAGCCCCCCCGCGACCCGAAAAGGATTAAGCAGAAGAAGATGGATGGATAGACCTATTCATTCACACCACACTGGCTCAGCGGAACCCTCCGCTACGTAAACACAAAGTCTCTGAAAGAAAAATGAGCCACTCACCAAATTAAAACAATCCCACCTAAGATAAACACATAACACAATTAACACAGCTAATGGCGGTACCTGTCCCATAAACCCACAGAATACACACATACATACAAACAGGGAACTCCCAAAATAAAAACAAAGAAAACACATTTTCACATCATGGGCAATAAACTTCATTCACACTCAGGTGTCACTGCACCTCACTCACACAAGTCATACACACTCACCCTATCACATAGGAAATTACGTCCCTAATGAGACCACCCACAACCATGAGGCTCAACTCATGAAAGGGGAATCCCCTCAGCAACTCGTGCTGGGAATACTAAGAAAAATACAACACTGTACCAAAAGATGCATCACTGTACACCTATACCCTGACCATACGGCAACACGCACCCACAGGTCACCCCAAAGTAACCACATCCTAACAGTTGCATTTTCCTTCTTTTTTTAGCAGAACAAACTAAATACTCACAAAATTGTATTATAAATAGGATAAATGTTCATAGGAACCAGCTTTCACATATCACCCAGTACTCATACGGTTCCCCTCAATCCCGTTTCTATACAATCATAACATGTGAATATCAAACACAGTAACCATAACACATAACAGTTTAACAAACTGCACATTTAGACACACTGTTAGCTCCACACATTCAACCCGGGTCTTTCACAGCCCCCCACCCCCACCCCGGAGTGTCCGTCACACGGCCCACTTCCAGAGCATCTCCACTTTGATGAGATTGGAGACGGACTGCATCGACGCCCCACTGTGCTTCGACATAGCAGCTCATTGGGATGCCTATTCGACCCATCAGTCAATTTCAGGTAGCTGTCGCCGCCGGACTGGACCACCTGCAGATCATCCTGTCCTGCTGTTCCGATTCTGGAACTGTGCACCCGACCAAGCCGAGGCTCCACCCTAGGGCGTACTTTATCATCCGCCCCCAGGGGAGCACTCACTAGCTTCTTCCGTCTTCTGCGCCGCGATCTGGCTCTTCTGTGACTCAATCTATGTCCCTCGCCTTGGTTCATGGCACGGTTGGGGTCTGCGCCATCTGGTGTTGCCGCGGACAACAGATAATGGTGCGCTGGAGCGGCATCAGTCACTGTTGGCTCTACGGTGGAATCCAGTCGGCCACCGGAACCCTGTAACTCACGCTCTCTGGACCTTTCCGCCTCTGCAGAGATCAAACCATGCCGTGCAGGTCCATCCTCCGCTGGACCACAAACACTGGCACGGAATCCCCGCCTAGTCGGCGTACTAAGGTGCCAGCGGTGTCCCTCTTCACCCAGAATGGGCCACCCTAAGTCCCACACTTTATCACCACTTCCCACATAAAACAAGACACTATGCATAGTTATATAATATTCCTATCCTACACAACTGGTGTGACTACAACACCAGACTTAAGCTGGGTTCACACTAACGTTTGGACCGACTTTTACTGACATTTTGAAAAATCAGAGAAATCAGTCGAAACCTTGGTGAAATTACATTTGTGAGCAGTTTTTTTAATCCAGTGCACACCAACTTTTACAAACTTTTGCTAGCATTTCCCAGCATTGCATTCAGCATTGTCAAACTTTTGCCAGCTTAGGCTAGCGTATCGTAGCAGTTGCCAACTTAGGTTAACTTAAACTAAGAATACTCAGTGCAGTTCAGCTGACATCAATGTCCGGCGATGCTCATATAACAGTCAGCATTTGTGAAGCCTTCCTGCCATCCTGGATGTGCTTTTTTTGGGTGGATTCACACTACAATGTTTGGACCAACTTTTACTGACATTTTGGCAAACATCTGGCTCTGCTGGCAAAAGTTGATAAAAGTTAATGATAGTTGGTGTTTGTTCGCAAATGCTGGATAAAGTTGTATTTGTTGAGAATTTTCAGCATGCTGAAAATTTGGCGACATTTGGAAATAAATGATGGTGAAAGTTGTACTCTGTTTGTCAACGTTCTTGAGCACTAGGCTAAATTATGCAGAGTTAGCCAGTCAGCCTAAGTTAAGCTCCTTTGGCAAGTGTTGACTGAAATGCTGGTGGAAGCAGATGATATTCATGAAGGAAATAGAGAGAAGGGGGGATTAAAAAAGAAAATATACAGTATATGTAAGAGGACAATGTACAGTATTTGGTGATAACATGGTGTGTATAACATGTTTTTTTTTAATATATATATATATTTATTTATATATTTTACAGGCATAGGGACAGCAGTGGCTCAGGAGGTAGAGCAGGTTGTCCAATAACCAGATGGTTGGCGGTTCAAATCCCACTCTCCCCAGATATCCTGCCATTGTGTCCCTGGGCAAGACACTTTACCTACCTTGCCTCCAGTGTCCATAACAGTGGGGTAAAAAAGTATTTAGTCAGCCACCAATTGTGCAAGTTCTCCCACTTAAAAGATGAGAGGGGTCTCCAATTTTCATCATAGGTATACCTCAACTATGAGAGACAAAATAAGAAAAAAAAATGCAGAAAATCACATTGAAGGATTTTTAAAGAATTAATTGGTAAATTCCTCGGTAAAATAAGTATTTGGTCAATAATAAATGTTTATCTCAATACTTTGTTATATACCCTTTGTTGGCAATGACAGAGGTCAAACGTTTTCTGTAAGTTTTCACAAGGTTTTCACACACTGTTACTGGTAGTTTGGCCCATTCCTCCATGCAGATCTCCTCTAGAGCAGTGATGTTTTGGGGCTGTCGCTGGGCAACACAGACTTTCAACTCCCTACAAAGATTTTCTATGGGGTTGAGATCTGGAGACTGGCTAGGCCACTCCAGGACCTTGAAATGCTTCTTACGAAGCCACCCCTTCGTTGCCCGGGCGGTGTGTTTGGGATCATTGTCATGCTGAAAGACCCAGCCACGTTTCATCTTCAATGCCCTTGCTGGTGGAAGGAGGTTTTCACTCAAAATCTCACAATACGTGGCCCCATTCATTCTTTCCTTTACACGGATCAGTCGTCCTGGTCCCTTTGCAGAAAAACAGCCCCAAAGTGTGATGTTTCCACCCCCATGCTTCACAGTAGGTATGGTGTTCTTTCTCCTCCAAACGCGACAAGTTGAGTTTTTACCAAAACGTTCAATTTTGGTTTCATCTGACCATATGACATTCTCCCATTCCTCTTCTGGATCATCCAAATGCTCTCTAGCAAACTTCAGATGGGCCTGGACATGTACTGGCTTAAGCAGGGGGACACGTCTGGCACTGCAGGATTTGTGTCCCTTGCGGCGTAGTGTGTTTCTGATGTAGCCTTTGTTACTTTGGTCCCAGCTCTCTGCAGATCGTTAACTAGGTCCCCCCATGTGGTTCTGGGATTTTTGCTCACCGTTCTCGTGATAATTTTGACCCCACGGGGTGAGATCTTGCGTGGAGCCCCAGATCGAGGGAGATTATCAGTGGTCTTGTATGTCTTCCATTTTCTAATAATTGCTCCCTCAGTTGATTTCTTCACACCAAGCTGCTTACCTATTGCAGATTCAGTCTTCCCAGCCTGGTGCAGGTCTACAATTTTGTTTCTGGTGTCCTTTGACAGCTCTTTGGTCTTGGCCATAGTGGAGTTTGGAGTCTGACTGTTTGAGGTTGTGGACAGGTGTCTTTAATACTGATAACGAGTTCAAACAGGTGCCATTAATACAGGTAACGAGTGGAGGACAGAGGAGCCTCTTTTCTTTCAAAGGTCTTTTTATTATTATTAATTGAAGTATCAATACAATACAAAGTATTAGAAATTTTCATTTTTGTTTCAACCAAACAGTAAAAAACTAGAACTTAAAGCCAACAAATGTAAATGCTTCAAAGCACAAAAACCTTTAAATAAACAATAAAAAAAAATAAAAAAAAAATACAAAGAAAAATTATGTGTGTGAAGTGGGGTTGGGGTAAAGGGGATATGAGCTACTCAGAAACTATAATCGTGGGTCTTTCAAAGAAATCAAGAAACGGGCGCCATAATTTATAGAATTTGTTTTCAGAGCCACAGACTGTATATCTGATTTTTTCTAAATCCAAACAGGACATTATATCTTTTATCCACTGTAAATGTGAAGGGGGCGAAGAGTCTTTCCACTTCAGTAATACAGCACGTCTGGCCAATAATAATGAAAATTTGAATACTTTTAATTTGGAACTTGGCAAGACAAGTTCTGGAGCCACACCAAAAATGGCGCATAATGGATCAGGTTTAATTTGATATTGCAGGACTTCAGACATAGTGATAAAAACAGAATGCCAAAAATTCATCAATGCAGGGCAGGACCAATACATGTGAAGCAAAGTGCCAGGAGCGCTACCACACTTTTCACAAGTTGGGTCTATATCCGAGTAAATACGTGCTAACTTAACCTTGGACAGGTGCATCCGGTGTACAATCTTAAATTGAATAAGAGCGTGACGAGCACACATTGATACAGTGTGAACCTGGCCAAGAATAGAGTCCCACAGTTCATCAGTAAAAGTAAAATTAAGATCTTGTTCCCAGTTCAATTTGATAGCGGCCAGAGAAGAAGATTGTAAATTTGAAATTAAATTATATAAAACTGACATTACCCCCTTAGAAGTTGGTTTAACTAATAAAAAATCATCTAGAGGATTATCAGAAGGTTTTTGAGGGAATTGTTTTGTCATGGTTTGCACATAATGTCTGACCTGGAGGAAGCGGAAAAAGTGTGTAGAAGTGATGTCGAATTTGGTGGAAAGTTGAGAAAAACTTGCAAATTGACCATCAAAATATAAATCCGCAAAAGATTTTAAACCTTTTCTGTGCCATATATGAAATGCACTATCAATAGTTGATGGGGTAAATAAATGATTTGCGGCAATTGGACTTCTAATGGAAAAAAACTGAAGACCGAAATTTTTCCTGAATTGAGACCAAATTCTAAGAGACTGACGAACTACTTTATTATTACCCAGTGTAGACAAAGCAAGGGGAAGTGGTGAACCTAAAACTGCCGGTAGGGAAGTTTGATTGTCCACATGTGACTCCATAAGGATCCAAATAGGTGATTTGGGTTCCAGATAAAAATGTTTCCAATATAACATGCACCTGATATTTGCTGCCCAGTAGTAATATTGAAAGTTAGGCAGAGCCATGCCACCTACTGATTTGGGTCTTTGAAGAAAAACTTTCCTCAATCTCGGATGTTTACCATTCCAAATAAATGAGGTAATCAGAGAGTCCAAAGACTTAAAAAAGGATTTAGGAATAAAAATGGGGAGACATTGAAACAAATATAAAAACTTTGGAAGTAACATCATTTTTACAGAATTGATTCTGCCAATTAAAGACAAGGATAATGGGGACCATTTGGAAAGTATTAGCTTGCACTGGTCAAGTAAGGGGAGAAAATTATTTTTAAACAAGTAATTAAATTGTTTAGTGACACATATCCCAAGATAATTAAAATGATCAATAACAACCTTGAAAGGAAAATTTTCAAAATCCTGAACTTGAATCTTTTCATTAATCAGAAACAGTTCACTCTTATTAAGATTAATTTTATAACCAGAAAACCTACTAAAACTATCCAAAATATTAAGTATAGCAGGTAATGAAGTAAGTGGGTTGGAGAGAAATAATAAAAGATCATCAGCATAGAGTGAAACCCTATGCTCAATGCCACCCCTACGAATGCCTAGAAAGTCCCGGCTCCCACGGATTGCAATAGCTAACGGCTCAACTGCCAAGGCAAAGAGCAACGGGCTCAAAGGACAGCCTTGCCTCGTACCACGGTAAAGTCTAAAATAGTCAGAATAGCGACAATTAGTTAACACTGAAGCTAAAGGACTAGCATAGAGAAGTTTAATCCAGGAACAGAAGGAAGGACCAAAACCGAACCTCTCCAAAGTAAAAAACAAATACTCCCACTCAACCCTATCGAATGCCTTTTCAGCGTCCAAACTAATAAGACATTCAGGTATGTTGTGGTGAGGAGTATAAATAATATTAAACAACCGCCGCAAGTTAAAAAAAGAATGACGATTTTTAATGAAACCGGTTTGGTCCTGTGAAATTATAAAAGGAAGAATCTTTTCCAACCTTGAAGCTAACAACTTTGACAAAATTTTAACATCGGTATTTAACAAGGAAATAGGCCTGTAAGAAGCACAATCAACAGGATCCTTATCCTTTTTAAGCAACACAGTGATACAGGCCTGATAGCATGAAGGAGGAAGTGTACCAGAGTCAAGCGACTCTGTAAAAACTTGACAAAGGAAAGGGGCGAGGTCATCAGAGAATTTTTTGAAAAAATCAGCGGAAAACCCATCAGGTCCTGGAGATTTTCCTGATTGCATGGATGATATTGCCAGCTGAATTTCTTCTTTTGTGATGGGAGCTTCTAAAATTTGCCGAGATTCTGAAGAAATCAAAGGAATATCAATAGAATCAAAAAAAATTTCCAAATCCTTTAAGTTTGTTGTATATTCTGAGGTATATAATTTGGAATAAAATGACCTGAAAATGTCATTAATCGCTTGTTGGTCAGATGTCACCTCTCCTTTATCTGTCCTAACTCCAGTAATAATTTGCTTAGCTCTAATACCACGTAGTTGATTAGCTAGAAGTTTACTGGTTTTTTCGCCATGTTCATAAAATTCACTCTTGTTCCTTATTAAACAACCTTCAATTTGTCGAGTAGAAAGTAAATTAAATTTAGTTTGTAATGTCATACGTTCCTTGTACAGAGCGGGTGATGGAGATTGAGCATATTGTCTGTCAATGTCCAGGATTTGATCTAAAATAACCTTCTGTTCCTGTATTAAGGATCGTCTTTTAAATGCTGCCAATGAAATAAATTCCCCCCTAAGAAATGCCTTCATGGCCTCCCATATCATTTTATTTGACATACCAGGAGTTTTATTTTCTTTCAAAAAAAAATTAATTTTAGAAGAAATATTCGCAACCAATTTTTCATCTGTAAGTAATAATGGATCCAATCTCCAATGCTTTCTCATGGAGTCACATCCATGGAGGATTATTTTAAGTACAAGAGGGGCATGATCAGAAACCGAGATGCTATCATAACTGCAAGAGCAAAGGTTATTAATTAATAAATTGTCAACAAAAAAATAATCTATTCTGGTATAAGTATGGTGTACGTGAGAGAAAAAAGAATAGTCCCTGCCGTTAGGATGTAAAAAACGCCAAGGATCTGTAAGGCTATATTCCTCAAGAAAAGACTTAACATAAGTTGCAGATTTATTAAGACTAGCAGGTTTTGAAGATGAGCGATCTAAGATCGGATCCATATACAAATTAAAGTCACCCCCAAGAATTAGAGAATGAGTATTTAAATCTAGAAGTTGCGAAAAAAGGTTGTGAAAAAAGTGCACATCATCAAAATTCGGTGCATACAGATTAGCCAAAGTGACATGTTTATCGCCAAGTTTACCTGATACTATTACAAATCGTCCATTTTTATCTGATACAACATTAGAGGGAATAAATGGGATATTTCGATCAATAAGAATAGCAGCGCCCCTGGCCTTAGCTTTAAAATTTGAATGAAAAAATTGTCCTGACCAACATTTTGACAAACGCAAGTGGTCGGAATCCTGCAAATGGGTTTCCTGCAAAAACAATACCCCAGGCTTAAACTGCTTTAGACGTGACATGACTCTCTTTCGTTTAATTGGATGGTTCAACCCCTTCACATTCCAGCTTACCAAAGTAAGATTACTATTCATTCAAAGAGTAAAATTTATATATTATGTTGTGTAGCCCAAAGAAGAATAAAGTGAGGTACGGGTAAAAAAAAAAAAAAAAGGAAGGGGTAAGGGGGGTGTAAATAAAACCATAACAAAAAAACAAAACAAAAAAAAATAAATAAAAAAATAAAAATTAAAAAAAAAATAAATAAATAAAAAAATCCAACAACCAAACCTATAACAACACTCCAGCCGGTTGCAAAAAAACAGCAACCGCTCCATCTCCTGCTCTATTTTCATCCTAACAGAATGCTCCCATACAACTGGCTTCAATCCTGCATAATATGAACGTTTTACCCTAAAAAAAATAAAATAAATAAATAAGATAAAATTAAAAAAAAGAATTAAGTAAACAACAACGTATAGGGAGCCAATTTTACCTTGTTTTTAAACATCTGAAAATGCATCAATGTCCAGTCAGTGCAGCTTCAATGAAGTAACAAGCAGCCCAGCGCGGCAGCTGGTCAACCCAGAAATGTCCAGTTCAAGGCGAAAATTGCTGGTTTCTCTTCATAGTTTGCATGAAGCGGGTGGCCTCTGAGACGGACGCCAGCCACTGGTTTTTGCCGTCTGGAAGAGTTATCCGGAGCCTGGCGGGGAAAAGAAGAGAAGGACGAAAACCTCTCTTGTACAACTCGGACATAACCTCCTTATATTCGGCTCGTTGCTTCTGAACGTCGGCGTTATAATCCTCGTAGAACTGAAGTTTATGCCCACGATATTCCAAAGTCCCACGGCGTCTCCGCGCTTCTCTCATCACCAAGTCTTTGGTCCGAAACCGGTGGAAACAAATAATGACAGCGCGCGGCTTCCCATTCTGACCCGGCTTGGACATGAGGCTGCGGTGGGCTCTATCCAGCTCTGGGGGAGATGGCAAAGTTTGTGCGCCAAAGACGTCCACCAACAGCCGAGAAAAAAATTCAGATGGCCGTGGACCCACATCAAAGGACTCCGGCAGACCCACCAGACGAATATTCAGCCTCCTGCTTCTTCCCTCCAGGTCAGAAAGTTTGTTTTTCAAAAGTTTGTTCTCCTCCTGTATTGACTCGCATGTAACTTCAAGCGCCGCTAGGCGCTGGCTGACGTCCTCCGCGTTGTTTTCAAGGTCGCCAATGCGTTGCTCCTGGTTCGCCACATCTGCTTGAATTTTGTCCAGCTTACCATTAATAAGTTCAAATGAAGCTTTGAAGTCAGCAGCTATGGACATTCTGTGTTGCTCTAGCAAGGCAACAAGTGCAGGGTTAAGGCTGATACTGACATAACGTTCGGCTCAGGAGACGCACACACACAGGCTCAGAGTAGTTCAAACTGTTTATTAACAACAGGGATGTTTGGGTGCGTGTCTGCGGAATGTTAATGTGTTGGTGGTGGCGTCTGCTTCGGACCCAGAGGCAGGAGACCGTTCAGCCGGCAACCCTATGGGAGAAATTGGACACAGGGTGATGAGCACACACCAACACAGGAGGAGAATAGGCGAGGGAGAGAAGCTTACTTGTTTGGGCAGATGACTGGCGCTTCAAGGATGGAAGCCCGGGAGACAGCCACCTGCAGGGCTCGGTGCAGCAGCGAGGAGAGACGAGGGATGGGATTGTCCGCCGCCGAGGGATCCACCTGTGCACAGGGGAGCAAACTGGAGAGATGAGGTAAGTGATCTTCTTACCGGTAAAGAGGATGCTGAAGAGAATGTGGTAGAAGTCCATGCAAGGAAAATGAAGTCTACGGCTTCAGGCCGACGCTCAGGGCGAGGCGGCTTTTATCCTTCGCCGCTGACGAGTAGCAGGTGCGTGGGCAGGTGGCGCCGCTGATGAATGGCGCGGCGTGACAGATACTAGCATCCTCAGCTAAGCTGGTGTTAATATTGTTCCCTGCTGCCTCCTTTTCAGTCTGCTTTCTTGTTTTGGACATATTTCAAAACAGATTCTGCATGTATTAAATGTCCAAAACATTAACAGCTTACAGCAAAATAGGGTTTAAAAAGTAAAGAAAAAAAAAAATATAGCAGGAGCCAGCAACGCACACACCTACTCCATTGCCAGCACACCTGAAGCCAATCCTCCAGAGGAGCCTCTTAAAGAAGAAGTTACAGGTCTGTGAGAGCCAGAAATCTTGCTTGTTTGTAGGTGACCAAATACTTACTTTACTGAGGAATTTACCAATTAATTCAATAAAAATCCTTCAATGTGATTTTCTGGATTTTTTTTTTCTCATTTTGTCTCTCATAGTTGAGGTATACCTATGATGAAAATTGGAGACGTCTCTCATCTTTTAAGTGGGAGAACTTGCACAATTGGTGGCTGACTAAATACTTTTTTGCCCCACTGTAAATGTTCAGTGGTGGCCATTGGCACAGATTGGCAGCCATGTTTCCGTCAGCCTGCCCCAGGGCAGCTGTGGCTACAGTACAGTGGTACCTCTACTTACAAACGTCTCTACATACGGAATTTTCAGGTTACGACACGGCTCAATGGGAAAATATTGCCTCTTGTTACGAAAGAAATTTCAGGATACGAAAGGCAAAAATACAGTACGCGCTGCTACTCGCAGCTCCCAGAGTTTACCGAACGTAAACATACTTGTAGCTGCTCTGCCATTGGCTATCGCCTAGCATCTTCCTGGCATCCCATTGGCCACGAAGTGTTCGGACAGTTTTACGTGTGTGTATTAACTTTTATTCACTATGGACCCCAAGAAAGTGATGGAGAAAAGTGGAAAAGAAGAAAAGAAGAAGAAGAGAGTTTTTTTGTCCATACAAACAAAGCAAGAGATAATAGAAAAGTATGAAAAAGGGATGCGTTTGGTTGATCTCGCCAAAGAATATGGCCGTAATACATCTACAATCGGCACGGTACGAAGGACGAGGAGGACGAGGAGAAGGAGGAGGCAGCCATTATTCCATCAGCCCAAATAAAAGACATTTTAGAACATTTTAGGAAAATTCCATGAAGTTTTGGAATTTGTGGAAAAGAATCACCCAGAAAAAGTGTTCACTAGTCGGGCTATCGCTCACTATGATGATGTTTGCCTTGCACATTTTCGAAGGATTGTTAAAAGCCGACAAAAGCAAACGTCCTTGGATCGGTTCTTTACAAAACGTCAGGCAAAAACCACTGCTGAGAGAGAACATGAACCAAAGAAGGCAAAAGGTGACGACGATAGCAGTTAAAAGGTAAATGAACATAATTTTTATTCTTTACTTTATTCTTTGTTTTTTACATTATGTACAACTCTCATTTTATGTTTATTGTGCAGTAATCTAATTGTAACATGTATTTGTTACATGTTTTGATGCATTTTTATGATTTATAAAAAATTTATGTCCGAATTTTGGGGGGCTTGGAACGGATTAGGGCATTTACATGGAAAATGCGTCTCTACTTACGGAATTTTCAGGTTACGAAACTACTTCCAGAACCAATTAATTTCGTAAGTAGAGGTACCACTGTAGTAGCTTGCCACTACCATTGTCTGTCTAGAATGAATGAATAATGTATCTATTTGTAAAAGCGTCTATGATAAAGTGCTATATAAATCTGATGCATTATTATGTGATGGGTGTGGTCTGGTGAGTGGTTTCATGTTTTTACAGTGTTATTTTTCTACCACCAGGCTATGCTATTGTGCAAACATGTCTTTTGCCAGTACAGACTACTGGTTGCCTTGGAAACAGAGACCAATCTTTTTTTTTTTTTCTGTCTGAAAAAACATTTTCTTGGTACATGGAATAATGAGGTTTTTTTTCGTGAAATTTTCAGTCAGTCTGTCCACTCTCTGCCTGATATATATATATAATCACCCGTCATTTTATTTATATGATGATTCACTAAACAGTTTTTTTTTAAATTCCATCCACATTCACATTTTAATTGCGGACTTAGTGTTGGAGTCTATAGCATTTTTTTTATTATTATTTTTTAGATGAATGAATGAATGAACAGGGGAAAAGGGTATGCAGAAGTAAAGACATAGGAATATCAAACGAAAATAAATACTGAAACATATACCCAAGGGAAATGTGTTCGCTCCACAAGCAGAATGGCAGGAAGCCTCCACAAACACTGATCTTTATATGTGCGTTACCTGACGCTGATGTCAGCTGATCAGCGCTGAGTATTTCTCTGATTTTTCAAAATGTCTGTAAAAGTTGTCCAAACACTATAGAGTGAAACCAGGTTTAACTGAGGCCGACTTAGGTAAACTGTGCATAAGTTACCCCAGCGCTCAGGAACTTTTACAAACTGAGCACAGTGTTCACAAACGTGTATTTCAAAACATCGGTAAGTGGCTGAAAATTTTCAAAGAACACAACTTTCACCAGCATTTGCCAACAAACACCAGCAATCACTAACTTTTGCCAGCAGAACCAGACATTTGCCAAAACGTCAGTAAAAGTCAGTCCAAGCGTTGTAGTGTGAATCCACCTTTAGAATGTAACATTATGACCAACATAGCTCAGCTCATGAGCATTAAATCGGCTGACAGAAAACTAACCTACTGTGATCATGAGTGATAAGGTAGAAGCAGCCATCGTTCTTTGTTTGGGGCTTATCCAGCTGAAGTTGTTATTTTATATCAACTAAATGTTTTTGTTGAACTTTCTGTCAAAATAGTCATGACTTATGATGGAAGTACTGGCTCCATAGAGACGGATCTTATGGCTCTGTTCAAAGAGCCATTCAAAAATCTCTCCAGTCTTTTGTCAAACGGGTAATTAACGTACTTTTTCTACATTTTAACAGCTCACGCAGGTCTTCATGAAATGTTTGTGACGTGTTTTGGTCATATTCTCTTTATTTAATTATGGCAGCATCATTGTGAATCATCTGTTGCAGCCTTTTTCAGGATAGCTGGTTTCAGTCCATGTCTCTTTAAATCTGTGAGGCCACATTTAACGTCGCTCTCACTCCAACATCAATAATGCTAATCTGAGCTGGCTAAACAATAGCTCAGATTGAGCCTGAGCCAATGAACATGAATCTGTCTCAAAGAATGAGTGAAATAATGCATCGCTGTTGTACAGGGGTGGGTGGTTTCAGGATAAGACTGCACCCTGGAGTCCAACAAGCACAAAAGCATTCGAGATTGAGTGGCTACACTGCTAGCTTCAGCTCTCCACCTTAGGTCTCAGATTGAGAAAATAAAACTTTATCTAAGTTTGAATAATACCTAGGAACGAAATATGTGGTCAAGTCTCATTAGATGAACAGGGATTCCAGTGGGGGTTGATGGGGGGTTATATAAAACAGTAATTAAAGCTAGCTGGATCAACAAGCTTCTGGGTTGGTTTAACAGCTGTGAGAAGTGTTCTGATACTTTGTCGACAATCACGTGACCAACAAGATGCATTTCAGAAGGTTAAAACCAAAAAAATCCAACAATTTTTCAATGAACAACCCCTGTAAGCGCTGTCAGTATTTGACACTGGCCATGTGACCAGACACTACAATATTCTTACACACAGATGTCAACAACACAGGAGAGAGTTCAACCTGTCATTTTATGTAGCAGTATGTCTGGAGGATGAAGAATGAAGCAAACGCTGAAAAGAACATCAATCCTAAATCGAAGCATGGTGGTGGCTCAGTGATGCTCTGGGGCTGCTTTGCTTCATCTGGCACTGGAAACCTGAAGCCTGTGGAGGGTAAAAGATTCAATCAAGTATGAGGAAGTCCTGGGAGGAAATGTAATGTTGTATGTGAGGAGACTGAAGCTTGGGCGTCATTGAACCTTCCAACAGGACAATGATCCCAAGCATACCTCAAAGTCCACCAAGGTTTGGTTTCAGAAGAAGTCCTGGAAGAAGATACTAGAGTGGCCATCAGTCACCTGACTTGAACCTCACAGAAAATTTCTTTTAGGATTTGAAAAAGGCATTAGCAGCACAAACCCAAGAATATTAGTGAAGTGGAGGTCTTTTCTCATGAGGAATGGGCTAAGATTCCTCAGAACGCTGCCAGAAGCTGGTGTCTGGCTCTGCATCACTTTTACAGCAGGTCTTAACAGCAAAAGGGTGCTCTAAGTACTAAAGGTGTTCGTCATGAAGGGGCTGAATAATTTTGACACTGCAATAGTCATTAAAAGTGGTATTCTGTGTTGAATTTGGAGAAACCGCTTGTAATAACAGTCGTGTCGAGCTATTTAAAGTGTTCTTGTTTGACTTGTTTATTGTAAACAGCTGCTAGTTTACATTTTGCCAATAAAACTAATTTGCAGTGGAGGTGAATAATTTTGATTGCAACTGTACTTTTATTCACCCCAAAAAGTTATTAATTTAAAGAAAAGACAGTTTGATAGTAAAATATCAATCAGTCAATCAAAGCTTTATTTATATAGCACTTTTCATACAAAGAGTGTAACACAAAGTGTTTCACACATTGAAATAAAACACAATTAGCCTTCCCCATACACATACACGCACACGCTTGCATATGTACACACACACACACACACACACACAAGCATTCATCTATGTGAGACGTATGACCTGGAACCGAGGATCCAAGTGAGGAAACACCATCACTAGTGAGCCATCACCAGCAGGGAAAGGCCCGAGTCCACAACTACAGGGACACCACCTCTGGGACCGCCCAAGTCCAGTCCGAGGGGTCAACACCGTAGGTACGGCGCCGCAGTGCACGATCCCCCTCGGCCGGGCAGACCAGGGCAACCACAGGCCAGCACCCTGCAGCCACAAAACAGACGCAGTTCCCCGTGGGAGGACTCCCTGTGAGGAAATGCTGAAGAACATGAGAAATATGCATTCTCTAAAAGCTGAAACCCTGAAAATATAAACACAAGTAAATTATTTATTCCTTTAGATGACAATATTTGAATGTATTTGCATGAGTCAACCTGTTAAATCTTATTTGTACTACAAAATCAAACACACATGTTTTTGCAGCTCCAAATATCTAAAAGCACAGAAAGAAAATATAAAGGTAATCATTGCAGCTACCTTTTAAATGCTTGAGCTTTGATTAATAAATAAATAAACAGCTGCTAAAACACACAAAGCTGACCATCACAAAATTTCCAGTTTCGATCTCTCCTTTCACCCACAGCTGCAAATTAGGCTGACTAAATTACAATGGGAGGCAGGCAGGAAAATTAAATATAATTGTGTTATCATATGACTGTGGTTGTCAGACGGTCACACTGTCTCTCTCTGGAGTCAAGGTCATTGGCTCTGGGTGCTTTTCTGACAGCATTTTCAGTTTAATGGGCTGCAGTGCTAATCAGACGAAGGAGAAAAAAACCTATTAAAGCAGATGTTTTAACAGGTGGCTGAGGGGATGCTTCTTTAACGTGGAACCCTGCTTCGCCATCGTTCCACTTCCACCACTGTCTGCATCTGAGTCTGTCGGCAGAGCTGAACAATTACAGTAATTCCTGTCAATTCATAATTTTAGGCCAACTTTTTAGTCCCTTTCATTTCTCGTTAAAAATGCACAGGAATAATTTATCAGTTACCTTTAATTATATCATCCTATTTTGAGATGATCATCATGGTGGAGCCATTCTTAATCTTCTCTGCACTTCGTGTCATCTGCGACAGGAAAATTCTGATTCATTTTCAGATTGCAGCTGCAGATTATCCTGCAGCCCGCAGCATCAGGGAGGTGGATGGGACACTCCAGCGCCCCCCTGTGTCAGCGCTTGGTACTACAGGCCGGAACTATTACATCACCTGTCAGGCGGAATTAGAGGGGACTGGGCTGAAACGGGCCTGATCAAAGTAAATATGGCGCTGGTCGCTGGACGGCTCATCTGATCGAGGAGACATATGCTGACCTACATCTCCATACCTTCTACTGCATCAGGACATACAAACAGCAGCTCATTTTACATCATTAAAATACGGTGTGATCATTGTTTATTTTTTTTTAAACGTGACAGCTATGATAAACTGCACTGCTTCCGGTTAAAGGCTTTTCTTTAGCTTTTTAACTTCAATAATAATGTCTGTGTATTAAAAATAGTCTAATGTACAGAAGAAAATTCACACACTCACGCTGGAAAAACTCAGCAAAAGTAGATTAATTCTCCTGTGATAATAATGCCCAATAAATCCAGTTTTTTTTCTGTTGTTGAGTTTGTTTTTTTTCTTTTTTCCATGCAGTGGGAGCAAATGCTGATTTTCATAAAAAGACTTAAACCAGATATCAGAAAATGTCCTCCGAGTGATCACTTTTACATGGTGTAAGGTTTAAACAGGGACCCTGGTTTACAGTGTGTAGCACTGTGCAGCTGTAGGAGTATAAAAAGTCTGAAATCAAGATTATATAATAAAGCTTTGACAAAAATCCGTTTTTCATTTGCTTCTAAAAATGTGTCCATGTGAGGTGCTGCCCTCTGGTGGAGGCAGGCGGCATTGCAACACAAAGAGGTCATTTAAAAGGAAAAAAAAGATGATTGTTTTTGCTTTGAAATAATGTTTAAAATACGACTTTTGGGTTAAAAATATTTTCTAAATTTTAACATCATATTTCTTGGGGAAAAGCCATAAGTTTTTTTATTCTGTTTAAAGCATAAAGACAGACATTTGCTAATAGATGGGAGAGTGTGTGGTGTTTTTTTTTTACCTTTTACAAACACATCTGTAGATACGCTGTGCAGCAGCAGCTTTGACTGAGACTGACTGTGTTTCACCGTGGTGAATTATTTTATTTGTCAGAGTTGAACAAACTCCAGCCTGTAACTCCACAGTTCTACAAACACGCATTTCCTGGAGGTGACATGACGAACCTGTCTGCTGCTGTTTGACACATGTTGAAACATTTCAGACAAGGGCATTACATTCCTGGTGACATTATGGCAGGCACGAGAGCAGCTATGGACAAATCAATGATCACAGACGAGCTCTGCAGTCTATACAACTTGAACGCACAGCCACACTATAAATGACCTCCACACAGGGGCGCACTCTCTTACCCCCACGGTCCGTCCTGGCCGCTTCACATTTTTCCTGACCCCCTCATTCAACTGGAAAAATAAGACTTGTTTTAGTAGCGGTAATGCAAGTTAGGTTAATTGGCATCAAACTGGGGATTCTAAATTGTCCTTAGGTATGACTGTGAGAGTGAATGGTTGTCTGTCTCTCTGTGTTGGTCCTGCGATGGACTGGCGATCTGTCCAGGGTGGACCCTGCCTCTCGCCCAAAGATGCTGGGATAGGCTCCAGCCCCCCCGCGACCCGAAAAGGATTAAGCGGAAGAAGATGGATGGATGGATGGATAATGGCTGATGTCAAAACACTTCCCACTCTGATTGGATGGCGTTATTGAAAACTGCAGTGCATTGTGGGATAGTAGTTTATTGGCATTGTGATGTACTCCGTGGCGGAGAAGCCCCGATTCCAGTGAAGTTGAGATGTTCTGTAAAATGTGAATTAAAAACAGAAGACAATGACTTTCAAATCCTTTTAAACCTATATTCAATCGAATAAAATACAAAGACAAGATATTTAATGTTTAAACTCATAAACGTTATTGTTTTTATTGGGGGGTTGCAAATATTCACTCATTTTGAATTTGATGACTGCAACAGATACTAAAAATGCTCAAAAAACACCTTGCTGGAACATTCCACAGGTATGAAAGGTGCATTCCTGAAAGACTCAGTCGTTCATAAGCAAAGATGGGTCAAGGTTCACCACTTTGTGAACAACTATAAGGGCAAACAGTCCTACAGATTAAAAACAATGTTTCTCAACTACAATGGCAAGGAATTTATAGATTTCATCATGTGCAGTACATAATACCATCAAAAGATTAAGAGAATCTGGAGAAATTTCTGCACGTAAGCAAGAGGGCCAAAAACCAACATTGAATGCCCATGACCTTTGATCCCTCAGGCAGCACTGCATTAAAAACTGACCTCATTCTGTAAAGGATATTGCCACATGGGCTCAGGAACACTTCGGAAAACAATTGTCACATTTAGTGCCACACAAAATGGGATGTTTTATTTCAGAGGGGGCTGTCACAGAAAAAAAAAAAAGAGAAGCAGAGGATATGGGAGGAGAACTGGGACGCCGACAGGACAGTCTGGTTTCTTCTGTGCAGCTGCCGGCAGATGGTCAGAGCTGCTGCAGGCTCTGAGGGAGTGACTGAAAAAAGTCCTGTTATATAAAAAAAAAAACAACAACATTTTTTTCACATATCTTCCATCGTCTCAACTTCATTGAAATTGGGGTTTGTATTTTTAAGAAAATCACATTCTTTTTAAGCTTCCACATACAATGACATGGTGTGCCAGATTTAGATGTAGAGATATGCTTTAGGATGGAGGGACGTTTCCACTAGAAGGGCACTTCACTCTTAGAGGAACAAATAACTGGCTCTTCATCGTTTTGCTTTTTTTTTTTTCCCTCCACCAGAAGGAGTCCCCTCAACAGCTCTGCATACTATTTTTTTCAATAGAAAGGGCACCTTTGGGGCAGCATGGAGTTGCTTCATACCAGCACCCTCTTCTATTGGAGGAGCACCCACAGGGCACCTTTTATGGCGCAGCATCAGACTTTCTCCACCAAAAGGGCATTCATTGTGACATATCATTAAATTTTCCAACTCCAAACTGTACACTATCATTAAAAATGTGTTTTTAGTGTATAAAATAAGACCACTGCAAAACTAGAGGTGATTCATGGGTGAGGAAGTGGAAGTACTCTCCATAACAAAAAAAAGGCCGCATGGGGATGAAAAAATGGAGTCTCCCACATGGATGTGCAGTTGATATTCCTGTCTACCATCTGTACATGGGTGCCAGTGGTTTTTAAAATGATGAAAAGCTGGGACACATTGTGACATCACCATCTACGGCACACATGAATTTATTTGGAGGTTGGGGAGAAAAATGCATTTTCTGTATTGGTTTGAGGACTTCTTGTCAACTTGTTGTTGTGTTGACTTTCACTTAACTTCTACATTTAAAATACACATTTTTGGGTAGTTAAGTTTAGGGTAATGGCTAGGGTTAGGGTTGGATGAGGGTCTGCTTTGAACATGTTACAGTTGTAACCCTCCGCCATGTCACTTCATGTAGTTATTTTCACAACCACTGGAGGTTGCTTTTTCCAGCATGTAACTCTAAGCCAAACATCAGTGAGTGAAAACAGGTTAGCTTGTCATTTTCTGTTGGAGGACAGTCTGAGAACCACAGCTCCTCTGCCATCTAATCTCAGTATGTGTGCCTTATTTCCACTCGGCAGGTGACCGGTTGGCTCACTCCATCACACTCGCATTGCCCCTTGAACTCCTTTCTTTCACGTGACCACACCCTCTCCTCCTCATCCAGTCCCAAAATGGAGCCCATCAAGGTCCAATCAGAAGGCGGGCTGAATGTGACCCTCACCATCAGGCTGCTGATGCACGGCAAGGTGTGAAAACACACTCACAAATACATTTAAAGCTGCCTGTTGTGTTTTCAATTACCCTGATGGCCCTGTGGGAGGTAACACTGCTTTCTGTTGTTTCTGCAGGAGGTTGGAAGCATCATAGGAAAGGTACTGATCAAAAGCACAACAAGGCAGAGTGTGCACAGCATCATAATGCGTGTTAGGAGTAGAGGAAATATTCTAATACTGTTTGTTCCTCTTTGCTTCCAGAAAGGAGAGACGGTGAAGAAAATGCGTGAAGATGTAAGAGGGAACTTGAAGCCTTTTAAGACTGAACACATCTGCTAATTCCTTCAGTACATAACCATGTGTTACATGCTCTGTTTCTGTCCTAAAGAGTGGTGCTCGCATCAACATCTCAGAGGGAAACTGCCCTGAGCGGATAGTTACCATCACCGGGCCAACAGATGCCATTTTCAAAGCCTTTGCCATGATAGCCTACAAGTTTGAGGAGGTAGATCATTTTAAACCATGAGCTTGTATCATGCCTTAGATCAGTTCCATATGGTGGTCCTGAAGGGCAATGACAACCTCAAATAACAAAGCACAACGGCAAGACAGAAAGCAAAACATTAATATAAAGTGGAAAAACTAGGTTCCTGCTATTGACAAGGATTGTCACTGATGGGATGGACGCAAGCAGCCTTGGTTTCCCATTTAAAGGACAGTGTGTCCATCCAGTCAGTGATGACGCTAGTCAATAGCAGTCTAACTATGCCTGTTGGATTTAATTTTGCTTTCTCACTTGCTGCTGCGTGTTATTTGCCATTGTGTTTTGCCCTTCAGGGACACTGTAATTCACGGTATATTTTTTTATTTTAATGTAAAATGACATTAACCCCCACCTTACACAGGGGTGGAGATCATTGAGAGATGAAAATATTACCAGATCTCTCAACAGTCTTTCAGTGAGTGCCCAGCGATCACCAAGATCTCTCAATGATCTTTCAGTGACCTCCAGGGCCTCAAAGTTTTGACTCAGTGCAAAACAATCTCAACAATCACCAAATGAAAGTAATTTCTCAACAAGCTCTCAAGGAGTGCTCAGCAATCTCACCAGTCTCCCAATGATCTCTCAGTAACCATTCAATGAACTCTATTGGTCTTTCATCCCTCACTGATCTCTTAGCCATCTCTAACTCCTTCAGAGTTTAAAAATATGGCGTTTATTGAAAGACTGCTGAGCGGTCAATGAAAGGTCACTGAGAGATCATTGGGAGATCAGTGAGATTTTTGAGTGGTCAAGGAACACTCAATGAGAAACAAAATCCTGACACTTACCAGAAAGAAAACATCAAATTAAATTTAGAAATATGCAAGTGTAAAGAAAAAAGTTTTTAAAACAGTTACACATTTATTAGAAAAGTTGAAGATTTATAAGAAAAAAGTCACACATTTACAGTGGTGTGAAAAAGTGTTTGCCCCCTTCCTGATTTCTCTTTTTTTTTTTTGTATGTCACACTTAAATGTTTCAGATCATCAAACAAATTTAAGTATTAGACAAAAATAACACAAGTAAACACAAAATGCAATTTTTAAATGAAGGTGTTTATGATTAAGGGAAAAAAATCCAAACCTACATGGCCTTGTGTGAAAAAGTGATTGCCCCATAAACCTAATAACTGGTTGGGCCACCCTTAGCAGCAACAACTGCAATCAAGCATTTGCGATAACTGGCAATGAGTCTTTTACAGTGCTGTGGAGGAATTTTGGCCCACTCATCTTTGCAGAATTGCTATAATTAAGCCACATTGGAGGGTTTTCGAGCATCAACCGCCTTTTTAAAGTCATGCTACAACATCTCAATCCGATTCAGGTCAGGACTTTGTTTAGGCCACTCCAAAATCTTCATTTTGTTTTTCTTAAGCCATTCAGAGGTGGACTTGCTGTTGTGTTTTGGATCATTGTCCTGCTGCAGAACACAAGTGTGTTTCAGCTTGAGGTCACGAACAGATGGCCGGACATTCTCCTTCAGGATTTTTGGTAGATAGCAAAATTTATGGTTCCATTTACCACAGCAAGTCTTCCAGGTCCTGAAGCAGCAAAACAGCCCCAGACCATTACACTACCACCACCATATTTTACTGTTAGTACGATGTTCCTTTTCTGAAATGCTGTGTTACTTTTATGCCTGATGTAATGGGACACACACCTTCCAAAAAGTTCAACTTTTGTCTCATCAGTCCACAGAGTTTTTTCCCAAAAGTCTTGGGGATCATCAAGATGTTTTCTGGCAAAACTGAGATGAGCCTTTATATTCTTTTTGCTAGGCAGTGGTTTTTGTCTTGGAACTCTTCCATGCAGGCCATTTTTGCCCAGTCTCTTTCTTATGGTGGAGTCATGAACACTGACCTTAACTGAGGCAAGTGAGGTGTGCAGTTCTTTGGATGCTATTGTGGGGTCTTTTGTGACCTCTTGGATGAGTCGTCGCTGTGCTCTTGGAGTAATTTTGGTCAGCCGACCACTCCTGAGAAGATTCACCACTGTTCCATGTTTTTGCCATTTGTGGATAATGGCTCTCACTGTGGTTCGCTGGAGTCCCAAAGCTTTAGAAATGGTGTTATAACCTTTTCCAGACTGATAGATCTCAATTACTTTGTTTCTCATTTGCTCCTGAATTTCTTTGGATCACAGCATGATATCTAGCTTTTGAGGATGTTTTGGTCTACTTCACTTTGTCAGGCAGGTCCTATTTAAGTGATTTCTTGATTGAAAACAGGTGTGGCAGCAGTAATCAGGCCTGGGTGTGGCTAGAGAAATTGAACTCAGCTTTCCAAAGATGTGATAAACCACTATTAATGTATGTTTTAACGGGGGAGGGGGGCAATGACTTTTTCACACAGGGCCATGTAGGTTTGGATTTTTTTACCCTTAATAATAAGCATCTTCATTTAAAAACTGCATTTTGTGTTTGCTTGTGTTATCTTTGTCTAATATTTAAATTTGTTAGATGATCTGAAACATTTAAGTGTGACAAACATACAAAACAATGAGAAATCAGGAAGGGGGTGAACACTTTTTCACACCACTGCACTTTAAAAAGTTGCAGTTATGTTAAAGAATTTAAAAAATTGAAAAAGTTGAAACTGTCTGGGGAAAGTTACATATTTGAGAGGAATAAACTCACATAGTAATGTTGAAAAGCCCTTTAGGGACACTGTAATTCCAATGTGATTTTTTTTTTTCCTCGCAAGATTTTGCTTCAAAAATGTGATGCTGGTATATTTGCTGTTTCCTACATTTTTGATTCGAAATGTTAAATCTATTTGAAGGTTGTGTAAAGTCCCTCCATTTGAGCACATGCCATGCCAGCGTCCTGCTTTAGCACCTGTACTGATTCATTTCCAGATGGACTACAAAGCAGTCTTGGCCCAGTTATGTAGGGCAGAAATGTGCTGATCTAACCTTGCAGCATCCTCTGAAAGTGGGCCAGTACTTTTGATTTGGGGGCCTTATCAGCGTACCAAGCCAAGCGTCTCTGAAACAGTCCGGATAGACAGACCTCTTCTTTTATTATTCATGCTTTTTCAGGGGAGGATTTCAGGGACAAATGTGCTACCTTAACATAATTACAAAGATATTTATAATTACTGATGAACCGAAATCATGAAATTTGGGACTGAAACTGATACTGATGTTTAGAGCAATAAGCTGCCTCAGGGCTAATAGCTGATAGAGATTTATTATTTCTCATGTTTTTATTATTTCCATCGATTTTATTGCACTCTAAAAGAGTTCAGTCATGGATGTTTTATGAATTTAAAGCTGATATCATGTCAAAATTAATGCCATGGCAAAATCAGTGCCACACAACTGGGACTCACCAGATAAACATCTGCCACTAGGCTACACAAGTAATCCAGATTTATTCACAGTCATGACTTCCCCTTCCCTCAACAAAACTTATGTGATCCTCTGATATTTAAAATGCATCCTTCGCTCATAGAGCCCTGTGCAGCAAAGATCTTTTTTTTCTACTGTAAATCAAGTGTCTTAAACACCGATCACATGTGTGCATGAGCCACTGAAAGCTTCTATACCACTGATCATGTGCCAATGACAGCTGGTGCTTCAGCCTAACAACCTGAAGTTTCTTGGATACAGATGGAACAACATGACAGAAAAAGAAGTCAAGAGAACACTGAAACAAAATCTATTGTATTGAATTAAATGTCCATTACAGCAGAGGGTGAGGACCTTGTCCTCTGAAATGCTTAGTTTGGTCTTAGGTTGTTCTTCATCTGAAGCTGCTGTTTAAACTGTAACTTCTGAAACTTTGTTAGCAAGTAAATACTGTAAAATATGGCACAACAGTGACATTACCAAGAACTGGACGTCCTTCCAAAATTGATGAAAAGACGAGAAGAAAACTGGTCAAGGAGGCTGCCAAAAGGCTGACAGCAACATTGAAGGAGCTGCAGGAATTTCTGGCAAGTACTGGCTGTTTAGTACATATGACAACAATCTCCCATCTAGGGTGGCAAGACAGAAGCCTTGTCTTACAAAGAAAAACATCCAAGCCTGGCTACATTTTGCAAAAACGCATTTGAAATCTCCCAAACGCATGTGGAAAAATGTGTTATGATTCAATGAAACCAAGGTTGAACTTTTTGGCCATAATTCCAAAAGGTATATTTAGTACAAACACAACACTGCTCATCACTAAAAGAACACCATGCCTACAGTGAAGCATGGTAGTGGCAGCATCATGCTTTGGGGCTGTTTTTCTTCAGCTGGAACTGGGGCCTTAGTCAAGGTGGAGGGAATTATGAACAGTCCCAAATACTAGCCAGTGTTGGCACAAAACCTTCAGGCTTCTGCTAGAAAGCTGAAGATGAAGAGGAACTTCATCTTTCAGCACAACAATGACCCAAAGCACACATCCAAATCAACAATGGCTTCAGCAAAAGGCGATTCAGGTTTTGGAATGGCCCAGCCAGAGTCCAGACCTGAATCTGATCAAACATCTGTGGCGTGATCTGAAGAGGGCTGTGCACAGGACATGCCCTCGCATATTTGAAGCGTTTTTGCAAAGAAGAGTGGGCAAATATTGCCACATCAAGATGTGCCATGCTAATAGACTCCTACCCAAAAAGACTGAGTGCTGCAACAAATTATTAGTTTAAGGGTGTGCATATTTATGCAAACAGGTCATTGTAAGTTTTTTATTTTTTACTTTCCGCTTAAAGGATTTCAGTTTGTTTTTCAGTTGGGTTGTACAGGTTATAGGACACATTAATGGTGGAAAAAGTGTTGAAATTATTTATCTTGGTCTCATTTTTTTTTATATCACAAAAGCCTGGCATTTAAACAGGGGTGTGTAGACTTTTCATATCAACTGTATAGTGAGTTGTATGAGAGGCTAAGCACTAAGGAAGGAGAAAAGGACTTTTATCGATTGGCTAGACAGAGAAATCGACCTGGAAAGGATGTACAGCAGGTTAGGTTGATTAAGGACAGAAATGATAATGCACTAACAAATGATGAGTGTGTTGAGAAGGTGGAAGGAGTACTTTGAAGAGCTGATGAATCAAGAAAATAAGAGAGAGCTGAGGATGGATGAAGGAAAGATAGTGAACAAGGAAGTCCCGAGCATTAGCAAAGAAGAAGTGAGGGCAGCTTTGAAGAAGATGAAGAATGGAAAGGCGGTTGATCCAGATGACCTACCTGTGGATGTATGGAGATGTTTAGGAGAGATGGCAGTGGACTTTTTAACCAGATTGTTTAACACAATCTTGGAGAGTCAGAGGATGCCTGAGGAATGGAGAAGAAGTGTTTGGTACCAATTTTCAAGAACAAAGGTGATGCCCAGAGCTGCAGTAACTACAGAGGCATAAAGTTGATCAGCCACACTATGGAGATATGGGAAAGAGTTGTTGAAGCCAGGTTAAGAGGAGAGGTGATAATCACTGAGCAGCAGTATGGTTTCATGCCAAGAAAGAGTACTACAGATGCAATGTTTGCTCTAAGAGTGTTGATGGAGAAGTATAGAGAAGGTCAGAAGGAATTGTACTGTGTCTTTGTGGATCTAGAGAAAGCATATGATAGGGTGCCAAGAGAGGAAGTGTGGTACTGTATGAGGAAGTCAGGAGTGGCAGAGAAGTATGTGAGGGTGGTGCAAAACATGTATGAGGACAGTGAGATGGTGGTGAGGTGTGCTGTAGGAGTGACAGATGGGTTCAAGGTGGGGGTGGGATTACATCAGGGATCCGCTCTGAACCCCTTCTTGTTTGCCATGGTGATAGACAGGCTGACAGATGAGGTCAGGCAGGAGTCTCCGTGGACCATGATGTTTGCAGATGACATTGTGATCTGTAGTGAGAGTAGAGAGCAGGTGGAAGAGAACCTGGAGAGGTGGAGGTATGCTCTTGAGAGAAGAGGAATGAAAGTCAGTAGAAGCAAGACGGAATGCATGAGTGTGAATGAGAGGGAGGCAGGTGCGACGGTGAAGATGGAAGAAGTAGAGGTAGTGAAAGTAGATGAGTTTAAATACCCGGGGTCAACCATCCAAAGCAATGGAAAATGCACAAGAGAGGTGAAGAAGAGAGTGTAGGCAGGATGAAGAGGGTGAAGACGATTGTCAGGGGTGATTTGTGACAGAAGGTTAGCAGCAAGAGTGAAAAGGAAGATTTATAATATGGTAGTAAGACCTGCTATGATGTATGGTTTGGAGACAGTGTTGCTGACAAAAAGACATGAGGTGGAGCTGGAGGTGGCAGAATTGAAGATGCAAAGATTTTCATTGGGAGTGACTAGGGACAAGATTAGAAGTAAGTATATCAGAGGGACAGCTCAGGTTGAGCAGTTTGTTGACAGCCTAAAAGAGGCAAGACTGAGATGGTTTGGACATGTGCAGAGGAGGGATAGTGGATATACTGGATAAAGGATGTTGAAGATGGAGCTGCTATGCAGGAGGAAAAGAGGAAGACCACAGAGAAGATTCATGGATGTAGTGAAGGAGGACATGGAGAGGGTTGGTGTTATAGAGGAAGATGCAAGGGATAGGGTGAGATGGAGGCAGATGATCCGCTGTGAAGACCCCTAAAGGGAGCAGCCGGAAGAAGAAGAAGAAGAAGAAGAAGAAGAAGAAGAATCATGTAGCCCTAACTGCTACAGCCATTGCTGAGTTTATCAGTCAACAAGGTGAATATCAGCTGATACCAATATCGGTCTGCTCCTATTTCTAATGGTGATTCTGTAGGAAAGCATGGAACACATTGTACCTAGTAGGCAGAGTTTGGTGTCAGAGTTCTCAGATCAGTTTTTGTAACTAAAGAGCACTCAGAGAGTGTATACCTCCACCAAGGCTCCGTCCCTCCCTCCCTTTGTCCGTCTATATCGCCATCCATCTGTACATTGCGAGATAGGGCCTTGGAGGAGGTGTGCACTCACGGATCACCTCCAACATCTGAGTTCTTCTTTGGGCCAAGGGCCACCTCTGGTGAAAATGTCATCCAAATCCATCTAGGAGTTTTTACGTGATCCTGCAAACAGGCAGAGAAACGGCAGCAAAAACAATATGACTACATTGTAATAACAAGACTGCCATAATTGTATTGACCATACACTGGGGCTGGGCAATTCCACCTTAAATCAGCATCATGGTTTAATGAATGTTTCGGGTCGGGTTTTTTTTCCCACCTCTCTTCTCCATTACAGTTTAATGACAAGGTTCATGATTATTAAGCAACATTATACAACAGTGTGGTATCATATCACTGCGGTGCGTAGTAAACGAGCATAACAGAACAGACCTATTGTGATTTCACAAACAAAAAAATTAAACATTGTCCACTGCTGAAGTTTACTGTTTACATACTGTGATGTTTCAAGGGCTCACACAATAATAGAGAGAGGATTTGGAATGTAAAAGGCATTTATTTCTTCACTGACAAATTACACAGAATGGAGGAGAGGTCATTCACACACATACTCACCTCACTCAGGGTGACACAGACATGTAATCTCTCACACACAGGGGAAACAACACTATCACAACCAGACTTACAACATAATTATAACAGTACAACAATAACGCTCAGAACACGAGAATAATAACAGTCTTACACTGCGGTGCAAAACATGCCGGGAGAATTCCTCCGCCCCTTATCACAGCCCCGACGTTACACTACCGTGTGGGTCATGTGACTCACAACAACATCCTTAGCTTGTCTGCCGGCACATAGTGTCGGAGTTACATCTGCGCACACACTCTAAACCCTGTCTTAAGCCACACAGTTTATTTGCTTTTTCTTGGTGTCTTCAGATGAAATAATGTCAATCATCACATACTATGTGGATGAAGACCACATTCCTTTTTGTTCCAAGCTGTTTTACTTTTTCTGCAGTGTTTGGTGGTAAACAAGAATGCACTGCTTCTGGGGGGGCAGAGGTGCGTGGCCACTCAAATTCAGTGGACCCGTCTTAAAGGGGTAGTACGTGAAAAGCTCAATATTAATATATAAAATAATTTTCAAAAAATTCCTGGATCCAGATTGTGACCCAGATCACCACCAAAATCTAATCATCTGTTCCCCGTGCCATTACACACCTTTCCTGAAAATTTCATCAAAATCCGTTCATAACTTTTGGAGTAATGTTGCTAAGGGACAGACAGACAGACAAACCAACAAACAAACCAGTGCCGGCAAAAACATTATCTAATAATGTTTAATAATGTGAGCAGTCTTCCCATCACTTCACGGACATCTACACCACCAGGGTCTTCAGGAGGGCCCACAACATCATCAAGGACATTACCCATCCACAACACAGTCTCTTCTCACGCCTGCTATCAGGAAGGCGCTACAGGAGTGTGAAATCCCTCACATCCAGGATGTCAAACAGCTTCTACCCACAGGCCATCACACTCCTGAACACTAAGCTACCTCTGGTTTATCCACAATAGTCTGATCTCGGGAGGAGGGGGGGGTCCAATCTACTCTAAAGTAAAATATAATAATTATATAGCGTATAAATGAAATTCAAATCACAATATAATTTTCCACAAAAGCAGACAGATATTGAATTCAGAGCTTTTTTTAAAGGTCATTTTGTGTTTTGGTGGGAAGGACACATACATGAAAGTTGATTTATTTATCACAAAGCCACCACTCTTTCCTGCAAAATAACGTGCCGTAAAATGACTATTTATCTGATCAGTCTTGGTCTTTTTCTGCCTTGCAGGACATAATCAACTCCATGAGCAACAGTCCAGCCACCAGTAAACCCCCCGTCACTCTGAGGCTTGTCGTCCCCGCCAGCCAGTGTGGCTCCCTCATCGGCAAAGGAGGCTCCAAAATCAAAGAAATGAGAGAGGTGGCTAGACTCCAAATTAATCATCTATTTGTATTAACGGCACTGTATAAATAGGTTTTCACAGTAATCCCTCACATTGCAGCCATGTAATCCCATGTTTATATAACTTGTAGTTTCCATTTATACCTCCTCTTCCTCATAACCCCCAAAGCTCCAGGCTCACTTTACCCTCTGATATCAACTTGAAGCCGACTGAAAAAGAAGAAAGGTCAGTTACTGTTGTCCTGTTTTCTGTGTCTCTGTCTCACCTTCAGTCTACGGGAGCTCAAGTCCAAGTCGCAGGAGACATGCTGCCCAACTCCACCGAGAGAGCTGTGACCATCTCAGGGGCCCCTGAAGCCATCATCCAGTGTGTCAAGCAGATATGTGTGGTGATGCTCGAGGTACAGTGAGGAATGGGAGGGAGGGTGCCGCACAGGGGAAAGACAGCTAGCGTTAGTCACCTGAATGAACCACATCCAACAGGGAGGAAGCAAAAGCAGCCTCAAAGCTACAATACATTAAATCAGGGGTGTCAAACTCATTTTCGTCCTGGCCAAAAGGCCCTGAAAAGGCCAGCCAGATCGCTTTATTGATACAAAACACATTTCTTATATCTATGAAGACGGCTGCACATGTTCTAGACTAAACTTCAGCTGGTATCCAACACTTATACAGTGTGTAACATTTTTGGATAATCAGAATTCTGAAGATTTAATGTAGCACAAAGTCATAACTTTATTTTTCCTGTTATATAATCATTCTTCAGCAAAAGTTGCTTTTTCTGTACCTTAAGAAAAGGTTTTTTATGCTCACAGAGAAGGTCCTTGTCCATGTAGGCAGCCATCTTGGATCACTATAATGTGTTTCCAAGTTTTTTCTCCGATGTTTTTTGGAAGGGGGAGATGACTAGTAAAATAGAAACTGGTTGTATTTTGAAATGTGACTGTTAGATTGTACTGAAAAATACATACTGTAAAAAGTTTTAGAAAAAAGTAACCTCCATACTTACAGAGCCACATATCTTTAACTTTTGGGTGACTTGTTTGTTTCCCAGACGCATAATGACTCTAGCTTTATATCTATGAACTTTTTTAGATCAAAATGGTAGTTAATTAAGGTAGTATCTCACTGGGTTGCAGGTAGTTGGAGATAAAAGAAAAACGTGTGACAAATATGCAAATTAGTGACAATTTTCACTTGGAATCACACCGAACTGGCACTTTTGCGTGTGTTTCACGAATATTGCACGAACTCACATTCACACAAACTCGAGTTTGCGTACATGCCATGCACGTGTTGCACAACATTCACCCAACATGCGTGTGGCATAATTGTGCTTTTATTTTGCGCTTACAACTGTCCCGCGACGGCCGTGCAAATCCCATGGAGCCCTCGCGCGACCGTTACCTGTGAAATCTCATTGAAATGAGGACAATGACGAAGAATCAGAGAAGAAGCACAGAGACTGCTGTGAGAATGAGGAGGCTGCCTCCAGTCCTCTGCATCAGACACAGGAGGGCCCGGGACGGGCTCTACATCCTCTGCAGAGGAACAGCAGCCCCCTCTATCCCAAGCCTTCTTTCTTCCCTTGGCTGGCATGGTGACACTGTTGGTCGCAGCTGGGTCAGCGTGTGCTCGCAAACGACCGGGCCGTTTGTGCTTGTCTCGCACATGGAATCCGGTTTCATAGGTCGCCAGCCAGTCCCAAAGCTGTCTAACTTCTCACACTTTCTGACTCACAGAAACTGAATTGGGAAGGGTTTGAGATACCCCAGCGACTCCGAGACTATTTTCAGAGAAAATTTGTCACACAGATTTTTTTTAGCACATTCAAAATTCCTGCATCAGAAGATCGAGGCCCTGGAAACTGCGAACCCCCGAGAACATTTGGACAGATTTTGGAACCTCAAGCTCAGTGAGATAGTACCTTAGGGGGAAGCCTACATAGACGGGCAATGCTTGCATTCAAATTAAGCACACTTTATTAACCGAAGCTGCAGTGCAGATGCTTTGACTGGTTGTCCCACAACCCAGGCTGCCTTGTTTGTCTGAAACTTTACAAATGTTACAAAAGGCATCGACCCCCATTAATAGAATGAAGAGGTCAAATGGTTAGTGGTAGGGAAGGCCAGCAGATAGTTAGCATTTACAGGCTCCTGATGCTCACTTTACATAAAATTCTAAGATGCCACAATATTAAGTAATGAATAATTTTATGCAGAAAGAAAGAAAGAAATTGTTATATTAAAGGATTCAATCCTATAATGTTGTGAAGAGATTGGACATTAGCTACTGTAAAGATGAGCATGTTAACACGAGAGTTACTTCAGTTTTGAGGCCTAATTTGTCGTTATATTTGATAGAACCTACCTTACCTGTTTGAATCCCGACTATAAACATAGGAGAAAGTGATAGACAGACATATATAGAGAGTACGTATAGAGTGAAGTACGTGGCGGTGATACACCTGTAAGCTGGTTGCCAACCGCCAATCAAATCTAAAATAATAATAAGAAGTAATTAGCTGGTTATTTAAGTACAAAGTAATGGATGAATAGTATAAACATCTACAAAAACCACTGTCTGAAATGACAGAACACAAAACAGATCAATGTGAGGTTTTAATTTACTGTTTAAACTCCTTCATTATGGAGGACTAAAGTTCCCAAAATAAGTAAGTAAATAAATAAACTAAGGCCGCTAATATTAATACTGACAGGTCACTCCCTGAGGTGGTGTTGGCAGGGGTGACTGGTTTGTTTCAGCAGCTGGCTTAGTTTAAAACGAAAGTAGGTCTTGTTTTTCAGCATTTAAATTTATACCACACTAAACTGATCCTCCAGTACAGTGATCCCTCACTTATCGCGGTTAATGGGTTCCAGAACCGACCGCGAAAAGTGAAAAACCGCGAAGTAGCGTCACCCCTAATGACGTCATCCATAAATAATACGTACGTTCATTCTCTCACTCTCTCTCTCTCATATGATACGTGTGTGTGTGTGTACGTGTACATACATACGTAGATGTAAATAAAGTGTACATAAATATGTTTTTAGAACTCTTTTATTCTTATAACAAGATACGTAACTCAAGATGAAGATGATTTACTTCACAGGTTAATGAGAGCTTTACTGCTCCTCAGGTGACGCCTCATCGTCAGGTGCTAGAAGCGCAGGATCATCGAGGGCAGCTTCCGATAGAGCTGGAGAAGCTGCAGGAGGCGGCGTAGTGGCTCGACGGGAAGACTATTTCACACAAAATGGCACAAGAGAACAGCAAAAAGTTCCACGCTGCGAGACTACGTAACACGAGCGATAAAGAGCAATGAATGCGGTCTTATTCATGGGCGCTCGGCAGGGAGAGGAGGTGGGTGAAACGTCTTGGCCAATCAGCTTGCGGGGTGAAACGTCTCGGCCAATCAGCTTGCGAGATTTCCGAGCCGAGCCAACACGAGAACAGCGAACAGAGAGGTGGATTTTTGAGTTGTACGGGCTCTCCGTGTTGATACCTGATGGTCTAATGTAGTCTCCCTGCCTTCTGCTCGCGCCCGCCCATTATTTCTCAATTTTGAATTTTTGATGAATATTTTTGAAAAATCCGCGATGCACTGAGGGCGCGAAAGGTGAAGCGCGAAGTAGCGAGGGATCACTGTACTCTGGGCAACCTCATTTTGTGCACACAAACCCCACTTAAACCATGCACACATATGGACATCCCCACACACCTGACATAGCATTATTGACTGGGACTGCTTACTCAAAATTATGAAAAGATGGAGAGTTTCTGTCAGAGTGAGTGGAGAAAAATATACACTCCATTATAGAGTGAATAAAAGCGTCTAACTCACCATTAAGGTCAAGAGTTCCCAAAATCAATTAGGAATTGCTTTGTTTGTTTGTTCTTTTAGGGGTCGAGATAATTAGGAAAGTTATCTTAAGCAGACAAACCAACTTCTTCTTTCGTCATTTCAAAATAAAACAGGAAATTTGATGACAATATTAAAAATGGTAGTTTTGCAGAGAAATCGACTCCCTCTTTACAATGAACTGAAAAAATTACAAATTGTTCTTATAAAAATGTTTTAATTGAATATACAGTCATGATGTTCAAGTGTTTAATGTTGTTCTAGCAGTAGTTGTGTTGAATGAGGGTCAGGTATATTTTATGAAAAAATCAATTAAAAGTTACTTAAAAATACTTCTTTTTTTCTTTGTTTCTTCATTGAAAATTTTGTGATTAATCACAATCAGTTACAGAAAATATGCAAATAATTAGTTTAAAAGATTTTATCAATTCCCAGCCCTAAAATAATTAATGCAAAGGTCATACAATAAAACTGTAGGATTTATTGGTTGTTTTTGTTTTGTTTTTATAATTTAGAGGTAGGACCATATCACCTCTTATTATTATTATTATTATTATTATTATTATTATTATTATTATTATTATTATTTGAATATCTGAATATCATCATTGAAAGTGGTTTGATTCTTTAAATCCAATTAAACTAACTCCCCATATAAAAGTAAAAAATACAGGTGGAATTTGAGTTGAAATCATTCATCAATTTTGTCAGATTATATAAATTCATACCCACAATTACTTTATATACTTAATAGAATATGTATCAAATATAATTTTTTCATAGGGTAATTATTTGTTTGTATTGTTATTTTAATTTTGACATGAATAGTCCTCCATACTTCACAGCACTGTTATGAGCTGTCTTTGCAGAAACTGTCATTTCAACTTTGCACTTCCATGTGAAAATGTAGAACACTGCTTTGCATCAAAGGGGTGCACAATATTCAGGTGTTTGCCTTTTTCTTGCACCATTAATTTGACCTATCTGCACAGCCAGTTCTCCGTGTGGCCTTCATGATGGCAGCAGCCATGGATACTAGGACATTTATGGCATGACTGTAAGTCTCTATAGAAAAACAGACATTTGAAATATAACGTTGACTCATCATTATCCAGTTGAAAGTGGTGTTCCAGGTAAATCCAAGTATAGATGTGCACTGAACCACAATTTGGACGTTTTTTGTTTTGTCAGCATGAGCACTCTGAAGAGCACTTTTGTGTGAGTGTCCACGGTTGTCTTCCCTAAAGCACTGTCCCTTCTGGTCTCACTTTACAAAGCTTTTTATTCGTTTCTTTCTTTCTACTCTAACACTCTCTTCACGCCCCACCCCTTCTTCTTCTTCCCCCCACTCTCTCACCCTTTGCTCTCCTCAGTCCCCACCAAAAGGTGCCACCATCCCCTACCGTCCCAAGCCTGCCTCCACCCCTGTCATTTTTTCAGGTGGCCAGGTAAGAGCAGACCCACTGGGGGCGTCCACAGCCAACCTCAGCCTCTTACTGCAGCATCAGCCACTGCCTGTTAGTGTCACACCAGGTTTTACACACTTTCCCCACATCCTCACGACCCCCCCACCCCACTCCTCAAAACCACCAAAGAGCATGAATCCTTCACTGCTTTTGACTGTCTTCGGTCACGCCCAGCCACATGAGCCAGAACTGAGAGAAACAACGGTACTCATATTCACTCGGGGATGCTGGGTGAGTCTGGTGTCACAGAATAGTTTACTGATGAGAGCAGTTTGTTTCCTACTGATAAGTCTGAATATATAGAGTAATAAAACAAAATTAATGTTGAACTGAAAGAACTCAGGTAATAAACTATTAAAGACAGACATTTTACTAGAAGTTGACAGAGTTGCTTAAGGTCCCATTTCCTGAAAATTTGTTTTTGTAGGTTTTAACCTTCTGAAATGCGTCTGTTAGTCATGTGATTATCAAAAACAAAACATCAAAACTGTCACTTCTTGTAAAAAAAAAAAAAAAACACTCTTTATATTGTTTTAATGTTCGATTAGGTGTTTTAACTCTTCTGGGTCTTTCCCTGTACATCACAAAATGGTAATCCCAGCCTTGATATGTGGTGCCGCTCTATTATTGGGCAGCATGGATGTCCGTATGCAAACGTAAATGAACAGGGAGGTCAGCCACAGGTTTAGATTTAGAGCTAACATTGCTACGAGGAAGATGGTTTACCAAACATGGTTTATACTGTTATTTTCTTTAGATTCTGCTGGGGCACAAACTCTCTATGCCGCAGCACTGCGGCGGTTCCTTGCTGCTGACGCGGGGTGCAGATAATGAAAGTCTGGTTTCTTTTCCCTTACTGTCCTCTCCTTGCGGTGTCAAACCCGGAGCGGCTGTATACCCATCCGGGTGTATTGCGCTCCCAACATCAGCATTCCCACAGAGCCCCTAGAAAACGAACACTGTAAGGACTCTTGACCTGTAGCAAACTGCCAGCGATACAGTCCCCACTACGCTGATGTGTGTGTGCCCATAGCTATACAGCCCCGCTGGATTCTTCTCAACAGGATGGTTGGAACTGAATTTCTTTACTGTAATCCAGTTCATCACTGACCTGACAGCAGCGGTGTCCCGCAGCAATGGTAAGCCGACGTCGTCCAACCTCACTGTGCACCACTTGTACGCTGCCTCTCTAGAGCCCACTGCGTGGATGGTGGTTCTTGGTGGTTCTTTTGAACTGGGTGGTGATCTTGATATCAGTCATGTTGATCAGCACACCTTGGCGAAGTGACTGAGCTTTCTGAAGCATCTGGATCACTGCCCCCCAGCCGGGCAGGATCACACTCGCTCTTGGTGCTTTGGGGAGCCACAGTTACCACATGAATGGTGTCCCATGATGTTCCATTGCTCCATAACATTCACCTCGGCATCCTCCAAGCAAGTCGCAGTATTAACGGGTACTTCTGCTGCGGTAACTGCATAAGCTAGCAAGATTTATTGTTGTAGCTTACCTAGTTGTGATGTTAGCTTGTCGGCGGCCTCCAACTGGAATGCCAGCTCCACTGCCTTCGCCAGCGGTAGGTCATCGGGCACCCTGATTAGCTTTGCCTGCAGCCATGGGTTGCTGGTGTGCTCTGCTAGCTGGTCCCTCACCATTTCCTCCTCTAGTTGCCCAAACCTGCACCTGCTCGCCAGGCAGCAGAGTCTAGCTCATCCAGTCACACCACTCTCTGACTGGGGTGCCAGACACATGTCCATCTTCAGGAAAAACATCAAGTTTTCCTGCGGAAGGCCAATTGTTCTCCTCGTCACCATTTGTTATATCTGGAAACGAGTGACCACGGAGACGGTGGCTGAACTGAACAATACTTTATTGAACAAACAGCTAGTAGTATGTGGAACATACATACAAGCTAATGTTAGCAGGGTGCAGGAATACAGGTTGGTGTTACTGTAGAGGCAGAGCACCAAAGAGGACAGCTCCCGCCAACAGTCCCCTGAAGCAGGCACGGCGTGCTGACGTCACCCATGCGACTGACGTCACGTCCGTGCTGCCCATTGCCAACATGTTCACATCCAACATGGAGCTGAAAAGAATGGGGGGGAAAATTTAAAAAACAGAAATGGATGCCACTAAATTTATTAAAATAACAGACATATTAGTCAGTTAAAAAAGCTCCAGACAAAGCCTTATGTGTCAAACTTTATGTTTTAGCCTACTAGTTCTGATTTACCGTGGATATAAAAAGTCTACATACCCCTGTTCAAATGCCAGGTTTTTGTGATGTAAAAATATTAGACCAAGATAAATCATTTCAAAACTTTTTTCCACCATTAATGTGACCTATAACCTGTACAACCCAATTGAAAAACAAACTGAAATCTTTTTAAGTGGAAAAATAAAAAAGTAAAAAAACTTACAATAACCTGCTCACCCTGTTATAACTGGGGATGTGGATGTGTTCAGAATTAACCAGTCACATTCAAACTCATGTTAAATGGGAGTCAACACACACCTGCCACCATTTGAAGTGCCTCTGATTAACCCCAAATAAAGTTCAGCTGTTCTAGTAGGCTTTTCCTGACATTTTTGTAGTCACATCTTACAGCACAAGCCATGGTCCGCAGACAGCTTCCAAAGCATCAGAGGGATCTCATTATTCAAAGGTATCAGTCAGAAGAAGGGTACAAAACAATTTCCAAGGCATTAAATATACCATGGAACACAGTGAAGACAGTCATCATCAAGTGGAGAAAATATGGCACAACAGTGACATTACCAAGAACTAGACATCTCTCCAAAATTGATGAAAATACAAGAAGAAAACTGGTCAGGGAGACTGCCAAGAGGACGCCAGCAACACTGAAGGAGCTGCAGAAATTTCTGGCAAGTACCAGTTGTTTAGTACATGTGACAGCAATCTCCCATCTAGGGTGGCAAGACGGAAACTTTATCTTACAAAGAAAAGCATCCAAGCCTGGCTACATTTTGCAAAAATGCATTTGAAATCTCCCAAACGCATGTGGGGAAATGTTTTATGGTCCAATGAAACCAAGGTTGAACTTTTTGGCCATAATTCTAAAAGGTATATTTGGTACAAACACAACACTGCTCATCACCAAAAGAACACCATACCTACAGTGAAGCATGGTAGTGGCAGCATCATGCTTTGGGGCTGTTTTTCTTCAGCTGGAACTGGGGTCTTAGTCAAGGTGGAGGGAATTATGAACAATTCCAAATACCAGTCAGTGTTGGCACAAAACTTTCAGGCTTCTGCTAGAGAGATGAAGATAAAAAGGAACTTCATCTTTCAGCACGACAATGACCCAAAGCAAACATCCAAATCAACAAAAGAGTGGCTTCACCAGAAGAAGTTTAGGTTTTGGAATGGCCCAGCCACAATCCAGACCTGAATCCAATCAAAAATCTGTGGAGTGATCTGAAGAGGGCTGTGCACAGGAGATGCCCTCACAATCCGACAGATTTGGAGCATTTTTGCAAAGAAGAGTGGGTAAATATTGCCACATCAAGATGTTCCACGCTGATAGACTCCCACCCAAAAAGACTGAGTGCTGTAATAAAAGCCAAAGGTGCTGCAACAAAGTATTAGTTTAAGGGTGTGCATATTTATGCAAACGGGTTATTTTAATTTTTTTTTTATTTTTCCCCTTAAAAGATTTCAGTTTGTTTTTCAATTGGGTAGTACAGGTTATAGGTCACATTAATGGTGGAAAAAGTTTTGAAATGATTTATCTTGGTCTCATTTTTTACATCACAAAAACCTGGCATTTGAACAGGGGTGTGTAGACTTTTTATATCCACTGTAAAGTCAACCTTCTGAGTGTAACTGAATGCAACATCAGGGCCCTCCCTATCCCAAAAGCAGGAAATGTGAGCGGACAGGAGGCTCCTGCAGCTCTTTCTAGGTAACACCTTAATATCTTACAATACCATATGATGCCAGCCTCAGCTGGAATATTCTGCAAAGTTATGCTTGGTTTTTGGGTCTGTCTGTATTTATTCAGGAAAAGTATGATGCATACCTGAAATAGTTACAGTGGTGTGAAAAAGTGTTTGCCCCTTCAAGATTTCTCTTTTTTTTTGTATGTTTGTCACACTTAAATGTTTCAGATCATCAAACAAAGGTGTGGTGCAAAAAAATCAATCAATGAATCAATGCATCAAATTTATATAGCGCTTTATCATAGACACTCAAAGACACTTTACAGAAATTAAGGGCCATCCACCACCTAGATGGATGAAGTAGCCACAATACGGCGCCATCCCTTTTAACTATTCACACACACACACACATTCACACAAAGGGCCACTTTAGAGTCTCCAATTAACCTAACCTGCATGTTTTTGGGATGTGGGAGGAAACCGGAGAAATCCCGGGGTAAACCCACGCATACACGGGGAAAACATGCAAACTCCACACAGATCACTGTTGGTCGGGGGCTGGGATCGAACCCACGATCCCCACGATCCCCCGGCCAAGGGTAAACTGTGCTGCCGCAGTGCTAACCACTGCGCCACCGTGCATCAAAATCCAAACCTACATGGCCCTGTGTGAAAAAGTCATTGCCCTCCATTAAAACATAAATTAACTGGTTTATCACATCTTTGGAAAGCTGAGTTCAATTTCTCTAGCCGCACCCAGGCCTGATTACTGCCACACCAATTCTCAATCAAGAAATCACTTAAATAGGACCTGCCTGACAAAGTGAAGTAGACCAAAAATCCGCAAACGCTAGACATCATGCTGCGATCCAAAGAAATTGAGGAACAAATGAGAAACAAATTAATTGAGATCTATCAATCTGGAAAAGGTTATAAAGCCATTTCTAAAGCTTTGAGACTCCAGCAAACCACAGTGAGAGCCATTATCCACAAATGGTGAAAACATGGAACAGTGGTGAACCTTCCCAGGAGTTGCCGGCTGACCAAAATTACCCCAAGAGCGCAGCGACGACTCATCCAAGCAGTCCCAAAACACCCCACAAGAACATCCAAAGAACTGCAGGCCTCACTTGCCTCAGTTAAGGTCAGTGTTCATGACTCCACCATAAGAAAGTGACTGGGCAAAAATGGCCTGCATGGTAGAGTTCCAAGACAAAAACCACTGCTGAGCAAAAAGAAGATAATAGCTTGTCTTAGAAAACATCTTGATGGCAGAAAGCATCTTGATGATCCCCAAGACTTTTGGGAAAATACTCTGTGGACTGACAAGGCAAAAGCTGAACTTTTTGGAAGGTGTGTGTCCCATTACACTCTGTGTAAAAGTAACACATTTCAGAAAAGGAACATCATACCAACAGTAAAATGTGGTGGTGTAGTGTAATGGTCTGGGGCTGTTTTGCTGCTTCAGGACCTGGAAGACTTGCTGTGGTAAATAGAACCATGAATTCTGCTGTCTACCAAAAAATCTTGAAGGAGAATGTCCTGCCATCTGTTCGTGACCTCAAGCTGAAGCGCACTTGGGTTCTGCAGCAGGACAATGAGTCAAAACACACCAGCAAGTCCACCTCTGGATGGCTTAAGAAAAACAAAATGAAGATTTTGGAGTGGCCTAGTCAAAGTCCTGACCTGAATCAGATTGAGATGCTGTGGCATGACCTTATAAAGGCAGTTCATGCTCGAAAACCCTCCAATGTGGCCGAATTACAACAATTCTGTGAAGACGAGGGGGCCAAAATTCCTCCACAGTGCTGTAAAAGACTCATTGCCAGTTATTGCAAATGCTTGATTGCAGTTGTTGCTGCTAAGGGTGGCCCAACCAGTTATTAGGTTTAGGGGGCAATCACGTTTTCTCACTGGGCCATGTAGGTTTGGGTCTTTTTTCCCCTTAATCATAAACACCTTCATTTAAAAACTGCATTTTGTGTTTACTTTTGTTATCTTTGTCTAATATTTAAAATTGTTTGATGATCTGAAACATTTAAGTGTGACATACAAAAAAAATGAGAAATGAGAAGGGGGCAAACACTTTTTCACACCACTGTAGGTTTCAAAGTACGTGAGGTTTTTCCCAGGGATGGGGGTTAGAAAATAGGCTATTAATAGGTTATGAATAGCCTATAATATGACAGACAATAGTGCATCTTTGATCATTTTTATTTTTGATTTTTAATTTATGAGGAAAAACTCTCAAATTTTTGAGAGTAAAGTCTCAAATGTACAAGAAAACAGCCCTAAATTAGCACTAAACACAAATTATGAGGAAAAAGCTGATTTAAGTAGAAAAAAAAAATCTTTCAAATTTACAAGGAAAAAGTAATAAATTTAGAATAAAACTGTCATAAATTAAGGACTAACATCTCAAACTCTCCAGACTAAACTCACATCTCAGTAATTTCTTCTTAATAGAATAGAAAAGGCTTTATTGTCATTGCACAGTTGTACAGTACAATGAAACTGTGGAATATATAATGTATAAAGATAACCTATTTTTACTCGTATACATTTTCAGGCTACTCTACAACCTAAATTGGAGTTTTTTTATTGAAAATGTGGATTTTTTTATGTGAATTTGGAGAGTTCTCATAAATGATCTGCTTTTTTCTTGTGATTTTTTTAATTCTTTTTTTAATTATAGACTAATAAAAGTTTGAAACTTCATGAAAATTGAAACTTCATGAAAAAAAATTGCTCATGGATTGACTTTTTTTCTTGAATTTGTGACTTTTATGTCATAAACTTGAATAATTTTTTCTTCCGTCTTTGCACTTTTGCCTCAATAGCTTTCCCTCCTCTTTTCACTGATTTTTTCTTTAATTTTCCTTTAATTATTGCCAGTGAGCTCCATTTCTCCTGTGATTCTCTGACCGTTTTCTCAACAATTTATTAATTTACTTTTCCTTAATGAATTTATGAAATCTTTTAAATAAATTCCTGTTTACATTATCAATGACTAATTGTACACATGAATTTTTCCCTCATAAATTAGCAACTTTTGCCAAGAATTTGTAACTTTTATCTTTTTAATTCAAGTCTGTTTTTCTTGTAATTTTGCATTTTTTTCCTCATGAATTTACTACATATTTTAAATAAATGGGCAATCGTCCCTGTTTCTTCCTTGTAATTTTGTCTTTTTCTCAAAGTTTTGCACCTTTGGAAAATTTTAACACTTGAAGTAATTTTCTTTCTTTCTTTCTTTCTTTCTTTCTTTCAAACCACAGGGATTCACTTGTTAAGGGCAAAAGTGGGATAGCCTGACCTCTGTAAAACATTAAATTTGATGGTTGAATGTTGCTACTTAACAAAATATTAATAGTCGACATGAAGCCATGAACAAAGCTTCTAATATCAGATTTACAGTAGGCTGTTAATTACTCAAGTAACAGGAGTCAGAGGGGGCCCTTACTTCGGCCCCTCACAATGTCTCTACACATCCCTGCGATTGTTGTAAGGGGACAAGCTTTATGTTATGAAATTATCTTCTTCTTCTTTTAGATTTGATTGGCGGTTGGCAACCAGCCCACAGGTGCATTACCGCCACTGACTTGATTCTTCGTATAAGGAGTTCTCACAAGGAGCTCCAAACAACTCCTTATGTGTGGAAAAATTATCTGTTCCTGGACTGCGTCCTCGGTGGCATTGACATCACTCTATTATTCACAGTTATGCATCTTTTAAACAAGAATGTGGTCATGTGACTAATTACTCTATTCCCGTTTTGCATGTAGCCTATACTCAGCTTTACTGTTGCTTTGGGAAATGGCACAAGACTTGCACATGTTTAACTGGACCATCTGTGCTGTTGTTTCACTGATCATGATGGGCCACCTGGACCAAAAACGCCAGCGACGTTTTTCTGTCCCTTTCCAGCCCTGAGTGAGAGTTGACAGCATTGTTCACACTCGCTTCCAAATCTCATATATTTCATTGACAGCTCTCGTAGCTACAGTCTTCTGCAGCTGCACAAACCCAAAGCTTCTTTTTATTGGATGACTCATTGATGGAAGGCGGGTGCAGCAGGATAATAAATGGATCCAACATGGCGCTGCTGAATCAGTAGAATGTACTGACTACATACTAGTACATACTGAACATACTGAGCAGCAAACAAACCCCGCCTGTCCGTTCAGCCACAGTTTTCAGATCAGTGCGTGGCAGGCAAATGGAGCTCTGAGCGATTCACTGAATGAACATTTAGAACAAATTTTTAAGTGGAAAAACTGAAGTAAACTGATATGTTTTAGTAAACTGTGGATCCCAACCCCCGAGACCCGAAAAGGATTAAGCGGAAGAAAATGGATGGATGGATGGATGGATCCCATCACTAGTATACACGGGGACAGTCTTCATCAGAGTTGTTTGTGCAGATCTGTAGACTGTCTGCTAACTAGCAGGTGTGACTAAGGCATGGAAATCCCCCACAGCTCGTTGCAGCTCCAGAAGACTAAACAGTTTTCACTTCTTTACCTTTTCTAAATTATTTATTGATCAGTGCCTTCCAAGGCTTGAGACAGGACGAAGTTTTCATTACACTCGCAAACGGGTGACGAAATCCATAACATGCTTCTCATGTATCCTGTTAGTTAGTCAATAGTCTTGTTGTGAGAACATCACTGATTAATTCACCAATCAACCTACTGCTCATCTGTGGAAAACTACACACAACAAGCATTATCTACAATATCTGGCTCTTCTGATAGTAACTTACACATTTCACAATTCAGTATACTGGAAAAGACAATAAAATATCTACATTTAAAGCCATAAACATGCTTCCAGTGTAGCTCTGCTTGCTGTACTGGTTTGCGATCAAATCAAAATTTCGCTCAGTTCTGACCCCTGTGGCTCCTGTAACCACACGTCCAGCAGGACAGCTCTCCTCCTCCCCTCAGGGTCCCTCCTCCACTTTCCTCCTCACCCTCCAAGTGGTCTCCCTGCTGTTTCAGTCCTCCCTTATTGATTTAGTTCAACTGGATTTGATTGATGAATAATAGGAGAACATGACTCTATATTTTGCATGATGTACATTTATTACAAATATACATATAGTGCTAAAGATAATACCAATCTAGAGACTATAAAGACGTCAATAGTTTTTAATTTTCCTAAGTAACATTTTGTTTAATGTTCTGCTTAATGTACATGATGTATTCTTTTTTGCTAAATAACAACGGGCTCCTCTTCTCGTGTTCACAGGCTTACACTATTCAAGGACAGTACGCCATCCCACATCCAGATGTGAGTGCTAAACCCCACAAAGCAGTCAACAGTGCACCCTCCACAGTGCTTTCTGGGTTGCTTTCTTTCCTCACTTATTAATATTATTGATAATATTAATAGAGTATTTTTTTTTCTGGTATGTATGTCTTGTATCTTCTAACTTCTCTGATTCTTGCCTTTCTGCCCACCGTTTGCCTTGAAACTCTATGAGGCTTGGCCTGAAGAAAAATATCCTTGATAGATCTGCGCCCTTAATACCTTCTGTGCATTTTCACCGTCTTAATAATTAAATATTTATTCTGGCAGTACTGCCAAGTAGTTATGCTGCTGGACGTGAAACCATCTTGAACGTTTTTCTTTGTTGCCATTTTGAGAGAAGTACAGACAGGAATCAAAAAACTCTTTATTCAACCTGAAATAGAAGAGAATGAGCACACAGCGTGAAGGACTTTCTTGACTTTGATGGCCAACTTAATATGCTGACCTTGAATACATGAATGTTTTTAAAACTTCGTGTGCTTAACTTGGATTTTACACCTCAAAACTACTTCAAAGACAGAAATGTTCAGAGATCACTGAGAATCATTTGGAATAGCCCAAGTTACACACGTCACATTTGATTACATGAAAAATACCCTTTTATAAATCTATACTAAACCAACTCAGTTTTTCCTATTTAAAAGTTATCAAATATTAATTTCAAGGACTCTTTGATTGAGAGCGAGTGTACTTAGATCAGAGTGTGCATTTTGCAAAATCTGTAAGACTTTATGGAAAAAGGGGATACACACTAAAGCTGTTTTCAAACTATAATTGGGGAGCTGAAATCACAGGTTCCATTAGCATAAATTAACACCTAAGAAACCCTGGATAGCTTTTTCAAACTCCCAGCAGACCAAGGTCAGATCGCCTATAGATAGTCCATTTTTCTCCAGTCTATCAGGTTTCTTGTTCTCACGTCGCTGATGTCACACAAATGCGCCAGAGAGCCTGGAAGCTGGTGATGCAATGATCACCGGCTATGGAATAATTAAGAGCCCAAAGAGACTCCTGCAAAATTATCACGTTATCTAGTTTTACTGTTTATATACAGTATGTATGTGTTTGAGTAACATAAACAACTTTGTTTTATTCTCTCACGTAGTGAAAACAACTCACCCAAATTCCAAGTCAAAATGTCATCATTTAGAGCATTTATTTACAGGAAATGACAACTGCTCAAAACAACCAAAAAGTTGTTGATTATTGGTGTGCTTTTAGATCAAATTATGAAAAGAATTCATGTTCATTGTTAAACACTACAATACTTGTGTTTTAACTTAGGAAGAACTCAGAAATCTGTATTTGTGTAATAACTCTGATTTTTATTTACAGCTTTCATGTGTCTTACCATGCTTAGATGATCACCTAATCAGTACCTCCTTAAGTAGACTGAGGTTTTCTTGTGTTGGAATTCAACAGATACTCAAATTTAATGGCTGCCATACATGTAGAGACATTTTGCAATGGTCTCTTATTATTTTTCCAGAACTGTATATCACATCATACTGTTGTTGAGAGTCACCACTGGTGTTTTTACACATTTTTTAATTTTGTCACGCTGTCAAACTCAGCACAGATCAGTGGCTGATTTGAATACACAAATCTATATAGTTCAGTGGTTGCTGCTTTTTGTCCTCTGTTTTAATGGGCAGGGTTATAAAATGCACCCAAAATTTTACATAAATACTGTAATTGTTTTTATATCAGCACTGAATAGCTTTGATGCAAGAAGAGACATGGGGACATATTACACGGACGCAGTCCATGATCAGTTGTCTCAGGCACAGGGCACGTTTATGGGTGTTTCCAAGTTCATTTCCTTATTACAGCAACGCAAAAACAAATTTTCCACCAAGCGCAAGGTGAAAAGAGGCTTGTCTAATAATTCAGAGGTGTATTTGGGATAATTCAATCCAAAACGCTCCTGGCTCCATCCTTTTAATGCACAGAGGCACATTATCTAAAGTGAACTCTGATCATGATTGCTTGTTTAAGACGGGTTTTGCGCTGGACAAAGGGCATGTGCATGAGCGAAAATGCACGCAATAGTAACACTGTTTGGCAGTGAGCAGGCATCACTCCCAGTTGATGGCCAGTTAGTTATTTTAGAGAGGACAAACGAGAAAGAGATAATGCTGGGCTGGAAAATCACACTGAAGTTACTCCCAGCCCTGTGGAGAACTCGAGGGGTCCCTTTTTTATTTCTTTTTCTGACCACAGGTCTCCCCATGTCCCAGTTCCTCCCGGGTGGGAGGGGAGGAGAGCCAGCACGGTGTCCCGTCTGCTGCCAACCCCAGCCATGAAGCAAGCCCACTCTTGGTGGCCCTTCCCAGGGCTCACAGGTGGCCATAGGGGTGCTCACTGGGGGCCAGTGGTCTGGGGCACCTGCTGCCCAAGAACTCTTGACTGTAAAGGCCCTTTTCCACTAGCCCCACTCAGCCCCAATTTGAAAACCCGGCTCTACTCACTTCGGTTCGGTTCGGCCTCAGTTGCTTTTCAACTACTGCTGGCGCACCTGCTGTGGGTGGGATTTGTTGAACAGCAGGCGGCGCCACACCCTTGTGACGTGAAACACACGCGACTGAATCCTCCACAACAAACATGGCTGATGATGAGGAGAGAAGGAAGGAGGAATGACTGTGACATGAAACTGGTTAAATCTATGGTGCTGACTTGTTGTGCTCTGCACAATCTGTGTGAGAGTCATGGAGAGACGTTTGACACTACATTGGATGATGCAGTAGATGAACCAGTGGCGGCAGCGGCACAGAGAGCAGAGGAGCAGGGTGGTGATATTGTAGCGAACTCAATATAAGCACCCTACTTGGCTTGACAAGTGGGTTGACCCTATTGGTGACACAGGTAGAGTACAGGACTCCGGAGCAAGAGGCGTGAGTTCAAACCTCCCGGTGGGACGTCACCATGTCAAGCTGCACGTTACAATATAACACGAGATGCTGTGATGCAATACTTGTTTCAAAAATGTTGTGCATGGTCCATCTACCTGTCCTCTTGTTCATAACGCTTATCTGTTAAGAAGGTGCGAAGCCATCAGCCTAATGATGAGTCCACACTTCTGTTGTGATAATTGCTCACGCTGAGCGCTCTGACAGCCCCGTATGCTGTGGGGGTCACACACGACGTGTTCCTCCCCACACTCTCAAATTTTTTTCCCGTATATTTTTCTCTTTGGCGTACAGAAATGGCAATACGCCCGTATTTGCTAAAATTGCATTTTTCCCGTATTAAAATACGGCGAAACCGTATCACTTGACAGGTATGTAATTACATGCAGAAACACCGCACAGGCCATCTTCACAAAAATCCAACTCGACAAGCCACTTTTGCTTAGGTGGAAATGCAAATTGAACTATAAATCATGTGCTGATACATGTCATATTTTCCCATGTAAAGGTCTCCCACTTTTACTTACAAATTGATTTTTAATTTTTGGGAAAAGGAAATATAAATTTTGCACTTGTTGGTAACAACAGTTGTGTGCAACAAAAACACAGTTGTGTATCCTTGTCCGATCTGTCTACTGTTATTAGTGCCAAATTTTTGCTAGATTCCTTCTTAATTTATTAAATTTGGACTGGCGATGCAACATTCAACTTACACGTACTTACCTTTATCAGTGTCTACAAGTTCAAGCACACCTGTACAACTGCTTATAACATAAAAAATGTACCCGTTCAAGAGAAATGGATTCCGCATTGCAAATTTGTTTAAAATAAAAAAAAAACCTACCAAGACATTACGTTTCGTTGTGTTGTTAAAAATTAAATTACCATTAGAAGGCTATACACCTGACCTGATGAACAGCAGCATGTGGAGTGAACAGAGAATGGAATGTGTATGTAATTATTGGCTTTTCTCATACGGTGTCATAACAGATAAACCAGACTTTTGATGCAAACAATACAATTTTATTCCCGAAGCAAAATTTACAAACAAAAAAACAGACTGGGCGATGACATCTCTGCGAGCTCTTCCCTTCGTAATGCAGCGTCCTGTTCCAGGGCTTCACGCGCATCTGCCGGCACATCTGCGGCCACCTGTCGCAAATGCTGCACGTACTCCTGATTCTTGCCGCTGGTCATGTTGCCGTTCCAAGACCCGCATCTCTTCGTCATGCATGTTGACCATCGCTAATGTAAGGTCAGCGATGGGAGTCTGTTTTCGTCTTGCCTAGATGGAAAGACAGAAAGGCATGGTCGTTAAAGCTGGATCACTACATATATTATGGAATTACACAGATGAAAGTCTGTGGTGGAATGTCACTATTACTGTATATTACGCTTCATTGCTGTATATAAGCTGAACTGTCATGTTGCTGCCCCTCAGTAGAGCAGATTTTGCAACACGCAGGGTGCTGTCTTCGGCTGCAGCCCCCCTGCAAAACTAAAAAGGATTAAGATTAAGAATATGGATGGATGGATGGGTAATGTTTAAACTAGTTGCTTGTAGTGTGGCCGCAGAAATCTGAATGGGTTAATACAGTCAGCTGACGCGAAGCATTTCAGTGAAGCATGTTGATTTCAACGGCAGTTCATGCACTTTGTTTGTCTAAAGCAGGAGTTACAACAGCACCAATCACCACACCTAAAAATGGTTGTGGAACACCGATAAGTGAAGACCAAAGAATAACCTTTTTGTACATTTAAAAAGACATTTTCAATTAATTAATATGCAGCTACAGGAAATTGCATTAATCAATTTGGGACATAACTTGTTAGGCTCCAGCCCCCCCCGCGACCTGTAAAGGATTAAGCGGTAGAAGATGGATGGATGGATGGATTTTCGACCCTGGTTTCCGCTGCTGGACCTGTTTCAACCAAAAAAAAAAATTGTGGTTATTGTGCCTTACCGGCACTTGAACGTGATCCAGATGGAGCTGGTGATGTGGAGCCGATCCAGCTGTCGCTCAGCCAGATGCACACGCAGACGCAGCGCCAGGAGAGTCCGCTGTGTCAGTCATCTCCACTGAGGTGGACCCCTGTGATATGAAATGCGATTCTAGAAAGAAAATGCACGCAATTTAAAACTTAACACCAAAGTGCAACATGTACACAACACTCTCAAGTTTTTAACCGGAATACAATAAGCGTAATTCAGCGTTTTGTTCGCGCTAATACTTAACACAAAGCAAGCGTGAATCTGCAGTTGGCTGCAAAACAATAGACAAGCCTCAGTAACAACCATTACCCACAATCTAACAACCTTCCTATTTCTTAAAAACAGTGAGCTTGGCACAGAAAGGATCACGTGGCAAAAAGATGCGCAATATCAAATAAACATTCACCATCCACGGTTTCCAAGGCCGTGACCGTGACTGTGACCGTGACAGTGACAGTGACGTGTCGAGCCCAATGTCTCTCAGCGAACCACTTCCACTCCTTCCATCCGCTGAACTTCGAGCAATGTGGTCCTTCACTGCTCGGTAATCGCTTTTCAGCTTTTTCAGCTTCTCCCGACACTGTTTGGCAGTACGGATGTGCCCTTGAGAAGCCATCTGCTCGGACACCTGCATTTCGAGTAGATCCGTCCAACTCGCGCTGGATGCGATTGTCGCCTAATATAAAAAGAAAATTGCGCACCTCCTAATATATAATATTAGGAGTATATTATTATATAAGTATATTATACAGTATATTAATATAATATACCGTATTAAAGGGGCGCACTGTGTTCACTGCTGAACAATTACAAATGGCGGTCTTGGAGTAAATTCAGCAGAAAAAGTCGCTTTCATGACGTTACAACCTGACCAATCAGCGGCGACCAGTCTCTTAAAGTCATATCACAGCCCTACTCAGCCCTACTCAGCCCGGTTAGACCCTGCCCTGGATCAGGTACGAAAAAAGTACCTGCTAACCGGTGCTGGGGCTAATGGAAAAGCGCCTAAAGCGGGCTGAGTGGTGCGGTGTAGGGCCAAGTGAGGCTAGTGGAAAAGGGCCTTAAGTGCGCTGTGGGTGGCCTCCCCTGGCCATCACGCCATATGCTCCCGAGTGCTCAGTTCTCCTTAGTTGTCCTTGAATTAATAACACCTAACAGAAAACAACCGTTGAGTGTGCATTTTTTATTACCCCGCAAAGGATGCTTGTGCGCATGTGGATGGACAGAAGATCAAAGGAGATGAATGAGAGGACATAGACATTAGTATAGATTATGTGGACAGCATGCTACTTTGTAAACCTCTATAATACTCCTCCAAATGAAAGAGAGAGAGGGTAAACACTGGCTGGTGAGGGCAGTGAACCACGGATCTGTCCAGACTTGATCAGAGGCTTCAGCAGCCGAGGCAGATGGATACATCTCCCGTCTTTCTGGCAAGTTACAGGGAAAAGTAAAACGCGGCACACAAACTGTTCATTCATTCATTCATTCATTCATTCATTCATTCCCTTAAAGATAAACACATTAATGCCTAATAAGTCCAAGATGAAAGTGAAAATGTGGATGGAATAAAAAGCTTCAGATTGATATGCCTCCCCCGTGTGCTGCCTCCACACCAGGACACACACATGCTCCATCCATCCATCTTCTACTGCTTTTCCGGAGGTAGCAGTTCAAGCAGAGAAACCCAGACTTCCCTCTCCCCAGCCACCTGCTCCAGCTCTTCAGAGAGGATACCAAGGCGTTCCTAAACCAGCTGGGAGACATAGTCTCTCTGGCGAGTCCTGTGTCTACCCCGGGGTCTCCTCCAGGTGGGATGTGCCCGAAACACCTCAAGTGGGAGGCGTCCAGGAGGCATCCTAATCAGATGCCCATACCACCTCAACTGGCTCCTTTCAATGTGGAGGAGCAGCGGTTCTACTCTGAGCCTCTCCCGGATGACTGAGCTCCTCACCCTATCTCTGAGAGTGAGTCCAGCAATCCTATGGAGAAAGCTCATTTCAGCCGCTTGTATCTGCAATCTCGTTCTTTCGGTCATTACCCAAAGCTCGTGACCATAGGTGAGAGTAGGAACGTAGATTGACTGGTAAATCGACAGCTTTGCCTTAGAACTCAGCTCCCTCTTCACCACAACAGACAGGTACAACGTCCGCATCACTGCAGATGCTGCTCCGATCCGTCTGTCAATCTCTCGCTCCATTCTCCCCTCACTCATGAATAAGACCCCAAGATACTTAAACTCCTCCACTTGGGGCAGGAGCCTATCCCCAACCCAGAGAGGACAATCCACCTTTTTCCGGCTGAGGACCATGGACTCGGACTTGGAGGTGCTGATTCTCATCCCAGCCGCTTCACACTCCGCGGCAAACCGTCCCAGCAAGAACTGTAGGTCATTGCTGGATGAAGCCAACAGGACAACACCATCTGCAAACAACAGAGATGAGATCCTGTGGTCACCAAGCATGACACCATCCATTCCCTGGCTGCGCCTAGAAATCCTGTCCATAAAAATTATGAACAGGATCGGTGACAAAGGGCAACCCTGGCAGCGTCCAACTCTCACTGGGAATGAATCTGACCAAGTGTTGGCAATACGAACCAAACTCTCCCAATGGTCGTACAGAGACCGAATAGCTCATAACAACAAGCCCGATACCCCATACTCCCGAAGCACCCCCCACAAAAAACCACGAGGGATGTGGTCGAATGCCTTCTCCAAGTCCACAAAACCCATGTAAACTAGTTGGGCAAACTCCCACGAACTGGTCCGATGTGCCACGGCCAGGACGAAAACCACATTGCTCCTCCTGAATCCGAGATTTGACCAACGGCCGGACTCTCCTCTCCAGTACCTTGGCATAGACCTTCCCAGGGAGGCTGAGGAGTGTGATCCCTCTAAAGTTGGAGCACACCCTCCGGTCCCCTTTTTTGAAGAGAGGAACTACCACCCTGGTTTGCCAAGCCAAAGGTACTGCCCCCGACCTTCACGCAATGCTGCAGAGGCATGTCAACCATGACAGCCCTACAACATCCAGGGCCTTGACGTACTCAGGCCAAATCTCGTCCACCCCCGGGGCCCAGCCACCAAGGAGATTTTTAACCACCTTGGAGACCTCAGCCCCTGTGATAGGCGAGTCATCCCACTCGTCCACAAGCCCTGCTTCCTCCGTGGAAGGCGTATCAGTGGGATTGAGGAGGTCCTTAAAGCATTCCTTCCACCGCCCAACGATATCCCCAGTCGAAGTCAACAGCGCCCCATCCGCACCATACACAGTGTGGACAGGGAGCTGCTTTCCCCTCCTGAGCCACCGGACAGTTTGCCAGAATCTCTTCAAGGCCGACCGAAAGTCTTGTTCCATGGCCTCACCAATCTCCTCTCATACCCGAGTTTTTGCTTCAGCAACCACCCGAGCTGCACTCCGCTTGGCCTGCCAGTACACCTCAGCTGCTTCGGAAGTCCCACAAGCCAACCAAGCCTGATAGGACTCCTTCTTCAGCTTAATGGCCCCCTCACCACTGGTGTCCACCACTTGGTTCGGGGGTTGCCACCACGAGATGCACCGACCACCTTGCGGCCTCAGCTCCAGGCCGCCGCTTCAACAATAGAGGTGGAGAACATGTGTGTGTTCTCCACACACATGCTCCTTGTTCATTCATTCCCCTAAAAAATTCATGCATTAATGCCTAATCTAGAGACTTTGATGGTAAGTCCACAATTAAAATGAGAATGTGATTGGAATAAAACAAAACTACTTTGTGTGTCATTATATTATAATTAAAATGATGGGTGATTAAATTATGACTGTTACAAGGCTCTCCATTAAAATAAGTGAAAATCCCAGCACATGCTGTTTCCTCATGAACTCCGGAACTGCACAATTTCAAAACACGCCACTGAAATAGCATTAAAGTTCGAGGTTTTAGAACACAAACCACCCATTCTGCCTGGCTGACATCCAAGATCCCTGCATCATCAGACTGGATCTGCTTGCAGCATGGGGTACAAAGATCAATACCTTTTCTCTCCTGCTGGGGGCTAAGACCATCATGCTCTGCGGTAAGAGCCAGACGGGGACCTGCACAATCAAGGGGCCATCAGCGCAGGTCGAGCTGAACGGATCGCCACCAGAGCCGACCACTGCAGTATCACCAGCACGAGTGAAGGAATCGTCATCACCACTAGAGACAACAGCGAGGGGTCCGCCAGCAGAACAAATCGCCACATCATCAGAAACCTAGCAGGTGGTCAAGGAGCGGTGCCAGTGGAGCTGCAGGGGGTTAGAGCCAGGGCAGAGATGCCAGCTGTGGGAGCTGCTGGACTGCTACTGTACATCGACATCTTCTCTGCCGGGGATCAAGAGTGCACCAGAACAAGCTTGGTGCAGCACCAGATTGACACCGGTAAGACCAGGCCGATCCGGTTCCACCCCAGCCATCTGCCTTTTTTAAGCCGGGCAGCAGCACAGCAAAAGATTCAGGAGATGCTGCAGGTGGATCTCACTGAAATCTCCAGCAGCCCCTGGGTGGCACCAGTGGTTCTGGTCAGGAAGAAGGACGTTTCGTGGTTCGTGGTGGTTCTGTGTGGACTACTGACACCTGAATGGCGTCACCCATGAGGACTCCTACCCTCTGCCCTGCATCGATGATGTGCTGGCTTACATTGCCAGCTCCAGCTGGTTCAACTCACTCAACCTCTGCAGTGGCTATTAGCAAGTGGAGCTGTCTCAGGAGGCCTGCCAGAAAACAGCCTTCTCCATCAGGCAGGGACTGTGGCAGTTCAAGGCGATGCCATTTGGTCTTTGCAAAATCTCAGCTACCTTTGAACGCTTGATGGAGCGAGTGCTGGCTCATGTCCCCCGGAGCCACTGCATTGTTTATCTTGACATCCTGCTGGTTCACGCAGCTGATTTTGGTGGTGTTCTGTCCAACCTCTGGGAGGTGTTAGACACTGTCCGCCAGGCTGGGCTGTGGCTCCACCCTTGGAAATGCCATTTGTTTCGGCAAGAAACCACCTTCCTGGGCCACGTCGTCAGCGCTGCAGGAGTTGCCACCAACCCAGAGAAGGTGGCAGTGGTGAGAAACTAGCCGGTCCCATGGGATGTAGGAGAGCTGCGGAGCTTCCTCAGACTGGCCTCCTATTATAGGAGGTTTGTGAAGGATTTCACCACCATCACCAGACGTCATGCTGTCCAGCTGGAGATTGCCACCGCCAGTAGACAACACCCTCACAACAGCAGAGGTTGGGCCACTAAGAATGCTGGACCTTGATCTCTAGGTCCAGCGCAGACACAGCTTCCCAGGCGGGCCGCCGGTCCATGTCCAGCCACTGCCGGACTCGGGAGATGACAAGGTCTCTGTCCTGCTTGACCTGAAGCTGCTGCGCTCCAACGGCCTGTGCCGTCATCACTGAGGAGAGCCGCCTGATGATCTGAGGATGAGCTGTGAGCCACTGCACTATCCCCGGCCGCAGTGGTCTGGAGAGCAGCTGCCTGTGAGACTGCTCGGTCACAATCCATGGCCCACTGGCAGCGCCAACAGTCTTCCACAGCACAGCGCCATGGGGCAGGTGCAGGGCAGTGGCGCATGATGTGGCTGGGCTCCCCACAGTGGAAGCATCCCTTTTCGCATCGCCGTCACCCTCTCGCCAGCCGTGCAGCTGTGGCCTGGCGCAGCTCCTCCTCGTCCTTGCTCTCAGCTGAGGCCTGGAAAACTCTCTGCCTTGGTGATGAAATGTCAGCTGCTGGCTCCAGCATGGACTCTACACGCTCTGCCTCTGCCACGGCCACGGCCATCTCCCAGCTGCTTGGGTCGTGAATCCGGATGTATCGTCGAAGCTGGGCTGGGCGGAGCCCCTTGATGAAACTCTGCAGGGCGAGCTTCTTCATGGCCTCTGGCTCAAAGTCCAAGTGGACACACTGTGCCAGCAGCTGGGCATCTGCTGCATACGCCCCCAGACTTTCTTGATCACGTCACCGGCGGCTGGCTAGCTGTTCCCAGATATGATCAGTGTTGCTCAGCCTCCCAAACCACTTCCGAAGAGCTTCCTGTAGTGCTGGCCAGCTGTGACATTCCTCAGGCTGAAATTCGGACAGTGTGCAGAGAGCTCCGCCCTCCAGAGCCAGTGCGACCTGCACCGCTGTCTCTTCAGGTGTCCAGCCATTGAACATGGTGGCCAGTTCAACCTGGACAAGATAGTTGTCAAGCGAGGTTTCGCCACCAAAGTGGGAAAGCTTGACCGGTTGGTGGGTTGGCAGTGCTGGGGTTGGGACTGTCACCTCCATGCTGATCACTGCCCTCAGCTGCAGTGGGATTGCAAGCTTGTAGTCCCCCCATTGGCGTGTCACTGCCCTGGGCTGCAGTGGAATCGTAAGCTCGTAGTTCCCCTGCTGGCGCTTCACTGCCCTGGACTGCAGTGAGATCACTGGCTTGTAGTTCCCCTGCTGGCGTTCCTGATCATGCCTTGAAAAAGGCGGAACACGGGACACACTTGCTCCATCGGGTTAGTCTCCCCATTCTTTGCGATGAGCAGCTCTGGCGACTGGCATGTATGCTCTGCCGTCAGCCTCCATCTGAGCGATGAGCTATTTGAGCCGCTGAAATCTCTGCCTCTAAGTTTAATCCTAAAATAGCATTAAATTCTGTAATTTCCCAGTGTGGGATCAGTGAAGTACATCTATCTATCTAAACAATGTACTTCTGATGACAGACCTCCTTTTTCCTAATCAAAAGTGTATTGTCATTAAGTGCACCACAATACCAATGCCCATGAGATTGCGCACCACCACACCTTTTTGAAATTAGCCTAAACTTCCCAGTGCAAAGCCGGCACACTGTCTATTAGTATTAAGATGGCGTGATCCAAAGTGTGAAAAACAGACAATGCACTGACAGAAAGTAACAAAACACTGGCACAAGGTCTGGTGAAAAAACACAGTGATGACATCAAAATGGGACCCATGGTGCGTGTGTGTGTGCATGCGTGCTTGCACTTATTTGGTGGGGCCATGTGCTTGTGTCTAGCTTTTTGTGTCCAGACCCACAGAAACAGGGTATGCTTTTTTTCAGAAGGGATTGTCATATTAAAAAAAGAGCGGTGGATCACATGGTGCACATTAATGTGAGGTGATGCATGAACAAGCACAGAGCAGAGGATTGCACCGTGCATGTCTGTGCAGGCTGAGCAGGAGTACTGTACCGATGTGTCTGACACAGCTTTTGTTCCCGGATGGGCTGGTCTCACCTTGACAGCAGACTTTTTTTTGCTAAAGTTTTGGTCATTGACATTGCAGTGGGTAACATGACCATAGGATGTCCTACCACGTTTTGCACCATTATACCTGAATAAAATAGCTCTCCAGAACACAAAATGTTTGAGTTCTCAGCAATGGTAAAACATCAAGTCTTTTAGTTTTCCCCACATACACCGAAATTTGTGCGCATGCCAAAAAATACGATCTGTCCACCCAGTGGCTTTCGATTGCTGTTCTGGACAGACAAATGGACTGAGACCACTGCAATATTGTTATATACAAGTGAGTGGCTTTCTGTGCTTGAGACAAAGCACCTGGGAAAAGTTTTTTTTTTCTTTTTCATGCTGAAAAAAAAGTCAAAAAACCAAACAGAATGTAATAGAAAATCGCCTCTTAGCTGAGAGACCCATGACTTATGACACCACAGCAACCCCACTCAAACTTCTTAATAAGGTTATTTGTGGGTGTATAACATAAGGCCATCATCAGTTTGGAGCTAATATTGCCATACGCAGCAAGTCAAAGCACTGATGCCAGAAGGGACTAACTAACTGCAACCAACCGTGGGATGGTAGGTTCAAAAGACAGGGCTTAAAGAACACTCCCAAACTCACTAGTTTCAGGCCAAGTCCTTCATGAGCTTGTTCTCTCCTGTTTTATCTCTCTTACTCTCTGATTTTGTCCTTCACCTGTCTGTGTACTTCTCCTCAGATCCTCTTTTTGACTCTTTTAGCATTTCTGACAGACCTCTATGTATGTGAGCGTGTGTGTCTCTATTTATGTGCGGGTGTGTGTGCATCGGCGTGGGTTTTTAATGATAACCTCATAGCTCTGCTGTCCTCCTCCACCCCCCCTCAGCAGTTGAGCAAGCTCCACCAGTTGGCTATGCAGCAAACCCCCTTTACCCCCCTTGGACAGACCACCCCTGCCTTTCCCGGTACGTACCCACCTACACAATGACCCTCTTTACCAAAGATCCTTCTCTTGTTTTTACCTGTAGAGACAAACATATTCTCTTCCTCATTTCTTCTCGCTTTCTTTTCTTTCTCTGTCCTGTCTCTTTTTCTTCTCGTTGTTCTCCTCCTTAATGGTCTCTGTGGTGCACTGCCATTGACATGGCCTGCTGGTGGTCTGCTCTTGTTGTTGTTGAGGTTTCTTTTGTTTTCCCCTCAGAATCCTTTTGTTTTTTGAAGAAATGCATTTTTTTTTCCCCACAACAGGTAGAGCTAAAATTGTTGGGTGATATTTGGCTCTGTTGTTTATCAAGTATTAGGCTCTACACAAAGCTGAGCCACAAGTTACTTATTCAGTAGATGAAGTTTTAAGTGCATTGATGCAGCTCCTTTCCTCAACGTGCCAAACTCTGTTTTATGTCCTCTTCCCTTCCTCCTCCTTTCTGTCTGCTCCCTGTGTTTAGCAGCAGGTCTGGATGCCAGTAACCAGGCCAGTACTCATGAACTCACCATTCCCAATGATGTGAGTACATTTGTCATAACACTCAAAATGTCCACTGGTGCATTTTCATATGTCAGCTTAATTTCTGCAGAAGAGAGCTCAACAAAATCTTCCAAATGACAGTGGTTAAAAAATGGGACATTTTTCATTCATGGGCTGACAGGGAATCAGTTTAGACTCACATTCCGTTCTACCTTCAGCAGTCAAAGCACATCAAAGCAATAATGTGAACAATGCTTCAATATCAATTATTCAGCAGCTTAATCAATCTGTGGCCACTTTTTATTGTTTTTCCACTGAAAACACACAAAAGCTACAACACTGTTCTTGAGTGTTGACATTGAAGGTACTCTTTCTAACTCTGTGAACCCCTGGTTTTTCATCACAGACTTGGCTAATATAGGCCATTTACGACGTTCTCTTCTGCTCAGATTTTCCAAACAGTGACAGGTCATCAGGGTGCCCAGGCAGGCTCTAACTGTATGGCAAGCTGTTTGATCATTTCTTAAAGTGGCAGAATTTAAAGTAGCTGTAAAGCAGGGGTATTAAAATAAAAGGGTCATTGATGAAAAAAAATTGTCTTGTAGGCTTTAACCCTCTGAAATGAATCTACTGGTCACATGATTATTTAAAAAAAAACATCAAAACACTCCTATTAAAAAACACACAGCCTTTATACAGCTTTTCTCTCCAAGAAGCTGTTTTAACCCATCTGGGTTATTGCCCGATACGTCAAGAAATGAGAAACATCACTAAATGGGAAAAGTTACTGTGCTTGATACCTGCCTGCTGCTCTGTTATATATTGGCCAGCCTAGCTGTCAGACATATTGATAGCAGTGAGTCAAAGGCATTAGCTTAAAACTTTGTTTATGCGCCACCTCCGCTCTGCACCTCTATGACTTGCCTACGCTGTGGACAGGCCAGCATGCACACAGCTGTATACGGTGGTGTGAAAAAGTATTTGCCCCCTTCCTAATTTCTCATTTTTTTGTATGTCTGTCACACTTAAATGTTTCAGATTATCAAACAAATTTAAATATTAGACAAAGGTAACACAAGTAAACAAAAAATGCAGTTTTTAAATGAAGGTGTTTATGATTAAGGGAGAAAAATCCAAACCCACATGTCCCTGTGAGAAAAAGTGATTGCCCCTATACCTAATAACTGGATGGGCCACCCTTAGCAGCAACAACTGCAATCAAGCATTTGCAGTAACTGGCAATGAGTCCTTTACAGCACTGTGGAGGAATTTTGTCCCACTCAGCTTTGCAGAATTGTTGTAATTCAGCCACATTGGAGGGCATTCGAGCATGAACCACCTTTTTAAGGTCATGCCACAGCATTTCAATCGGATTCAGGTCAGGACTTTGACTAGGCCACTCCAAAGTCTTCATTTTGTTTTTCTTAAGCCCTTCAGAGGTGGACTTGTTGGTGTGTTTTGGATCATTGTCCTGCTGCAGAACCCAGGTGCGGTTCAGCTTGAGGTCATGAACAGATGGCCGGACTTTGTCCTTCAGGATTTTTTAGACAGTAGAATTCATGGTTCCATTTACCACAGCAAGTCTTCCAGGTCCTGAAGCAGAAAAACAGCCCCAGACCATCACACTACCACCACCATATTTTACTGCTGGTATGATGTTCCTTTTCTGAAATACTGTGTTTCTTTTACACCAGATGTAATCAATTCAATTCAACTTTATTTATATAGCTCCAGTTCACAACAACAGTCATCTCATAGCACTTTCAACTGTAGGGGAAACCCCCACAATTGCAGAAAGACCCCAGCAATCAGGCGATCAGCAAGCGCTTGGCGACGGTGGAGAGGAAAAACTCCCTTTTAACAGGAAGAAACCTCCAGCAGAACCAGGCTCAGGGAGGGGAAGTCATCTGCTGTGACTGGCTGGGGGGTGAGGGGATAGAGAAGATGAAAAGAACAGACATGTAGAGAGCAAACAGCACGATGGGGGCTCAATCTATGGGAGAGAACAAATAGATACACACCTGGACACACACCTTCCAAAAAGTTCAACTTTTGTCTTGTCAGTCCAGAGTATTTTCCAAAAAGTCTTGGGGATCATCAAGATGTATTCTGGCAAAACTGAGATAAGCCTTTATGTTCTTTTTGCTCAGCAGTGGTTTTCGTCTTGGAACTCTGCCATGCAGGCCATTTTTGCCCAGTCTCTTTCTTGTGGTGGAGTCATGAACACTGACCTTAACTGAGGCAAGTAAGGCCTGCAGTTCTTTGGATGTTGTTGTGGGATCTTTTCTGGCCTCTTGGATGAGTTTTCGCTGTGCTCTAGAGGTAGGTTTGGTCGGCCAGCCACTCCTGGGAAGGTTCACCACTGTTTCATGTTTTTGCCATTTGTGGATAATGGTTCTCACTGTGGTCCACTGGAGTCCCAAAGCTTTAAAATTGAACTCAGCTTTCCAAAGATGTGAAAAACCACAGCTAATTTATGTTTAAACAGGGGGTCAATCACTTTTTCACACAGGGCCATGTAGGTTTGCATTTTTTTTTTTTTACCCTTAATAATAAACACCATCAATTAAAAACTGCATTTTGTGTTTACTTGTATTATCTTTGTCTAATGTTTAAATTTGTTTGATGATCTGAAATGTTTAAGTATGACAAACTTATAAAAAAAAATGGAAAAATCAGGAAGGGGGGTGATAGAATAATTTTGAGCATAAATTATTCAAAGTCAAAGATTAGGCGGAGTATTTGATTTAAATATATTTATTCTAACAAATAAAAGATGAAGAGATAACCCCAATGGCCATTTGGGGGAGAAATTACAGAGTGTGGCCTTCACAAGCTCATCCAAGAGATATGAGATGCCCAGAAAGCACCTCAAGACTGGAAGGATGCAAGTATTGTGACTTTGTTCAAGAAAGGTGACAGGAAGGATTGTGGAAATCACCGAGGTATATCACTACTAGCCACTGTTGGTAAGATTCTCTCACATGTACTACTTAACAGACTCAGTGAATACATCTCGCAGAATGTACTACCGGAAACCCCAGTGCGGCTTTAGAAGTGGAAGAAGCACAATGGACATGATTTTCTGCTTGAAACAGGTTCAAGAAAAGTGTATCGAACAGAACATGCCGCTTTATGTAGTCTTCATAGACTTCAGTAAAGCCTTCGATACTGTTTCGCGACAAGGACTTTGGCAGGTACTCAAGAAATATGGTTGTACAGAGAAGTTTGTCAGCCTGATCGAGGCACTCCATACAGGTATGCAAGCAAACGTGGCAATGAGTGGTTCAGTATCTAAAGACTTTTCAGTAAGCAACGGGGTGAAACAAGGGTGTGTGCTGGCACCTATACTCTTCTCGCTATATCTGGCAGCCATGCTTGAGGTGGCCTTCAAAGACACTTCAGAAGGAGTATACATTCAAACAAGGAAAGAAGCAGACTTGTTCAATGTGGCACAGTTTAAAGCCAAGAGTAAGACATCGATAAAGATAGTAAGAGAAATGCTCTTTGCCGACGACAGTGCTCTAGTTGCACACAGTGTGGAAGATATGCAATCTTTAGTGGAGAAATTCACAAGAGCAGCTAGCCAATTCAGCCTTCAAATCAACATCAAGAAAACAGAGCGCCTTTATCAACCACCAAAGTTCCAATTATCAACATCACTACCAGAAGAGATCAGCATTGGTACAGAGCCACTAGTCAAGTGCAAGACTTTCAAGTATATTGGGGGTACTGTTTCAGAGAATGCTAGGCTGGAGGATGAACTATCTCTCAGAATGGGAAGAGCGAGTGCTGTGTTTGGAAACTTGAGGGAGAGACTGTGGAACAATCGACATGTGTCTATCTGTATGAAATGCAAAGTGTACAGAGCAACAGTACTGGCTACTCTATTGTATGGTGCTGAAACTTGGACTGTCTACAGAGTGCAGGTGAAGAAACTCCACGCGTACATGATGAGACACCTTCGGGCCATAATGAACATCTAATGGAAAGACAAGATAACAAACATATAAGTGTTGAAACGAGCTGGTCTACCATCAATGGAGGACATGCTAATACAGATGAACCTGAGATGGCTCGGACATGTTGAGAGGATGGACCATCAGCGTCTCCCTCGGCAGTTACTCTACTCACAGTTGTGCGAGGGCAAACGCAATCAGGGTAGACCAAGGCTCAGATTTAAAGACACTGTAAAAAGAAACTTGGAGAAGTTGGACATAGACAAGAGTTCTTGGCAGCAGAAGGCTAAGGACAGAGCTGGGTGGAGGAATATGATCAGACCTAAATGAAACAGTTATTGTCGCCCACAACAGACTGCTATGATGATGATGATGGCCTTCAGCACACCCACACCGAATCTCTGAACATACATTTTCTAAGCCTGGTATTTATAGCTGCTCTTCAGGATAGATAAATAGAGGACAAGATGTAAGAGACATCTCGGAGACGGACAGAGTGTCTATAAATCTAATCTATACAAACTGAAAGTTTTAGCACATTCCTGGTCACAGAAACTAAGCAGAGCAGGTCAAAGAGATTATCAATGCAGCTTAGGTCATCTTTTACGCTTGTACTGACCCTCAGTCTCAGCACTCGCACACATCCTCTGAAGGCCACAGTTAGACAATAATTGCTCACAGACATGAAAGAATAATATAAAGGAATATATGGACTTATTCTACATGGAATGCACATATAAACATCAGACATGAAAAAAAAGGCATGGTACAAAATAATAATAGTAATAATAATAATTCATTCATCTTCTTCCGCTTAATCCTTTTTGGGTCGTGGGGGGGCTGGAGCCTATCCCAGCATCTTTTGGGCAAGAGGCAGGGTACACCTTGCCAGTCCATCACAGGGCCAACACAGAGAGACAGACAACCATTCACTCTCACAACCATACCTAAGGACAATTTAGAATCCCCAGTTTTTTGATGCCAATTAACCTAACTTGCATGTTTTTGGCATGTGGGAGGAAACCGGAGAAATCCCGGAGTAAACCCACGCAGACACGGGGAGAACATGCAAACTCCACACAGATCACTGTTGGTCGGGGGCTGGGATCGAACCCAGGATCCCCCGGCCAAGGGTGAGTTGCTGTGCTGCCGCAGTGCTAACCATTGCGCCACTGTGCTGCCTATAATAATAATAATAATGTGGATAATATCTTTTCTATCATTAGCAACAACAGTGCCAACAGTATGTAGGTGAAAACAGATAGCTCCTGTGTTTACTGCCTTTGCTGGAAGAAGAAGATAAACAAGGAAAGAGGAGAAGGTTTAATAGTGTGCTTCTGCTTCTGCATCTTCATTTTTGTTTTCCTCTTCTTCATCTACTTTGACTTTGTATGCTGTGTCGGTAGCGCCACCTCTTGAATGACAGACTGGATCTTGTGCATGTGTAGTCAATGCACCCAGGAAACATGGTCACAAAATCTGAGGTGCACACACTCAGCTGCGAAGGGATCTCGCAGAGCCTAGCAGTGTGGAGATGATGACATAATTTTCATCAAACGAGATTCGTGCTCAAGCCGATGTGCAGAGCGGAGGTGCATCTTAAACCCAGCTTTAGAGCTAAAAGTGGTACTAGGAAGTTTCCTTTTCAAGAGAGGATTATATTGTTATTTGCTTTAGATTTCAGTCATCCTAATAGACATCCCTGTCTCCACCCAGCTCACTAAGCCACAGTTGATCATATATCATCTAGGCGGTCAGATAGGCCACCTGGCATTAGCTTAACTGTCGGTTTTGATCACTATTTTCGATAAATTCTATTTACCCCCACTGGAATCCTTGTTCATCTAACAACAGTTGGCATATATGTTGTTCTTAGACATTATTTTAGCTTATTTTTTTGTAGTATTGTCTTTAACCAGGACCAAAGGCAGCTAGCTGAAGCTAGCAGTTTAGCCACTTATTCACAAATGTTTCTGTGAATATTGCACCCCAGGGACTGGTCATATCCTTTCAACAACTGAAGCCACACACCCCTGTCCACCAGTGGTACATTTTTCATTCATTCTTTAAAACAAATTTACATAAGGCTAGCAGCTAGGATCTAGCCAGCTAAGATTAGCAATAGTGATGCTGTTAGCAATCAGCTATGAAACAGAGACTATTATCAGAAACACAAGTTGCAAAAAGTTTTAAATACACAAATATGATGTTTTGTTTGGTTTGTAATTATGCGCAAAAGAAAACTGATACTCAGAACTTTCTGCCCTTTAAAATATTTCCATGAGTCACCAGGTGAGTTACATACTATCAGTGTTGGGCAAGGTACTAAAAAAAAATAGTAACAAGTTACAGTTACTAGTTACTTCTTTTCAAAAGTAACAGTTACTTTTGAGTTACTGCATGATTAAAGTAACTAGTTACTTGGAAAAGTAACTTTCATGTTACTTTTAAATGCATACTTAAATCATCTTGCACACATAGCAAGATAATTTAATTATTGGATTACATTATGCGGGCTTATTAATGTCAGGCTGAAAACAGACTGTTTCAGACAGAGCTTTTAGAACATGTTCAGTCTGCTTTATCCTGCCTTGAGAGCTCTTAATGTGGGAAAAATCTGAAGAAAATCAACAAAAAATTGCCAGTAATGTCCTCATTTTGGAGTGAGAAATAGGATTTGTGGAGTGAGAGAGGGAAAAAGAGTGAGTTGGCAACACTGCATAAAGCTGTCAGTTTCTTACCTTTATATTCTGGATTTAATTCGATGTGCAGTGATCTAAAGAAAATATCCATTATCCACAGTCCAAATGTCTGCTGTGACAGAGACATGATCCAGTCCTTTTGGAGATCAAATCCATTTTTGAATCATCTTTATCCAGGTAGCAAGTAAATGTTTTTTTTGTTTTTTTTTAACTTCCATGGATAACAGTCTCAGCTGTCTGATGGAAAATGACTGTTGTCAGATCTTAATTCTGTAACGACATATCTGGCAATCAGTCGGTTTAATTCTTGCTGGATCATAAACAGTTCAGATCCATACCTGTACTCAAGGGTACTGTACTTTGTTTCAAACATTGGGGGGGGGGGGGGGGGGGGGTGACATCTCTGCCCATATAAGGATTTTGACAAAAATCTTTTTATTATAGGACTGTCAGGTCATCAGTACAGGCAGTTGTCTCCAATGTCCTCTTTTTCATTTTTAAAGGAAAAGGATTTTTTAAGCAAAAAAATTACAGTACACAGTATGTATCCTAGTGAGGAGGAAGAGCACAAAATCATTAACTTTGCGACAATGACAAGGGTAATTTACCCCTTTATTTAGGCATTCCCATATTGGTAACAGTTGTAAAAATTATTTCCCTAATTTATCAAATTTATATTCAGTCTTGTAATAGTCCATGCCACTATAAAGCAGAAGGCCTACTTAATAATACCCATTATGTGTTAAGTATTTCAGCACTGGCAGAAATCAAGTTTTGACTATTGTCACCTGGTCATATGTGCCTCCTGTGTCTCTCTGGTTGCCTTTACCTCCTCTCCTTCTTGGTTCACCCTGCTGCTGCCACATTCTTGCTCCTGATATAAAAAAGCTCAGTTAATGTTCAAATGGTTTAAAAGAGGTACTTCATGGACAGTTACAGAGGATGTAATTCATGCTCGATTTTTGCTCATCTTCCCTCTTAATAGTATCTTAAGAGTGCAATCAGTATTAACTGAGGTTAATCTAGCTGCTGAATGAGGCTTAATCACCATTATTCTTAATTCACTTTATTTTGTTGTTAATCAGTTGTGGTGATTAACACATTTATTCTTACAGGACTAATGTTTTTCATTAATTTATGATGCCACCACTTGCCACCATGTGGCTATTTCTTACCAAGCAGATGAACTAAGGACACTACTGTGATTTAGTCAGCTTGACTATGACAAAAGTAACAGTTATCCTGCCTGCAGAGACATTATGAACACAGCACACCACACTTTAGGTGTGCTGTTTCATTCATGAAATAATAGTAAATCAGTGAGTAGATTTGTGACTAAATCATCCTGGCATTAAAAACTTACTCTGGATTCATTATCTAGACATTTAATTTTTTACAATGACATTCACGTTTCAAATTTAGGATTCAGGTATCCCCCCGCCCCCAAAGAAAAAAGGTAAATAACAAATTTACCTTTACCAAATTTACCAGAAAAAAAAACATGCAAATTTAGGAGGAAATTGTATAAATTCACAAGAAGAAAGTAGGAATTTGATGATAGTCAAAAAATTCATTTAAAAAATTCAGAAATTTGAATGATTTTGCAAATATGTAAGGAAAAAGGCTTATTTTCCATGACAAAAAAAAATGCAAATTTGAGGAAAAATGCTACATTTATATAAGAAACTGTAAATTTAGGTGGAAAATAACATGGGGGAAATACTGCATTTTTATACAAAGAGAAGACAAGTTTACAAGAAAAAAAATGTCTCTTATTTACAAGAAAATCTGTAAGCCTATGACAAAAAAAGGTGCACACATAAAAAAGTGACAGAAACATCACAGTGCTACATAAAACACTGATGAAGTTTACTAAGGGAGAAAAAAAATTGGGCAGAATATTTGGAGCCCCAAAAGCTGATAGTGAGGACAGCTCTAACTTTAAATGGGTTTATAATATGCTTTTAGTTGATATACATGTATGTGTGTGTGTGTGTGTGTGTGTGTGTGCGCGCGCACATACATACATACATACACACACATATATTCACTACTGAAGTGACCATACAAATTATTTTTTTAGCACTCCTTTTATTGCAAATGGACCCTTAAACACCAACAAACTCAAAAGATATGGTGCTAAAGCAATGAATCTTGGTATCTAAATCACTATGCAGTAATGATAATAAGCCATCAATATCTCAGTGTTTGATCACTGTCTAATTTGTGTAATGCTGTCTCGTGATTGAATAAAATGGGAATGGAAAACTAGAAATGTGATTTTAAGCTTAAACTTAAACTTTATTTTTATTTATTTAAGCTCAATAATTAAATTCCAAATTAATCAGCGATGCTGTATTGTAGTGCTTTTGAACTCATTTTAACACGTTATGCATATGGATAAAATTTAGAGTGCTGTATTTTCCTTAATGAGATATTTTAAAAAGTTTAGGCCAATGAAATGCATCTATTCTTTCATTCATCTATTTGGTGTTTATTTATTATATATTCATTTAGATACTCTTGTGCAGTTGTGGTATTTTAACAGAAGACAGAAGATCTGAAAATGATCTGCAGGGAAAATAATTTATTTTAACGTGGATATTTAAGAATAGCCTTCAGAGTGACTTAGTCTATAATTGAAAGTGGTAAAACTTGCTTTCTAATTGAATTTTATAATTATCAAAATCATGACATTTTAAAAATACAAAACAGTTTAAGGTTAACTTGAATTTTGTGGAGATGATAAGCAATATTTAAAGGCATTTGTATTTAAGGACCAGTGGTATAGAGAGTTTGTTTGTCCTTGATAAATGTTCGGAGCTGCTAGCATTTAAATGAGCACTGAAACATATGTAAATTTCACTCTGACAGCTGACGAACAAATCCATTCTGATCACATTTCATGAATGATTAATACAATGTAAAACCCAAATTTGCATGAGAAGAGCTAATCATTTTTCAGATCAGCTAAATCCTACCAGATGGCAAATTTATTCTGTGGTGTGCTCCCATAGCTTTAACTCACATTAGCAAACTAGCAACCAGCTAACTTCAGACAACAATTCACCAGCTAAATCAACAATATATTTGCCTTATATATAATTACCTGATTATTAGAAATGTTACTTTTCATTGCTTGTGAATGAAAAAAACTACAACTTCTTCACTCACTTGTAGATATTTTTTATTAATTATAATTATATGATTATTGGGGGGGGTTATATTGGATGGATTTAATTTTTGGGGGGGGCATAAATTACGCCTATGCCTGTACTTGAAATCCAGCCACTGTTCAGATAGCGTAAATCCACTAACATGGTGTTAGATTAGCATAGCATAGCACTAGCTTTGCAGGACCTTGTTGCTGATCTTAGGCGCTTCTGGAGATTGCAGTCGGTCTCAAATGCATTTAACTTGCAATCCACCAATATGCTTTTATCTTTAACCGCGACAAAGAAAAAATAATCTGTCCATTTCCACAAAAACAAAGTAGCTTCATCTTTTTCCAGTAGGAACAAGCTCCATTTGTGGCGTCAGCAGTGAAGAGGCTCTTTGACTGACGGTGCTCCTTAGCTAGGTAGAGTCAGTTTGTATTTTTTTGCACTAAAACATCTATCCATATTAAGAAAACAAGTAACGCGAGTAACTCATCTGATCAAATTTGAGTAACTGTAACGCATTACTGAATTTTTAAACAGTAATTTTGTTACACAGCACATTACTGCAAAAGTAAGATAAAATAAAATAAGATAAGATAAGCCTTTATTAGTCCCACAATGGGGAAATTCCAGGATTGCAACAGCATAGGGACAGCAACACTCAGAGCAACAATCAGAAGGCAAGAAAAAACAACATCTAGTAAACATATGTCCATATTACTATAAATGTATATATATAGACACACAGTGCAGAGCATTATGGCTGGTGAATGTGCAGCAGAAAGTCTAAGCTCTCTCTCCGCGGATGCAGCGGGCCAGCTGGAAGTCTTTGGGCATGATGGTGGCATTACTTTGTAATGCGTTACTCCCAACACTGCATACTGTACACAGAAAAATGTTCACATATTTAGCTTAACTCTGTTTTCAATCACATGCATACACCAACTCCAAACACAAGCAAAAAAAATGAAATCCTTACAGCAATGTCCCCACAAATCCCCACACACACAAAAAAGGGCAACTAGTCCAGATAATCCACTCAAAAAAGCAAAATATGATTATCCATTAAACAATGAAAAAGGTCTCTGAACTCAGGAAAAAAATAGTCTTATTAAGGAAGTAGGAAAAAAGTATGACTCTCACCAGCCAGCCCAGTTTAATCTAAAAAATGTACAACTGCACGATTTTCACCTCAGAGAAAATGTGCATAGACACGTACAAAACCTTTTTCACGTGCAATGGTTACATGGGGTCTACACCTTTAAGAAATGTGTCTGCCGGCACCGTAATGTTTGCCTGCCTCTTTCTCTTTCATTCTCTTTAACCATTGGAGGTGACACCTAACCAAAACATTTTTTCTAACCTTAACCATTAGTGGAGTGAAAAACAACAACAACAACAACAACAAAAAAACTCAAAAAAAATCACTTACAGCTCAACATGGGATGCAAACTCATGACTTGTTGTTTGAAACCACAAGTAACTAATCACTCACCATCCCCCAGCCCACCAATCAAATGAGTGTTGGAAGCCTGGCTAAAACAGGTGTTGTTTTGCTCATGTGCAGTGAGTACAGTGTGTTCTTTAAGTGCATGCATTCACATATGCGCATTGAGTACAGGCATTACTGTATATGCACTCTGTTTGAAGTACATGTCCAGGTACTTTTTTTTAATTTTACATACAAATGCAGGTTTTTTGAGAGGCTTGAAAACGTTCATTTGGTATGTTTTTTTAGTGAGATCAAGTTGCACCAGCATGTAGACCTGTGCCTGCTCCTACCTCGGTGCACAGAGGATTACAGTCCCAGTGCCAGGAGTTTTTTTTGACAACTGAACCTCCAGTTTAATGGACAGAAAATTTCCAAAGTCCCCCAGGCCTCCCATAGACACCCTGGTAATGGTGTCCCTGTCATCTGGCGTTTTCAGTCAATGACCCCTTTAAATCAAAGAGAGGACCAAAAGCAAAAACCAAGAACCATTTGCGGCCTAAATGGGTCAACATTTACTGAAAAACAGACTTACTGTAAATTGATGACATTTTAGACACTGGTATGAAGGCAAGTTCCCCAAGACAGAGAATGCAGAACAAATCAAGCAGAGGTGAAAAAAGGGGGGAAAATGACTGATTAAATATTACATTAAAGACTCATCAGCATTAATATTTGTTATGATTCCCTTTCAGTATCACTGAATAATTTCCAATGAAAAGATTTTCAAGCAATAAATGAAAATATGAAATTATGACTTTCAACAGCATCACCAACAAGTAAAACCTAGAATCTTTCAGTTCTGATGAATAATGTGGAACACACACAAATACTACAGACTCCTCTTTTCACTTTAATTACCTTCTGATTAAAGAAAAAAGTGCAAAAACATGACTTCTAGTTTAAATGTATTTTATTTATATCACACTTTACATTTGAAAGAAATAAATCTCAAAGTGCTACATGATAAAAACAGTTAAAAAAACATTATAAAAATAATAAAAACAGCCCTAAAATCACATAAAACACATAGATTACTATTGAATGAATGAATGAATGAATCTTTATTTTCGGATAGTACAGGTTAAAAGAAACTGAATAATATAACAAAGGGGGAAAGAAAATCCAACAAGGTCAAATTAGACAATAACTCCTCTGATTATACAGTTCAACATAAGTTATCCGAAATGGGTGATGGCTGAAGCCGCAGCTTATATTGCCCACCCATATTCCATCCAAGAATTCAAAAGAAAAAACAAAACAAGAGCGATTACAATTCAGAACAAAGCTAAGACAAAATGTAACAAAAAAAACTAAGCTACAACACAACGCAGGCTGGATATGACAATCCTCATGTGATTTTACATGTCATCTTGTATGTTTGGCGTATTTCTTCCTTTAGTTTTTGTTTAAATTGTCCAAGCGTTGTACATGATTTTAATTCAGGTCCAAAATCGTTCCATAATCTTACTCCTTGCACTGAAACACAGTGTTGCTTGGTGGTTGTTCTCACTGAAGGTTTTTGAAATATACATGTTCCTCTGAAATGATATTGTTTCTCCCTTATTTGGAACAACTTTTGGATATTTGCGGGCAGTGATAGATTCTTCACTTTAAACATTATTATTGCAGTTTTGAAGTCAACCAGATCTTTCAACTTGAGAGCTTTTAATTTAAGAAAAAGTGGGTTTGTTGGTTCCCTGTAAGCTGCTTTGTTTATTATTCTAATAGCTCTCTTCTGAAGCATAAAGACTGGATATATGTTTGTTTTATATGTATTTCCCCATACTTCATTACAATATGTCATGTATGGGAGTATTAATGAATGATACAAGGTATATAGTGTGGGTTGATTCAGCAAATATTTCACTCTGTGTAGTATTGCAATTGATTTGGATATTTTACCTTTAATATAATTAATATGTGACTTCCAACACAGTTTATTATCAATTATTACTCCAAGAAATTTAGTTTTATTGATATGCTTTGGAAAGCAGAAGAGTTTTCTAAAAGTTTCTTAAAAGACTCCACAGTCTGTGGTGGTAGTCGGGCAAGGTATTTCACAACCGTGGAGCTGCTGCCTGGAAAGCTCTGTCTCCCTTTGTGTAAAGCTCAGTCCTGGGGGGGGGGGGGGGGGGGGGGGGGGTAAGTATGTTATCGTGATGTCAAAAAACATCTTCTGTCTTCCTTCTTTCATGAAAGCTTGCCTCTTTTTTTCTAAATCTACTGTCATTCAGTTCATTTTCCAACAGGCTAGCATTAACTAACAATACCTATTGTAGATACACATGGATTGGTAAATGTAAACTAATGGACCTTGCAGGCCTGGATTAATGCAGAGCATTCTGGGGTTTGTAGTATCCATGGTATGCTTGCTATATACCTACAGGTCAGGATGTCACAATATTGTCTCTGTCACCTTTGTGATATTTAAATTCAGTTTTGGTTAGTCATAATTACAACTTCAGATATCCACACACCTCAAATTCTGCTTTTTGAAGAAATGATAAAAAGGCTTGCTATACAATCAGTACCTACCTGCCTTCCATGACCGGACCTGCCACACAAAGCAACTGAGGGTGTGAAATGCACAAAAATAGTAAAAGGCTGCAGGTGACAATGCAACGTTACAGCATATCATTATATTATTGGCAGTGATTGCATTCTGTGTGTCTACAGCAGACTTATAACAAAGCCAAAGGTGGTACATAAGCTTTCTAAAATGAAATGACTTGTTCTCAGTAGAAGATTAGTAAAGCTTTAGTTAAAAGGCTGTTGAAGACTGGTTAGTATTCCAATACAAAAATCCATCAACATGTCTCTGCCATGTGCTCTAGCCATCCTAAGTCCCGCCCCCATTTTCTTCCCAGCTAATAGGCTGCATAATCGGACGCCAGGGAACCAAAATCAACGAGATCCGTCAGATGTCTGGGGCACAGATCAAAATTGCTAACGCCATGGAAGGGTCATCGGAGCGCCAGATTACCATCACAGGGACTCCCGCCAACATCAGCCTGGCCCAGTACCTCATCAATGCAAGGTCAGAGCTCCATGGCACTTCAAGCACTCAAATATAATGTTCTTTCCTGTTGGAATATCTTCTTGCCATTACTGTCACATGGATGTTTCTATGTTGAAATGTGTCCACTTAGCTGTTCTCATGTTGTTAAATTCATAGAAACCCAGTCAGTTTCTTTGCTTAATGAGCTTGAAGATTCCTGACAGCATATGGGAAGTTTTGGTGGTCGTTTGTCAGTGTGTTCACCACTGACTATGATGTTAAAATTCAGTGCTGACAGCTTACATGTTCAGTCCGCTGTGTTTTTTCCGACCAACATCCATAAAGAGACAGTAAGATTAAAAAAAAAAAATTGTTTAAAAATGTGTCACAGAATGTTAAAAAATGTGACTTGAGATAATACATTATTGAGTAAATTATCACCCTAATCCCACCTAAAAGTCAAGATAAATGATATAACACTAGAGAACAGGCTCAATAAAATTTCCTGGTTTCAAAAAATATGATTAACACAGCTGAACTGATCAAGATTTTATTATCGTTATTTAGCAACAACTTCTCTATTGGTTAAAAAAATCACAGTCACAAACCATTTGATAAAGATGTTTCTAAAGTTCCACGTGCATTCTTACCACTACCCAGAAGGGGGCGATAACAAAACAGTTTACAGTTATATACTGTAGACATAGCAGATTTCCATCCAGCTATATTTGTGCAAAATTTGATTATGCCAAAATCTTGGATGGGCATTTCCTTCAAATTTCACATTAAAACTACATATGATTGGAAAGGGTTGATTAACAGATAATGCATGGAAGACCAATGGCAAAGCAGTTAATTCGCATTGAACTTGACACCACAGCTATGCACTACTCCAGCATAGAGAACAAACTGGTTTCAAGTGTGTGGCACTATAGAAAGTACAATTGTGGCTCACATCTTTTCTAAAATGGTCCTGGACATTTGAAATGCCAAACCCATTACTTTGTAAACTCCAGACAGCTGGTCTGCCAGAATTGCTTTTACTACTTGCACTCCACAGTGTCAGATGCTTGTTTTACATTGCAATGGTAACACTTTCATCCCGGATTACATTCACTCCCCAATGTCTCTTTGCTGCCATGGTGAAGCAATGGCCATCCATCCATCCATCCATCTTCTACCACTTTTCCGGAGGTCCGGTTCGCGGAGGCAGCAGTTCAAGCAGAGAAGCCCAGACTTCCCTCTCCCCAGCCACCTGCTCCAGCTCTTCAGAGAGGATACCAAGGCATTCCCAGTCCAGCTGGGAGACATAGTCTCTCCACCGAGTCCTGGGTCTGCCCCGGGGTCTCCTCCCAGTGGGACGTGCCTGAAACACCTCAAGTGGGAGGCATCCAGGAGGCATCCTAATCAGATGCCCATACCACCTCAACTGAGTCCTTTCAATGTGGAGGAGCAGCGGTTCTACTCTGAGCCTCTCCCGGATGACTGAGCGCCTCACCCTATCTCTGAGGGTGAGTCCAGCAATCCTACGGAGAAAGCTCATTTCAGCCGCTTGTATCCGCGATCTCGTTCTTTCGGTCATTACCCAAAGCTCGTGACCATAGGTGAGAGTAGGAATGTAGATTGCCTGGTAAATCCACAGCTTTGCCTTACAACTAAGCTCCCTCTTCACCACAACAGACCGGTACAACGTCCGCATCACTGCAGATGCTGCTCCAATCCATCTGTCAATCTCTCGCTCCATTTTCCCCTCACGCGTGAACAAGACCCCAAGATACTTAAACTCCTCCACTTGGGGCAGGAGCCTGTCCCCAACCCAGAGAGGACAATCCACCTTTTTCCGGCTGAGGACCATGGACTCGGACTTGAAGGTGCTGATTTTCATCCCAGCCGCTTCACACTCAGCGGTAAACCGTCCCAGCAAGAGCTGTAGGTCATTGCTGGATGAAGTCAACAGGACAACATCATCTGCAAACAACAGAGATGTGATCCTGTGGTCACCAAGCATGACACCCTCCATTCCTTGGCTGCACCTAGAAATCCTGTCCATAAAAATTATGAACAGGATCGGTGACAAAGGGCAGCCCTGGCGGAGTCCAACTCTCACTGGGAATGACTCCGTCCGAGTGTTGGCAATATGAACCAAACTCTCACAACGGTCGTACAGAGACCGAATAGCTCATAACAACAAGCCCAATACCCCATACTCCCGAAGCACCCCCCACAAAAAACCATGAGGGACGCGGTGAAATGCCTTCTCCAAGTCCACAAAACACATGTAAACTGGTTGGGCAAACTCCCACGAACCCTCGAGAATTCTCGAGAAGGTAAAGAGCTGGTCCGATGTGCCACGGCCGGGACGAAAACCACATTGCTCCGCCTGAATCCAAGGTTTGACCAACGGCCGGACTCTCCTCTCCAGTACCTTGGCATAGACCTTCCCAGGAAGGCTGAGGAGTGTGATCCCTCTAAAGTTGGAGCACACCCTCCGGTCCCCTTTTTGAAGAGAGAAACCACCACCCCGGTTTGCCATGCCAAAGGCACTGCCCCCGACCTCCACGCAATGTTGCAGAGGCGTGTCAACCATGACAGCCCAACAACATCCAGGGCCTTGAGGTACTCAGGGTGAATCTCGTCCACCCCCGGGGCCCGGCCACCAAGGAGATTTTTAACCACCTTGGTGACCTCAGCCCCTGTGACAGGCGAGTCATCCCCCTCGTCCCCAAACCCTGCTTCCTCTGTGGAAGGCTTATCAGTGGGATTGATGAGATCCTCAAAGTATTCCTTCCACTGCCCGACGATATCCCCAGTCGAAGTCAACAGTGCCCCATCCGCACCATACACAGTGTGGACAGGGAGCTGCTTTCCCCTCCTGAGCCGCCGGACAGTTTGCCAGAATCTCTTCGAGGCCGACCGAAAGTCTTGTTCCATGGCCTCACCGAACTCCTCCCATACCCGGGTTTTTGCTTCAGCAACCACCTGAGCTGCTCTCCGCTTGGCCTGCCGGTACACCTCAGCTGCTTCGGGAGTCCCACAAGCCAACTAAGCTTGATAGGACTCCTTCAGCTTAATGGCCCTCCTCACCACTGGTGTCCACCACTTGGTTCGGGGGTTGCCACCACGAGATGCACCGACCACCTTGCGGCCGCAGCTCTGGGCCGCCGCTTCAACAACAGAGGTGGAGAACATGGCCCATTCAGACTCCATGTCTCCAGACTCCCTCGGAATGTGGTTGAAGTTTTTCCGGAGGTGGGAGTTGAAGACCTCCCGGACAGGGGCCTCAGCCAGACGTTCCCACCACACCCTCACTATACGTTTGGGTCTACCAGGTCTGAATGGCTTCCTCCCCTGCCATTGGATCCAACTCACCACCAGGTGGTGATCAGTTGACAGCTCTGCACCTCTCTTTACCCGGGTGTCCAAGATATACGGTCGCAGGTCTGATGACACGATAACAAAATCGATCATTGACCTGCGACCTAGCATGTCCTGGTGCCAGGTGCACATATGGACACCCTTATGCTTGAACATGGTGTTCGTTATGGACAAACTGTGGTTAGCACAGAAGTCCAATAACTGAACACCACTCGGGTTCAGATCGGGCAGGCCGTTCCTCCCAATCACCCCCCTCCAGGTTTCACTGTTGTTGCCCACGTGCGCACTGAAGTCTCCCAGTAGGACAATGGAGTCTCCAAGAGGAGCACCCTCCAGCACCCCAGTCACAGACTCCAAAAAGGGTGGGTACTCCGAAACATCATTTGGTGCATAGGCACAAATGATAGTCAGGACCCATTTCCCAACCCGAAGGCACAGGGAAGCAACCCTTTCGTCCACCAGGGAAAATTCCAATATAGAGGCAGCAAGGTGGGGGGATACAAGAATACCCACCCCTGCTCGTCGCCTCTCGCCCGGGGAAACTCCAGAAAAGGCCAAGCTCCAGCCCCTCTCCAGGAGACTGGTTCCGGAACCGGAGCTGTGTGTTGAGGTGAGGCCGACTATATCTAGCCGGTATCTCTCAACCTCGTACACCAGCTCAGGCTCCTTCCCCACCAGAGAGGTGACATTTCACGTACCAAAAGCCAGTTTAGAAAGCTTGGGTTCAGTCCGCCAAGGTTTCCACCTTTGACCGCCACCTAATCCACATAGCACCGGACCCCCATGATCCCTCCTGCAGGTGGTGAGCCCACTGGAGGGCGGACCCATGTAACTCCTTCGGGCTGAGCCTGGCCGGGTCCCATGGGTGGAAACTCGGCCACCAGACGCTAGCCTTTGAGCCCCTCCCCCAGGCCTGGCTCCAGGGTGGGGCCCTGGTAACCCCATACCGGGCGGGGTACACTGAATCCTTGATATAGAATTTATCATGAGAGTCTGTTGGATCGTTCTTAGTCTGGCCCTTCACCCAGGACCAGTTTGTCTTGGGTGACCCTATCAGAGGCAAACTGCCCCGGACAACATAGCTCCTGGGATCACTGGGGCACGCAAACCCCCCCCACCACGATAAGGTGACGATCCATGAGGGGGTGAAGCAACGACACAGAAGGAAAATCAAAAGTATGCTTCCCACACAAAGTATTTTGTTTAAGCTTTCATTTAGTCCTTGACATTTACTGACAAAGTGTGAAGAACTCTGCATAATATGTGGTTGACTTGCTACATAATTTCCATAGTGTAGTTAGTGAAAACTGACATTTCATATTTTCCTTAAATAAAAAGAAATGTGTAGTAATAAAGTTGGATAGAAAGGTTGGCTACAAGGTTCTGCCCCAAATAGAGGAGTTCAAGTATCTTTGGGTCTTATTCACAAGTGAAGGGAAAATGGAGTGAGAGACTGATAGACGAATCAAAGCAGCATCTGCAGTGATGCGGACATTGTATTGGTCTGTGTCTGTCGTGGTGAAGAGGGAGCTGAGCTTGAAAGCTAAGTGGTCGGTTTACCACTCAATCTACATTCCTACCCTTACTTATGGTCATACACTTTGGGTAATAACTGAAAGAATGAGACTGCGAATACAAGCAGCTGAAATGAGAAATTCTCCGTAGGGTTTCTTGACTCACTCTTAGAAATAGGATGAAGAGTTCAGTTATCCGGGAGAGGCTTAGTGTAGAGTTGCTACTCTTCCACATTGAAATGAGCCAGTTGAGGTGGTTTGAGCATCTAATTAGGATGCCTCTTGGAGGCCTCCCATTTGAGGTGTTTCAGGCACATCGCACCAGGAGGAGACCCCGTGGTAGACCCAGGACATGCTGGAGAGACTATGGGCCCTGTTTTGACACTCATCAGTGGATTCTTGTGCCGTGCTTCCTGCCTTATGCCAGTGTGTTTATTAGTTTCTGTCAGCACATTGTCTCCCAGTGCACCGGCTCTGCACTGGGAGATGGAGGCTCATTTCAAAGAGGTGTGGTGGCACGCAATCTCATACACATCAGTGTCATGGTGTATTTTATTACAGTGCACTTTTGATCAGGAAAAGGAGGTCTATCATCAAAAAGGCATTGCTTAATGCTATTTCAACAGCATGTTTTGAAATCATGCAGCTCTGGAGCTCATGAGGATACAGTATACACTGGGATTTTGAGTTATTTTAATCGAGAAAGTTGTATCAGTCATAATATAATCACCCATCATTTTAATGATAATATGATGGTTCACTAAATAGTTTTTTATTCCATCCACATTCTCATTTAATTGTGGATGAACTCACCATTGGAGTCTATTGATTGGGTATTAGTATATGGGAGTGGGATGGGGGAGACCTGTGGTCATTATAAGCAACAGGAGAGGGAGCCCTCCGGCTCTCCGCGGGGTGATGAGCAACTTCAGTGCCACCATTAATGATCCTTCCATTTTATGAAAGTTGATGCAAATTTGCACAGGCATCATCCTATTTTCCTGAAGCTTCAAACACATTCGTGTTTGTCAAGGTTTTTGCCCAGGTTGGGCAGAATAGAGGACCCAAAAGCTGTGATGCTAGCTTGTTGATTTAATAATCCAGAAAATAAGACTCAGCTCGTGGCTGGGAACACAAAAGTCAGTAAATCGAAACACCGTGGAGCATACAATAATTCCAGCAATGATCTGCAGATAACATGGTGGTAACATAAGGGTGCCACGGGAATTAATGCCCGTGGCCAGCATATATAGGGAAACAGTGATTGGCAAAACAAGGCACAGCTGTGAATGATTAACAGTGTAAGGATGAGGCTGAACAGAAGATGCATAATGCTAACAGGAAGTAAACAAAGAGTACCATCAAAATAACAGTCCATCCAAAAACGATAATAATGAATGGCAATAATGATACTAATAATAATAATGAGCCCAAAAAGGAACATAAGGCGTGGACAGGGATAATAAAAGTAATGATAATAATAAGTTCAAAAAGAGAATATAAAGCGTGGACAAGGGCTAACCCTGTCCAGACCATGACAGTACCTCCCCTTTAAGGGTGGGATGCCAGACGACCCTAGAAGAGAGAGAAGGGGGGTGGGGGTCATGGAAAGGGGCTAGAACATAGCTAACCTCAACATGAACCCTCCAACTAGGGTGGGGGGAGGGAGGACATGGAGGGGGGCTAGAACATAGCCGTCATCAACATGTACCTCCCAACCAGAGAAGGAAGGTGATAAAGGTGGAAGGAGAGTGGACACAGAGGTGGGCTGGAATGGAGCCCATCTCAAGATGAACCTCCCAACCCCTAGTGAAAGAGGGATGGGGGGACACGGAGATGGCTGGGAACGCAGCCCATCTCAACGTGAATCTCCCAACCCAAGAAGAAAAGGGATAAAGGAGGGGTTAGAGAGGAAACAAAGGTGGGTTGGAACACAGCCAATCTCAAAGTGAACCTCCCAACCCCAAATAACAGGGATAAAGGAGGGAGGAGAGAGGACACAGAAGTGGGTTGGAACGCAACCCATCTCGATGTGAACCTCCTGACCACAGAAGGAAAAGGGGAGTACACAGAGGTGGGCTGGAGTACAACCAGGTACTTCACAAGGTGAACCTCACAACCCCAAGTGGGAAGAGGGATCAAGGAGAGTTGGTCGGGTGGCCAACCCCAGTCCGTGGACCACTCGAAGGGGAGCAGTCTGTCGGGTGGTCTGCGCAAGTCCATGGGCCACCTGGTGAAGGAAGACAGTCCGTTGGGTGGTCTACCAAAGTACATGGGCCACCTGATGAAGGGAGACAGTCTTTCAGCTGGTCTGCCACAGTCCATAGACCACCTGGCGAAGGAGGACAGTTTGTCTGGTGGCCGTCCAAGGTCTGTAGGCCACCAGATTGAGGAATACCGGTCAGGAGGCCGGCCAAGGTCCCAAGCCGACCCGGCCACAACACTGGCTACCCCAGGGGGCTGATCTGGCGACAACTCGGTGGTAGGAGTGTCAATGCTATCCTCTTGGGGCGCAGATGGTAGGGTGTGTACCTCCTGCGGTGACATGGATTGTGAAGGTTGGAACCCCTGGAGCACAGGAGGTGATGGTTGGAAACGGTTCTCCAGTGGCTTCAACCTCAACGTAGCCAATTTGGACGAAGGAGGAGAACACGAGGTTGGCGAGATGATATGACAGTCATTAGCAGCAGAGACTGATGGGGAGGGCCCAGAAGCGGGTGGGATCTGCACTTGGGTCCCCCCATCAGGAGTATGGCAAGTCCTTTCTAAAACTGATGTTAAAAATAAGGGAAAGGGTGCTTGCCTTGACTCCTGGTCTCCTGCTGCCAGGGTGACAACCTCTGGATGAAACGGTGACTGGGGACACACTGAATTCTGGATGAAACAGTGACTGGGATGCACTGACCTCTGGTTGAAATGGTGACTGGGACGCGCTGACCTCAGGATGAGACAACTGGGGCGCACTGACCTCAGGATGAGATGGCTGGGACGCGCTGACCTCAGGATGAAATGGTGACTGGGGCTGAAGAGCATCCGTCTCAGATGCCCAGGAATTCCTCTCTGACGCAGCCACCTCGGACGGGTGGGGGTGGGGGGGGGGATGGAAGGGGTTAATTGAACAAAACTCAAATGCACAGTAATTGAGACAGGTGGTGAGGGGTCAGCAACCCGTGGGTACCCAGGTTGACACCCCCCACCAGAGCAAGGCAAGACATACAAATTGATGGAATAATGATTTGTAACAATACTTGCCTTACTCTCTCCTGCTCATCATCATCATAGCAGTCTGTCGTGGTCGACAATGACTGTTTCATTTAGGTCTGATCAGATTCCTCCATGCAGCTCTGTCCTTAGCCTTCCACTGCCAGGAACTCCTGTCTATATCCAACTTCTTCAGGTTTCTTTTTAGTGTCTTCAAATCTGAGCCTTGGTCTACCCTGATTGCGTTTGCCCTCACATAACTGTGAGTAGAGTAACTGCTGAGGGAGACGCTGGTGATCCATCCTCTCAACATGTCCAAGCCATCTCGGGTTCATCTGTACTAACATGTCCACCATTGATTTTAGACCAGCTTGTCTCAGCACTTGTGTGTTGGTTATCTTGTCTTTCCATGAGATGTTAATTATGGCTTGAAGTTGTCTCATCATGTACGCATGGAGCTTCTTTACCTGCACCCTGTAGACAGTCCAAGTTTCAGCACCATACAATAGAGTAGCCAGTACTGTCACTCTGTACACTTTGCATTTCACACAGATAGACACATGTAGATTATTCCACAGTCTCTCCCTCAAGTTTACAAACACAGCACTCGCTCTTCCCATTCTGAGAGATAGTTCATCCTCCAGCCTAGCGTTCTCTGAAACAGTACCCCCGATATACTTGAAAGTCTTTCACTTGCCTAGTGGCTCTGTACCAGTGCTGTCCTGATAGCTGCCATTAGTTCATCAAGATTTGGTGGTTCATCCAGACTTGATACAACTGATCGCTGCACTAGAGCTTCTTTAGCCTCTTCAGCAAGATCTACAGGGTTGTTTAGTAGTTGGTCAAAGTGGTCTGCAAATCTGTCCAGGATCTTGTCTTTCTCCTGCAAAACTGTTTCACCATCCATAGCCTTTAGTTGGATCAATCCTCTTGGCTTAGGGCCGTAGATTTCTCTCAGACCTGTGAAAAATGTTTTCATGTCCTTCATGTCTGCTACAATTTAAAGTTCTTCTGCTTTTTCATCCCACCAGTTGGACTTCATCTCTCTGGTGTACTTCTGTAGCTCACTCTGAGCTTTTGAGTATTTCATCTTCTTCGACCTTGTGTTACACTGTAGATTTTCCTGCCTAGCTATATTCCTCACTTCTAGTAGTTTCTTCAGATGTTCATCATGCTCATCAAACCAATCTTGATGTTTCCTCTCAGGGTGGCCTAAAACATCACTCAGTCTGATACACCGTATCCTTCAGTGTTCCCCATTTCTCTTCTATGTCATTCTCTGAGGTGTTGCTGTCCCAGTCTTTCAAGTTTTCATCCATTTCCTGTGTAAGTTCTTCCTGCTTCTTTTGGACCTTCAGTGCACTAGTGTTTAGCTTCTGTAGTGGCTTCACACCCATCCTGCAGTGCTGTTTTCATCTGCAAATCCTTAGTCTAGATCTCAGCATAACATGATCAGTACCATAGTCCACACCTCTCATTGCTATGGTGTCCAATACATCCCTTATGTCTCTCTGCCTTACTCCTGCTCAGTTGCCGATAAAACCCCAGGTTGTGCTGCAGCAGAGGCGGTGACCTTGGGTGAAGCTGCAGATGAAGTGGTCTCAGCAGGAGCGTGCACGTAAAGAGGAACCGTCTCTGCAGGGGCGTGCACATGGAAGGGAGCAGTTTCTGCAGGAGTGTGCACATGAAGAGGAGCAGTCACTGCTGGAGCGCTCACCCTCTCAGATGTGAAAGCCGTGGAGGTGGAGATGACCTCAGAATGAAGAGGGAGAGCAGGGGTGAGAGGTGGCAAAAAAAAAAGTGGTAGCATTAACGGGTGGCGAGGGGCCAGAAACAGCAGGCAGCTGTGACTGGGAACCCTCACTCGGAGCAAGGCAGTACAATTCATTAATGGGTGTTAAAACAAATGAAGGTACTTTCCTTGCTCCACCCTCTGTCACTGCTGGAGCTGTTGCTGGTATAGGGATAGCGGCCTCAGAGTGAGCTGCCGGAGTATCGACCTCAGGATGAGCTGCTGAGATGGTGGCCTCGGGATGAGCTGTGGGAACGGCGGACTCAGGACAAGCTGCAGCAGCGACAACCTCCAGATGAGCTGCAGGAGGTGAAGTGGGCGAGGCGATCAGGGGAGGAGCAACAGGTGAGGCGGCTGTGAGAGAAGCAGCTGATGAAGTGACCGGGAGAGGAGCAGCAGATGAAGCAGCCGGGAAACAGGCAGCAGGTGAGGCAGCCGAACACAAAGCAGCAGGTGAGACTCACTGGACAGGAGGGGATGCAGCCACTGGAACTCTCCGAGGATGAGGAGGTGCATCTGCTGGAGCTCTCTGAGGACCGGTGGAACCAGGCGCAAGGGGAACCGGGGGTGGGGCTGGAACGGAGCGCCGAGTGGAGCGGCATCTCCCAGAGTCTTCCTTCCACCCGGATCCCCTGTGTGCCAATCGATTGCCGTAAAAACATCCCTCCATTCCGTGGGAGTAAATACAGGCATCCAGTCAGCGGTGTGGAGAAGGCTGGCTGTACGTGATGAGAGGAGCGGCGATGATGTTGGTCGCTTCGTTGCTCCCTCCACCTCTTCTCATCAGCTCGAGATGGAGAAGTGGCTGGTCGTCGGGAGAAGGCGACGAAGGAGGAGGGAAAGATGAGCAGTTCCCATACCCAAGGGAGCACCCGCAGGCATGGTGTGTGCTACAGCACCCACATAGCAGCTCCCCAAAGGTCAAATGCTCTCTCCCTATCACAGCAATTGTGAGCCACAGTAACCAAATCCCACAGTCTCTCCGCAGCACACAGCTCCTCCTCACTGAGGCACCAGACAGCCATGTCTGAGCAAACTAGTATCTGCTGGGTTCTTACTGACGGCGTTCTTCTGTCAAGGTTTGTGCCTGGGCTGGGCAGAAGAGGGGACCCAAAAGCTGTGATACTAGCTTGCTGATTTAATAATCCAGAAAATAAGAGTCAGCTCGTGGCTGGGAACGCAAAAGTGGGTAAATCCAATCACCGTGGAGCAAATAATAATTCCAGCAATGACGTGCAGATAGCATGGTGGTAACATAAGGGCGCTGCGGGGATTATTGCCGTGGCCAACATGTGTAGGGACACAGTGATTGGCAAAAAAAAAAAAAAAAAAATTGTTGCACTTTGTTTATGTTCTATTTACTGCCTTATTGCCATCTTTAGATGAAGTACAGCGATAAAAGTATGCATTATATTGCGAGGCTTCAGTGGGATGTGTATGCTGTAAGCTTTTAATCTAAACTTTGAAGTAACTCATTTTAAAAGTAAATAGCTAGCCATGCTAACTATTAGCATGAATCTGAAATGAAACGGTAGAATTTCCAGGTTTTGAAGGTTCTCTCTTTTCATATGGTGCCTCATTGTGGAAAATAAGACACAACAAAGCATTACAATATCACATAATACATAAAGCCACAGATAGACTACTGTATTTAACAGGTATTAGATTTCTGCAAATGTGGAGTGATACATATAGTTAAATGTCTGACTGCAGTTATTAAGTCCTGGAATGCCTATTGTCTAATCTAAGAGCCCATTTAAAAATAACGTGTAATTTCTACACAGTTTAATTAATGAGAGAAACAAGTGAACTTGACAGTCATTTTTCTTTAGGTTCAGAGACGTGGCGGCTATGTGGAATGACCCATCTTCCATGACCACATCCTGAGATCCCTGCCTGGCTCCTCCGTTTGGCCCTTGCCATTGACTGACCACCGCAGACAACCCTGATGAAGCCCTTCGGACTCTGACACTGGCTCTCCAGAAAACCCTGGCCACCTTCCCACCCTGGTTCCAGGGAGGGCTGGGTGCTCACTTTAATTTTCTGAGAGCCAAATAAAAATAATGAAGAAAAAAAAGGATTACAAAAAATAAATTCTCTGTTGATTAGATTTTTTTAGAGAACTGTTTAAAGCATGTTGAATGTCTATTAGGAACAACTTGTGTTATTCTTTCTTCTTTTTCTTGCTCTCTCTACTTTTCTCTTTTTCTCTGTAAGTGCTGCGTCATAGGACATTATTTAAAATGATAAAACAGTACTAGTTGAAGGTTGAACATTTCCGTAGGACGTAGTTATTTGCATATGACAGCTGCTCAGTGATGCTATCGGCAGTGTGGTGGGATGTAGCCAAATTACTAAATTTTGATAATATATTCTTAAAAACACAAAAAATTGGACCATTCTACTTTTGTCCTAATTTGCATCTTTGTCTAATCTCTACCCATTACTCTTTGCTGCATCACATGACCTTTTTAAGCCAATGGTATCACTCCTAGAGCCTCCCGTCTCATGTTAATTTCCTAGATTTACATTATTACTTATATTGCATGTGTTCAGTGTTGTGTCGTTGTGTATTTGCCTGTTCTGTGTACAAGCTCCTTCAGATGTTTATTCATTATTATTACTATTATATCAATGTGCTCCTGTCTTTATCCGCTAACATTTTTCAGCAGTTTTTGGCCATTCACGTCCAGTCCTACTTCCTGCCCAGACAAAAAAAGTTTCCGAAACAGGCTCCTACTATCAACACCCATTATTAGTATATAGATGCATGAATGGGAATTAGTGAAGAATCAGTGGCTAAAACACTGACGGAAAATTTTATTGATTGTTTACTCTTATTACAATACTTGTATTTGTTTTGTACACAGACTTTTGTGACTTAGCACATTAGTCGTCTACGCGGCGCTCATGCAATAGGCTATTCAACACTTTACTCTGGACTGCCTCTGATGTGAGAGGATTAGTTGGACTTAAAAGCCAAGTGTTGCGTCCAAATCTCTCGGCTTCTTTCCCTTAGCAGGGCTGCTCTTGGATATTTAATAATAAATGAAATTACATACCAGTAAAAAAAATGGGGAAGGTGCTAAATGGAAGGGAGGCCTAGAAGTTTGGACAAAGCCAAATGGTATTTTGGGGGGCCAAGGAATGTTCAGGGGTTCATTGGGGGGAACCCATGGGGACTGGGCGGACGTGACCACTCAGTCTCTTTTTCACGATTGTTCATCTTGTCATGTTCTTTTTGTTGTCATGCAATTGATTTTAATGCTTTAGGTTTGAATGTCGTTTTATTGTCGCAATTATTTCAGCAAAATAATTGTTTTTATTTAAAGAGGACATGTTGGATGACAACTCCTGCTTTGCTGGTTTTCAATGAAGCCAGCATGTACGGTATACATTTTCAATGTGGTGACGCACTTATGACTTTTCACGGGTTGATTTTGAAACTTAAGCTATAAGTTGGTTCTGTTGTATTGTACTTTATATGAGAAAGAGGTGTGGGCGATATTTGGTAAAATTCAGTATTTTAACCACCCCACGTATCTTCGCCTCGAGAGGATGCTATTGGAAAGGCTTAGGTCATCTTGCTGGATTTCTGAGCTTCAGCTGAGCTCAGTTCAGTGTTGACACATACAAACAGCTGTTGAATGTCAGTGTTAAATCACATTATCTACAAATCAACACGTAATCCTTCTGCATTTACAGAACAACAATTGGTTTACCACAATTGGGCTACACCGAGCTTAAAGCAGAAGTTTAGATATTTTGGGTAACATGCTTAGTTGAGTTTTTAGATCAAAATATTTGCATTGCCATCATGTGTATATGCTAAATGTTTAGCAACTGCTAGCACCCAGCTAAATAGGCTTAACAACTATATTAGCTCTGTTAAGCTTAAAATTACCTAACTATTATTACATTAAGCATCTTGCACCGGTAGCAGGGGAGTAGTGCAAAGTGGGTGAGGCCCAGCATTGTCCCCAGCACAAAACGGGTTTGTCTTCTCATTTAAATGTTGTCATATTAATATTATGCCTTTGATCTTGCACCCCTGTTTATTAAAGGGAATAAGAGCAAAGACAGTGATTGGCTTATTTCATGTTATGCCCAAAACACACTTCTGAATAATTAGGAGCATTAGGGCAGCCTCCTTGCTCGTTCCTCCAGGAGCAAAATTTATTTTTTTGCTGCTGGACTTGAACACGCCCATAAATGGACTCTGCACCATAGACAGCAAACAGTTGACTAGGTCGTCCTAATATTGCCCAATATGCTGTAAAATGGTTGTCTTTTATGCAACCCCCTAGTCCTGGCTGTATAACTGACAAAAAAAATGCCTCTGGAAAGATTTGGGGCATGGCATGGTACTTCCAGGTCATGAAGCGGAGACAGTGGGGCAAGCCTGGGCAAGAATGAATTAAAGTCCGTACTTGTAGTCAACATGGTGTTCCCATGTGCCATGCATAAACAGTACAATAAATGTACCCATTATGAGTACTTCTGTTTTATATGTCTAGAACAGGGGTGTCCAATCATGTGCCATGGAGGGCCAAGACCTTGTAGGTTTTCTCTTCTACCCAGTCTCTTCAGCAAGTGTTTTCACTCATCAGCAATCAGTGGGAAGAAGTTCAGTGAAATCTGCTGTTGAAGACACTGGTTGGAGATAAAGCCTGCAGGGTCTTGGCCCTCCATGGCACATGATTGGACACCCCTGGTCTAGAACAAACCAATTTATCCAAGTTGTAGAATGAAACAAATGAAAAAAATAACTAATTTGAAGTATAAACTTAAAAGCTGAAGAGTTAGAATGTGTTAGAATGTGTTAGATCAGCAAATGATAATGTGCTTTGGTTAAATTTGATCTTGTTTTTTTAGGTTTTTGCTATGGAATGCAGCAGACTTGGATGTGATATAATATCATCAGATTGTTGCCTCCACGAAAGAGGTCATGTGACTGGGTGGTTTGTCTGTCTGTTTATGGTTGTCTGTTTGTTAGCTGGATTACGCAAAAGCTACCAGATGGATTTTGATGACATTTTCACCAGAGGTGGTCCTTGGGCTTCAGATGACCCCACTGAAATTTGGAGGTGATCTGAGAGTACATACCTCCACCAAGGCCATATTTCGCAATGTTAATGAAAGGAAAAAGTTATCCAGAATCTGCATCCTGAGCCAGATCACCTCCAAAATCTAATGGGTTCATCCGTAGCCCAAGGGCCACCTCAGCTGAAAGTTTCATCAAAATTTGTCCAGTAATTTTTACGTAATCCTGTTCACAGACAGACAGACTGACCTTGACTTAAGGTGCATTCACACCAAACGCAAACGGGCGGCACGAATCCATACAAAGTGAAAGGAAAGAGGCGAGTACATGCGAAATTGTGCATTTGCACGTTCGCGTCCGAGCCTAGCTATCTAGCTAGTTGCTAGCTTTGAGATTCTGCCATCACCGGAGTAAAAGTATCACCATTGCAGAGTAAACTAGTTTGAAAATGAGACTCACTCACCTGGAAACAGGAGGACCGGGAGCGCTTCAGCTGAATCGAGATTTCAGAGTTATTTACCCACGGATTCCTGCCATGGACATACTAAACAAGGCTAGCAAGCTAGCAACGGAAACACCCATCATCTTGTGAAGTTTTGGAGGCAGGGACAACATTTTCAGGTGAGCCTGAAAACATAAGCATGATATTATTTTGGAAATTTCCACAGCAGGTTGAACACAGGTGCAGAAGTTTTAAAGGCAACTTCACCTGTCTGCATCTCACTCAGAAGGGGAATTCATGTCTGATCGCGTGTTTACATTGAGTTATAATGTATTCGTGCCGCACGAAAAATTCACCTCTTCGCGTTTGGTGTGAACGCACCTTTAGGTATGCACTCCCTGAGTGCCTTCAACCTGAGATAGAAAAGTAATGCACTATTAAAGCAAGAAAAAACAAAGCTTTCTGGCTAACACTAATTACTTTTACTGAAGATAATTACTGACTAGTTACTAACTGATGATACTATACTTGACTGATAATATTAAGTAAAATGCCCATCTTTAAACTTTACAGGTGCTGGTGTTGCATTGCAAGTACTTTTTCCTTTGCCAAGTATTCACATTTATATTATGTTAAGCTTATTTAGCAAGCTGCTAGCAGTTACATTTTATGAAAAACTCTGTATAATAAAATTAATCTCCTTATCTAATGCAGCTAAAGGCTAGGAAACAAACAAGTATTTTCCCATCACCTTTAAAGCTCTTCAGCCATGTAAACGTGATTATGTAAATGGACCAAATGTTATATCAGTTTACTGAAGGATGCATCGTCACTGATTATTCTGCAATAATTCTTATATTTTGATGTGAATTCAAGTAGTGACAGTGTTGAAATTTTGGACTTGTGTTCCTTTTCATTTTAAGTTGTTATGGCTTGTACTCTAATGGGAATGTTTGTCAAACAAGCTACAATTATGTTTTTGGCAAACTTGCTTTTGAAAACCTCATAATACCCATGGGGATATTCTTTCTGAATTACCCACAGCAAGGAACACCCTCAACGGTATTGTGGCTTTTATACAAGAGTTAACTGTGCATGTGTACCATAGATATGTTTGCTTAAAATGTGGATAATCATTTCTTGGGCATCTAGAACATTTGATTACTTTGATCTTTCTGTGTGACATGGATTTCATTACTAAGCAGGAATATTAAGTTGTTACTGATGGCAGTGTGAGTTCAGTAAGACCAGTATTCATGTGTTGCTCAGTGTTTGAAAACCGTATTTACAATTGTCTATATGCCTGAGTATACTGCGACTTCGGAACAAACTGCAACTAATGCAATAATAGGGTGCAATGTGCAATTATGTATTCAGTTAATTCCTTATTATTTGTGTAGATACAGGAGGGCATGTATACCTTGTTGAAAAAATGGTGGATTTTTTTTTCCATATAGCAAAAACAACAGGAAAAAAAGAATGACTACTTTTTTTTTTTTTTTTTTCTTTGGTTTGTGTGTATTGCAGTTTGGGGGGAAGTGATAGATCTTTGTAACTATTTTTGATTATTTACAATGTGCAGATCTATATTAGTTGTGAGTAATTACATAGGTTTTAATTTCAAAGTGTGGTAAGTATAAAACAAATAAAGTTTCATTTTTCTTTCTGTGACTTCTTTTACTGTCTTTTTAATTCTTTTTCTCTTTCAACAGTGTCGCAGCACACTTTATACAACAGACTATATAGAGTACAGTGAACACAAATGCCCCTGGGCATTTCCATTATAGAATAGAGCTAATTATTTCCTCCAGTATAATATGGGAATTACAGGATGAGGCTGAGGTAATTAGATGCTTGTTTTTTCTTTGTAAAAGTGTTGTTTTGTTTTTTTTGTAAAAATCAATTGAAAGAAATGTGATTAAATATTACAGAACAACCTGAATTTTTTTACACAGTAGTTTCCAGAGGGTTCAGGGACCTGAGATCCGTATGAACAGTGGCCCAATGACAGATAGCTTTAATTCCCTGTAATTTTATTAATAACTGTGATTTAGTTTTAGTTTGTCCTAATAACATAATGACTAATAATAAAAAATACAAATGTCATCCTCTCCTATTACTCTCACAAAGAAACCAGAATAAAATATTAATATAAAAAAATCCTTAGTGGAAAATCATTGTCAAACAGGGTCGCTAAACCTTCATGATAAATAGATGGAAGGCTTAGAATGTGTAAAATGTAAGGTGACATAAGCTTAAGATGGAAGGATGTGAGACACATCAATACAAGGCTTTGTTCCTTTAATCTTTACAAAGATGACCAGAGTGATGCGGAGCGCAGAGCAGTCTGCCCCAGTCTGGTACAGGATGTGAGGGTCAGCTAGCTTTAGACTTCACACGGGGTTAAGACAGGGGATGGGGTGGAAACACAGCAGGGTTAACTGGTGGGGGTTGCTTCTAATACCCCCTTTACATCTGTCATTGAGAAATCCCTGAGTGATCACAAAATGGCCAGATCTCCGAACAATCTTTCAATGATCACCAAGATCTCTCAATGATCTTCACTGATCTCCACAGTCCTTAAAGTTTTGATTCAGTTTAAAACAATCTCTCAGCGATCTCCAAAAGGAAGTGGTCTCTCAACAATCTCTCATTGAGCACTCAACAATCTCATCAATCTCCCAGTGATCGCTCAGCAGTCTTTCAATGAACTGTATTGGTCTTTCATCAAATGTTCAGCAGTCCCTCACTGATCTCTTCACCATCTCTGCCTTTGGGCTGGAAAAATTTGGCATTCATTGAAAAATCACTGAGAGATTACTGGGAGATCGACAAGATCATTGAGTGCTCCTTGAGGTCTCCTTGACCACTGAAGAATCTCATGGATCTCCCAAAGATCTCTCAGGGTACCCCCCACCCCTGCACAAACGCGCGCGCGCACACACACACACACACACAACCCCAAACATTCAAACCTCTCCTGCCCTGAAGTGCCAGATACTGGGGACTCACGACATTGCTCATAAAAAAAAAAAAAATCACATATTAAGACACGCCACCCCACATCAACATAGTCACCATGTTACACATCCGCAGAATGGGGAGAGGCTCAACAACAAAGTTAAAACAGCAACTTCAGTTTGCACAAAACACAATCACAACATGAAGCATTTACATTTTAAAACCGAAAAATGACAGTAACGTGCATGTCCACACAGTTTGTATAATAGCTCATGCACCTGCAGCAGCAACCACACAAACAGAACATCTTCTGAAACTGGAGACCCAGCAGAAAAAAAACAAGCCAAGTTTTATGGCTGTAAAACCAACATTCACTTAGCCAACAGCCAAAGAAGAGCAAAAACAAACTTCACTTTATACAACCACCACACAAGAAGACATGGATGCATCCAAGATCCGAGCACTGGCACTTATTAGACTACATCATAGTCAGGCAGAGAGGCATAAGGGATGTATTGGACACCAGAGCAATGAGAGGTGTGGACTGTGGTACTGATCATGTTATGCTGAGATCTAGATTAAGGATTTGGAGACGAAAACAGCACTGCAGGAGAGGTGCGAAGCCACCACGGAAGCTAAACACTATTGCAATGAAAGGCCAAAAGAAGCAGGAAGAACTTAGACAGGAAATGGATGAAAACTTGAAAGACTGGGACAGCAACAACTCAGAGAATGACATAGAAGAGAAATGGGCAACACCGAAGGATACAATGTATCAGACTGCGAGTGATGTACAGTATTAGGCCACCCTGAGAGGAAACATCAAGATTGATTTGATGAGCATGATGAACATCTGAAGAAACTACTAGAAGCGAGGAATACAGCTAGGCAGGAAAACCTACAGTGTAACACAAGGTCGAAGAAGAAGAAATGCTCAAAGGCTCAGAGTGAGCTACAGAAGTACACCAGAGAGATGAAGTCCAACTGGTGGGATGAAAAAGCGGAGGAACTTCAAACTGCAGCAGACAGAAAGGACATGAAAACATTCTTCACAGATTTGAGAGAAATCTACGGCCCTAAACCAAGAGGCTTGATCCAACTAAAGGCTATGGATGGTGAAACGGTTTTGCAGGAGAAAGACAAGATCCTGGACAGACTTGCAGACCACTTTGACCAACTACTAAACAACCCTGGAGATCTCACTGAAGAGGCTAAAGAAGCTCTAGTGCAAGCGACCAGCTGTATCAAGTCTGGATGAACCACCAAATTTTGATGAACTAATGGCAGCTATCAGGACAACACAGGATGGTAAAGTTCCAGGAAGGGATGGGATTCCAGCAGAAGTGTGGAAATTTGGTGGTGTTCAGCTGACCAACTGCCTGCACAAGCTCCTCCAAGAGATATGGGATGCCCAGAAAGTATGTCAAGACTGGAAGGATGCACGTATTGTGCCTTTGTTCAAGAAAGGTGACAGGATAGATTGTGGACATTACCGAGATATATCACTGCTAGCCACTGTTGGTAAGATTCTCTCACGTGTACTACTGAACAGACTCAATGAACACATCTTGCAGAATGTACTACCGGAAACCCAGTGTGGTTTTAGAAGTGGAAGAAGCACAATGGACATGATTTTCTGCTTTAAACAGGTTCAAGAAAAGTGTATCGAACAGAACATGCCACTTTATGTAGTCTTCATAGATTTCAGTACAGCCTTCGATAATGCTTGGTGACCAGGATTTTGGCAGGTACTCAAGAAATATGGCTGTACAGAGAAGTTTGTCAGCCTGATCAAGGCACTCCATACAGGCATGCAAGCAAACGTGACAATGAGTGGTTCAGTATCACCTACAGGCACCTACACTCTTCTCGCTATATCTGGCAGCCACGCTTGAGGTGGCCTTCAAAGACACTTCAGAAGGAGTATACATTCAAACAAGGAAAGAAGTAGACTTGTTCAACGTGGCACAGTTTAAAGCCAAGAGTAAGACATCAATAAAGGTAGTAAGAGAAATGCTCTTTGCCGACGACAGTGCTCTAGTTGCACACAGTGTGGAAGATATGCAATTTTTAGTGGAGAAATGTGCAAGAGCAGCTAGACAATTCAGCCTCATAATCAACATCAAGAAGACAGAGTGCCTTTATCAACCACCAAAGTTCCAATTATCAACATCACTACCAGAAGAGATCAGCATTGGTACAGAGCCACTAGTCAAGTGTAAGACTTTCCAGTATCTAGGGAGTACTGTTTCAGAGAAGGCTAGGCTGGAGGATGAACTATCTCTCAGAATGGGAAGAGCGAGCGCTGTGTTTGGAAACCTGAGGGAGAGACTGTGGAACAATCGACATGTGTCTATCCGTGTGAAATGCAAAGTGTACAGAGCGACAGTACTGGCTACTCTATTGTACGGTGTTGAAACTTGGACTGTCTACAGAGTGCAGGTGAAGAAACTCCACGCGTACATGATGAGACACCTTCGAGCCATAATGAACATCTCATGGAAAGACAAGATAACCAACATAGAAGTGTTGAAACAAGCTGGTCTACCATCAATGCAGGACATGCTAATACAGATGAACCTGAGATGGCTCGGACATGTTGAAAGGATGGCCCACCAGCGTCTCCCTCGGCAGTTACTCTACTCGAAGTTATGCGAGGGCAGACACAATCAGGGTAGACCAAGGCTCAGATTTAAAGACACTGTAAAAAGAAACTTGAAGAAGTTGGACATAGACAGGAGTTCCTGGCAGCGGAAGGCTCAGGACAGAGCTGTGTGGAGGAATCTGATCAGACCTAAATGAAACAGTCATTGTCGCCCACAACAGACTGCTATGATGATGACGACAATAAATTGGGTAAATATGCAACTTTGTCATATTGAAATCATATTCAAGAGCGAACACACAGGACCTCACAGGACCTGGCTCGAGCTGGCGAACACACAGGACCTGGCTCGAGCTGTTTGTAACCGGAGACTGATTCCACACTGTCGGCCAGCCGGAGGTGGAATCACTGCTAGTACTATTTGTGCTGGTTATGTCATTTAATCCATCAGTTCTATTAAAGGAGCGTTTGTCACAGCGGTCATCTGGCATATAGAAGAATAAGAGAAGCTGGATTCTCTTCTCTCTTTAGTCAACCAGCACATTTATTTCATTTATTTTACAAATCTCAACAAGTTGCTCTCAGTAATTTGTTTATAAAAGTACTGAAACAGTGACAAGTTTTGTTATTTTAGCCGTTTACCAAGACATATTCAAGATAGAGTTATACAATCAATATGGGCTTAAAGTACAGACTCTCAGCTTTATTTTGAGGGTATTCACATCCAGATTAGGATTATGGTTTAGGAATTGCAACCATTTTTATAAAAAGTCACTGTATTCACGTACCTCCATCACTTCGCCATTTAAAATGTCTGCCACCGTGCTCTTCTTTTGTGATTGGATTGCAGCTGTTCAGATCAGTTTGGCGGCTCTTGGCTGCCACCAACAGTATGAGCATGTGAACTGCAGATTATATTCAATGCACATGCCTGAAATACGGCTGCTGAGCAGCAGCTGCAGTGCGTCAAACACTACTCTGAATACTGCTGTGTAAGCAAACGCAGTCAACAGAATGCATATGTTTTCCCCTTGCAGGGACTCTGATCAGGACTTAACACTGCTTGGATTCTATGAGGGATGAGGCTGCTACAAAGTTAAACAGTGTGAATAAAGTTAATGACGAAAGGAATCAAAGCTCAACCTGGCTCATAGCCGCTACACTCAGTTCAACTGTGGTCTCATGTCTGCTTCTGCAATTGGGTCCATTATCTGTAAAGGTGTCATTTTAAGTCAGAGTAAAATGAAATATACTAACATGCACCGTTTAATATCAGCCAACGGCCTCTCGGACCAACACCAAACATTTACTCACATTCATACACCAGTGTCACAGACATGGGAGGTAAGTTGGGTAAAATGTCTTGCCCAAGGACATAACAGCAGGATGGTTGGAGAGAGTGGGTTTCGAACCACCAACTGCCCGACTACTGGATGCCCCACTCCATCTCCTGAGCCACTGCCACCCCGTAAACCTGTAGGTTAAATGATTTAAAAAAAAAAAAAAAAACGATGCGTGTGTGGTCTACCCATCTCACTTAATCCTTTTGTGAGCAAAGGATAAGAGCAAAGGATTCTTTGCTCTTATGTAATTTTCCAGCAGGTTTCTCATAAAGAGAAGCCCCCCTACCGGAGTGGTGGCTCAGTTGGTAGAGCATCCGCCCCACACCCGGGAGGCAGGGGTTCAAATCCTGGCCGGGTCATGCCGAAGACCGTATAAAAGTGGAACTTCCTGCCGTCCAGCTTGGTGCTCAGCAACAATGGAATGGATTAGGGAAGTTTGTGGCGGCGCCTTGCATGGCAGCGGCCCTCTGAATCTACACTTGGGGTGTGTGTGATTAACACAGTAGATAGGTAAAACACAATCTCGTTCTATTGTACATGATTGGTTGTACAGTTGAATATAAAGGGTGATTTAATTTAAGTGTGTGTTTGCAGGATTAGAAAACTAAAAATCCTTTTAAGATGTCCTGATGTCTGTGGTCTCACACATTTTTAAAAACTGATTAATATTTAAAATGTGGCCAGCCTTAATCTGTAGCATCATCGTCTCCTCAAACCAAGACAGAAGATCACTTCTCTACAGGAATTTCATTTTATTCCTTATACAGGAATACCATTTTTCTGCCTTTTTCAGGAATATCACTGGCTTTCATGTCGACTCATCTAGGCCTCTTCCAGGCCTGACCAAAGATGCTTGCTTTCCCAGGACCCCAGTGTAAACAGTTGCCTCTTGCAGAGATTATAAGGATCAGAATTTGCTTTTAAAGGATCAAAGGAACATAAACTCGTGAGACCAGACGTCCAACATGAACACTGCATTTGGATAACGTACTTTTTCACAGGAAACAATGCTTTTAAAAAAAGAGTCATAAACCGCTTAATCTGACGGGTTTATAGCCCACGATATTATCCAGGTTTTCTCCCAGATACCATGGACCTAAAGGAAATCATCTACAGCTCAACAGTACCTCCTAGTGGATACCTACGAAATGTGTTTTCAGTATGTAAGATGACTTTTAATTTGTTCTAAACATTAAGTTTCTTTCAGCTTATCCTCTGGATCCTAAGGACACTGAAAATCACCCCTCTTTTATCACCAACCATGATTTGCTGTACTACATTAAGTTTTGATCTAAATATGAATGCATGTATTATGATTATGTATAAGAAATGTTATATTCATGAGTGTTATTCAAACAAATGTAATATTGGAGTAATGGTATAAATGCATGATCACCAAATATTAGCCAAGTCATTTAATTTAGTTAGATTTTATATTGAGCACCTAATTTCATAAGAACTGACTGAGTGTTGATTTTCCCTCTGCAATTTCATGGGATGGTGTCTTCGTTTGATTGGCTGCTCTCAAACAAAGAAATGTTCTCACATTGGATGGCAGCCATTTCAAACTGCTTCTGAAAAAGTCGAATGGTCAGTCTTGCGATCAACATCATCAGTTTTACGACCCGGCGAGGTAACTTTAAAAGAGAGAAGTTAGATTTGAGTTTAGCAGAGTAAGACAAAAAAGTTAGACAAAGAGAAGTAAGGGCAAGATTAGCAAGAAGTAAAGATTAGTAACAAGAACAGCAAGATAGAGAACGGTGATAGAATTAAGAATTAGAAACACAGATAGAAGAAAGAAAGAGATTTTGAGAAAGATTAGGAACTAAATTAAGATTAAAGAAGCAGAATAGTAATCTAGATCTCAGAAGAAGATTTCATTCCACCGTTTCAAGGCCCTGTGAAGTTTTATTCTGTTCTTTGTGAAGTTTGTCAAGTCTTTCTGGTTACTGAGGAGAAACCACTTTTTTTTCCTTTAGAGCTCGTCCTTTTAGAGAATCAAATTCTCAAACTTTTTCCTTCACCTCAGAAGCCATTCTTATCCTAGTAAATGTTTTCTCATTTTTTTATGACTTTTCACGCCATTAGAGTGGACCTTTAATTTGCCTAATTTAAAGTGAACAGAGACTGAGAAGATTTTCCTTCAGTTTTGGGTCAATCCCGCTACATGAGACCTCAAATTTGGACTCTTTTTCCAAGGACTTTTCACGCCGCCCTGAGACAAACCATCCACGGCTGCCACTGTCTCCTTGAAGGGCCCCCCAGCTGAGTTATCACCTCCACGGCTGTGAGGACAGAAGCCGCTTCCTCCGACGTCCTAACTTCAAAACCCAGCGGTACCGACCCGCGGAAACGTGGACCTACAGCTGTTGTGTGAGTGAAGCTCCTACTTTTCTTATCTGCTGGGTTAAAACGTGATGTCCTAACAATTAAGTTACAATTGAATATGGCCCATATTTCAGGGCTCAATTAGTCTCTCAGCCACAGGGTAGAGCTATAAACTGAAGAAAACTCTTAGTCATTTTTAAGTAACTGCCCTTAAATTTTTGTAGATTAATTCAGAAGTCATTTTTAGATAATTAGCTTGTGAATTTTCCCCATAAAATTGCGTTGTTTTCAGCCTCATTTACCGTTGAAACATAAGTCTGGTTCCTACTTGGTTCTACAGAGGTGTAACGCTGGATTTTATGTTCAGGAATCCAATGTCAGTTGATGTGATATATTACGCTGTCATTATTTGAATCTGTTTATCCATCATTTGAACGCCATGCCATGTAACCTGAATAAGTTTAATAAAAGGGTGAATTTAGAGAAGTTGAAGTGTTTTTCTTTCGCATATACATGTTTCCTAATCACGACAGGAGAAGAACTCACTGAAACTTTGAGACTGATTCATTAAGTAATTGAAGGTACAAAATTAATTAAAATTAAAGTTAATATTATTGTCCGTTAGGACTGGTGCCCCTTTTACGAGTGCTTTTATTTAATTTAGCGGGTGTAGAAGTGACGGTTTAACTCCGCCCCCTTTCACACCCACTATTAAATAAAATAAATAATTCCTGTACCTTATGACAAATATTTTATTATAGCCAGCTCACGCGACATTTGTGACATCAGTTTTGTCTAGGGTGAACATTTTTCGAGCTTTTCAGTGCAGGAGCTAATGTATGTCAAGGTGGAGAGAGCTTTGTCTGCCAGTCTGCTTACAAATTCTTACAAAGGCTGCACGGTGGCGCAGTGGTTTAGCACTGTGGCAGCACAGTTTTACCCTCGGCCGGGGGATCATGAGATCGTGGGTTCGATCCCAGCCCCCGACCAACAGTGAGCTGTGTGGAGTTTGCATGTTCTCCCCGTGTTGCGTGGGTTTACTCCGGGATTTCTCCGGTTTCCTCCTGCATACCAAAAACATGTAGGTTTAGGGCGCTCGCGCACGCAGCGACCAGCAGCCGGTGGCTTGTCACCAGACTGCAAGCCAAATCTACCTACGGGTACAAATAAGTAACAAAAAAAAAAAAAAAAAAATTCAAATAGCCTGTGTTAAAGCAAGACAGCTATTTAAGGAGAAATCAGTAATTTAATGCATTTTGGCAAATATACACTCACAAGTATACACTCACATAATAAAGGGGGTTTAGAATCTAATGCAACTCTTCTGCATGTTTCTGACTGAGTGAGAAATCTCTATTTCAATCAGAAAATGTAGAGGACAAAGAAATACAGTAATTACTGGCAGAAACCTGATTTCTTTATTTATCAGTTCACAGCATTTTTCATTATGGACTACATATACATCTCAATGTATTCTTTATGCTACAGTTTATTTTTATATACAAACTAGAAAAGCACTCGGAGAGCGCAGACCTATGCCAAGCACCACAGTTCCCCCCATACAGTGTTTATGTGTACGTTTTCAGATTCCTTGACCATGAAAACATATGACTAGCAATTGGATTCACAATGATAGGATTAGTGGTTCAGTAGTTATTGACGAAAATGGCATTTTCCTTAATGGCGGTTTTCTTCTGGACGGTGATCCGGATCACCACCAAAATCTAATCATCTGTAGGATACCCCATTTCTGGCAATCTGTGAAAATTTCATGAAAATCCGTCCATAACTTTTTGAGTTATCTTGCTAACAAACAAACAGACAGACAGACAAACAGACAGACAGACAAACCAACGCCGATGAAAACATAACCTCCTTGGCGGAAGTAATAATCATTACTCAAAAAGTAAGCAACTTCATACATAGAAACTATTATCTCTGAATAAATTAATGTGAAATTAATAGTGACTTAATGTTACTGACTTGATTTGCACATAATTTTCTCAGTACTGCTAACTAAAACATTATATGGCATGTACATCGTGTCCAAAACTTAAACCCTTCAGAAAACCACACCTACAATAGAACAACTTCTTGAAATGAGTGAAAACTGCAGTGATTATTTCAAGTCCTAAGTCAAGAGTTTATTCAAGCATAACCAAAAGGGAATTACAGAACATCTTCTCACAAGAGCAGGTCCAACAAAGCAAATTTATATTCTGTAAGCGGGATATTGCAGAAAAGATTATTTGGCTCTTTATATGGGTTAAAATCCATTGTAGTGATTTTTCGATCCAGCAGAGAGTGAGTGGTTGCACTCTCAAGCTTTAACTTGGAAATTCAGTGTATGGCAGGGAAGTTGAACCATTCTCTCACCCAGCATGTAGTTTCTGAAGACATTCATATTCATATGGCCTAAACAAAAGTGACTTCAGTTCCCCAGAGGAGAAAAACTGAATTGAAAAGGTCATGGTTTACTTCCTACATAACAGCAATCTAATTTCCCAACTGAGCCTGTAAAGACAGTTTGTCAGCATTTTAAATAGCTGAGTCAGTGACAGAAATCCAGTCACCTGTTTAAGTACATTACCTCAAAGGTCTTTTGAAAGTAGGCTACATGAGCAGATAGGATCCAGACATCAGTCTAGTAATAGACTGAAGAACCTCTGTCATACAAACAGAAAACTTGAGATGAAGTTCATGTCAAGGGTAGTGGCTCAGTTGGGGTCCTATAGCATACTGTAAATGTGTTAATGCAATGCAACCATTCAATCAACTTGATCCTCTAAAGAGTGATAAGAAACTTGCACAAGAGAATCTTTATGATGTTGCTGGTCACATGGGTGCTGGAGAACCCTGGAGTTTATAGATGTCCTACTCTATGGTACAGGTGTAAATTTTGGGGGGGAAAAAAACATGACCTGTGAGTGATTTTTCAGGAAAACAGGCCAGAGCTTAAAAAAGAGCTCCATATGCCACCTCTTGTTTGGGATCAATAAAGTACATCTATCTATCTATCTATTGTAGGTATTCTGTATGGAATAACTTTCACTAGAACCAGATAGGACAGGAACTACATGTCATGATTGCACTAGACAGGAACCCAGATGCAAAGCATGAACACACAGAGGTAGTAATTGAGGAAAAGGAATTGTTTTTATTAAAACAGGTAAGTACTGTATGTAAATGTTGGAGCCCACACTGTGGGAATTTAGCCTGCAGGGGAAAGGAGAAGGAGTGTAAGTGAACAGAGCACAAGGACAGTGAGTAAGATTGTTTCTTTATGGATTTAGGGTGCTTGCTTGCAGTCAGTGAGCATGGTGGCTAGTGAGGGTTCCTGGCAGGTAGGCAGAGGACCAGAGAGGTATAAAAACCAAGAGGTGCCAACAAGGACATTTACACAAGTATAGTGAGTAATGAGAGTTTCCCAATCCAGGCACTGAATTTCTCCAGGTAATGCACTGAACTGATTGTGTGACTGAGAGTTGCTATGGAATGTTTGGATATTTATGCTAAATTTACTTGAGTTGCTGTTTTCAGGGAGCAAGGAGTGGACCAGGTAAGTTCTCCTGAACTGGGAGGCAAGTGGGTTGCTGTGTAGTGAGTGTGGATGAACCAAGAAAGGTGTGTCAGGAGAGTGGCAGACAAGGAGGTTTTCTTAAGAGCAAGGGAGCAAAAAAAGCAGATGAGCAGGAATCATGGCCAAAACATTTACAGTATTCACTAAGAGGTTTACCACATGACGACCCCACAGAAAGCCAATCCCAACGAAGACCATTTATACTAGGGGCCATGATTAGACACGGTCTTACAGAGACAGGTTATGCAACAACATAGAAGTGCACGTTCACCTGCCCACTTTTTTCAGTTCCTTCATTTGATCTAAAGCTAAGACCGTTGCTTAGACCTCACAAAGCCATTGTGTTCATATCAAATAGACGAAGACTACACCTTATCATCTACATGTCAATCAGCTGGAGTGATTCAACTAAATGCCTGCAGCACTGGAAGTGCAGGGAAAGGTTTTGTGCAGCACCTGGTATATGACTATAACCGCACTTAAAATGACACCCTTGGCTTTTTTTTCCCTTTAACACCCATTAGGTCCTCTAAACATGGCCTTTGATATACACCCAGAGAGATGGTTCTCAGGTGACAGCACACTTTTGCTCATCTCCTTCTCTATGTGTTGCTGTAGCAGTCCCCATAGGTGTGGCCACAGCTGAGCAGGGAGCACACCTTTTTCTCGTTCTAGAGTCAGTTCTGGTCTTCAGTGCAAGACTGTTCTATGTGCTGTGGCTTCTTCTGCCTTGCTTTTACATGTTGTTCGTAACATGACAAAAGCTCTCTACAGCAACTTTCAAACTACAATTGGTGTGTCGCAGTCGCAAGTTCCATGAGTATAAATTCACAACTCAACAACCCTCCACATCTTTTTCAGACTTTAAGCATGTTTAATCTCCTGCATATAACACGGCAGATCTCCGGGATATCAAATTTCATGTCCTCATATTGCTGATGTCACACAAACGTGCTAAACCCAAAAACTGTTGATGTCGGATGCTATTGAGAGTTACCGGCATTTCTACAAGTCTATTAATTTTGTCAACCCTTGTCAAACTCAGTGTAGATCAGTGGTGTATATAGGAATACACCAAGCTATATAGAGTCAAGATTCAAAGACTTTATTATCATGTGCACAGTTAAGAAGTGCATCATTTCCTGAGCAATGAAATTCTTTCTCTGCTCTCCGAACGAATGCCAAGGTAATAAATACACATCAATACTAATAAAGGTAATAAAGACTTCCAGTTATGGCGGCCACGTAGGAAGACGTGTTTCACACTGCTCTGCTTCTAAAAATAAAAAGTTGGCTAAAACTCTCTTAATTGGAACAAAAACCCATCCCAGCGTTTAGGCGCGGATATGGTAAAGACCAAGGCTGGGAAATTAGGCGGAGGAAAAAGTAATTCGACAAAACAATCCAAACTAACAGACTTCCACGCTCATGACGAAGCAGAAAAATCTCCAGAGACTATGGCGGAGGATGTAGCCAGTGGCGGAGCGGGAACTGCTGAGGAGGGGACGAGATTTGATGCTCGCTGCCATCAGCTCCATGAGAGCAGACTTTTCGTCTAAATTTGATGGGATTATAGCAGCGATAGAAGGTATGAGAAAGGAAATAAGCGACTGTATGGAACGACTATCGCAGGCGGAGCTCCAAATTTCAAGCGCTGAAGATGACGTCACCAGCCTACAATCGAAGTTGCAAACACTGGAATTAAAATGGAAACGTCTTGAAGATAACGTTCTAGATTTGGAATCCCGCTCGCGACGGAATAATTTGAGGCTGGTGGATCTCCCGGAGGGAGCGGAGGGACAGGACCCATGTTCCTTTTTGGAAAAGTGGATTCCAGAAGCGCTGAACAACGCGGACCTGCAGTCACCGGTCGTTTTAGAGAGAGCTCACCGAATCGGCCCACCGAGAGATAATAAGACACCACCGAGGACGCTGATTATGAAGTTCCTCAACTTCAGGGACAAGATGACGTCACCAACGCGGCGCGAGCTAAAGGGAAAGTTAAATACCAGGATCAACAGGTGCGGTTCTACCCAGATTTGGCCACAGGAATTCAACAATTAAGGAGGTAATTCAACCCTGCCCGCAAAGAGCTGCGCAACCTCGGGATTCGTCATGGAGTGATTCATCCGGCAAGACTGCTGGTCACATATAAGGGCAGAACCCACATCTTCAAGACCCCTCAAGAGGCGCAGGAGCTCATTAAGCAGATCCAAGAGGAGACTGGTGGGAGCTAAGCATGAACATGATAAAGGTAGAACATTTAAGCATTTGTACAGGCATCTGATTGATCTGAAACATATAACATATCTACAAAATACAGACTGTATTATAAAAAAAAAAGCTATGATGTACAAAGTTGCTATAAAACTTTGAAGTTATGTTGAAAAAACTACAGAAGAGAGTTAATGTCATTAAAAATAGTAGTAGAGTCAGGGTGATTGAGAGGAGAAAGAGAGAGTGGTTTGACTGATCCTCGCATGTGTGGAACAGTCACTAGCTATAACGGGAGACAGAATTTTTTTGATTTTGGGGGGATTACCATGAATGTGGGGAAAGGGAATTTGTTTTTGTGTAGTTTGTAGGATGAATGTTCAACCATCCACGTTTTTGTTTCTCTGTATGAGCATGTTCATATTGCAAGGTAATCTCAAACTCCTTACTGATCATAGATCAAAGCGTTAATCTTAATTTAACTTCATGGAATTGCAGAGGTCTACAAAATCTAAAAAACTTAAACAAGTTATAAATAAAATAAAAGACATAGATTCAAAAATTGTATTTTTACAAGAAACTCATGTAATAGAGGAGGATGTAAAAAGAATTAGGAGAAGATGGCAAGGAAATGTGTTCACCTCATCATTTTCATCCCGAGCTAGGGGAGTTATGATTCTCATACACAAAACAGTCCCATTTCAAGTGAAAAATGTAATTGGAGACAAATTTGGAAGATATCTAGTCATCCAAGGATCTTTGTTATTAGAAAATATAAATCTGGTGAACTTATACGGCCCCAATACTGATGATCAAAACTTCTTTGTTAATTTATTCCTTACTTTATTATCACTTACAGGGCAACATATAATAGCAGGGGATTTTAATTGTACATTGAATCCCAGTATAGACAGATAAACAGGACTGGACTGTACGCACAATGGATGCAGGATGATCATTAATCATTTCATGAAAGAATTGAGATTGCTAGATATATGGAGAGAAATGAAACCACAAGTCAAAGCCTATTCTTGTTATTCTAATACCTATAAGACATTCTCACGTATTGACTACTTTTTGATCTCTACAGAATTAAGGTCCAAGATTCAAAACTGTTTCTATGATAACATTGTGCTCTCTGATCATACACCCTGCTGTCTAATATATGTAGATAAGAAATTGACAAAGGATCCAGGTAGGTGGCATTTTCAGCATAAATGGCTTCAGGATGAGGAATTTGTTAAGTACATAGAAAAACAGATAGATGAGTTCTTTGATATTAATACTACACAAACAACGGCATGTATAAGGTGGGAGTCTTTCAAAGCTTTTATTAGGGGGCATATTATTAGTTATACAGGTTCAAAATCTAAGAAGACTCGAGAGGAGAGAGTCCAGTTGGAACGTAAAATAAAAATTCTTCAAGAAAAGGTGTATGCAGGAAGTAACCCACAGCTAGAGAACGAATTACTGATTCTGAGAGCAGAATATGACAAAAAAAATCAGCGAATAGAGCTGCCTCGAGTCTTCTAAGATTGAAGCAAACTTTTTATGAACAAGGTGAAAAATCAGGAAAATTATTGGCTTGGCAGATTAAACAATTAGAATCTAAAACACCAATTACCAGTATTATAAGTAACGGACAGGTAGTTATAGATCCTTTAGAAATTAATAGTGCCTTTAGAGATTATTATGAAAAACTATATGATACAAAAATGAAACTGACTTAACAAAACTAAATGGGTTTTTGGGTGGATTATCTATACCGTGTATTCCAAATGAAAACAGGGAGATACTGGAGTCTAAAATTAGTCAAGAAGAAGTTGGGCTAGCCATTGATAATATGAAATCAGGAAAAAGAGCAGGACCAGATGGTCTTCCAGTTGACCTCTATAAAAAATTTAAGAATAAATTAATAAAACCACTTTTGGAAATGGTTTTCGAAGCATTTCAAAATGGTAATTTACCACCATACATGAATAATGCCTTAATTATACTGTTGCCAAAACCAGGTAAACCCCCTAATAAATGTGAAAACATGAGACCAATAAGCCTATTAAATGCTGATCTTAAGATAATCTGTAAAATTTTAGCAAGACGACTACAAGAAATATTACCAAATATTATTAACCGAGATCAGAATGGCTTTATAATGGGAAGACAAGGCTTCCATAATGTAAGAAGACTATTTAATATTATTTATTCCAATAAAGAAGCACCGGATACAGCTCTCCTATCATTGGACACCGAAAAGGCCTTTGATAGGGTCGAATGGCCCTATCTTTTTGAAGTCCTACAAAGGTTTGGACTTGGAAATAATTTCATAAAATGGGTCCAAATAATATACAATAATGCTACAGCAGAAATCCTAACAAACAGCAATATCTCAAAATCAATAAAAATCAATAGAGGATGTCGACAAGGCTGTCCACTTTCACCCTTATTGTTTACTATGGCAATTGAACCTTTAGCGATGGCAGTACGTTTACATCCACAAATATATGGAATTAAAGTAGGACCAACAGAACATAAAATCTCCCTGTATGCCGATGACAATTTTGTTTATGTCGAATTTTAAAAAATCAATTCCGACCTTGTTAAATTTAATAAAGAACTTTAGGGAAATATCAGGATATAAAATAAATAAAACAAAATCTTCAATATTAATGCTAAATGAGACCCAGAGAAATCACCCAGCTCCTGAGGTAAATCAATTCAATGTTGTAAATCAGTTTAAATATTTAGGAATTCAAATTTTGCCTAAGCTAGAATCAGTCGCCAGTGCCAACTATGAAGCCTTAATGACAGATATTAATGAGTTACTTCAGAGATGGATGTCACTACCAATGTCGATGATCAGGAGAATTAATATACTTAAAAGTAATATCTTACCAAAAATACTTTATTTATTTCAATATATTCCTTTACCACCACCTTCAGATCTATTCTCACGAATTAAAAAAAAGTTGTCATAGCCAGGAGCGGCACTGGGGTTAAGCTCCCAGTGCTCACAAAATGCTCCTTATGGCGTGCGTCTCGAAAAGCCTCTGACAACTAAGTCCAACTCCTAGCCTGCCCGTGTGGTTTAGTCTCTAAGCCTGGCGGAACTGCTTTTACTAATAGGAGAAGGGGCGAGGGCGGATATCTGGTGCCTTAAAACCAGATGCCTCGGGTAGATGATGGCTCGTCAACCTGGGAAGGTAGCCCATCTAGGGGAAGGTAAACCCTGATTTCAATCCTCCGCTGCCTTGCGGCACACCCGGTCACGGGAAAGGCTTCGGGAGTCAACCCTGAGGGATTCCCCCCATACAGTGTTTGTGTGTACGTTTTCAGATTCCTTGACCATGAAAACATATGACTAGCAATTGGATTCACAATGATTATTTGTTTATTTGACAGGGACAGTGCAATAAACATAGACAATGAATCAATGACGATCAATCTGATAGTGATAGGATTAGTGGTTCAGTAGTAAAAGCATTGCCTCCTTGGCGGAGGTAATAAACTGAAGTGTTGCTGTTGTGTCCATCTCCTCCACTGACGGATGCTGATTGGGTAGACAGGTTGCCGTGGTTTTTATATTATATTATTGGGGTTGCGCTCCGCGGCAAAACAGAATTTAGAAGCTTCCCCGGCAGAGAGCTCGTTTTTGCGCAGCGCCTATGGCTGGCCGGGGAATTTCTGCCAAATGCGCAGCACCTATGGCTGGCCGGGGAATTTCTGGCAAATAATCCGCGGCGGACAGCTGCCCGTGTCAGGTTTTGCAGCTGCGCGCAAACACAGGCACGCTGGCGGGCCCTGGCCACCAGTGTCTTCCGCGTGCTTTTGTGCCTAAAACGTTGAAGAACGCGGAGTTTGTGTTGGTCAGACACGACGACCAGCGGCCTCCATTGCGCCTGCGCACATGTTGAAAATGGCCGTATGTCACAGTGTTAAAAAAATGCTTTAAAAAATTCCTGTATCCACATGGTGATGCGGATCATCCCCAAAATTTAATCAGTTCTTCCTTGTTCCATTTCCAACAAAGCCTGAAAGTTTCATGGAAATCCGTCCAAAAGTTTTTGAGTTATCTTGCTAACCGGCAGACAAACAGACAAACAGACAGACAGACAAACAAACCCCGGCAAAAACATTACGTCCTCCTGGCCTTTTCGGCCTGGCGGAGGTAACAATAGGGAGGCTAGATTACGTTTGTCCTTACTATATTTACCATTTGATCGTGGAGGTCTGAAATGTCCAAACTTTATGTTGTATTACTGGTCAGCACAACTGAGGTCTATGACATATTATTTTTCATCAAATGATCCTCCTCACTGGACTGAAATGGAATCATACCACTTACCTTTACCTCTTCCCTTATTCATATACTCAGACTCGGCTAAAAAATTACAGAAACAAGTTAAAAATCCAATTGTAAAGCACATGATCCAAATATGGTGTGAAACCAAAAGATATTTAAAAGAACCACACTTATTGTCACAATTTAGCCCAATATGGGGTAATCAATATTTTACACCAGGGAAAGCGGATGCTGTATTTAAAGTATGGAATTTAAAAGGGATTCAAAAGATTCAAGACTTATATTTGTCATGTTCAGATAACATGTCTTTTGAAGAACTGAGGATTAAATTCAATCTTAATAGAACACATTTTTTTAAATATCTTCAGCTTAGAAATTTTATTCGATCAAATCAAAATAATGCTCTCACCCAACCTACTTATTCATCCTTGGAAAAAATTTTGACAAAAGATAATAAGAGAAAGGGTATTATTTCAGAGTTTTATAACTCATTGACACTATTCTCAAGTGAAAACTCACAGAAAAGACTGAATTATTGGAAAGAAGACCTGCAAATTGAAATTTCAGAGGAACAATGGGAAATGGCTTGTGCAGAAGCTCAAACCAAATCAATAAATGTACGTCTTAAACTGATACATTTTAAATGGTTAATGCGGATGTATGTTACACCAGTGGAGTTAAATAGATATAACAAAAACATACCAGATACATGCACAAAATGTATGGAAAGTAAAGGAACCCTATTTCACTGTTTATGGGAATGTAGAAAAATCAGAATGTTTTGGGAAGAGGTGAGGGTAACAATTGAAAAAATAATTTCAAAACAATTCACATTGAACCCTAAACTGTTTTTGTTGGGTCTGTATCCAGAAAAACATAGACCTCGGTTTGCTTAATGCCAAGAAATGTATTGCACTATTGTGGAAAAAGACTCATAGACCAGATGTGACTCAGTGGTTAAGACAGATGTTAACAAACCTTCCACTAGAAAGAATAACATACATACTGAAATCAAAGGAAAAAGTGTTTGAGAATATATGGAGACCTTTCATTGATTATGTAAAGAAATTAAACATAACTTCTGAAGAAGAAGGTGAATGATATGTGTGGACCTTGCAAATTCCAAATTGGTGAATGTATAATATGTATTCTTATGTAATAGATTACCTAGACTAAACAGAGGAGCATTGTTGTTGACTTGCCTTTGTTAATGGTTGTTGGTGTTTTTGGTACTTTTTTTTTTTTGTAGTTAGTGTTTTTTGTTTTGTTTTTTTAAATTACTTTAGTGTTGGTGTTTGATTGTTTGTGCCATGTTTGTAAAAAAAAAAGGTTCAATAAAAATATTGTGGAAAAAAATAAAGGTAATAAACACGCCTTAATACTAAATACTAATACTAATGAATACTAATAAATTCACATTAAAGCAATTAGGACAGTTAAAACAGTTAAAACTAGAGGAAACAAGAAGAATGAAAATTGAAAATTCACTGGATGACTATAACATGACCCCGAGTAAGTAAAAATTCACTGAATGAGTATGACTTGCCTCTGATAATACCCAATAGACTGTACAATGGTAATTTTAACATCAGAGATGATATGAACCTGAGATGGCATGAGACTATGTACAATGTGCAAATGAGCAATGTACAAATTAGCACCCAGTGTGAGAATTCATCTGTGTAAAGCTGTGTGCCCTGATAATACCCAGTAGACTGTACAATGATAATTTAGCAGCAGAGATGATATGGACATGAGACGGTTTGAGACTATGTACAATGTGCAAATGAGCAATGTGCAAATTTAGCATTCAGTGTGTGAATTCCTATTTGCAAAGCTGTGTCCAGAATTGTGTTATTTGTTTAGGAGTCTGATGGCAGTGGGAAAGAAGGAGTTTTTTAGTCTGGATGTCCTGCATTTCACACTTCTGTACCTCCGGCCTGAGGGTAGAAGTGTGAACATTATGTGCTGGGGGTGGGCGGGGTCCTGGAGGATGGAGGTAGCTCTGCTTTGGACTCTGCAGTGATAGATGCTCTGCAGAGAGGGGAGTGGAGTTCTGATGATCTTCTCCGCTGACTTCACCACCCTCTGCAGGCATTTTCGGTCCATAGCAGTAGTGCTACCGTACCATGCAGTGATGCAGTTGGTCAAGATGCTCTTGATGATGCAGCTGTAGAAGCTATTGAGGATCTTGGGGGACATGCCAAACTTCCTCAGCCTCCTCAGAAAGTACAGCTGCTGTTGAGCTCTCTTAAGGGCCTTTTCCACTAGCACGCTTTAGCGTGACACGGGACGGCTCAGCACGCTTTGTACGCTTTTCCACAAGCCCCAACACGGTTTAACAGCCGCGATTCTCAGCCCCGCTGAAGGGCAGGGTACAGCAGTGCTGAGCTGTGCCGTGTTGTGACGTTAACAGACTGGTCGCCGCTGATTGGTCAGGTCGTAACCGGCGCTGATTGGTCAGGTTGTAACCGCCCCTCTCCTCCTCCTCATCTACCAAATCTTCACGACCTTCTCAATAAAGTTTTTGAAAAAAAAAAAAAAAAGAATCTTCACGACCGCCTTTACTCAGCACGCAACCACTGTTGGCGGTTCCTTTTCAGTGTATTGCTGTGCTATTTTCATTTATTCTCTATCAAAAATGGCTTCGCGTAATAAGGGTGTTCCATGGACCAGTAAGGAGCTGCAGTGTCTGCTCACTGCATTGTCAGACGAACGTATTCAGCGCGAGTTAGACGGAGCCGCCCGGAATGAAAAAATATACCGGGAGGTCTCGACATCGGAGTCCTTTAACGGTGAGTTTTAATTTTTTTTTATTGTGCGTTTTTTCGCAAATATATTTGGTAAGACGCTCAGTTTATTTATGCAATAAAAAAGCTGTTCATTTGGGGATGGATCGCTGCTTTATTGCAGCACACTGCGGACTAAAGCTTTTATTGTAATTATTCATGTGAACAATACGCTGAAATAAGCGTATGTATTCTTGTTAAAAACTATTGTCTTTTCTGTATATCTTGCACTTTCGTGCTGTATTTTATTGTGCATTTTCCTTGTAGAATCATCCCACGCGTCCGCCGCGACAGCCCGCACGGATTTTTCAACCGAGCCTTCCTGACCCACAGCTGGCAGAGACGGATTAATTCTACCGAGCCTCAGCACTCAGTGGTCGGCATGTATAAAATGTCGATTAACCTTCATGTTGTGTTGCAAAGTTTTTTTTTATTTTAATATTTTGTATATAATAAAATGGAATTGTTTTGGAAAGTGTGGTTTGTCTGTTATAACACTGAATTATAAAACAGTATAATTACATAGAAATTCCATTGCCTAGTCTGATCAAAATGATGCTGAGGGTCAACCATTGTAAAGGTAATGTAATTTTTAACTAGACCAAAAAAGAAATCTTTTTGTAAGCTTTCTGTTCTTTTTATTGAAATATCATAAAAAATTAGCACCAAGTCAAAGGTACAAGTATATGTAAATTGAATGTTCTATCGGCATTCCAAATTCAGAGATTTACAATACTTTAGAAGGAGTGTAGCGTCATCTAAACGGAAAATAATAATACTGTTGTTCCAAACGTTGACCTGAAGGTGAAAAACATGAATTTTTTTAATTCAGTACATCCAAAATGCCCTAGGATGTGGTGTTGGACAGTGTGCCACCGTCTCATTATTTAATACGAATAAAACCAAGTTTCAGCTCATTATTTCTAGGTCATTTGGCAGTTAATTCAAAACAAAAGTGACTTGTGTTGTTGCAGCTTAATTATGAGATAAAATTAATTGTGAGATAAAACCACAGAGCGAGCAAGGCAATAATCCTTGGATCCTCCATTTTTTGTCTCGTGTAAATAAGGACTCAGTCCGGTGCATAACATCACGGGAGTGTGGCCCCACCTCGCTGAGAATCTGCTGCTGCCCCGCAACACCGTGCTAATGGACACAGAAGCATTCCGAGCCGTACTGAAGTGAATCGAGCCGTACCGAGGTGTGCTGGGCTAGTGGAAAACAGGCTTTAACCAGCTCTGTGGTGTTAAGTGCCCACATAAGGTCCTTGCTGATGTGGATGCCCAGGTATTTAAAGCTGCTCACCCTCTCCACTTCAAGCTCCCGGATGAACAGCGGCTGATGAGTGGTCTCCTCCCCTTCCTCACATCCACTATCATCTCTTCATCTTGTCCGTGTTGAGGGTGAGGTTGTTGTCCTCACACCATGGCACCAGGCTGGCCACCTCCCTCCTGTAGGATGCTTCATCACCATCAGTGACGTCCTATCATTGCTGTGTCATCCACAAACTTTAAGATGACATTGTCCTTGTGGGAGGCGACACAGTCATGGGTGAAGAGGCTGTAGAGGATGGGGCTGAGTACACAACCCTGTGGGACACCTGTGTTTGTGATGATGCTGGCTGAGGTCCTGTTACCCATCCTGACAGACTGTGGCCTGCCAGGTCAGAAAGTCCAGTAGTCAGTCACAAAGGGTGGGGTGCAGACCAAGTAAAGACAGTTTGTAGGAGAGTTTGTGGAGGATGACTGTGTTGAAGGCAGAGCTGTAGTTGACAAAGAGTATCCTGATGTAGGAGTCTTCATCTTCCAGGTGGAAAAGAGAATACTGGAGTGTAGCAGCAATGGCATCTGAGGTGGACCTGTTGGGCCAGTAGGCATACTGCAGGGGGTCTAGGGTATCCAGTATGCTGTCCTGAATGAGGGCCAGCACCACTCTCTTGAAGCACTTCATGATGATTGGAGTGAGTGCTACCGGCCTATAATCATTCAGGGCAGGTCGGTGGGCTCTTTTTGAGGAGGGGGACGATGGTTGTGGTTTTGAAGCAGGAGGGGACTGTGTTCTGGTTGAGTGGTTGAGGGAGAGGTTAAAGATGGATGTGAGAACAACAGTCAACTTGGCAGCACATGCTCTGAGAGCCCACCCAGGATGTTTTCTGGTCCTGCTACCTTGCGGGGGTTGATATTCCTCAGTGCTTTGTTTACCTGGCCTGATCAGATTTATAGTGGAGGGGAGGGTGTGTGTGTGTGTGTGTGTGTGTGTGTGTGTGTGTGTGTGTGTGTGTGTGTGTGTGTGTGTGTCTCCTCTCTGCACTGTAGCTGGAGGTCTCAAAGCGGGTGTAAAAGATGTTGAGATCATCTGGCAGGCTGTCTGTGGAGCTAGTGGTGTTGCTGGTGATTCTCTTGTAGTCTGTGATGTGCTGCAGGCCTTGCCACATGCGCCCATGGTCATGAGTGGAATAGAGGCTGTCCAGCTTTTCTCTATACTGCCTCTTGGCTGTTGTTATAGCCTTCCTCAGTCCATACTTTTCATTTAAATACAAGACAGTGAGCACACAGCATCTGACGTACCTAACTGTTTATCCAGGGCTTCTGGTTGGGGAACTTCCTGACTTGTATGGTGGGTACGATGCTATCAACACAAGTACTAATGTACCCAGTCACATACACAGCATAGTCCTCTATGTTTACAGAAGAGTCCTCCCAGATGGCTGCAGCTTTAAACACATCCCAGTCTGTCCGGGCAAAACAGTCTTGCAGGGTGTTCTCAGCCTCTGGAGTCCAGCGTTTAATTTGTTTAATAACAGGGTTTGTTTGTTTCAATCTTTGTCTGTGGGCCAGGTACATGAACAGGGAGATGTGATCTGACTGTCCCCACATACACTCACCGGCCACTTTATTAGGTACACCATGCTAGTAACGGGTTGGACCCCCTTTTGCCTTCAGAACTGCCTCAATTCTTCGTGGCATAGATTCAACAAGGTGCTGGAAGCATTCCTCAGAGAGTTTGGCCCATATTGACATGATGGCATCACACAGTTGGCGCAGATTTGTCGGCTGCACATCCATGATGCGAATCTCCCGTTCCACCACATCCCAAACATGCTCTATTGGATTGAGATCTGGTGACTGTGGAGGCCATTTGAGTACAGTGAACTCATTGTCATGTTCAAGAAACCAGTCTGAGATGATTCCAGCTTTATGACATGGCGCATTATCCTGCTGAAAGTAGCCATCAGAAGTTGGGTACATTGTGGTCATAAAGGGATGGACATGGTCAGCAACAATACTCAGGTAGGCTGTAGCGTTGCAACGATGCTCAATTGGTACCAAGGGGCCCAAAGAGTGCCAAGAAAATATTCCCCACACCATTACACCACCACCACCAGCCTGAACCATTGATACAAGGCAGGATGGATCCATGCTTTCATGTTGTTGACGCCAAATTCTGACCCTACCATCCGAATGTCGCAGCAGAAATCGAGACTCATCAGACCAGGCAACGTTTTTCCAATCTTCTATTGTCCAATTTCGATGAGCTTGTGCAAATTGTAGCCTCAGTTTCCTGTTCTTAGCTGAAAGGAGTGGCACCCGGCGTGGTCTTCTGCTGCTGTAGCCCATCTGCCTCAAAGTTCGACGTACTGTGCGTTCAGAGATGCTCTTCTGCCTACCTTGGTTGTAACGGGTGGTTATTTGAGTCACTGTTGCCTTTCTATCAGCTCGAACCAGTCTGGCCATTCTCCTCTGACCTCTGGCATCAACAAGGCATTTCCGCCCACAGAACTGCCGCTCACTGGATATTTTTTCTTTTTCGGACCATTCTCTGTAAACCCTAGAGATGGTTGTGCGTGAAAATCCCAGTAGATCAGCAGTTTCTGAAATACTCAGACCAGCCCTTCTGGCACCAACAACCATGCCACGTTCAAAGTCACTCAAATCACCTTTCTTCCCCATACTGATGCTCGGTTTGAACTGCAGGAGATTGTCTTGACCATGTCTACATGCCTAAATGCACTGAGTTGCCGCCATGTGATTGGCTGATTAGAAATTAAGTGTTAACGAGTAGTTGGACAGGTGTACCTAATAAAGTGGCCGGTGAGTGTATATTGGTGTAAACATGGTCCAGTGTGTTCTCATCACAGGTGGGAATGTCCACATGCTGGTAATATCTAGGAAGTACAGTCCATAAATTGCACTGGTTAAAGTCACCAGCAACAATAAAAACAGCATCAGGATGGGACGTCGCTAACACGCTGATGATGTCATGGAGTTTGCGGAGTGCTGCCGTGTAGTTAACCTCTTGCGCTCCGTTGTCCCACAGGTGGGCAAGTCTCTGCGTCCTAGAGCGCACGAGGGCGCTCTCGTGCGCCCTCGTGCGCTCTTGGACGCACGATGGAGCTGCGGGAGCTGCATATTCGTTCTTCCACTGCAGACACAGCCGCTGACAGATTAGATCATCTGATTGACCTCTCATTCGACTAATAAGAGCCTTGAATTGGGTTTCTGAAACCTTGAAGAACCAATGACTGAAAACTTGGCAAGAAGGACCCGCCTACCAACGCAGCGAGCCAATTGAAGCACAGAAGTTTGCTGAGCTGTTTTGTCTACAAAGGCTGGGTGAAGAGAGACTGCTTCAGCAGCCACAGGCAGTGGTTTATTTTTTTTTTTTTTAAATTCCAGCAGAGTGTTTAGGATTCTCTTATATGGTCATCATAGACCAACGGAGGCCGACGACGAAGGTCGTAAATCATTTGCCAAAACCGCAATCATGGAATTATGTTTTGACCGGGTCGCGAGACCAGAACCAGAGCGGACCAGCGTCGTGTTCGTCTGACAGTGAGGAAGAGAAGTTGGCCAGGACAATGTGGCTGTGAAGAGGTAAGGTGTTATAAGCCAAATTATTTTTTATCCCTGAAAATTGTAATCAAAAATGACTTTTGACCAATCGGTAAATTACAACTGCGCGGCGCACGATGTCCGAAGTGTGTGCGCCGCGTTACATGGTTCTTCGCCGCCTCCGGACCGTGAACGCACCCCCCGCCTCTACGATTCTGTAGCGGTGGGGGGGGCGGGGGGAGCCACGGTGACAGCGCTGCTGTGGAAACATGCCTTATCCGAGTGTAATCCGTCATGTAGCGAGGGCGGATCTCCGTCCTCTGTAGCGGGGGGGTGGGGGGACAACCCCCCCCCCACACACACACACACAGACACAGCCCTGAATGTGACCTTTCTTTTGAGCCCAAGATGAAGCTTCTATATTGAATCATTCAAAAGTTACAGACGTTTTTCCAAACTGTGCCATTTGGCACAATTTGGCACAGTTCCAAAATGCCTGGGAACAGCCTGAGAACAAAGCTGTGTAAAATATTCATTTTTTGTGGTATTGTTACAAAATTTGGACCTCAGCTGGATAACACTTGGTTGTACATTTCTGTTGCATTTTCCAGCCTGGATCTGAAGCTGTGTGTTATTTGCAAGCATTTGTATCCAAAAAAACACCCAGGCCAAATTTATTTTCTTCAAGTTCACTATGTTTAGATGACTGTAACTCAGTGGCCGGAGCACTTAGAGAGATCATGTTTTTTTTTGCCAAAAAATTCAAAGTGTTTTCTTATAAATGAGACCAACCCCATGAAGATGCTGCAAAGGGTTGAAGAACAGCTTTCGATTTACTTTGGGCACATTATTTTTTGGCGTTTTTAGGAAAATTGACCGGAGTGCAAGGGGTTAACTCGCAGGGAAATGTAAACAGTTCAATTCAATTCGATTTCAATTCAACTTTATTTATATAGCGCCATATCACAACAACAGTCATCTCATGGCACTTTCAAATGTAGGGGAAACCCCACAATTACAGAAAGACCCCAGCAATCAGGCAATCCCCTGTGAGCAAGCACTTGGTGACGGTGGAGAGGGAAAAACTCCCTTTTAACAGGAAGAAACCTCTAGCAGAACCAGGCTCAGGGAGGGGCAGTCATCTGCTGCGACTGGCTGGGGGGTGAGGGGATAGAAAAGATGGAAAGAACAGACATAAAGAGCACAAACATTAACGGAGAGAAGCCGAGTACATTATTAGAGGTCACCCGGCAGTCTAAATCTATTAACAGCAAAACAAAAGGGAGGGTTAAGAGACACAAGATCCCTCCTTAATCGTAGACTATATTGAAGAGGAAGGTTTTTACCCTGCTCTTAAAAACAGAGATCGTGTCTGACTCCCGATCCCAGATTGGTAACTGGTTCCACAGGAAAGGAGATTGATAGCAGAAGGCTCTGCCTCCCATTGTACTTTTGGAGATTCTAGGTATTACAAGTAATCCAGCATTTTGGGAGAATAGTGCTCTATTAGGATGATAGGGTAATATCAGATCTTTTATATAGAAGGGGGCCTGATTATTAAGAGTTTTGTAAGTGAGAAGAAGGATTTCAAACTGAATTCTAAACTCTATGGAAAGCCAATGAAGGGAGGCCAAAACCGGAGAGATATGATCTCTCTTTCTAGTACCTGTTAAAACTCTTGCTGCAGCGTTTTGGATCAACTGAAGACTTTTTTAAAGATATTTTAGGACAACTTGATAATAACGAGTTACAGTAATCTAATCTAGAGGTAACAAAAGCGTGGATCAGTTTCTCAGCATCACTCAGAGATGCTCCTAATCTTGGCAATATTGCGCAGATGATAGAAGGCAGTCTTAGAAACAAATTTAATATGTGAATTAAAAAACAGATCTTGATCAAAAATAACTCCAAGCCTCCTCACAGAACTATTCAGAGTAAGAGTAGCCGCATCCAAATTAAGAGTTTGATTTGGAAAGGTATTTCTAAGGTTTTTTGGACCAACAAGAATGATTTCGGTCTTATCCGGGTTTAATAGTAGAAAATTACAAGTCATCCAGGCTTTGATTTCCTTAAGACAGGGATCTAACTTGGCCAGTTGATTACAATCATCGGGCTTCATTGATAGGTATAATTGTGTGTCATCTGCGTAACAATGAAAATGTATATAGTGCTTTCTAATGATGTTACCTAACCGAAGCATATATAAACTAAAAAGAGTAGCGCCTAACACAGATCCCTGTGGAACTCCATGACTGAGCTTAGAGTTGGAAGAAAACTTAATATTGATATGAACAAACTGAAATCTATCGGACAAATAAGATCTAAACCACTGCAGTGAAGTACCATTTAGTCCAACATAGTGTTCTAATCTATCAAGTAGAATATCATGATCGATAGTATCAAAGGCTGCACTAAAATCTAAAAGGACAAGTACAGAAACGAGTCCATTATCAGATGCCATAAGAAGGTCATTCGTGACCTTCACTAAGGCTGTTTCAGTACTATGATGAATTCTGAACCCAGATTGAAACTCTTCAAATAAACTATTTCCCTGTAAGTGGTCAAATAATTGTGTAGCAACAACTCTAAGATTTTTGAAATTAAAGGCAGATTAGAGATTGGTCTATAGTTAGCTAAAACTCCTGGGTCGAGCATTGGCTTTTTGAGTAAGGGTTTAATTACAGCAATTTTAAAAGCCTGCGGTACATGACCTAAGGTTAAAGAAGAATTGATTATTTGAAGAATACGGCCACCAATAAATGGGAAGACTTTTTTAAATAACCTGGTAGGAATAGGGTCTAAAAGACAAGTTGAAGGCTTGGATGAGGAAATTATTTTATCTAACTCTAAAAGGTCAATTTGAGTAAACTTATCCAAACAGATATCAATTGAAAGAGTTGTAGTAGTTGCTGTACTTAAGTTTACAGTGGGAATAATCTGACTGATTTTATCTCTAATAGACAAAATTTTATGATTGAAAAAGTTCAAAAAGTCCTGATTAGTAAGCTCAAGGGGGATGCGAGGATTGACAGAGTCCTGACTCTTTGTCAGCCTGGCTACAGTGTTGAAAAGAAACCTGGGATTATTCTTATTCTCTTCTATTAATGCAGAAAAATAACTTGTTCTAGCTTTTCTAAGAGATTTTTTATAAATTAGGAGATGATTTCTCCATGCTAAATAGAATTCATCTAAATTAGTGGATCGCCATTTTCTTTCTAGTTGAGTCTTCTGTTTAAAGCTATGAGTTTCCGTGTTAAACCAAGGGGTTAGAAACCTCTGATTAGACTTTTTCTTTTTTAAAGGGGCTACCAAGTCTAGAGTCTGATGCAGAGAGGCTGTAACACTATCTACCATGTTATCAATTACGGAAGGAGCAAGCTCTCCATCTTTTATTTCCGTTGTGTTGACACATGATATAGAGGAGACAGTCTCCAAAAATTTGGTAACAGCATCATCTGAAAGACATCTGCTGTAGTAATATTTTTCTTTAGGAGTCAAATAATCAGAAATAGTGTGACATGGTTTGGGACCCAGGAGACAGACACTGACACGGGCAGATAGTGACAATAATCTTTATTTGATAGTGAGAGTGTGTAGTGCGTGTGTGAGTGCGTGGATAGTGTTCTGGTCACTGGAGCTGAGCAGCCTGGACGGAGACCCGGCAACCCTGGAACATACAAGCAGAAAACAATTACTTTTGTTCCACACTCGTGATGAGCTACAGATGGAGAGGCTTACTTGAGTGCAGCACAGGTTTCGCCCTGCTGAGATCCAGCGGCCGTGCAACGTGGAGGTGAAGGTGTCCGTGAACGTGCTGAAGATACCACCCGTGGCTGTGACGAGGGTAATCCTTCTGATGACACCGGCTGTGACTCCACAGACCGGGATGATGGTAATCCTGACGATGACGAGGTTAGTGATTCCACAGAACGTGGTGATGATGATATAGTTGATAATGATGACAGTGACTCCACTGATAGCGGTGGCCAATACTCCTGCAACTGATACAACAACAGTTCTGGAAGCTGAGGAGCAAGACGTACCGGTAGTGGTGGTGGTAGCGAAGCGTTACGTGTGCGAGATGGCGTTACCCCGTCAGCTGGGGACGCAGGTCCGCCACCTAGGAGGTCCACCTGTGCACAGGGGTATAGACAAGGGGTTGAGTAGCAAATTGTTCTCTTACTTGGTTGACACTGATGAGAAGTCCTTGATGAAGCAAGAGAGGTTCTTGACGAGACAAGAGAGGTTCCAGACGAGACAAGAGAAATTCCTGACGAGACCAGAGAGCGGAGTTCAGGCTCATTCTCCGACGAGGAGGACAGACGACTCTGTGCCGGGCTGTCAGCAACGCTGGCTTTTAACAGCCGTTGATTAACACCTGTTGGTCTGTGCGCAGCTGGAGTTGATGACGCCAATGACGGCCCAGAGGCCGCCATGACATAGTGAAATCAAAGGTTAACAGACAATGGTCTGACAGTACAGGATTATGAGGAGACACTACCAGATTTTCTATTTCTAAGTCAGAATAAGGTCCAATGTGTGATGGAGATAATGGGTAGAATTTTTCACTTTCTGGAAAACCCCAATGAGTCCAATATTGAATTGAATGCCTTATTAAGACAGTCACTATCTACATCTACATGTATATTAAAATCCTCTACTGTGGCACACATATTTGAGTTGCTTAGGCTGCATATGTATATTACTGGATGCCACGGTGGTGGTATCAGCCATCACTTTTGGAGTGGTCTGCTGGGGCAGTGGCATTACAGCAGCCGATAGGAAGAGACTGAACAAACTGATTAAGAAAGCTAGCTCTGTCCTGGGGCAGCGCCTTGATCCGGTGGAGGAGATAGGAGAGAGAAGGACGGTGGCTAAACTGTCATCTCTGCTGGAGTCCGAGTTCCACCCTATGCAGGACGTACTGAATGCACTGAGGAGCTCATTTAGCAGCAGACTACATCATCCCAGGTGCACAACCGAGAGGTTTCGTAGGTCCTTCCTACCAACGGCTGTCAGACTGTACAACCTAAGCAGGGCTGCTCGCAGAGATGGCAAAAAGACGTAACAAACTAATAGTTTTTAAATGCAAAAGATGCAATAGACTTACACAATGGTCCCCTCCGGCATACAACTAGGAAAATACCGGTCGCTATGGAGGGTGAGAATATGTATGGGCACATAATCATACCATGTAGGATAACTAAGTAGACGGTTATGCTGTTTCATCCCATCTAGCAACAATGCTCTGCACTGTGTGTGTTTATATATCTATATATTTATTCCATCTAGCTACAATGCTCCGCACTGTGTTTTTATATATCTATATATTTATTCCATCTAGCTACAATGCTCCGCACTGTGTGTGTTTATATACTTACATATTTATTCCACCTAGCTGCAATGCTCCGTACTGTGGGTGTTTATATATTTACATATTTATTCCATCTAGCTACAATGCTCTGCACTGTGTATTTATATATTCATATATTTATTCCATCCAGCTACAATGCTCTGCACTGTGTGTCTGTGTGTGTGTATATATATATTTTATAGTAATATGTACATATGTATATTAGCTGCTCTTGCTTGCTTGTTTTTTTTTTTTCTTGCCTTCTGATTGTTGCTCTGAGTGTTGCTATCCCTGTGCTGTTGCAATCCTGGAATTTCCCCGTTGTGGGACTAATAAAGGCTTATCTTATCTTATCTTATCTTATCTTACTGTTGCCTCACATCTCAGAATGAACAATAAGTCTGGGTCTGGGGATAACAGGAGGGTGCGAAATGTGATCTTTAGAGATGGCCTTGAGAGACTTCCTGACCACCAGGGTTTTAGGTGGAGGGGAGAAGACCTGGGGGATGATGTATTGTGTCTTGGGATTTAAAGACAATGTGACTCTGCACTTTGATGTCCCGGGTATAAAAAGGACAGATGTGGGAGGATGGGTCTCTTTTTCTGTTTGGAGGATGTTGGAGTCAAGTGAATAAATCTGATTTGAGAAATAAACTCAGCCTCATCTTTTCACGCTCTCCACACTACTATAATTATTCTGATTTCAGCACTAAATCAGCTAAAAATTTGGAAAATTCGGATAAAAACTCTGAGTAAGCTGAGGGAGGACGGTAAACTATGGCAAAGAAAATTGGGTTTAAGCTAAGATAGCTAACATGCCCCATAGTGAGGACCAGGCCCTCAAAGGAATTAAAACATGTTTTTTGCTTTACATTAACTAGTAATTTAGAAAGGTAAATTGCCGCTACTCCACCTCCACGACCAGAACTTCTAGGATTATGATAGTTTAGATAACCAGAGGGAGTTGATTCATTCAAACCAACATAATCATCTTGCCCTAACCAAGTCTCTGTAAGGGATATTAAATCAATCAAACAGTGGCCAAAAACACAGCGGTGAATTCCCCTGGTAAATAATAGGGATGGCATTTCAGCAGTAAAAACTCCACATCAGGCGAACAGTGCTTGTAAACAGTCTGTACATCTCCACACCATGAGTTGTTTATAAACACCCCCCCCCCCCGTCTTACCCATGGCTGATGTCTGGTCTACCCAATGTACGGAGTGGGTCTGTAGCTGAACGGCGCATTCAGGGACTTTGTCTGAGAGCCAGGTCTCACAGAAAATTAGAGAAAAGCACTCCCTTATCTCCCACTGGTCTTCAATCCTTACTCTTAGCTTGTCCAGTTTGTTTTCCAGAGACCGTACAGTGGCTAGCAGGAAGCTAGGTAGTGGTGGGCTGCTAACGCGAGCTCTTAGCTTCACGGCCTTCCTGGGGGTGGTGGTGATCACTGTGGGAGCGGACAATGCATTTTAGTTTGGGTAGTATAAAGCCAGTAAATTCCGTATGTTGCTTGTCTTGGCGTCCAGCAATGCCTGTCGGTTGTATGTTCGCAGTGTGTGACATTTATGCACTGCAGAAACAGCAACAAACATGCAAAAAAGAAGAAAAAGCCAGCATTCGAGAATGGCGCGAGCAAACATATCTGCCTCGGGGGCCACCATGATGTATGAGTGCATGTAGTTGAGTGGTCACTGCTCTTTGTCCTCCGTTACAAGGGAGAGGATTGCAAAATGCACCCGATATTTTACATAATAACTATTTTTTTAACATATACTGTATATTGGCACTGAATAGCTTTCATATTTACAAGAAGAGACAGTGTGTGTGTGTGTGTGTGTGTGTGTGTGTGTTGTGGGATATGTTTTATTTCGGAAGGGGCTGTCATGGAAAAAAAAAAGAGGAATAGAGGATAAGTTAATGCACAGTGAACCTGGATGCATAGATTGCCGAACCAGGACAGGCTGGAGGTATCTTCTCCACAGTAACCGGGGGATGGCTGCTGGATGCTCTGAGAAGGTGACTGAAAAAATGCTCTTAAAAGAAACGTCTCACTCTCAGCCACTGTGATATTTGTGTAATTGTGGCACATGCAGTTGTCTGCTGCAGCTTTGAAATTAATATAATCTCTCAGAATAATGACAGACAGCCTTCTGATTAATTTCCATTCTCTGTTGCGCTACTGTGTCGTGGTGATGGTGACACCTTCTTCAATGCACGTTTATTTGCATTTCCTATTCAAATGCCTGCCGAGTTGAGGTGAGGTGAGGGGGGGTGCACAGCAACCCACCTCCCTAGCAGGGTCATTTAGCCCATGTTATCTAGTGCGGGTAACCCTATTAAAGGGGTCACTGACTGAAAAATGGTGTGTTTGTAGGTTTTAACGGTCTCAAATGTGTTAACTGGTCACATAATTAGCCAACAAAAATTCCAAACAGTCAATAATCTGAGAAAAGCACACTGCATTTCTTGTTTTTCTCTCAGAGAAACTGCCAAAAATGTTTTTTGACTCTTCCAGGTAAGTTTCCTATGTTAAGTCTTAAAAAAGCCTGCCCACTGCTGTCCTAAAGACCCACCCACTGCTCTATTATTGGCCCACCTAGCTGTCCATCATGTAGATTGAAGTGGTGGCTAAAGGTAGCCTATTAGCTCTACCGAACACAAGTCGGTACAGGTAAACTGCTACGGACTCATGACGAAGCTTCCAGCTCCCTGCAATCAAAATGTCAAGGGACCAGATGCTGCTGGCTCTCCCGCCCAGCAACCCCACCATCCTCCCTGGATCTGCTCTGCTCTCACGGACAGCATAGTCACTCCAGCTTTCAGTTGGCTGTGACAGCAGAACGGAGTCCCACAGAGCCACACTGCCCTTTGAGATCCCTTGGCTTGGTAGCTTGCCTCGGGTTGCGGCAATCATCCTGTGTGCAGTGCTACCGATTTGTTGTGGAATCACAGCAAAATTCATTGGGAGATAGACCATACTCACTCAAGCTACACCATCGAGTGTGGATCAGTGAACAAGAGCACTGCTCAACCACTGGGAGGCTAGAAGCTAGTCAGCTATAATGGCTAACTGACGTGAGAGGGAAGGCAGAGTTGAAACGGTGAAGGATGGTTCTTAAAATAACAGGCTTTAAATCAAAGCATTTAAAGAAAGCCAAGAAAAATAAAAAACAAATTTGTTTCAATAATTTAAAAAATTACAGAAAATGTGAACAAAATACAGTATGTCACAAACATTTCATTAAGACGTGTGAGCTATTAAAATGTGGGAAAAGTGGAGTAAATGACCCCTTTAAGCAGTTCTTACTAGGTTGGAGTGGATTGCCGGGATAGACTGAAATGGGCTTAAGAAAATGGAACAACAAATACTGGGCAGATTACATTTCCTGCACTCTGTTATTAGAGTATTGCTATGAAAATGCTATGTAGTACATGTCACTGAAAGCATCAGCAGCAGTGGGCTTTTGGTTTCTGTGTATTGTTCCTTTGGACTTTGATGCAATTTTAGCATGTTTAAATTTTGTTAAACTGAGTCTATTTTTTGGTTTTGTTTGTTTGTTTTTGACAATTCTTCTTCTTGGGTTCTTATTGATTTTCTCAGTTCACCATTAGGTTTGACTTCATGTGCATTTCTGTAATTGTGCTTTCTTTCTTGTTAGGGGTTTCTTGTGTTATTTAAATATGCCCATCAGATCTATTTTTAATTTAATTTTAATTTATGTATTGATTTCTGTTAGATTATACTTCTGATTTCTTCTGTGTGTTTCCTGCCTCTCCCTCACTAGTGTTATTCCCAACACCCATCTGATTGCCCCAGCTGCTGCCTACCCCCTTGATTACTTGGTTCCTATACAGTCTGTTCAGTTTGTGTCCTCTCTGCTACATCATTTTGAATGCCTCCAGTGAGTGTTTTCTCTGAGTGTTGACCTTTCTCAATCTCACTCCGGGTTTCTGGTCTGTATCTCACAGAGCTAAAGATAGCACTTACCATAGTATGGGCTTGAGCATAGGGTCAAGCCCACACTTTATGTTCAGTTATTGTTTTTCTGTGACCATGTATGATTATTTTTTGCATTTATCCCCTGTCATTGTCTTCTGTGTCATCCCTTGTCTGGTCCTGGGTCTGTGCTGGGCTTCACTCCTTTCTTCACTCTCAATGAAATATTTTTGCTGGTCATTAACATCCGTTTGTTCTCTCCCATAGATTGAGTCCCCGTCATGCTGTTTGCTCTCTACATGTCTGTTCTTTTCTTCTTCTTCTCTATCCCCTCACCCCCCAGCCAGTCGCAATAGATGACTGCCCCTCCCTGTGCCTGGTTCTGCTGGAGGTTTCTTCCTGTTAAAAGGGAGTTTTTCCTCTCCACTGTCGCCAAACGCTTGCTCACAGGGGATTGCCTGATTGCTGGGGTCTTTCTGCAATTGTGGGGGTTTTCCCTACAGTTGAAAGTGCTGTGAGATGACCGTTGTTGTGAAATAGCACTATATAAATAAAGTTGAATTGAACTGAATTGTGTGCACATCTGTTTACCTATTGTTCTAGTTCCTCATGTTTTCCATATCTGTAGCCACTGCCCTCTCTGTTTTACTCCTGCATTTCACTCTATATGTTTCATTGTCACGTTTCGGGTGCATTCCCTGTTGGTGTCTGAGTGTCTGTACAGCCCCGCCCACCCTGTGCTCCTCACCTGTAATCACTTACCTGCTGTCCTTGAGTGTGCCCACCTGTTCTGTGTTGTGCTAATTATTCCCCCTGTCTATTTATTCTGTGTGTTGTCTGTGTCTAGTGTGGCATCATCCGTCTACATTCCCTGCCAGCAACCCAGTATCCTGTAAGTTACGTTGCTTGTTATTTCCTTAGTTGTTTTGCAGCCCTCATGCTGTTAACTTTTTGACTGCCTTGGTTCATGCACAGGTAGCGCTGTGGAGTGCCTGTGTCACAGTTCTGCGACTGTCAAGTGACGTGGCCTTAAACCATAATAAATCCCCAGTTGTACTAAGTATTGCACCTCACAAGGTGGCCCCCATATAACCCCCCCCACACACACACACACACACACACACATACACACTTCTGGACACCAGAGAAGAAGAGTTTGTAAACAAATGTTGATCAATCACAAGACAAAGGAGGCATTTGCTCCCAAATTTGCCAACTATGATTCTAAAAAACATTATTTAGCTTCTGAAGGTAAATATCTACGTTTTCTTACAACAGAGGGTGGGCGAAGCTGGTTGATTTGCACCTGCCATCGACCCCCAGCATCATGTGACTGGACAGAACAATTGCGCCGGTTCCCGGTCGTCATATGAGATAAATTGCGGTGGAATAATCATAACAGTTTCTGGATGTGGGAGGGAAAGCGAAAATGACCGACAGAAGACAAAATAACGACCAGCATAGCCGAAAATGGACGAAGCGCGCTGCCTTGCAAGAAGTAAGTGATGAATTTCTTTGTTTGTTTACATTGTAACTGATTTTCTGGTTCATATACTTTAAAGATAAGATAGCAAAATGCCCAAAACAACAAATGGTGACAAAAACAAAACCATCCTTTGTGTAAATATGTCCAAAGTCTGCTTTTGACTGAAAGTTATGTAATTCGATATGGCAGCCGTGGCATCATGTAAATTAGATGCATAAATTTACTCCTATCTCAAACTTTGGATCATATTCTACATCTTTCTAATTGACAGTAAGCCATTATCTCTTACCACTTTCAAGTTATAGCTTTGTGAAATCTCTGACATCTGAACTGAATATTTTCTTGAAAAAACCTTGACCGCTAGGGGCTGACGGCGCGACAGAGCTCCATAGGCAGTCAAACGGTTAATTTGTTTCCCTCTATTTTTCTGTTCATTAATATATAATTATATTACTCCTGAGTTCTGCCTGTTATCTGAGTCCATCACCTGTACCTACTGGAGGTAAACATGACAGTACGACGCCACCAAACACAGACTCAGCAGGTACGGACTTCAGTGCGTTTGGTCTGGATGAGAATGAGCACTGGGCACCTCTCAGCTGGGACGAGGAGGAACATTTTGGGGTTGATGTGACCTGTGACTGTGTGTCCGAGGCCCTTTCCTCTTGCAGACCGGAGGCTTTGAAGCACTTGGACATCGTGGAGGAGAAGCTCCAGGAGTATCCCAGCCTGCGGAGAAAACCAGAGCTTGTTGGATTCCTCATCTCCATGCTGAAACTCTGACGTGAGCTCCGCGGGCAGGTGGGAGATGCGACCTCCAGGTCCAGTGCCAACGACAAAGCGTACCCTGGTTTTGGCATTACAAGACCCAGTGCCATCTGTAAGATGTTCCTTGGCATTGTTACGCACATCAAATCGCTCTGCTCCAGCCTCAGCTCCTCGTCGATCGTCCACTCCCGCGTCCACCTCCAGCTCTCCAGCCCCTGTCCCACAGAGTGTTCCAGCCCTGCAGGGCTCTCCCACATTGACCTCCATGGCAACAACAGACTCTACCGAGCAGGAGGAACCCAGGTGGGCGGAGTCAACACAGATGGACCTTTTACTGGAGTGTAAACCCTAGCTTACTGTCACAACTCACTCTCGCCTGTCTCCTGTCTCAGCTGTGTGCACACCTGCACCTCATCAAGCTCAGGCTATAAAGCCCGCTTCGCCCTGAGCCTCGGTCTGGAGCCGTCTGCTCATCCATGCCTAACTCTCCAGAGCTCGCCTATTCCTCAATGGCCTGCGCTCTTCTGATACCATTCGTCCTAGCACCTAAGATAACCTTACTCACCTTCTTTCCAGTCTCTCCCCTGTGCACAGGTGGATCCTCTGGCGGTGGACATCACTCCCTCATCCTCGCCATCACTCTCCTCGTCATGCCGAGTGCGCAGCTGGACGCTGTCTTCCAGGCAGGAGACCTGCGACGTTTACCAACGCCAGCCACCTTTTCCACCTTCAAGTAAGCACCAGAATAAATATCCATTCCACTGTGTGTTTGCCCGCTGCTAACCTCTGTGTGTGCTCTGCCCATAGGGTTGCCTGGCTGTACGGCGCTCCTCTCTGCCCTCGGCGCACCCCGTCCTCCAGCACTACATAATACCCCACATTCACGCACTCATACACTAATCACTGTTCAATAAAATCATTGAATCTTGCTCAAGCCTGTGTGCATGTTCCCTGGGTCCGGACTTATGTCACTTACACCAGAACTTGTTTTTTCCCCTTGTGAGGACCAACACATTTGAAGGGTCGTTGCGGGCACGCAAGCGCTGAGGAAACACCGCTCCTCCCAGTGTTCTACCGCTACTCCTCCAGTTCCCTCAGCTTCAGATCCACAGAGTGTCCCACCTACTTTTCAGCTTTTTTCGAAGTGCTTGTTGATACTAGGTGGGAACAGGCTGGTCATGAAGGTGCCTGCTGTCCCCGAAGCTCCTGTGATAGCTACACATTGCTCCCCAGTACCACCACCAGTACAACCTGTAAAGAACCCTGCAGTACCAGCTCCCACGTTTTCCATACTGGTGCCTACGCCCACTGCTGTGCCCCAGACAATCTTGGCTATGGTTCATCCAGTGTTCCCGGAGGTGGAAGTTGCCTCTTCAGCAGAGGAATCACCAGGGACCTCGCCAGTGGAGTTAAGGCAAGTATCTCATTTAGTATCATTACCCACTGTACTTAATGAGTCTTGTCTTACTCCCAACGGGGGGACCCAGTTGCAGCTCCCATCTGCTTCTGGCCTCCCTTCACTGGGCTCCGCTGTTGGTTCCTGTACTGACCAGTCCTTCATCTCCCCCATGTATGAGCTTCCTGCATCAGGAACTGAGGTGCATGCCGCAGCTCCAGCTGACTCCGAGGTACACGCCACAGCTCCAGCTGACTCCGAGGTGCACGCCACAGCTCCAGCTGAGGATTATCCTGAGGCTGTGGTTCATCCTGAGGCAGTCACCCCAGCAGCAGTGGACCAGGAGCTCAGGCAAGTAGTTTCCTTTACTTTGATAACATCTATATTAGTTAAGTCTTGCCTAGCTCCTGGTAATTGTGGTGATGCCTCACTTGCCCCTCGTATCTCTCCTCCGTCTGAGGTGACAGTAGTGAGGACGGCTCTCCAGATGCCCGGGCCAAACATTCTTGCACCTCAGGAGCCATTGCTGGAGGTCAACACACCCCAACTTTCAGTTCCTGAGGCCAGTGCACCTCCACTAGATGTCCAAGAGGTCAGGAGACCTCCACTCATCATCCTAGAGGCCAAGCAGCCCGCTCTGCCTTCTCCGCCTGGGGTCGTCGCTTCTCAGATGCTGTTGGCCCCTGTGCTGAAGGCTCCTCAGGTACTACTTTCTGAACTAGAAATCCCTGTGTTGTCTCCTGGACTAGAGACTTCTGTGTTGTTATCTTCTGAATTAGAAACCCCTGAATTATTGTCTCCTGAGCTAAAGACCCCAGTATTTCTGGCTCCTGAACTACAAGCCCTAGTATTGTTGCCCCCAGGGCAAAAGGCTCTGTTGTTATGTTCTGAGCTCAGCATTCCTGATCTTCCTTGTTCTGTAATCTGGTGGCCTAGGGACTTTGGTAGGCCACTGGACCCACCACGTACCCCAGTTTGGGGACCCATGAACTTGGGTAGGCCCCTGGATCCATCTTGTTCCCCAGCCCCATGGCTTTGGGTTGATGGAAGACCACCTGACCCATTTTTTGTTAAAGTTTGGGGCCTTGGACTTTTGTTTGGACCACAACAGATGCCCTTGTTTTGAACTCTGTGGGAGGGGGTAAAATGGAGATTACAGAGGTCTCGCTCCTGGAACTGTGATAAAGGCTCTATGGACAGACCTTGATGGGCTGTGACTTTCTTGAAGAATATTGCTAATCAGTATAAATTTGATCACCCTTCATGTTCTTGTTTATAGCTTTGGGTTTTCCACTGTCTGCGCTATGGCCATTTAAAATTTTGGGAGCATTTGAGCTTCTACCAAAAAAAAAGGCTCCTGTGTTACCTTCTGAGGTTGGGGCATCCATGACATCTCTAGGGCTAAAGTTTTCCATGTTACCGTTTGAGTTTAACATTCCCGAGTTATCCTTTAAGTATAAAGAAAAAAACCTAAGTTATCATCCTTAGAGGGTAAGATTCTTAATTGCCAGCCCCTGAGGGTAAAATTCCCATGTTTCCTCCAGAGCTTAAAGGTTCTTTGGTGTATTCTCTAGAGGTTGAAGTTTTTGAGGATAAAGCTTTCATGTTACTTTGCCCTGAGTATGATGCTCGTGTGTCATTTTCTGAGCTAAGAACTCCTGCATTGGCTTCAGAGCAAAGAGCCTCAATGTTACCTTCTGCGGTTAAAGCCCCATGTTGTTTTATTTTGAGCAAAGGGCTCCAATGTTATCTTCTAAGTTTATGGGTGCTATATTTTCACTTTCTGAGTCGAAGGGTTTTATATTGTCACCTCCTGAGTTTAAAAGGTTTTCTTTTGAATAAGAAACTCCAGTGTTTTCTCCAAAGTCTAGAGCTCTTATATTGCTTTCCCCAGAGCACAGAGCTCCTGTATTGTTTTTCCCAGAGCATAAGGCTCCTACTTTGTTTTCAGATTCAACATCCTTTCCCTGGAAGATTTCCCCCACCTGGACATCGATCATCCTCCCATGGCCGCCCCTCCTCCTTCAGCAGCGGCCCAAACCCACAAGCCCCAGATCAAAACTACCTTAGGTGTGCCAAACTATACACCAGCTCCAAAAAGAAGAGAGCGCATCCCCCCACATCACCCCTGCATCGGCACGCTGCTGCCACCGCAGCAACTATGGCAAAATTATCCACCTTTTCAGAAGCCACCAACAAAGTTCCCCCAGACGACGCTGGTAATTGGTGATTCAATAATGAGGAATGTCAGAAGCAGGTACTGTGTTACAAAATGTTTTCCTGGGGCTAAAGTGTCAGACATTGAGGCTCTTACTCCTGACCTATTAAATGAATACCCCCACGTTAAAACTGTTATTGTGCACTTTGGATGCAACAACATCCCAGATGAAACATCAGAGATCTTAAAGAGTGACTTCAGGAGCCTTCTCTCCACTCTTATGATCTGTGGCAGATGTGTGTTTATTTCTGGGCCACGTGCACCTTTTAGAAGAGGTTGCAATTATTTTAGCAGAACTTTCAGCCTTAATACCTGGTTTTGTTCAACATGTCCTACTTTTAACATTAGTTTAATAGACAATATCAACCTGTTTTGGAACTGCCCATCATTTATGAGGCCAGATGGCATCCATCCAAATAGACTCGGTGCACGTGTTCTAAGGGACAATCTGTTTTATTCCATTCAGCATTTTATAGTACAATGACTGAAAGCTGGTATTTTAACTCTCCCCGAAGTACCTGGGTCTGCCAACCAGCTCTTTTTTGCTTCCACTTCTCATATTAATCCTATTAATCCAAATAATTTTCACTGTTTAGATCAGTCTTCAATTCATAACATTCATAACCCCATAGAGATTGTGTCTGTCTCCCGTTACCCAAAACATTATAACCCAAGAGAAATACAACACAACTTGATAAATACACGCCTCTCTGCAGCTCCTCTTCATAAGCCACCCCTCAACTTAGCCCCTGTCTTTCCCATCAGAGAATCATTGTCTGCTCCCTCCAAAGTTAAGTTAATAAAAATATAATATATAAGCATCCCAAAACGATTAAGCAAACAGTTGGTAAAACTCAAATTAAACATCAAGTCTCTAAATTTAATGATTTGGCATCTCTTCATCCTCATAATTTAAAAATTAAATGTGGTTTGTTAAATATTAGGTCTCTAACTCCCAAGTCTCTGCTAGTCCATGATCTGTTAATTGATCTTCAGATTGATTTAATATCCCTTACAGAGACTTGGTTAGGGCAAAAGGATTATGTTGGTTTAAATGAATCCACTCCCTCTGGTTATTTAAACTGTCAAAATCCCAGAAGTTCTGGTCATGGAGGAGGAGTAGCGACAATTTACCATTCTAAATTACTAGTTAATGTAAAGCAAAAAAACATGTTTAATTCCTTTGAGGGCCTGGTCCTCAGTAATGGGCATGATCGCAATCTTAGGTTAAACCCAATTTTCCTTGCCATAGTTTATCGTCCTCCCTCAGCCTACTCAGAGTTTTTATCCGAATTTGCCGAATTCTTAGCTGATTTAGTGCTGAAATCAGATAGAACAATTATAGTAGGGAATTTTAATATACATGTAGATGTAAATAGTGACTGTCTTAATAAGGCATTTAATTCAATGTTAGACTCGATGGGGTTTTCTCAGAAAGTAGGAAATTCTACCCATTATCTCCACCATATGTTGGACCTTGTTCTGACATATGGCATAGAAATAGAAAATCTGGTAGTGTCTCCTCATAATCCTGTACTGTCAGACCACTGTCTGTTAACTTTTGATTTCACTATTCCTGACTATTTGATTCTTAAAGAAAAATATTACTACAGCAGTTGTCTTTCAGATGATGTTACCAAATTTATGCAGATTGTCTCCTCTGTGCCATGTGTCAACACAATAGAAATATGCTATGGAGCGCTTGCTCCTTCTGTAATTGATTGCATGGTAGATAGTGTTATAGCTTCTCTGCATCAGACTCTAGACTTGGTGGCCCCTTTAAAAAAGAAAAAGTCCAATCAGAGATTTCTAACCCCTTGGTTCAACACAGAAACTTGTAGCTTAAAACAGAAGACTCATCAATTAGAAAGAAAATGGTGTTCCACTAATTTAGATGAAAACTATTCAGCTTGGAGAAATCATCTTTTAATTTATAAAAAAATCTCTTACAAAAAGAACAAATTATTATTGTGCATTAATAGAAGAGAACAAGAATAATCCCAGGTTTCTTTTCAGCACTGTAGCCAGGCTGACAGAGAGTCAGGACTCTGTCAATCCTTGCATTCCCTTAGAGCTTACTAGTCAGGACTTTTTGAACTTTTTCAATCATAAAATTTCATCTATTAGAGATAAAATCAGTCAGATTCTTCCCACCGTTAACTTAAATACAGTAACTACTACATCTCCTTCAATTGATATCTGTTTGGATAGGTTTACTCCAACTGACCTTTTAGAGTTAGATAAAATATTTTCTTCATCCAAGCCTTTATCTTGTCTTTTAGACCCTATTCCTACCAGGTTATTTAAAAAAGTCTTCCCACTTATTGGTAGCTCTATTCTTCAAATAATCAATTTTTCATTAACATTAGGCCATGTACCGCAGGCTTTTAAAACTGCTGTAATTAAACCCTTACTCAAAAAGCCAACGCTGGATCCAGGAGTTTTAGCTAACTATTGACTAATCTCTAATCTGCCTTTCATTTCAAAAATCTTAGAAAGAGTTGTTGCTACACAATTATTTGATCACTTGCAGGGAAATGGTTTATTTGAAGAGTTTCAATCTGGGTTTAGAATCCATCATAGTACTGAAACAGCCTTAGTGAAGGTCACTAATGACCTCCTTATCGCATCTGATAATGGACTTGTTTCTGTACTTGTCCTTTTAGACCTTAGTGCAGCCTTTGATACTCGATAGATTAGAACACTGTGTTGGACTTAATGGAACTTTGCTGCAGTGGTTTACATCTTATTTGTCTGATAGGCTTCAGTTTGTTCATGTCAATAATGAATTTTCTTCCAACTCTAAGCTCAGTCATGTAGTTCCACAGGGATCTGTGCTAGACCCTACCACTTTGCTAAGAGCTTACTACTGGATGAGGGCAAAAGCAGTAGTACTTTCTGGCCAGGTTTATACTCACAATGCCAAGCCTGTTAATCATACCAAGTCTTTTGGCTCTTCTGAGACTCCCACAAGTTGACCTTTGCCTCATCCTGGAACCTTGCCACCCGATCCCTCATCTCCAACACAAAGTGAACCACTCCTCTATCACTTTGAGTGGTTGAAGGGGCTTCCCACTCCTTCCTGAGCAGATCCAATAGACCCTGCACATCCCAACTGTATAGCAACTCGAATGGAGAGAAGCCCATTGATGCCTGGGGTACTTCACGATAGGCAAAGAGTATAAAGGGTAACCAGCGATCCCAATCCTTGTCAGTGTCATCCACAAACTTCTGCAGCATCTTCTTCAGTGTCTGTTTAAAACGTTCAACAAGATCGTCAGTCTGTGAATGGTATGGTGTGGTCTTGATGACTGAGATGCCCAGTTGTTTGTGGAAAAGCTGCATCAGTTTGGAGGTGGAAAGAGGTGGGAAAGCCTCTGGGAACCGAGTAGCATAGTCACACACAACCAGAATGTATTGATGCCCACTGCTGCTCTTCATCAGGGGCCCCATAATATCCATAGCAATCCTACTGAATGGAACTGAGATAATGGGAAGTGGTTGCAAAAAAACTCAGTCAGATCTGCGAGCAGTACATGTTTTTTGACATACAGGGCACATGGCACAATATCTCTGAACATCAGTGTACATAGAGGGCCAATAAAAACATGAACTAATGCGTAGAAATGTTTTTTGAAGGCCAAGGTGTCCAGACCATGGGAGTGTGTGTGCTAGATGCATAACAAGTGGTCTACAACTAGCAGGGACTACCAGGCTTTTGTGGTCATTGTCATCAATATACAATACAGCTCTCTCCACAACAAACCTCTCTTTCCTCACACAGTTCCCTTTTGTCCCCTCAACCACCTTAGCAAACAAATGCATCAATGTTTCATCTTCCCTCTGTAACATAGAAATATTTTCAGGTATTGTCCACCTTTCACTCAAACTCGTTGTTTCAGGTTCAACTGTCTTCAGACGTTTTTCAAAGCCACGTTGTCACTGGGACTTTTTCGGGCCTTTCGTGCCATCCTCAAACAGACAACTGTCAAAGTCTAAGAGTGGTTGCACACACGGCTTCTCTTTACCTGGGACAACAGTGCCATCCTCACACAAGCCATGGTTAAGGTTTGGGAGTGGTTGGCCCCCAGCCTTTGCCTGGGCACATGTAATGACTGGACAAGAAATGTTTACATCAACCTCCCCCTTCCCCACAGCAATGTTCTCCCACAGCACATCCATAAACACAGGCAAATCCCATCCCAAGACAACTGCAATTGGCAGCTTCTCAACCACACCAACAGTCAATAAATATGGTTGTTCATCAATGATAACAGTCAGATCAGCTGTTGGATAAGGGTGCTTATCCCTATGAACACAGAAAATGTCCTCTTGACTACTATAGTCCACCAGGCCCACAGGTACAAGGTCCTTCTTAACTAAAGACATAAAGCAACCACTGTCCAACAGAGTAGTAACCTGCTGGCCATTAACAGTCACAGTTTTATAGCGTTGTATCCTCATTTTCCCAGACCCCACCTCAGGTCGAGGTGCATAGCAACCTCCAGCGAGTTTAATTTTATGCATAGGACACACAAAAGCTTTATGGACTGGCTGTTGACAATAAAAACAAACAATGTCCTTACCATGTCCTCGCTGGTTTGGGGCTGAGCTGGGATTACCTGGAGGCTCTGGTCCAGTATCTCTCTTTACGGACCAATGCTGGAATGGCTGATGTACCGGTCTCTGTGCTGTATTGTTGAGACATGAAGTTGGTCCTTCTCGCCGAACATTAAAATACTGCAAAGCCAATCTAGCAGCTGTGAGCCCCTCTGTTGGTTCATGCTCCTTCACCCAGGTCCTCATCTCTGCAGGAAGTACCCGGAGTAGTTGCTCCAGAATGATGGTCTCACCAATCTCTTCCTTAGTATACTGCTCCGGTCAAATCCAGCATCGGTAGAGTCCCTTCAGGCGATGGTAGGTCTCGGTAGGGGTCTCACCAGGTGGGACTGTCAAAGATCGAAACTGCAACCGGTATGTTTCTGGTGAGATATCAAACTTGGCCAATAATGCTGTTTTCATATCCTGGTAGGAATGAGCCTTCTCCTCATCCATTGCAGTGTAGGCCTTCAACGCCCTTCCCGACAACAGTGGCACCAGTCTATATGCCCACTCCATCTCTGCCCATTTCCAGGTTTTGGCCATTCTCTCAAAGTGCAATAAATAGTTCTCCAAGTCTCCACCCATCTGATAGGGTGGTACTTTTGGTTCACGTCTGTACTCCGGACGTAGCTGCTCAGGGCCTCCACTAGAGTCTTGTGGTGGAATAAGTAGTGTCTCTGGCCACCTAGGCTGAACTGCTGGTGTTGGCAGGTCAAATCTGGGACTGCTTGCCGTTTCTGTGGTTGGTGTTTGCCCTGAATAGGATAGGTCAGGAACCGGTGGGGCTTGAATCGATGACTGGATGGCAGCAAGTTGCCCAACCTGTGGAATTGAACTTCTTAGACCCCTAAGTTCTGCCACCAGGCCCTCCTCCCTTCTGCTTTGTGCTGCCAAAAAGTCTCTCATCAAAGCCAATAATTCTCCAGCTGGCCCACCTATTTCCACTGGGGCTGCCGATGCACTAGATCCAGCAATTTCATCTTCTTCCTCCAATGCTGGAATTGTCTCCCAGGCTGGATCCACCTCCCCAGTCACCATCTCTTTCAACTGCTCTCATTGCTTCTGAGAACGTAATCCTGTACGCTGCCTTGGAAGGCGGGTTGCTCTCCTACGACTTGCCATCCCACCGCTGCCACCATATGTCATGGGGTTCTTTTCCAACTTCTTCAAATCTCAAAAAAAAAAAAAAAAAAAATGATGGCAAAGTTGCACAGATGGTATTGAGCCTTTTTATTTGCTGGCCTCACAAGTGCAAAATTATGTACAGGTGAGGAGAAAACAAACAGTGGAAACAAATGGAGAGAAACCCAAACAGTCTCTGTACCAAATTGTCCCTTTAAAATGGAGTCCTCTCTTAACTCCTTCAAAATGGGAGAAAACAAGTCACTCAGTTACTTACAGACAGCAGACTGTAAGTTGCCTCCTCTACAACAAACTTCAGACTCCTGTGTCAGCCCACACCAGCCTCATTTTACTATCCAAGCCCCTCCCACTGGACGTTTCATTCATAGAAAAACACACTTCAATAAATATTTCCATAAAACAGTTTACAATGCCTCATCTCCTAATATATACTTTACACATAAATATTTAATACAAAAACAAGTTTTTCCACACACAATATTGTGACGTTTGTAGGGTTCACACAAAAAGACAATGGAGCAGATGGCTCTGATCAACCAGATTTATTTTGTACACCCCAACCCCCCAACTTGCAACTTAGTACACAGAGCAGTGGAGGTCATTCCCCCAGACCTCCGTTTCAATCACGGTTACACACACATGATACATCTTGCCCTAATCCTGCTAAACACTGCTGGGTCATTATAATGCAGTTATAATGGCACAGCAGTATAACTCAGAAGTAACACATTTAACACACACAGTAACGTTTCAAACTGGCAAAGCATGCTGGGAAATCCCTGCTCCCCTTAAAATGGCCCCGACGTTACACTGCCCCCCCCTGGACTGGTTTCTGTCCCCAGAAAATTCAAAGTCCACTTTCAGAAATCCAATGCGAGTCAGCCCGGTGCCAAAGCGGCATGCACGGGCCATCTGAGTCTCGGTCGGAGAATCTGGTTGGGGTAGGGTCCCGGTTTGGCCATCAGCGGGCGGATGGACACATCTGACAGCCTCTGTAGGACCACACACAGTCCCTTCCCTGGCAGCGGGAGTCCCAGGCCCGCTCCGGCCGACTCCCACCGCTGCCAGTTCTCCCAGGCGGCCGCTGGCCCGCATCCATGCGTCCAGCCCTTGCCGCGCCTGGAAAGTGGCCGCATCTTCGTCGCTCCTGCGCCTCTGTGACGTCATCTGCCGGGGGAAGCATCTGCAGGAGGCGGCTTTTTCCCCGTCCACGCCACCTCGCTCTAATTTAGCGTCGGCGAGGGGCCAGTTTGTCGTGCGCTGTGTGCGGGGCGGTACCATGCCATGTACCCTGGCTCTGTGCAGCGGAAGCCGTCCTTCCTCGCATCGCCACGGCTGTTTCCTTCGTGCACGCGCTGCTGTGATCTGCTGTAGCTCCTCCTCCACTCGCTCTCAGCACGGTGGTTTCCTCTGATGATCAGCGCGGCAGCCAGCTCAACCTGGGCCAGGCGGTCATCCGACAGGTTCTCGCCGTTGTAGCGGGGAATCTTGGCCCGCTGCTGGGTGGATGAGACTGTCATCTCCCGGTCGATTTCCGCTCCTAGTCGCTCTGGAATCGCCAGCCCGTCCTGCCCTGAAAAGGGCGGGAAGCGAGGCTGGTTTGCTCTGCTCCGTCCATCGCGGCGAAGCTCTCCAGGGGCCGGCGTCTCAGCTCTATACTCCGTTCCCGGCTGGGCGATGAATCGCTCCGGCCGCTGTACCTCCGTCTGGATCCTCATCTCGCTCCATATCCCACTTCTGACACCAGTGTGACGTTTGTAGGGTTCACACAAAAAGACAATGGAGCAGATGGCTCTGATCAACCAGATTTATTTTGTACACCCCAACCCCCCAACTTGCAACTTAGTACACAGAGCAGTGGAGGTCATTCCCCCAGACCTCCGTTTCAATCACGGTTACACACACATGATACATCTTGCCCTAATCCTGCTAAACACTGCTGGGTCATTATAATGCAGTTATAATGGCACAGCAGTATAACTCAGAAGTAACACATTTAACACACACAGTAACGTTTCAAACTGGCAAAGCATGCTGGGAAATCCCTGCTCCCCTTAAAATGGCCCCGACGTTACACTATTTATTAAAATTCATGACCACAATCTCCCTGGGTCACCTGACCAACAGGCGTGTGAAAAAAACGTACTTAATCTACTCAGTTGATTTCATCTGTTTAGCTCATTCAACGTCCGAATCGTGTATGGAGGCAGCTAACCGGACGGGTGCTGGAACAAGTAAAAAATGAGTTTATATGGTATAAAAATATAAGTGTATGTTTTCCAGTGAAGCAGAACAACCAAGTGGGCACCTCCCTGGCTGCACCACAAAACAGGTAAAGGAAACAAAAACAGAAAAATGTTAGATATTTTAAGATAATTTACAAACAGAGAAGTAAATGAAAAAATGTATGGCAAGTGGTTGCGCGTGTGTGTGTGTGTGTGTGTGTGTGTGTGTGTGTGTGTGTGTGTGTGTGTGTGTGTCCGCCGCTTAAACTAACAAATCACCTACTGTCATGAGCTGAGCCGGCTTGGTTTTCCCCGGCTCGGCCCTGGTCTCTCTGTGGGTGGTGGCTTCACTGTTAATGTACATTTTGTGTATTCATTTCGTCTTGGCCACTGCCCGACTGGCAGCTGTTAGTCAGCCTCTGATCTTTTTCCCACACTACTGACAGTCTGTCGGTCCTACTGTGGCAGGTTAAAAATAAAAATTAATAAATTAAGAGCGTATCATACACGGGTTAAGAAGCAAATTACAGGTTAAAAAGTAAGTTAAAAAGCTGATTGTAGACAATATATACAGTTAAAAATGAGAGTTAAAAAGATTTTTTTTTTTTTTTTTTTTTAAAGATTAATGTTTCATTATTATTTTTGCACATGATTGTTACATTTAAGGGCACTGATGCAGTGCTAAAGAGGTTTGAATACTGTGTGCACTGTTTGCAGTTTGTTGAGAGTTCAGTGATTCACAGGATGATTGCTTTTGCCCAGAGAGAGAACTGTGTTGTGCACTTGCGCAGAAGTTTCCATGTTCTTTTGAATAAAGCAAAATGGAGTGAAGACGTAGACCACGACTCTGCTCATTATTTTTTGCTCAAAAGTACCACGTACCTCTCCCAAACTGTGGAGCAGAGGGCGCAACATTTTGGAGGCACCGCTTGGGATATTTTGGTGAGAGAAAAACCCGCCAGCCAAACTGGAAACTCGAGCCGAATATCCCTCCACGAACCCCAGCATCGGAGACGTAAGGCACCGCTGACATTCATCGTGGCTTTGACACCACGTGCGAAGGTTGTAACTCTAGCGCCGCAAACACCACTAGAGCGCACCACTACACCACGAAGGTAAAAGAGGCCTACGTTGAACTGTTTTATGCCCACTTCTCTGATGAAAATGGAGCCTGAGTTGGAGAAAGTGCAGTTAGAAATTAAAGGTGCATTATACGAACTGAATGTTGAACAGCTGCTTAATGTATGCAATGGACTACAAATATCTGGAATGGGAAAAGAACAATTTGCAGACAAAACTCGAGGCCAGCTAATCGCATTTGTCACAAGTTATGCTGAAAGAACTGAGTTAACTGAGCTAGAAGATGAGGGAATATCTCATTTGCTAAATATAAAGGACTTGATTGAAAATGCAAAGATTCCAGAGTTAGAGATAGCAGGTGAAGATAAACAGAAAGAAGACCTGCAGAAAGAAGTACATGCTTTACGGACCACACTTCAAGCCAAAGAAGACGCTATGCATCAGCTAATGAGTAATAAACTGAGTCTACGGAGCACACCAATGTACAGACGAGCTTCAGCACCTCCAGATAACTCCATGTGGCGTAAAGACTTTAAGATATCAGGCCAAATAGGGGAGCCAGGACAAAAAGACAAGCTCACATTTTCCAGTTTGGCCAGGCAGATTGAAAGTGGGCTCAGTAAAGGCTACCATGAAGATGAGATCATCGACGCAGTGATTCGCGCCATCACACCGGGCCTGCAGCTGAGAAGTTACCTAGAAGGCAAAGGTAATCTGACTCTTCCAGCCCTGCGGAGGATCCTAAGGTCTCACTATCAGGAGAGAGGGGCTACTGAACTGTACAAGCAGCTTTCTTCAGAAGCTCAGAGCAGTAAAGAGACTCCTCAAAACTTCCTTCTGAGAGACATGGACCTTCGCCAGAAGATTCTCTTCGCATCCCAGGAAGATGAGTCGGGTCTAAAATATGATCCTGCCTTGGTCCAAAGTTTATTCATGCACACCATCCTAACAGGTTTGCAGAGTGACAATGTTAAGAGTGACATGCAGCTGTACCTTCTTCAGCCCACGACACCTGATGAAGTTTTATTGGAAAAGGTGAAAATTGCATGCGCAAATGAAAAGGAAAGACAAGACAAGAAGAAACATGCTGCCCCCCAGCGGGCGGCCGCCGTGAATGCTGTTCAGCCCAGTGACACTCCTGCACCTGCAGAAAAAAAGACAGCTCAAAAACAAAGCACAGCCGTGCCGTCACCTGATCTGCTGGCAGAGATTAAAGAGATGCGGTCTGAGATGATACTTTTAAAGGACTTGCGAGCTGAAGTGTCCCAAATCTGAGAAACCATGCAGAAGTCTTCAGCCACAGCACAACCCACCACCAGCGGAGGACCTGAAAACCACTCCCCAGCGCCGACTTTCACGCCATACCCACAATACCAGCTGGACCCATCTGCTCAGTACTACTTTCCCCAACAGCGGCCCCAAGTAGCTCTTCAGCAGTACTATCCAGCGCAAGGCCTGGCACCGATGAGAGGCACTGCACAATTCCAGCAGCACTTCGCCCCTCAGCGGTACCACATGCCCCGTCCACAACCAAGGTGTTATTATTGCATTCAGACAGGTGAAGAGTTTTGCCAGCACTGTTTTAGCTGTGGGAGCAGCAAGCATTTTAGAGCAGGCTGTAAAGCACAGAAGCCAGTGAAACCAGCCAGAGGTAACTCTTTAAACTAGAAGGGGTCACTCCAACGGGACATGGTGTGACCAGCGACATAAAAAGGTCCCAGAGTTGTTATAGCTGTGTTACACAGGGTGAAAATCAGAGTTTGAAATGTTGTTCAGTGCCTTGTACTGCTCCAAAAAGTGTCAAGGAGAGCACTGGCCCATATACAAAGCCAAATGTAAGCCCTACACCTGTGGTAGTATTCATAAAGGGAGTAGTGAGCATTTTCAGGCAGGCTGTAGAGCATATAGGGAGCATAATGCTGCAAGAGAGAGGAAAGCAGAGAGCCCGAAAGGCAGTAGCCCATCCAGCCCAGCAGCTGCAGCTCCAGCGGGGAATAAGAAGGTCATCGCAACAAAAGTCTTGGGTACAGTCAAATGGTTCAGCGTCAGAAATGGATATGGTTTCATCAATAGCAATGACACAAAAGAAGACGTTTTTGTACACCAGACAGCCATCAAAAAGAACAACCCGAGGAAATACCTTTGCAGTGTTGGAGATGGCGAAACTGTGGAGTTTGATGTAGTTGAGGGAGAAAAGGGAGCAGAGGCGGCAAATGTTACCGGCCCAGGAGGCACTGCAGTCCAGGGAAGCAGGTATGCCGCTGACAGGAGCCGCTATAGGCGCTACCCCAGGAGGAGAGGCCCTCCCCGTGGAGACTATCCAGAGAACTACCAGAGTGATGGAGAGAACGCCCCCGAAGGAGACCAGCAGCGACAGCAGCGCTTCCCACCATACTTTGTACGTAGACGCTATGGCCGCCGGCCCCCGTACACCAACTCACCACGTGGAGGAGCTGGTAAGCTGCGGGATCACTGGGGGGACGCAATCCAGACTGTGGTAAGGCAAGTTGGGCAGGATAGTCCCATTTATGAACTGAAATCTGAGAGAGGCAAGGGTAGATCTAGAACTTTGCATCGCAATCTTCTTCTGCCATGTGATCATTTGCCCTTGGAGATTTCTTTGCAGCCTCGTTCAAAGAAATACGCCACTACCAGATCAGCGGGGACACCGGAGAGTCACTCAGAAGAGGACGACGATGATGACGAGTATTATCCAGTGCCACTTCACTTGAGCACTCGCCCTGATTCGCCACCGCCTGAGAGGACTGCAGACCCAGCTCAGCAGGAGGACAACATACCTGAAGAGGTGCAGCAGGAGACAGAGCTTGAGCTGCAGCAGCTGACCAGCCACAGAGGACGACACTGGTCAGGTAGAGAACTTACCTGCGGAGGTGAGCTTTCCTTCACCGCACCCTCCTTCTCCTACCTATAGTGATCCTGGTGAGGAAGTGAATCAGAGACCTAGACGTAACGCTAGAAAACCGAAAGTATTCACTTATGATACACTGGGTACACCAGCATGTTATAACATACAGACGTTGCCTTATTATCCTAAACAGACCATGTCATGGGTATACAGTGTACATCCTTTCTACTTCCAAGAGTTTTGTGGTCAATGTTAATGGGTTGGTGGTCATTTTGTATACTTGAAGTAGAGTAAATGCAGTTACATTGAACTCACACTGAAAGATTGAGTTTTAAGGTCGTTTGACTCATTGGGACTGACTTAAAAAAAAAAAAGGGAGGACTGTGTCGGTGTTTATCCCAGTATGCACAGGATATGCACTTAAAGTGTAATGGACACTTGAGACTGTGAATGAGTTCATCTCAAAGCCAGAATGTATGAAAAGAGTTCCAGTCTGTAAACTTTTGTTGCATTAGTTGACTATGCACTTTTTGAGAATTTTGCACTGTGGTAACTGTGGTTATTATACATTTGACATGTCTTGATGTTGGGAACAACATCTATTTTGAGGGGGAGTATGTGACAGGTTAAAAATAAAAATTAATAAATTAAGAGCGTATCATACACGGGTTAAGAAGCAGATTACAGGTTAAAAAGTAAGTTAAAAAGCTGATTGCAGACAATATATACAGTTAAAAATGAGAGTTAAAAAGATTAATGTTTCATTATTATTTTTGCACATGATTGTTACATTTAAGGGCATTGATGTAGTGCTAAAGAGGTTTGAATACTGTGTGCACTGTTTGCAGTTTGTTGAGAGTTCAGTGATTCACAGGTTGATTGCTTTTGCCCAGAGAGAGAACTGTGTTGTGCACTTGCGCAAAAGTTTCCATGTTTTTTTGAATAAAGAAAAATGGAGTGAAGACGTAGACCACGACTCTGCTCATTATTTTTTGCTCAAAAGTACCACGTATCTCTCCCAAACTGTGGAGCAGAGGGCGCAACACTACCACGCCCCCTTGCTCTCCATATTCCACCAGCTGTCCCAGCCCAGGTAATTATCTTTCCTGTGCCTCAGGTGTTCCCAATTGGTGTGACCAGCGGCGTTTGGATTTAAGCAGCTCATCGCTAGACAAACGCCGTTGGGTCATTGAATGAGTCTCTCCTGCTCTTCACGGGGAGATTGCCACGTTAGGAAGGATTATTATTTGTGCTCGCTATGAGAATTGGACTTTTTGGGACTGCTCTCATTCATGAGTAAACTGATTAGCGTTTCTTTTCGTGGTTCGCTGCTACGCCTTACCTGAAGCGTTTCCTCTTGCAGTAAATCTGCTACGCTTCAGGTGGCGTTTCTCCCTACAGCCCAACTGCTACACTTAGGCTTAGCCCTGTTTACATTCCCCTCGAGTAGTGCATTTCCCTGTAGTCTTCCCTGCTCTCCCGAGCGCTTGTACATAATTGTATTGTTTTTCTTGTGGCTACAGTACACAGTGGTCTGCCCGCTGTCCACTTTGTGTCAGCCATTTTGTGTACCATTTTGTGTCAGCCATTTTGTGTACATCATACCTTCTTGTAAGTCTTTATTTTTGAACAGTTTCATGTTAATAAATGTATGTGTGGTGAACTCCTGCATTTAAATCCTCATCCTTTCTCCCCTCGCCGTGCGCATAGGAAAAGCGCACGGGAGGGTTTATGACAGAATGACTCAACCAGTTAAAAGGATTTAGTGGGTTCACCCACACACCATTTTCCCCTTATCACTAACTGTTCCTTTGTTTTGGACTAACCTGTGTTGGAGTTTGTTATGCCCCGGTCCCGCCGGAGAAAGGGAGCGGCAGTGGGGTCTCCGAGTGAGGAGGAGGAGTTGGCAGCTGTCTACATCCGGAGCTATGTGGATGAGTTTCTCGCTGCCAGCAGACCCAAGAGGGATTGGTAGTGCATCCATGGAGCGGTGGGGATTCTGGAAGAATACCCCGGGCTATGGATCTACCCGCAGTACGCCAACTTGCTCTCCACAGTCTGCTCGCACCACCGCTCCTCTCTAGGTCTGGCATTTCCCAAGGCGCTGGAATGGAGGCCCGCTTACCTGCAAAGTCGCAGCCTCCGTGGTGTGTTGCTCAACCCTTCATCACTCCAGCACGGTCGATTCGGCCACATAAAGGACTGTGTTGTCCCGCAGAGGGACGCTGGGAGAATCCCTCCTCTTCTCCAGCGGCCATCATTGCTTCAGCCACCGAGAGATCCGCTGGACTCACCCCGGCCACGCCTACCTCCATCGTCAGGGAGACGGCTCGTCCAATAGCCTGCGGAGGGGTCAAAGCCATCGCTGGCATGGAGAGGGGCGAATGCCTGCCTTTTGCAGCTGCAGATGTCATCAACCGGGGTGACAGGCAAGTATTTTTTCATCCTAAATCATTCATTAACACTGAACCTTGCCTCCCGAGGGGGAGGCCCAGTATCAGCAGTCCACTGGGTTCTTTCCTCCAGCTGCAATAAATGATTGTATTCTTCCCCTCTCCGTGTCTCCTCCCATTCTCCCTGAGGGCCAGCCGGACCAAGAACCAGGCTGCCAGACGATGGAGGAGGTTGAGGCCCTGGATGATCCTGCCCAGGAGCCCGCGCAGAGATGTTCCTCCGCAACCACACCGACAGATGAGGAGTGGGCGAATCTGCTTGCCGTGCTCAACCGCCAGATCGAGGAGGAACGCCGAGAGAGGGAGGTCCACGGACGTGCCTCACCGACAGTGAGGGTCTCACCTCCTATGCCTATGCAGACCCTGAATGCACAATCTGATGAGGAGTAAGTGGACCTGCTCGCCACAGTCAACCGCCGGGTCGAGGAGGAGCGTCGTAGGACCAGGACTGTCAAGACCAACCCGCCAGTTGAGAGACACCGGGAGAACTCCTCTTCGCCTTCAGAAGCGCTCTGCCCTCCAGTTGCCGTAAGGTCCGCCGAGTCCACCCCAGTAACACCCTCCTCCATCATCCTGGAGACAGCTCCTCCGCAAGCTTCCGATGTGGCCTATGTCACCATGGACACGGAGAGGGAGGATTGTCTCCTGCCTGCAGCTGGGAACGATGATGACCGGGAGGACAGGCAAGTATTTCTTCATTGTTTACCAGCTAATGACACTGAATCTTGCCTGTCTCCTGAGGGAGGGGCCCAGCATAAGCAGTCCACTGGGGCCTCTCCTCCAGCTGCGTGCACTAACCCATTTTTTCCCCTCTCCGTGTCTCCTCCAATTCACCCCGAGGACCTGTCGGCCCAAGGTCAGGGCCATCAGACGGTGGAGGAGCCCGTGGCTTCGGATGGTTCCTGCCCAGAGCCAGCACGGAGAGGTCCCCCTGCAGCCTCGCCGGAAGAATCCCCAGCGTTGGAGCTGCTGCAGGTGGACAACAGGATTGCCAACAGCATCTTGCCAGCTGCTGAGGCATTTGCGGTGGACTGGGAGCCTGAGCTGGTCCTGCTGGAGGCTGGGCCCGAGGATTCATCACCAGGATCGACGGAGTTCTGGACTGTGGTGGAGCTCGAGCTCAGGCAAGTACTCTCTCTGGTTTTTCTGATCACAGTGTTGGAGAGATCTTGTCTGGCTCTAGGTGGGGAGAGTTAGGTGCAGCGCACAGCTGCATCTGAACTTCCCTCGCCGGGCTCCATCGCTGCCGGCGACCCTAAGGACCCTGTTTCTTCTCCCTCTCCTGAGCTATGTTCTAGGGTCACCGGGGAGGAACAACCATCTCCAAGGGTCCTCGTGGAGCCGGTCTCACCGCTTGATGATGTCATGGCTCCAGCTTCCCTGAGGTCTGAGGTCGTCGTGTGGTGTCCTCCGCAGGCCGCGCCACCGTAGGTCCAGCAGACTGGCTTTGGGCCGTCGTGGGGGCTGCGCCCCAGGATTAGCCCAATGTGAGTGCTGCGCTCCTGCTCAGACCTGTCATGGAAGCAACCCTCCAGCTTGGGTTCCACCGCGAGTGCTGCAGAGCCTCAGCCAGAGGCCACCGTGGATGCTGTAGAGCCTCAGCCGGAGGCCACCACAGGTGCTGCAGAGCCGGCCCGGTTGGGGGCCATCGTGGGGGGAGCTAGGCTCCCACTGGAGTCCATCGTGGGTGCAGCAGAGCCGGCGCGGTCGGGGGCCATCATGGGTGCAGTTAGGCTCCCGCTGGAGTCCATCGTGGGTGCAGCGGAGTCGGCCCGGTTGGGGGCCATCGTGGGTGTAGCTGAGCCTCAGCCAGAGGTCACCACGGGTGCAGCGAGGCTTTCGCTGGAGTCCATCGTGGGTGCAGCGGAGCCGGCCCAGTCAGGGGCCACCGAGGGCACTATGGACCACCTTGAGGATGCTGTGGTCCCCTTATCCCTGCTCTATGCTGTGAAGGTCCCCTGTCCCCAGTCCCGTTGCCCACCAGTGAGCCTTCCAGTGGGCAGGCCGCCTCCTGCTTCACCCCTCCAGTCCTGGTGGCTGAGCAACACTGGCTGGCCGCCGGAAGAATGGACTCCCCGGGTCAGGTGGCCCACGTTTTCCGGCAGGCCACCGGACACCATCCACCAGACCTTCTGCTGGGCCTGGGACTCTGGGCGGCGTCCTGAGCCCCACCGCCCGTGGACTTGGGGGGGTTTAATTGTGAGCCCTGGGCGGGGCATTGTGTTCCCTCCATCCTGTTCCCCCTTCCACCCACCCGGGTTCAGGTTGTTTGTTGTGGTTGCAACTGTTGGGGGGGGGAGGAGACGGGGGGGCTTTCTTGATGTTACCTGGGTGTCTGGGAATCCACCCCTTCAGAGGGGGGGCTCTGTCATGAGCCAAGCCCGCTTGGTTTTCCCCGGCTCAGCCCTGATCTCTCTGTGGGTGGTGGCTTCACTGTTTATGTGCATTTTGTGTATTCATTTCATCTTGGCCACTGCCTGACTGGCAGCTGTTAGTCAGCCTCTGATCTTTTTCCCATGCTACTGACAGTCTGTCGGTCCTACCACGCCTCCTCTCTCTCCATATTCCACCAGCTGTCCCAGCCCAGGAAATTATCTTTCCCGCGCCTCAGGTGTTCCCAGTTGGTGTGACCAGCGGTGTTTGGATTTAAGTAGCTCATCTCCAGACAAACGCCTATCTAGGCTTTGCTCTAGATAGGTTCTGCAGCCAGTTAGAGACGGAGCACACGTCACAGCGGCTTCCTGTGGTAATGTATCTTCACTTCCTGTGTTGCTGGCTGTCTGTGTGGTTTGCTCTGTAGTTAGCTCTCCTCATTCTCCTGAGGATTTTGCCTTTAATTGTATTTTAATCACTTTCTTTCCATCTACCGTTAGCTCTCACTTCTGTTTATCAAGCCTCCTGCACCTGTGTGCACGCTCAGTGTCATCTAATCACCCTCTTTAGCCTTCTGTTCACTTTTCATTGGTGTTTTTGTTAGCTTCGGGTTAGCCACTAGCTATTGCTACTAGCCCTCCTTCCCCTTCTCCTCTGGTGTGCTCTCTCTGTCAGATGTTTAGCTACACCTCTGCCTCTTTTAGTGATAACGGTAAATGTAATAAATGTTGTCTTTTTGAGGCACTCGAGGCAATGTTGTCTAATTTGGAATCCCGGCTCCGCTGCATTGAAACACCATCTGCGCCAGTTAACCTCTTGTGCTCCGTTGTACCGCGGGCGGGCAAGTCCTAGGGCGCACGAGGGCGCACGAGAGCGCCCTCGTGCGCTCTCGGACGCATGATGGAGATCCTGATGGAGATTTTGTTGTAGGTGGTGTATGGCGTCCAAGCACGCACTGAAAATAAAAGCTGCAGACACAGCCGCAAACAGATTAGTTCATCTGTTTGACCTCTCATTCGACTAATAAGAGCCTTGAATTGGGTTTCTGAAACCTTGAAGAACCAATGAATGAAAACCTAGGAAGGAGGACCCGCCTACTGTGAATGCAGGAGCCAATTGAAGCACAGAAGTTCGGGCTGGGTGAAGAGAGATTTACTGCTGCCACAGATGAAAAAAAAAGGATGCAGGAAGAACCTGCTGCAGACCCCGCAGCACGGAGGCCACCCACAAGTGCGACCTGCACTCATTCCAGCAGAATAGACGTTTAGGATTCTCTTCCGTCATCATAGACCGACGGAGGCCGATGACAAAGGTCGTAAATCATTCGCCAAAACCGCAATAATGGAATTATGTTTTGACCGGGATCCACGAGCGGACCAGCGTCGCGTTCGTCTGACAATGGGGAAGAGAAGTTCGCCAGGACAATGTGGCTGTGAAGAGGTAAGGTGTTATAACGTTTAAACGTTTATTTATCCCTGAAAATTGTAATCAAAAAATGACTTTTGATCGATCGGTAAATTACAACTGTGCTTCGCGGCGCAGTTTGTGCGCCGCTGTACAAGGGGTTGTTCGCCGCGTACAGGCTGTGAACGCCCCCCCCCCCGCTATTCTTCTGCAGCGAGGGGGGGGGAAGCCGCGGTGATTGCACTGCTGTCCCACATCACCACATGAGGCTAATCCGTTGTGTAGCGATGGCCAAAGTCCATCCTCTGTAGCGAGCGGGGGTGGGGGACAAACCCCCACACACACACACACAGACAGCCCTGACCTTTCATTTGAGCCCAAAATGAAGCTTCTATATTGAATCATTCAAAAGTTACAGACGTTTTTCCAAACTGTGCCATTTGGCACAATTTGGCACAGTTCCAAAACGCCTGGGAACTACCTGAGGAAAAAACTGTGTAATATATTCATTTTTTGCGGTATTGTTACAAAATTTGGACCTCAGCTGGATAACACTTGGTTCTACATTTCTGTTGCATTTTCCAGCCCGGATCTGAAGCTGTGTGTTATTTGCAAGCATTTGTATCCAAAAAAACACCCAGGCCAAATTTATTTTCTTCAAGTTCACTATGTTTAGATGACTGTAACTCAGTGGCCGGAGCACTTAGAGAGATCATGTTTATTTTGCCAAAAAATTCAAAGTGTTTTCTTTTAAATGACACCAACCCCATGAAGATGCTACAAAGGGTTGAAGAACAGCTTTCGATTTACTTTGGGCACATTATTTTTTGGCGTTTTTAGGAAAATTGACCAGAGTGCAAGGGGTTAATCTTGACGGACGTTCCTTAGCTGTAGCGGAGCTCCCTAGCATAGGGCGGCCTGCTAGCGGTCCTCCAGTCCTCCTAAGCAGCAAGGAGATTGGGTGGGTGATGGTGAGAAGGAAGCCTAGCCGCAAAGCCCCGGTTAACCACCAACCTGTTCATGTTTCTAATCGTTTTTCCCCGCTCAGCGACACACCCGCTGAGGAAAAAACTCTGATCATTGGTGACTCTGTAGTCAGAAACGTGAACCTAGAGACTCCAGCGGCCATAGTCAAATGCATTCCTGGGGCCAGAGCAGGCGACATCGAGTCAAATTTGAAAATGCTGGATAAAAGTAACTGTAAATACTCCACAATTGTTATCCACGCCGGCATTAATTACATCTGACTCCGGCAGTCAGAAGTCACAAAACTTAACGTGGAATCGGTGTGAGACTTTGCAAAAATGATGTCTGCCTCTGTAGTATTCTCTGGGCCCCTCCCCAACCTGACCAGTGATGACATGTTTAGCCGCTTGTCATCCTTCAACCGCTGGCTGTCTGTATGGTGTCCTGCAAACAACGTGGGCTACATAGACAATTGGAGCTCTTTTTGGGGAAAACCTGGTCTTATTAGACGAGACTGTGTCTCTTTTATCTAACAATCTGGCATCATTTTTATCCAAATTTCCAAAACCATGACTACTCAGAGTTGAGACCAGGAAGCAGAGTCGCAGTCTTACACGCCTCTTTGCAGCTCCTCTTCATCCGCCACCCCTCAACTTAGCTCCTGTCTTCCCCATCAGAGAATCATTATCTGCTCCCTCCAAAGCAAATAAAAATATAATGTATAAGCATCCCAAAGTGAATAAACAAAAAGTTGGTAAAACTCAAATTAAACACGAAGCCTCTAAATTGAATGATTTGGCCTCTGTTCCTCCTCATAATTTAAAAATTAAATGCGGTCCGTTAAATATTAGGTCTGTAACTCCCAAGTCTCTGCTAGTCCGTGATCTGTTAATTGAACATCAGACTGATTTAATATCCCTTACAGAGACTTGGTTAGGACAAGAGGATTATGTTGGTTTAAATGAATCAACTCCCTCTGGTTATTTAAACTGTCAAAATCCCAGAAGTTCTGGTTGTGGAGGAGGAGTAGCAACAATTTACTATTCCAAATTACTAGTTAATGTAAAGCAAAAAACACGTTATCATTCCTTTGAGGGCCTGGTCCTCAGTATTGGGCATTTTAGCAATTTTAGGCTAAACCCAATTTTATTTGCCATAGTTTATCATTCTCCATCAACCTACTCAGAGTCTTTATCCGAATTTGCCAAATTCTTAGCTGATTTAGTGCTGAAATCAGATAGAATAATTATAGAAGGGGATTTTAATATACATGTAGATGTAGATAGTGATTGCCTTAATATGGCATTTAATTCAATATTAGACTCAATGGGGTTTTCTCAGAAAGTAGGAAATTCTACCCATTATCTCCACCATATGTTGGACCTTGTTCTGACATATGGCATAGAAATAGAAAATCTAGTAGTGTCTCCTCACAGCCCTGTGATGGCAGACCATTGTCTGTAAACCTTTGATTTTACTATTTCTGAGTATTTGGCTCCTAAAGAAAAATATGACTACAGTAGATGCCTCTCAGATGATGTTGCTACCAAATTTATACAGATTGTTTCCTCTATGCCATGTGTCAACACAAAGGAAATAAGCTATAGACAACTTGCTCCTTCTGTAATTGATAGCATGGTAGATGGTGTTATAGCTTCTCTGCATCAGACTCTAGACTTGGTGGCCCCTTTAAAAAAAAAAAAAAAGTCTAATCAGAGATTTCTAACCCCTTGGTTCAACACAGAAACTCATAGCTTAAAACAGAAGACTCGTCAATTAGAAAGAAAATGGCGCTCCACTAATTTAGATGAAATCTATTTAGCTTGGAGAAATCCTCTTTTAATTTATAAAAAATCTCTTAGAAAAGCTAGAACGAGTTATTATTCTGCATTAATAGGAGAGAACAAGAATAATCCCAGGTTTCTTTTCAGCACTGTAGCCAGGCTGACAAAGAGTCAGGACTCAGAGCTTACTAGTCAGGACTTTTTGAACTTTTTCAATCATAAAATTTCATCTATCAGAGATAAAAATCAATCAGATTCTTCCCACCATTAACTTAAATACAGTAACTACTACAACTCCTTCAACTGATATCTGTTTGGATGAGTTTACTCCAATTGACCTTTTAGAGTAAGACAAAATAATTTCGTCATCCAAGCCTTCAACTTGTCTTTTAGACCCTATTCCTACCAGGTTATTTAAAGAAGTCTTCCCACTTATTGGTAGTTTTATTCTTCATATAATCAATTCTTCATTAACTTTAGGCCATGTACCGCATGCTTTTAAAATGGCTGTAATTAAACCCTTACTCAAAAAGCCAACGCTGGATCCAGGAGCTTTAGCTAACTATCGACCAATCTCTAATCTCCCTTTCATTTCAAAAATCTTAGAAAGAGTTGTTGCTACACAATTATTTGACCACCTGCAGGGAAATGGTTTACTTGAAGAGTTTCAATCTGGGTTTAGAATCCATCAAAGTACTGAAACAGCCTTAATGAAGGTCACTAATGACCTCCTTATCGCATCTGATAATGGACTTTCTGTTCTTGTCCTTTTAGACCTTAGTGCAGCTTTTGATACTATCAATCATAATATTCTACTTGACAGATTAGAACACTATGTTGGACTTAGTGGAACTTCGCTGCAGTGGTTTAGATCTTATTTATCTGATAGGTTCCAGTTTGTTCATGTCAATAATGAGTTTTCTTTCAACTCAAAGCTCAGTCATGGAGTTCCACAGGGATCTGTGCTAGGCCCTACAATTTTTAGTTTATATATGCTTCCGCTAGGCAACATTATTAGAAAGCACTGTATACATTTTCATTGTTATGCAGATGACACAATTATACCTGTCAATGAAACCTGATGATAGTAATCATTTAGCCAAGTTAGAAGCCTATCTTAAGGAAATCAAAGCTTGGATGACTTGCAATTTCCTGCTATTAAATTCAGATAAGACTGAAGTCATTCTTATTGGTCCAAAAAACCTTAGAAATACCTTTCCAAATCAAACTTTTAGTTTGGATGTGGTTACTCTTTCTCTTAATTGCTCTGTGAGGAACCTTGGAGTTATTTTTGCTCAAGATCTGTCTTTCAATTCACATATTAAATTTGTTTCTAAGACTGCCTTCTATTATTTGCATAATATTGCCAAGATTAGGAGCATCTTGTCTCTGAGTGATGCTGAGAAACTGATCCACGCTTTTGTTAGCTCTAGATTGTTAGCTCTTAGATTACTGAAACTCTTTATTATCAGGTTGTCCTAAAACATCTTTAAAAAGTCTTCAGTTGATCCAAAATGCTGCAGCAAGAGTTTTAACAGGTACTAGAAAGAGAGATCATATCTCTCTGGTTCTGGCCTCCCTTCATTGGCTTCCTCTAGAGTTTAAAATTAAGTTTAAAATCCTTCTTCTTAGTTACAAAGCTCTAAACAATCAGGCCCCTTTTTATTTAAAAGATCTGATGCTACCATACTATTCTAATAGAGCACTGCGCTCCCAAAATGCAGGATTACTTGTAATACCTAGAATCTCCAAAAGTACAATGGGAGGCAGAGCCTTCAGTTATCAAGCTCCTCTCCTGTGGAACCAGCTGCCAATCTGGATTCGGGAGTCAGACTTGCTCTCTGTTTTTAAGAATAGGGTTAAAACCTTCCTTTTTGATATAGCCTACAATTAGGGAGGGATCATGTGTCTCTGAACCCTCTCTTAGTTATGCTGCTAATAGGTTTAGACAGCCGGGGGACCTCCAATAATGCACTGGGCTTAACTCCTTTCTTCACTCTCAATGAATTTTTTTTTATTTTTTTTTTTACTGGTCATTATCATCTGTTTGCTCTCTCCCACAGATTGAGTCCCCATCGTGCTGTTTGCTCTCTACATGTCTGTTCTTTTCATCTTCTCTATCCCCTCACCCCCCAGCCAGTCGCAGCAGATGACTGCTCCTCCCTGAGCCTGGTTCTGCTGGAGGTTTCTTCCTGTTAAAAGGGAGTTTTTCCCTCTCCACCGTCGCCAAGTGCTTGCTCACAGGGGATTGCCTGATCACTGGGGTTTTTCTGCATCTGTAGGGGTTTCCCCTACAGTTGAAAGTGCTATGAGATGATTGTTGTTGTGAAATGGCGCTATATAAATAAAGTTGAATTGAACTGAATTTTCCATCCATTCCATCTTCTACCACTTCTCCGGAGGTCCGGGTCATGGAGAAAGCAGTTCAAGCAGAGAAGCCCAGACTTCCCTCTCCCCAGCCACTGCTCCAGCACTTCAGAGAGGATACCAAGGTGTTCTCAGACCAGCTGTGAGACATAGTCTCTCCAGCGAGTCCTGGGTCTGCCCCAGGGTGTCCTCCCAGTGGGACGTGCCCGAAACACCTCAAGTGGGAGGCATCCAGGAGGCATCCTGATCAGATGCCCAAACCACCTCAACTGGCTCCTTTCAATGTGGAGGAGCAGCGGTTCTACTCTGAGCCTCTCCCGGATGACTAAGCTCCTCACCCTATCTCTGAGGTCCAGCAATCCTACGAAGAAAGCTCATTTCAGCCGCTTGTATCCGCAATCTTGTTCTTTCGGTCATTACCAAAAGCTCCTGACCATAGGTGAGGGTAGGAACGTAGTAGATTGACTGGTAAATCGACAGCTTTGCCTTAGAGCTCAGCTCCCTCTTCACCACAACAGACCAGTACAACATCCGCATCACTGCAGATGCTGCTCCAATCCGTCTGTCAATCTCTCACTCCATTCTCCCCTCACTCGTGAATAAGACCCCAAGATACTTAAACTCCTCCACTTGGGGCAGAAGCTTGTCCCCAGCCTGGAGAGGGCAATCCACCTTTTTCTGGCTGAGGACCATGGACTCGGACTTGGAGGTACTGATTCTCATCCCAGCCGCTTCACACTCAGCGGCAAACCGTCCCAGTAAGACCTGTAGGTCATTGCTGGATGAAGCCAACAGGACAACATCATCTGCAAACCACAGAGATGAGATCCTGTGGTCACCAAGCATGACACCCTCCATTCCCTGGCTGCGCCTAGAAATCCTGTCTCATAAAAATTATGAACAGGATCGGTGACAAAGGGCAGCCCTGGCGGAATCCAACTCTCAATGGGAATGAGTCCGACCGAGTGTTGGCAATACGAACCAAACTCTCACAATGGTCGTACAGAGACCGAATAGCTCATAACAACAAGCCCAATACCCCATACTCCCGAAACGCCCCCCACACAAAACCACAAGGGACGCAGTTGAATGCCTTCTCCAAGTCCACAAAACACATGTAAACTGTTTGGGCAAACTCCCACGAACCCTTGAGGATTCTCAAGAGGGTAAAGAGCTGGTCCAGTGTGCCACGGCCAGGACGAAAACCACATTGCTCCTCCTGAATCCAAGGTTCAACCCACGGCCGGACTTTCCTCTCCAGTACCTTAGCATAGACCCTGGGAAGGTCTATGCTAAGGTATGCTGTTTCCCTTTATTTTTCTGTTCATTAATAAATAATCATGTTACGCCTGAGTTCTGCCTGTTACCTGAGTCCATCACCTGCACCTACCAGAAGTAGACATGACAACACTAGAGTGGACATCATCTCCATTTTCACGGCAAACAGAGCTGCCATGTTGGGTAGGTAATTATTAGCTCCTGCAGCTTTGTGATATGAGCAATTGAATTGAGTTCAATTGAATTGAGTTTGCTCAATTCAATTCAATTGAATTGAGCAAATGACCTCCCCATTTACAGTATCTGGACTTCGGACTGGCACAGGGCATATAATGTGTTGTTCTCCCTGAGGCTGGGTAACCAACTTTTCTTCCCCCATTCTATTATGCTGAGCACCAAGCTCAGACAAACACAGAGCTCAATGCTGCACTGAGCCTCCAATAGCAAAATATTGTCCAGTACTGTCCACCATTGTCACCAAGCACACACCAGTCAGAGGTTCCCTGCAGAGTGGTGGCTAGTGTGTGAATCCTGCTGCCTTCATACCGCCTAAACATTGTAATCTTAGTGGAAAGTAACACACATACATTCCCCTTTCATTCATTCTCTTAAAAATAACATGATTAATGCCTGATCTATGAACTCTACATATCCTGTAAGATCGTGATTAAAATGACCATGTGGATGAAAGAAAAAAGTTGTAGTGTCATTAGGAGCATGCCCACAATTTTAAAATGTGCTGCTAATAATGTTATTTTGTTAATTCAGCATTTTCTTTTGTATGGGGTATGTGTTTATATTTAATAAGGTGAAAATTAATAAAATGCAACTGAAAAAAATGTGCTGCTGAAATGATATTGACAATGCACTGTTGACTGTAGACCTGCTTTTTACTGATCAAACGCACACTGAGCAAAAATATCAATGCGCCATGATTGCACCGATGCCACACCTCTCTTAAATAAGTCCTCTCCTTGCACCATAAAGTGGGCGCACAGTCTATAGGTAGACGTCTATAGGTAGGGCGCATGCGCACGCAGCGACCGGCAGCTGGTGAAAAAGTCTGTCGTCTGTTTGTCTGTTTTTATGCACTTTAATGTGTTTTTACGAAATTCTCTGTGTCGTTTCTGTCCTGGAATGTTTGTGGACTGTATGGCGAAGAGCTCCCTGGTTCCATCAATATGGACTTCCTCCCCTTTTTTGCACTGCTGCTACTTTTCCTCCGGCTCTTTCTCTCTGAGGTAAACGCGATCGGGATCATGGCGGGCAGGATACATTATTCCAGGGACATGTTGCTGCATTTAAACACGGTTGATGCAGCGTCTGTGATTGAGTCTAAGCCGCAACTGCCGGACTTTAGTTTGAGAGACGCTCATGGACACAGCGGTGAAAAGGGAGACGGGAGAGACGGGAGAAGGAAACGCGGAAAGCGTGGAGGAGTGAAATTGCGCCTGAGAAGACGTCAGTTTGGTAACATTCCTCTTCCTTCTATGATTTTTGGGAACGTACAATCCCTGAGGAACAAAGTGGATGAAATTCAAGGGAATGTACGCTACCAGAAGGACTTTAAGAACTGCTGTGTCATGGCTTATACCGAGTCTTGGCTTACTGCGCATGACCGAGACGCAGACCTGTGGATTGACGGCTTTGGAGCCCCACTGCGCTCGGATTGGCAGGAAGAGGTAACGGGGAAGCGTCAGGGGGGCGGCGTATGTTTATATATTAATAAGCAGTACTGCACATCTGTCACAGTCAGAGAGCGCATCTGTACACCCGATGTGGAGCTGCTGTCCGTATCGCTACTCCCCTTTTATTTGCCTCGCGAGTTCCCCCAGCTTTTTCATCACGACTGTGTACATTCACCCGAGGGCAGACACTGACTCCGCCTCCAGCACCATCTTTGATGTGGTCCAGCGGCTGCAGTCAATTTCTCCAGAGGTGCCAAACTTCATTCTTAGGGATTTTAACCATGTTTCTTTAAAGAAGACACTTAAAAACTTTTATCAGTATGTCTCATGCCCAACCAGGCGAAAAAAGACATTGGACCTGTGCTATGGATCCATAGAGAGGGCCTATAAATCACTTCCCCTTCCTCCTTTAGGATCCTCAGATCACAACTGTGTACATTTGCTGCCCACATATAAAACTGCTCTCAGAAGAGGCAAGGTAGAGACGAGAGACATTGATGTGTGGACAGAGGATTCAGTGCACAGCCTCCAGGAATGCTTTAACTGTACAGACTGGGAGATGTTCACACTGTCCTACGGGGATGATTTGGACTCTTTGGTGGACGTCACATGCTCATACATGGCTTTCTGTAAAAATAAGATTGTTCCACGTAAACGTGTCAAAATATATCCCAACAACAAGCCATGGGTTATTTATCACCCTTATTGTCATTCAACCGTACAACCAATCATGTACAGTAGAACGAGACTGTGCTTTACCTATCTACTGTGTTAATCACACACACCCCAGTGCAGAATCAGAGGGCCGCTGCCATGCAAGGCACCGCCACAGATTTCCCTCCTCCATTCCATTATTGCTGAGCACCAAGCTGGATGGCAGGAAGTTCCACTTTTATATGGTCTTCGGCATGACCCGGCCGGGATTTGAACCCCTGCCTCCCGGGTGTGGGGCGGGTGCTCTACCAACTGAGCCACCACTCCGGTAACAAAATCAGTTAAATCCTGTTTACAGAGGAAAGCACTTGCCTTTAAACAGGGGTCTGTTTCTGAGCTACCGGTTGCCACAAAAGAGCTGAAGTCCGAAATTTTAAGAGCAAAACAGAATTATAAATCAGAGTTGGAAAGCAAGATGGCAACAAAGAAACTTGCTTCAGCCTGGGCCAGTATGAAAACTATTGCAGGCCTTCAGAGCACAGAACGCAGCAATCATGTGTTTTTAGATGGTTTTAATTCAGACACAGAGGTGGCTAATGCTCTTAATTGTTTTTATGGTCGTTTTGACTCCTTTGATTTTAGCAGAGAAACCCAAGATTTGAAACAGAAATTCAAAGACAATCGGCACTTTAATATTGAGGTGCAGGATGTTAAAAGGGAGTTCTGTGCTGTAAAAGTGAACAAAAGTCAGGACCCTGATAATATATATGGGTGCTTGGTAAAGTCCTATGCACATGAACTGAGTCCTATATTTCATTACATTTTCAATAAGTCCTTACAGACACAACATGTGCCTAAGATCTGGAAAGAAGCCGTGGTTGTTCCCGTTCCAAAATCCAGCTGTCCTAAAACGGTAAACGACTTTAGACCAGTTGCTTTGACTTCAATTTTAATGAAAATTTTTGAAAAACTGGTCAGATGTGAGGTCCTAAAGCAGACTGAGTGTAGAATATGTAGAAAGAAAGTGGCTGACAGCACTTAGCCACTCCTTAAGATCTCAGTTGTTCGTTGTAGAATATGTATGTGTGCCGCTGGGAATCTCGGGTATTCTGGCTACAGCTTGTGAGAGCTAGCGGCACGCCTCTTGAGGGATGCACAAAATAAAGCTCGTACTCTGAACCTCACGTGAATTGCTGTGTATCTTTGACACTTCTACATGGTGTCAGAAGTCAGCCTCTGCCCAGCATGTCGCAGAACCTCCGACGGATTGATCCACTCGTCTTTGACGAAAACATCGCAGACAACTGGGTCAAGTTCAAGCGCGAATGGCGCGTTTACAGCATCGCGGGGCTAACGTCGGCTAGCAAACAGGTGAAAGCGTACACGCTCCTCAACCTCGCCGGTCCCGATGCGCTGGACAAGTACGACACGTTCACCTCCGAACAAGGCGAAGATCCGGAGGATCCTGACACACTGGTAAAGAAATTTGATGAAATTTGCCTTCCTATAAAAAACGTCATTATGGACAGACATGCGTTCAATACTACAGGCCAGAAACCACACCAGTCTATCCAGTCATATGCAGCCACGTTAAGGTCTCTGGCCAAGAAATGTGAGTTCGGCCCGTTACATGATGAACTGATTAGAGACAGGTTGGTGTGTGGCGTCCGCGATGACACCCTCCGCACCCAGCTACTGAAAGAAAAGAAATTGACGCTAGATGCAGCCATGGAGATGTGTGTGCTACACGAGCAATCTGAAAAGGGCAACTTGGAACTAAAGAAGGAAAAAGACGACAAAGAAATGAAAAAGGAAGGAGACCTGTGTGCAGTGCAATTCAACCTGTGCTCAAACTGCAGTGGGCAACACCCACCCAGTCGCAGCAGCTGCCCAGCCTTCAATAAACGCTGCAACTCGTGTGGAAAATGGAACCACTTCTCCAAATGCTGCAGATCGAGCGGGGAGTGTAAACCCAGCGCACAGCGTGGGCAGCAGCCGAGCAGACCACCCCACACCCCACACAGAGGAGGATACGCGCACAAAATAAGTGAACTGGACACAGAGACCGCACATGACCCAGCCGAACTCTTCTACTGTGAAAGCGTGGAAACTGCTACAGAAAAGGGCGAGATATTGACCATGCTGTCGTCCTCCACCACTGGGAAACAACTGAAAGTAAAGATTGACACTGGGGCTCGGTGCAATGTGATCTCCAAAGCAGCTCTTGACCACACCGACCCCAATGCGAGCATCGACCGCAGCCATATAACCAACCTCGTGGCCTACGGAGGACAGGTAATAAGAACAATGGGCATGGCTACTGTGCATCTCACATGCGGGACATTACACTTTCATGTTGTTGACAGTGATGTGAAACCTCTTCTCGGTCTCATTGATAGTGTAAAACTGGGCTTTGTGAAACTGGGACCAAATGTGCATGCACTCCAACAGGGGGCGCCAGAACTGACAGAATACAGAGACTTGTTTGACAACAGCACTGTAGGCAAGCTTCCGGTGGTGTACCACATGCGTCTGGACGACACAGTGCACCCCACGATCTGTGCTCCCAGGCGGGTTCCACTAGCAATGAAGGACAAGATCATTCAGGAGCTCAACAGAATGACCAAGCTGGAAATCATCAAACCAGCCCACGAACCCACAGAATGGGTATCCGCAATGGTGGCTGCCTGCAAGAAGGATGGCAGCATCCGGCTGTGCATCAATCCAGTCCATCTCAACAAAGCACTTCTCAGGCCCCACCATCCCATGAAAACAGTCGAACAAGTGATAGCTGACATGCCGGGCGCCAAAGTGTTCAGCGTCCTAGACGCAAAATGTGGATTCTGGCAGGTGCCACTCAGCAGCGAGTCCTCCAAACTGACCACTTTCATGACACCAGTGGGCCGGTATGCTTTCTTCCGAATGCCCTATGGGATATCGACGGGGAGTGAGGTGTTCCAGAGGTGCATGGAGCAACTCTTTGAAGGGCAGCCATGTGCAATTATCGTCGACGACATCCTTGTCTGGGGCAGCACTACAGAGGAGCATGACGCGCGTCTACGTCAGGTCATAGAGAGAGTGCGTGCCGTCAACCTCAAGCTGAACCCAGACAAATGCCGCTTCAGGGTGTCTGCAGTCTCATACGTGGGGCACCTGCTCACCAACCAGGGGATCAAACCGGATCCTGCCAAGACTGCCGCGGATCGCCTGATGCCTCCCCCAGAGGACAAGCATGGGGTCCAGAGATTCCTCGGCATGACAAACTACCTGTCAAAGTTCATCCCAGGCTACAGCGAAGTCGCAGCACCCCTGCGTCAGCTCCTCCTTCAAGATGTGGACTGGGTCTGGCAGGAGCGTCACACAGCGGCCTTCAACAAACTCAAGGACCTTCTCACCAGCCCCCCAGTCCTTCAGTATTTCGATGTACACCAGCCAGTGGTGCTGTCTGCTGATGCCTCTCAGCATGGTCTAGGGGCTGTCTGCCTACAAAACAACAAACCTGTGGCGTTTGCCTCCAGAGCCCTCACAGAGACAGAGGGGCGCTATGCACAAATAGAAAAGGAGCTCCTGGCTCTAGTCTACGCCTGTCAAAAATTCCACGACTACATATATGGCCATCCTGTGACAGTGGAGACCGATCATCAGCCCCTCATCACCATACTGCGAAAGCCCCTCCACTCTGCCTCCGCTCGCCTCCAGAGAATGATGCTGAAGCTGCAGCGTTACAACCTTCAGGTTACCTACAAAAGAGGCAAAGAACTGTATGTTGCAGACACCCTCTCACGTGCACATCTGCCGGCTGCTGACCAGACCGGCAGTGCTGAGGACTACGATGTCATGACGGTGGAGGTGCTCTCCTCAAGAAGACTGGAGGAACTGAGACGTGAAACACTGGCAGACCCTACATGCCGCCGGCTAGCTGAGGTCATCACCACAGGCTGGCCTGACTCGTCAAAGAGACTGCCTCATGATCTCAGACCATTCTACAGCATGAGAGATGAGCTCACGACGGACAATGGCCTGCTGCTTTGCGGTCTGCGCTTCGTCATCCCCCACTCTTTGCAACACTACTACATCAAACAGCTGCATCAAGGCCACCCTGGCCCCGAAGCAACAAAACGCAAGGCCAGAGAAACCATGTTCTGGCCCACAATCAACCAGGACATTGAGAATGAGCTCTCCAAATGTGCTCCATGTAATGCACTGCGACCTCACCAGACAAGAGAGCCTCTGCAACTACATGATGTACCTGACCTACCGTGGGCCCTCACGGCAGCTGATGTCTTCGAGTGGGAGGGAAAAGAACACCTGGTGCTTGTCGACTCGTACTCTGGCTGGTATAAAATGGATCAGCTCCCCAACACCACTAGTGCAACCATCATCACCAGGCTGAAACGGCACTTTGCCACACACGGTGCACCTCAGCAGCTCATGACTGACAATGCTGCATATTTCACTAGCAGGGAATTCCAGGAATTTGCCCACACATGGGACTTTACCCACGTCACCAGCAGCCCCCACTACCCACAATCAAATGGGTTAGCTGAGAGGGCCGTTCGTTCAGCCAAACACCTGCTGGAGAAATGTGCACGTGATGGTACAGATGTCTATGTGGCCCTACTCAACATACGAAACACACCAAGAGATGGACTGCCCTCGCCAGCGCAGCGCTTGCTGTCTCGGCGCACAAAGACCCTCATTCCCATGACCAAAGCAATGTACCTACCCAGGGTGCAGACACAGGTGCAGGCTGCTCTCACACACGCAAGGCAGCAACGCAAGGCACACTACGACAAATCAGCCAAACGCTTAACACCACTGCAAACAGGGAACACGGTCAGGATGCAGACGGCCAGGGGATACGACCGGCTCGCAGTGGTCACGGGAGCTGCAGCACAACCCAACAGCTACCAGGTCCAGGTCGGGGATGCCACGTATACAAGGAACAGACGTCATCTGCTACTCACCCCGGAGACCTACACCCCTCATACACCAAGCCTCCCATCTAGCACCACTCCAGACCGACCAGCGGATCCACAGCCTGTTGCCGCCCAGCCAGAGGCGGCCCCAGCCCAGGAAGGCGTGATCATCACCCGCTCAGGAAGAGTATCGAGGCCCAACACCTTCTACAAAGACTACACCACCTAGACACCTTCACTCACTCACACTCACACACACTCACTCACTCACTCACTTAAAAAAAAATGTCACTGTTCATTCTTCATGCACGTTCTTATTCACATTAAGTTAATGAATTTGTAATATAGTTGAATATTGTTATTCTGGCATTCCTAACTTCCCCTCATGTGCCTTACCCTAATAGGAGCACTTAGGCTGTTCTTTTATCTGTCAAAACTGCCAACTTCCCCTGTTTGTTATACTTTATTGAGAGGGGGGATGTAGAATATGTAGAAAGAAAGTGGCTGACAGCACTTAGCCACTCCTTAAGATCTCAGTTGTTCGTTGTAGAATATGTATGTGCGCCGCTGGGAATCTCGGGTATTCTGGCTACAGCTTGTGAGAGCTAGCGGCACGCCTCTTGAGGGATGCACAAAATAAAGCTCGTACTCTGAACCTCACGTGAATTGCTGTGTATCTTCGACACTTGTACATATGCATTGGATCCTCTGCAGTTTGCCTGTAGGCCTCACAGAGGAGTGGAGGATGCCACTGTCACTCCGTTTAACATGCTTTATTAAACATCTGGATTTTAATGGGACACACGCCAGGCTTTTATTTGTGGACTTTTCCTCCGCCTTTAATACAATCCAACCTCATATTTTAGTTAAAAGGCTCCTGCAACAATTTGATTTGAGCAATAATCTGGTGAGTTGGATTCTGGATTTCTTAACCAACAGGACGCAGAGAGTAAGGGTCAATGGTACATTGTCTGACCTAAAGTGCTCTTCTACTGGCTCTCCTCAGGGGTGTGTGTTGTCACCACTACTTTTCATCCTGTACACAAACATGTGTCGGAGCAGACATGACAACAGACACATTATAAAGTATGCTGATGACTCAGTTATTGTCAGTCTCCTCCAGGATGGTGAGAGTGGCCACGGCCCAGTAGTTGATGATTTTGTTCACTGGTGTGAGGATTCCTACCTGCAGCTGAATACGAGACAAAAATTGACTTTAGGAGGAAAACTTCCAGGCACAAAGTCACCATACTAAAAGGCCAGACCACTGAATGTGTACAATCCTACAAATATCTTGGGACGATTATTGATAGTAATTTAAACTTTGAAGGGAACTGTGAAAGGGTGTGCAAAAAGGGTCAGCAACATTTGCATTGCTTGAGAAAACTTGCACGCTTCCAAATTGACCGAACCATAATGACAATGTTTTATCGGGCTTTTATTGAATCTGTTTTATCCTTTTCTTTAGTGTCATGGTTTGGTCAGATAAAACTGAAACAGAGGAAATCCTTGGATCAGGTAGTTAGATGGTCCAGTCGTTTGCTTGGTGAGTCACAGCTGAGCCTGACATCCCTGTACACCAGACAAGTACAGAGGATGGCTACCTCCATTTTAAATGATGACTCCCACCCTTTGCACTGCAACTTTCAGCTTCTTCCCTGAAGACGGAGGTTTGCTGTCCCAAAAAGTAAAACGCAGCGCTACAAAAACAGCTTTGGTCCTGCCGCTGTCAAAGAGTTGAACAAGTTGTAACAATATATTGCACATAATTTAGGTACCTATTTATCAACTCCATTTTATATTTACTTATTTTTGTAGGATGTTATTTGGGTTCTAAATATTTTATTGGATTTTAGACCTTTGAGTTTTTAACCTCTTTGACTAGTTTTTAACTTTTTAATATGACCCTTCTCTCTTACCTCTGGTTTTTCTCCCATCTCTTTGTCTTTATACCCTGATTGATGGAGCCTTGAGTATTTTTATCATGTTTATAGTCAGCTTCATGTGTGCCTGTGTTTGTGTCTATGTTGAATGTAATTTGTGGCTTGTAAATATGGATGTCACCAGACTGCAAAACAAATCTACCTACGGGTACAAATAAAGTAACCTGAACCTGAACCTGAACCTGATAGGTACTTACTGTAGATGGCGTGACACAAAGCATGAAAACCAGATAATGTGCTGACATAAACTTACAAAACAACTGGCACAAAATGGGAAGCATGGCACAAATGTGTACTTTAGATTACTGTAATAGTGTCATAAAGTGAGCCCCTCTGGGGCAGAATTCAGACCCAAACGCTGGACTCTGGTTTGCAGGATTTAATTCAAATCAAAATAGTACTGGACAGAAAACAGGAACAAATTCACAGACCTTTGGCTGGATACAGACAGGATACAAAAATGAGCAGAAGCGTGTGGTTCACACCGGCATAACAAAGTAGGATGTCACGCCTAACTACGGTGTGTCATCCTTAAATTGGACAAGACCTGATTACTAAAATAAGAAAGAGCTGTGGAAATTCAAAACCTAAGAGCAAGAATAATTAACCAAAATAATGAACAGCTATGGACAACCAAGAAACTAATGTAGGAGAAAACAGAAGTAAACAAAGGACACTGTCAAAATAAAAGCACAAACCAACATGACGACCCACATGAATTACAGGACGTGATGCAGACAAAATAACACCAAGGATGATAAACACACTAAGGCAAGGACAGGAATAAGTATAAAATCAAAGACATGATAATAATACTGAGAGATAAAAACCCCAAAACTTCAAAATGAAAACTAAGAGCGAGGGCGTGAGTTGATTCAAGTCCAGAAACAGGAAAATATCATTAATGATACGAAATGGCTCAACTCATGCCCTGACAAATAGGGCCCTATAACTGTCAGTTCAAAATTGTTCATCTTACTCTGTTGATGAAGAGTCGAGTCAAAAACAGTTACATCAGTGTTAAAAACATACACTACCATTCAAAAGTTTGGGATCACCCAGACAATTATTTTGTGTTTTCCATGAAAAGTCACACTTATTTACCACCATGAGTTGTAAAATGAATAGAAAATATAGTCAAGACATTGACAAGGTTAGAAATAATGATTTGCATTTGAAATAATAATTTTTTCCTTCAAACTTTGCTTCCGTCAAAGAATCCTCCATTTCAATTCAATTCAATTCAATTCAACTTTATTTATATAGCGCCATTTCACAACAACAGTCATCTCATAGCACTATCAACTGTAGGGGGGACCCCCACAGTTGCAGAAAGACCCCAGCAATCAGGCGATCCCCTGTGAGCAAGCACTTGGCGACGGTGGAGAGGAAAAACTCCCTTTTAACAGGAAGAAACCTCCAGCAGAACCAGGCTCAGGGAGGGGCAGTCATCTGCTGCGACTGGCTGGGGGGTGAGGGGATAGAGAAGAAGAAAAGAACAGACATGTAGAGAGCAAACAGCACGATGGGGACTCAATCTATGGGAGAGAACAAACAAATGTTAATGACCAGCAAAAAAAAAAATATTTCATAGAGAGTGAGGAAAGGAGTGAGGCCCAGTGCATTACTGGAGGTCCCCCGGCTGACTAAACCTATTAGCAGCATAACTAAGGGAGGGTTCAGAAACACATGATCCCGCCCTAATTGTAGTCTATATCAAAAAGATAGGTTTTAGCCCTATTCTTAAAAACAGAGATCGAGTCTGACTCCCGAATCCAGATTGGCAGCTGATTCCACAGGAGAGGAGCTTGATAACTGAAGGCTCTGCCTCCCATTGTACTTTTGGAGATTCTAGGTATTACAAGTAATCCTGCATTTTGGGAGCGTAGTGCTCTATTAGGATGATACGGTAGTATCAGATCTTTTAAATAAAAAGGAGCCTGATTGTTTAGAGCTTTGTAAGTAAGAAGAAGGATTTTAAACTTAATTCTAAACTCTATGGGAAGCCAATGAAGGGAGGCCAGAACCGGAGAGATATGATCTCTCTTTCTAGTACCTGTTAAAACTCTTGCTGCAGCATTTTGGATCAGCTGAAGACTTTTTAAAGATGTTTTAGGACAGCCTGATAATAAAGAATTACAATAATCTAATCTCGAGCTAACAAAAGCGTGGATCAGCTTCTCAGCATCACTCTGAGACAGATGCTCCTAATCTTGGCAATATTACGCAAATGATAGAAGGCAGTCTTAGAAACAAATTTAATATGTGAATTGAAGGACAAATCCTGATCAAAAATAACTCCAAGGTTCCTCACAGAGCTATTAAGAGAAAGAGTAACTGCATCCAAACTGAAAGTTTGATTTGGAAAGGAATTTCTAAGGTTTTTTGGACCAACAAGAATGACTTCAGTCTTATCTGAATTTAATAGCAGGAAATTACAAGTCATCCAAGCTTTGATTTCCTTAAGACAGGCTTCTAGCTTGGCTAATTGATTAGTATCATCTGGCTTCATTGACAGGTATAATTGTGTGTCATCTGCATAACAATGAAAATGTATACAGTGCTTTCTAATAATGTTGCCTAACGGAAGCATATATAAACTAAAAAGAGTAGGGCCTAGCACAGATCCCTGTGGAACTCCATGACTAAGCTTTGAGCTGAAAGAAAACTCATCATTTACATGAACAAACTGGAACCTATCAGATAAATAAGATCTAAACCACTGCAACAAAGTTCCATTAAGTCCAACATAGTGTTCTAATCTATCAAGTAGAATATTATGATCAATAGTATCAAAAGCTGCACCAAGATCTAAAAGGACAAGTACAGAAACTAGTCCATTATCAGATGCAATGAGGAGGTCGTTAGTGACCTTCGCTAAGGCTGTTTCAGTACTATGATGGATTCTAAACCCAGATTGAAACTCTTCAAGTAAACCATTTCCCTGCAGGTGGTCAAATAATTGCGTAGCAACAACTCTAAGATTTTTGAAATGAAAGGGAGATTAGAGATTGGTCTATAGTTAGCTAAAGCTCCTGGATCTAGCGTTGGCTTTTTGAGTAAGGGTTTAATTACAGCCGTTTTAAAAGCCTGCGGTACATGGCCTAAAGTCAATGAAGAATTGATTATATGAAGAATAAAGCTCCCAATAAGTGGGAAGACTTCTTTAAATAACCTGGTAGGAATAGGGTCTAAAAGACAAGTTGAAGGTTTGGATGAGGAAACTATTTTGTCTAACTCACAAAGGTCGATTGGAGTAAACTCATCAAGACAGACATCAATAGAAGGAGTTGTAGTAGTTACAGTATTTAAGTTAACTGTGGGAAGAATCTGATTGATTTTATCTCTGATGGATGAAATTTTATTATTGAAAAAGTTCATAAAGTCCTGACTAGTAAGCTCTAAGGGGATGCTAGGATTGACAGAGTCCTGACTCTTTGTCAACCTGGCTACAGTACTGAAAAGAAACCAGGGATTATTCTTGTTCTCTTCTATTAATGCAGAGTAATAACTCGTTCTAGCTTTTCTAAGAGATTTTTTATAAATTAAAAGATGATTTCTCCAAGCTAAATAGATTTCATCTAAATTAGTAGAGCGCCATTTTCTTTCTAATTGACGAGTCTTCTGTTTTAAGCTACGAGTTTCTGTGTTGAACCAAGGAGTTAAAAATCACTGATTAGACTTTTTCTTTTTTAAGGGGGCCACCAAGTCTAGAGCCTGATGCAGAGAAGCTGAAACACTATCCACCATGTTATCAATTACAGAAGGAGCAAGCTGTCTATAGCTTATTTCCGTTGTGTTGACACATGGCATAGAGGAAACATTCTGCATAAATTTGGAAACAGCATCATCTGAGAGGCATCTACTGTGATAATATTTTTCTTTAGGAGCCAAATAGTCAGAAATAGTAAAATCAAAGGTTAACAGACAATGGTCTGACAGTACAGGGTTATGAGGAGACACTACAAGATTTTCTATTTCTATGCCATATGTCAGAACAAGGTCCAATGTATGGTGGAGGTAATGAGTAGAATTTCCTACTTTCTGAGAAAACCCAATCGAATCTAATATTGAATTAAAAGCCACATTAAGGCAGTCACTATCTACATCCACATGTATATTAAAGTCCCCTACTATAATTATTCTATCAGATTTCAGCACTAAATCAGCTAAGAAATCAGCAAATTCGGATAAAAATTCTGAATAGGTTGATGGGGGACGATAAACTATGGCAAATAAAATTGGGTTTAACCTGAAATTGCTAAAGTGCCCAACACTGAGGACCAGGCCCTCAAAGGAATTATAACATGTTTTTTGCTTTACATCAACTAGTAATTTGGAATGGTAAATTGTTGCTACTCCTCCTCCACGACCAGAACTTCTGGGATTTTGACAGTTTAAATAACCAGAGGGAGTTGATTCATTTAAACCAACATAATCCTCTTGCCCTAACCAAGTCTCTGTAAGGGAAATTAAATCAATCTGATGATCAATTAACAGATCATGGACTAACAGAGACTTGGGAGTTAGAGACCTAATATTTAATAAACCACATTTAATTTTTAAATTATGAGGAGGAACAGAGGCCAAATCATTCAATTTAGAGGCTTTATGTTTAATTTGAGTTTTACCAATATTTTGCTTTATCACTTTGGGATGCTTATACATTATATTTTTATTTACTTTGGAGGGAGCAGACAACGATTCTCTGATGGGGAAGACAGGGGCTAAGCTGAGCGGTGGCGGATGAAGAGGAGCTGCAGAGAGGCGTGTAAGACTGCGACTCTGCTTCCTGGTCCCAACTCTGAGTAGTCATGGTTTTGGAAATTTGGATAAAAAAGATGCCAGATTGTTAGATAAATGAGAAGCACCATCCAAAGTGGGATGAATGCTGTCTCGTCTCATAAGACCAGGTTTTCCCCAAAAAGAGCTCCAATTGTCAATGTAGCCCACGTCATTTTTAGGACACCACACAGACAGCCAGCGGTTCAAGGATGACGAGCGACTAAACATGTCATCACTGGTCAGATTGGGGAGGGGCCCAGAGAATACTACAGTGGCAGACATCGTTTTTGCAAAGTCACACACCGATTCTATATTAAGTTTTGTGACTTCCGACTACCGGAGACGGATGTCATTAATGCCGGCGTGAATAACAATTGTGGAATATTTAGAGTTACTTTTAGCCAGCATTTTCAAATTTGACTCGATGTCGCCTGCTCTGGCCCCAGGAATGCATTGGACTATGGCCGCTGGAGTCTCTAGGTTCACGTTTCTGACTACAGAGTCGCCAATGATCAGAGTTTTTTCCTCAGCGGGTGTGTCGCTGAGCGGGGAAAAACAATTAGAAACGTGAACAGGTTGGTGGTGAACCGGGGCTTTGCGACTAGGCTTCCTTCTCACCGTCACCCACCCAGTCTCCTCGCTGCTGAGGAGAGCCGGGGAACCGCTGACAGGGGGGCCTAAGCTAGCTAGCTCCGCTGCAGCTAATGGGCGTCCGTCAAGATTAACTGGCGCAGACGGTGTTTCAATGCAGCGGAGCCGGGATTCCAAATCAGACAACCTCGCCTCGAGCGCCTCAAAAAGACAACATTTATTACATTTACCGTTATCACTAAAAGAGGCAGAGGTGTAGCTAAACATCTGACAGAGAGAGCACACCAGAGGAGGAGAGGAAAGAGAGGTAGTAGCCATAGCTAGTGGCTAGCTGAGAGCTGGAGAGCAAACCACACAGGCAGACAGCAAAACAGGAAGTGACGATACGTTACCACAAGGAAGTGACGATCAGTGTTCCTGTTGCAGCAATTACAGCATTGCAGACCTAACATGATTGCACAAGGGTTTTCTAATCATCCATTAGCCTTCTGACACAATGAGCAAACACATTGTACCATTAGAACGCTGGAGTGATAGTTGCTGGAAATGGGCCTCTATACACTTATGTAGATATTGCACCAAAAACCAGACATTTGCAGCTAGAATAGTCATTTACCACATTAGCAACGTATAGAGTGTTTTTAAGATAAGATAAGATAAGATAAGCCTTTATTAGTCCCACAACGGGGAAATTCCAGGATTGCAACAGCACAGGGATAGCAACACTCAGAGCAACAATCAGAAGGCAAGAAAAAAAACAAGCAAGCAAGAGCAGCTAATAAACATATGTACGTATTACTATAAAATATATATATATACACACACACACAGACACACAGTGCAGAGCATTGTAGCTGGATGGAATAAATATATGAATATATGAACACACAGTGCAGAGCATTGTAGCTAGATGGAATAAATATGTAAATATATAAACACCCACAGTACGGAGCATTGCAGCTAGGTGGAATAAATATGCAAGTATATAAACACACACAGTGCGGAGCAATGTAGCTAGATGGAATAATATGTAGATATATAAATATATAAACACCCACAGTACGGAGCATTGTAGCTAGATGGAATAAATATGCAAATATATAAACACACACAGTGCAGAGCATTGTTGCTAGATGGAATGAAACAGCATAACCGTCTACTTAGTTATCCTACATGGTATGATTATGTGCCCATACATATTCTCACCCTCCATAGCGACCGGTATGTTCCTAGTTGTATGCCGGAGAGGACCATTGTGTAAGTCTATTGCATCTTTTGCATTCAAAAAACTATTAGTTTGTTACGTCTTTTTGCTATCTCTGCGAGCAGCCCTGCTTAGGTTGTACAGTCTGACAGCCGTTGGTAGGAAGGACCTACGAAACCTCTCGGTTGTGCACCTGGGATGATGTAGTCTGCTGCTAAATGAGCTCCTCAGTGCATTCAGTATGTCCTGCATAGGGTGGAACTCGGACTCCAGCAGAGATGACAGTTTAGCCACCGTCCTTCTCTCTCCTATCTCCTCCATCGGATCAAGGCGCTGCCCCAGGACAGAGCTAGCTTTCTTAATCAGTTTGTTCAGTCTCTTCCTATCGGCTGCAGTAATGCCACTGCCCCAGCAGACCACTCCAAAAGTGATGGCTGATGCCACCACCGTGTCATAGAATGACTTCAGCAGCGCCCCTTGTACACCAAAAGACCTGAGTCTCCTCAGCAGGAACAGCCTGCGCTGTCCCTTCTTGTAGAGTGCATCAGTATTGTGTGACCAGTCTAGTTTATTGTTCAGATGAATACCCAGGTACTTATAGGATGTCACCATCTCGATGTCTGTTCCCTGTATATTTACTGGTACTGTGAGGGGCTGCCCATGCCTGCGGCAGTCCACCACCAGCTCCTTAGTTTTCCTCGCGTTGATCTGGAGGCAGTTCCGATGGCACCAGTCCACGAAGTCCTGGATAAGCCCTCTGTACTCAGCTTCATCTCCATTGGAGATGAGGCCAACGATCGCAGAGTCATCAGAGAACTTCTGTAGATGGCAGTGTGTTGTGTTGTGTGAGAAGTCCGCAGTATAAAGAGTGAACAGGAAGGGAGCCAGCACCGTTTTTCTGATTAGTTTAAAGTTATCTTCATTGAAAAAAGTGTTTTTCTTTCAAAAATAAGGAAATTTCTAAGTGACCCCAAACTTTTGAACGGTAGTGTAGTTAAAACAACTGTTTTCCTTAATTAAGATAAGATAAGATAAGATAAGCCTTTATTAGTCCCACAATGGGGAAATTCCAGGATTGCAACAGCACAGGGATAGCAACACTCAGAGCAACAATCAGAAGGCAAGAAAAAAACAAGAACAGCTAGTATACATATGTACATATTACTATAAATATACGTATATATATATATATATATATATATATATATATATAGACACACAGTGCAGAGCATTGTGGTTGGTGAATGTGCAGCAGAAAGTCTAAGCTCTCTCTCCCTCTGCGGGTGCGGCGGGCCACCTGGATGTCTTTGGGCATGATGGTGGTGACCCTCTTGGCGTGGATGGCACACAGGTTGGTGTTCACGAAGAGACCCACCAGGTAGGCCTCGCTGGCCTCCTGCAGAGCCATGACGGCGGAGCTCTGGAAGCGCAGGTCGGTCTTGAAGTCCTGAGCGATCTCCCTCATCAGGCGCTGAAAGGGCAGCCTACGGATGAGCAGATCCGTGGATTTCTGGTAGCGACGGATCTCTCTCAGAGCCACGGTACCGGGCCTGTAACGGTGAGGCTTCTTCACTCCGCCGGTGGCCGGACCGCTTTTCCGAGCAGCCTTGGTGGCTAGCTGCTTCCTGGGGGGCTTTTCCTCCAGTAGATTTACCGGCGGTCTGCTTGGTTCTTGCCATCGCTCTTTATTATTCTGTCTTATATTTCTTGCACGCCGACTAAACTCCAGCCCGGCACCCGCGTCGTTTTTGCCACAGTTCCTCAGCATGTCGAGCTTCTCCGTTAGCACCGGGTGGCGGTTGGAGCTAGCTAGCCTGCTAGCCCTGCTGTTTTCGTCCCCCGCTGCAAACAGTGGCTCCGTCCGCCGACTCGGGAGACCCTTGGGGCGATCTGTGTGTCCGTGATATATATATAGAGTGAAAGGTGTAGAAAGAAGAAGGAAGATAAGAAAAGGTCAGTTGCAAACGGCAGACAACTCGTGTGGCGCCGCCGGTCCGGCGGAACCGGAATTTTCTACTGTAAGCAGGCATTGAAAGTGATGAGTGCTGTTTATAATCACCTTCTTGGGCCAGAACGAAGAAAATGCAGCTGCAGTTGGATGTCAGTAACTGTGACCTGCCATATGACATCCACTCTAGTGTTATCTGTTCCTCTGTGCTGTATCGCCCATCTTAATTTTCTGACTAGGAGCAGCTTTAGTTTGACATTTTTTCAGCACTTTATTAATTGTTCTCTGGTGCCCATGCCTTGGTTAAAATCTACAGGTAGTTCACCTTACATGTGCCTTGGGATTGGGTCTTTGGGTCTTGGGATTGGGTTCCTTTGCCTGCTCAGTTTCTGTGAAAGTGTGACTAAAATCCATGAATAAATGAAAATTTAAATTCCAAAAGCTCGAGTAAATCCTGTGGTAATGGAGTGTCTCCTTCAGTCAAGATTTTTTAACAATGATATTTTATAACAAAACAAGAAATTATTTTTCAATCACCAAAAAGTGAAAAAAAAGAATACTCAATTTTTGGCTCATCATTCTCTGCTCATTAGATGCACTCAACCACTGAAAAAGCATTTCAAACTGCTTTCTCTAAATTATGTTAAATTGGCCACTTCATAGTCTCCCCAGTTATTTTCTTTGAGACAAAATATAATGCTCAGAGGGCCTTTGTTCTATAAAACAGTGAAAGTAAAAGTGAGAAATTTCCTTCCTCTGCAGAGAAAATATCACCTCATTTAAACATCTTGATGTGAGCCGACTGCCTCTGAACCTGCAAATTGCTTTGCCGGAGTGAAAGCTGAACATCCAGACTTGCAGCTGCCAAATAAATGACTTTCAAGCTTTTTTCCTCCTCCAGATTTAATCATACATTCATCTACTACTGAAATATGTAGGAGCTCTGTTCGTGTTTGGCACAACAATAGGTAAAACCACAAGGCAAATTCAACTGTCTTCAGCTCTGCTCATGTCACTTGAATCAAGTCATGTACAACTTTTAGAAGATTTTTCAGATATTTCAGAAAACAAGGTTTTCTGAAACAAGGTTTTCTGAAATACAATGTAACCAGAAAGTCTTCACAGTGCTTCACTTTTTCCACATTTTGTTATGTTACAGCCTTATTCCAAAAGGGATTCAATTCACTGTTTTTCCTCAAAATTCTACGCACAATACCCTATCATGACAATGTGAAAAAAAATAATAATTTTTGCAAATTTATTAAAAATAAAAAATCTAAGAAATCACATGTACATAAGTATTGACAGCCTTTGCTCAATACTATGTTGATGCACCTTTGGCAGCAATTACAGCCTCAAGTTTACTTGAATATGATGTCACAAGCTTGGCACACCTATCTTTGGGCAGTTTGGCCCATTCCTCTTTGCAGCACCTCTCAAGCTCCATCAGGTTGGATGGGAAGCGTCAGTGCACAGCCATTTTCAGATCTCTCCAGAGATGTTCAACTGAGCCCCTTTTCCACTCGTACCCTCTCAGCCCTACTCGACTCTACTCGGCTCGGTTTGTAGCCTTTTCCATTAGTACCTGGTACCTGGTACCAGGTACTTTTTTAGTACCGACTCGAGGCCAGGGTATAGCCGCGCTAAGTCGGGCCAAAAATGTGATGTCAAGAGACTGCAGGCCACTGATTGGTCAGGACGTAACGTCATGAAAGCATCCGTCTTCTGAAGAATCTCCAAACCACCATTTGCAAAAGTTCACGGCGCAAACTCGGTCACCAAGTAAACACGATATTAATAGAGATGGCGTTGCAGGTTTCGCGGAAATCTACACCGTGGTCCAACGAAGAGGTGCGGAGTTTTCTGTGCTTGGTGGCAGATATCAGTATCCAGAGTGACATGGAGGTACCCTGCACCGAAACAGATGGCAGCCCAGCATAGAACCGGACTACGGACAAGCTGAAGATGAAAGTGAGAGAACCATCGATGGTGAGTGATTTGTGACATTGTGCATCTTTTCACTTATTTATCCTGTTGGTGGTAAGATCACTTTTTTTGAGCAATACAACACCGTCCTGTGCTGGCTAATGAGTGTTAGCTAGTAGCTAGCTAGCGAGTAGCCAACTCTGCTGATTCGCGCTTGCTTTGTCCGAAATATTTGCTTGTGAGAGCAAAATGATGAAATATGTTAATCCTGGTTAAAGTCCTGGTTTGTGTACGTGTTGCACTTTGGTGCTGTGCATTAAGTTGTGTGTAATTTCTTTCTAGAATCTGTTTCGACATGCCAGGGGTCTGCATCCCTCAGCATGTTGTGTTTATGTTGTGGATACAGGTCACGAGGACCCCAGGATCCAAAATTTCAATATATTCAAGCGCATTGTCAAGCCAGTGATTTATAAAGTGATTCTTATGATTTTCTAAAGCCTCAGAATAGACCCACACACCTATTCTGTGGATTTTCAAAAAAAAAAAAGTGTTGGAACAGTGTTGTTGTGCTGTTTCTGTTCCACCATAAATCCCTGGATTGAAAATGTACTTGTACGTGTACAAATTGGATCCTGGGGTGCTCACTGGTCAGGGAAATGAAGCATTTTTATCACATCCCACCACTGACTGTCACAAGTGTATTTCCCTAATACAGGTACATCTCCAAAAGTTAGAATATCATGAAAAAGTTCAATATTTTTTGTCACTCCTTTCAGAAAGGTGAAATCCATATATTATATAGATTCATTACACAGACAGTGATATATTTCAAGCGTTTATTTTAATTTTGATGGTTATGGCTTACAGCCCCTGAAAACCCCAAATTCAGTTTCTCAAAAAATTAGAATTTACATAAAATTAATTTTAAAAAATAGTTTTTAAATAGAAATGTTGGCTGTTGAAATGTTGGTTAACATGGGCTGTAGCCATAATCTTCAAAATTAAAATAAACACTTGCAATATATCACTGTCCGTGTAATGAATCTATAGATGGGTTTCACTTTCTGAAATGAGTGACAAAAATATTGAATTTTCATGATATTCTAATTTTTTGAGATGTACCTGTATATGTGTTGAACTTGCTTGAACTAACCACCATCCATTTCTGTCTTTGGTCTAGGCAAGAGGAAAGGAAAAACAGCCACCCCACAACGGACCTCGCCACTGTGGAAAGTACTGAAATCCTTTGCTTTTATAGGTAAAGTGCCAAAACCAAAGTAGCACGATTTCCACTTAATATAAAAGGGACTGAACTGAGATTTATTTGATTGTGTGAATATTAATTACAGAATAATTGAAAATGAATGGCACATCAACTGTAAAATAAACCACTTGTTAATGTATTCATTTTTTTTTGTCAGATCACTTGTGTGATCCTTTGTGACTTATATTCATAACTGTATGTTGCACTTTGGGCAATGGGAGTTGTTCAGTCATCGATATAATTCAGTTTATATGTGTAGTTTAGTCTATCATCAATAAACTAATGCAGTATTATAATAGCAGGACACATTACAAATATTTGAGACCCACTGTAGTGCATCCTTTTATATTTTAGCAATACAAGTACAAAACACCGCCCACACTTGAAGCCAGGGCAAGAAGAGACACAGTGGTGACAGAGCGGTAGCTAAACTTTTATTGATAGAAATTCCATGTTTTGACTGAGCGACTCCATTCTCGGTGATGCACACCCTCAGTTAAAGGACTAGATTTCATTCAGGTGAATGTATTAATTCATTCTGATTGCTGAAGCCACAGTAAAAACATCCATCCATCCATCCAACCATCTTCTTCCGCTTAATCCTTTTCGGGTCGCGGGGGGGCTGGAGCCTATCCCAGCATCTTTGGGCGAGAGGCAGGGTACACCCTAGACAGATCGCCAGTCCATCGCAGGGCCAACACAAAGAGACAGACAACCATTCACTCTCACAGTCATACCTAAGGACAGTTTAGAATCCCCAGTTGATGCCAATTAACCTAACTTGCATGTTTTTGGCATGTGGGAGGAAACCGGAGAAATCCTGGAGTAAACCCACGCAGACATGGGGAGAACATGCAAACTCCTCACAGATCACTGTTGGTCGGGGGCTGAGATTGAACCCAGGGTCCCCCGGCCAAGGGTGAGATACTGTGCTGCCGCAGTGCTAAACACTCTGCCACCGCGCTGCCCAGTAAAAACAATTGATTTTAAATGTAACCCAGCCCTTGTAAAATCTACTGAAGTGCAGCTACATGAAAACTGTGGTTAAATACACCAACAAAGCACTTTTTTGTCACATTCCACCACTGGCTTTTAGCAACAAGTGTATTTCCCAAATGTTTTAAACTTGCATTAACTAACCACCACCCATTTCTGTCTTTCATCTAGGCAAGAGGAAAATGATCCACCCCAAACCGGACCTTGCCTCACTATTTACAGAGATGCAGGCTGAAGATCTGCTGAACTGGGACCAGCTTAAGCAGCACATCCCAGCTGCTTCTCAGTGAGGCAGCGTGGCCAGCGTGTGTGACCCATTCTAAGTTGTTTTTTTTTACAGATTGAATTTTGCACATTCTGAATAATCTGGAATTTGCTGCTGATTGTAATAAACAATTTAGTGACTTATGTGTTTGCATCATGATTTTCTATTTTGTCTGTTAAGGCACCAGTGGGAAAAGAGTCAACAGTACAAAACATTTTTCGGTGACTTTGAAAATAATGGCTCATTTTTAAGAAAAAGTAACCAAAACAATTATTTTATTTACTGAAGACTGTATTGTTGGATGTGCCACTGCAGAAGACCCTGCACACGTCAGTGATAGTACCAGTATATGGAGGAATTCTGGGCCATATTAGCATCTATGCTTTATCATAATGGGTTAGGGCAGGGGTGTCCAATCATGTGCCATGGAGGGCCAAGACCCTGCAGGCTTTACCTCCAAACAGTGTCTTCAACAGCAGATTCCACCAAATTTCTTCCACTGACTGCTGATCAGTGAAAACACCTGCTGAAGACTGGGTAGAAGAGAGAACCTGCAGGTCTTGGCCCTCCATGGCACATGATTGGATACCCCTGGGTTAGGGTTTAATAGGATTTAACATTTTAATACAAACTGCTTTATGGTTCATAATTCTGTTGACAGACTTACACCAAACCAAAAGTGATTTCTCAAACTGCTGGATTGTTCTTAGCTTTTCCATTCTTTTAGTATTTAATTTATGTCACTTGGTGGTAGCCTTCACATATAAAACAAAAGAGACACATCTGCAAAAATTTCAAAGGTTTATTGTCAAAATTCCCAGTGCAATACTCTATGAATACATGTATAGTACATTGTTGATGCAGAGAATATATATTTCTACAGTATCTACATGTATCTAGTAAATCAAGTATTTTCCATGTAACCTTGTGGCTGCATTATTTTAGTTGCTTTTAATCCTAGATCAAGTTTGTTTTGGCCAAAAATGCATCATAATTGTCAAATATATCTTATTATACCTAACTCAGTACTGTTTACCTTTTGAATATATACTGTATTTTGTGGTTAATATAATCCCATAGCTACAACCTGGCGATCAAGTTTTGGCAGCTGAATAGTTTTTGCCATGACACCACCACAGACTCAGTGCTGCTGGAACAGGTGCATGACATGATGTCTCAACAGTCTGTCCATGATTTTCACATAGATCAGAGCAATTTGTTGTACAGGAAGCTAAACGTTTCTACAGACATTCTTAAGCTCTATAACCACTGATCGTTTGTGAAGCTGGGGTGACATCAGTGAGAGGCTGTCTTGAACGCCCAGATCGACGGTTTGAAGCGGTAATTTTCCCACAACAGAGCCATCTGAAACACACACACACAGCATACATATTTTAGTACCTAGTAGCAATAACTTGCAGACATTACAACGTAGTACGGTGGACTTAAAGCAAACTAGCATTAGCAATCATTAGCTTACCGTCATATGTGATCTAGTTCGTATCCTCACGTCTTCCGCTCTATGGCTTCCCAGACACTCCAGTACTTTTCCAGAGTGTTTCATCTCGCTGCCTGTCCCCTTTTCTGGTGGTCCTTTTTGGCCTTTACGGTGACAAAAAGCCAGAGACCAAGGAGCCGCCTTGTACAGCTGCAATGTTACAGTATGTTTTGCTTGGGTCGTGTGTTTTACGTCACAGGAGTGTGGCGCCGCCTTGCTGTAAAAAAAATCCTACCCACCCCAGGCGTACCCAGCTGTAATGGAAACAGAACCGAACCGAACCGAGTAGAGTAGAGTAGAGTAAGGCCAACTGGGTACTAGTGGAAAAGCGCCATTGGATTCAAGTCTGGGCTCTGGCTGGGCCACTCAAGGACATTCACAGAGATGCCCTGAAGCCACTCCTTCAATATCTTGGCTGTGTGCTTAGGGTCGTTGTCCTGCTGAAAGATAAACCGTCACCCCAGTCTGAGGTCAAGAACACTCTGGAGCAGGTTTTCATCCAGGATGTCTCTGTACATTGCTGCATTCATCTTTAACTCTATCCTGACCAGTCTCCCAGTTCCTGCTGCTGAAAAACATCCCCACAGCATGATGCTGCTACCATCATTGGCGTGGTTATGAACGGTGCCTGGTTTCTTTCAAACATGACACCTGGCATTCATGCCAAAGAGTTCAATCTTTGTCTCATCAGACCAGAGAATTTTGTTTCTCATGGTCTGAGAGTCCTTCAGGTGCCTTTTGGCAAACACCATGTGCCTTTTACTAAGGTGGGCCTTCCATCTGGCCACTCTACCATACAGACCTGATTGGTGGATTGCTGCAGAGATGGTTGTCCTTCTGGAAGGTTCTCCTCTCTTCACAAAGCAATGATGGAGCTCTAACAGAGTGACCATCGGGTTCTTGGTCACCTCCCTGACTAAGGCCCTTCTCCCCCGATTGCTCAGTTTAGATGGCCGGCCAGCTCTAGGAAGGGTCCTGGTGCTTCCGAACTTCTTCCATTTACGGATGATGGAGGCCACTGTGCTCATTGGGACCTTCAAAGCAGCAGAAATTTTTCTGCTCCTTCCCCAGATTTGTGCCTCAAGACAATCCTGTCTCGGAGGTCTACAGACAATTCCTTTGACTTCATGCTTGGTTTGTGCTCTGACATGCACTGTCAACTGTGGGACCTTATAAAGACAAGTGTGTGCCTTTCCAAATCATGTCCAGTCAACTGAATTTACCACAGGTGGACTCCAATTAAGCTGTTGAAACATCTCAAGGACAATCAGTGGAAACAGGATGCACTTGAGCTCAATTTTAAGCTTCATGGCAAAGGCTGTGAATACTTATGTACATGTGATTTGTTAGGGTTTTTTTTATTATTATTAATAAATTTGCAAAAATCTCAAAAGAAGTTTTTTGACATTGTCATTATCGGGTATTGTGTGTAGAATTTTGAGGGGGAAAAATGAATTTAATTCCTTTTGGAATATGGCTGTAACATAACAAAATGTGGAAAAAGTGAAGTGCTGTGAATACTTTCCAGATGCACTGTATGGAAGGCAATGGATAAAGGGTCATATATTGAATGACTGCATCCAAACATGGTTTCAGGAGGTTGCTTTGGAAATAACTCCAACAAATTAATTGAAATTCCACATTTCTTCCCACCTTGTTTCATATTTTCTCCTCACTTTAATTTCTCTCTCCTTGTCTCCTCCCTTTATCATAACTGTCTCCTCACCTTCTCTCCTATCTCTTCCCCATTTTTGCATTCTTCTTTTCAGCTGTTTTAGAATGGTGGAGGTTTGATTGCTAATATCCTTTACACAGGGGTGGAGATCATTGAGAGATCATTGAGGGATCTGGATAATTTTTGATCTATGAATGATCTCCACAGATTCCACAGTCTCCTCAAAGATTTGACTCAATCCAAAACAGGCAAGGATCTCCCAGACAATACCAAACATGAAAAATTGGCTCAATCTCTCAACAATCGCTGTGCTGTGTAAAGGGACCGTAAGAAGAAACTTAAGGGGACAAAAGCTGGTTTAGTTTTACGATGAATGACTTAGTACCTGAAATGACAGAAAGCCACTGGGTTTATCTTAAAAACTCTATGCTGCTGAGATCACCACTTTTAAAGAAATAAATGATTGTTAAAGAATTGTTGAGAGATCACTTTCCTTTGGAGATCGTTGAGAGATTGTTTTGAAATGAGTCAAAACTTTGAGGACCGTGGAAATCATTGAAGATGATTGAGAGATTTTGGCGATCACTGAGAGATCATTGAAAGGTGGTTGAGAGATATGGACATTTTTTTTTTCATCATTCAATGGTCTCAGTGATCTCCACCCCTGAATAAAAGGTGGTCGAAGACCATTAGAAACGTCTCAAATATATACAGTATATACTTCTTTGGTCACCCAACAAACTTTCTATAATCTCTCAATGATCTCTCCTGACAAGGAGAAAACTATATTGTAGATATGTCACTATATGTCAACACTTAAAATTAATCCCTGGAAACTGTAGTCAGTGACAATTAATACAAAAATGATATTTAATAACAGCTTAAAGCTGCAGCATTCTCTCTATCAATTTCACTGTCATTTTCTTTTCCAGAGTTAAATGTTTTTCACAGAACTTTTCTCCATACAATTTTTTTTATAATCCTTTATTAGTCCCACAATAGGGAAATTACAGGGCATCTACCTGGATGGATGAGACAGCCACAGTGCAACGCCAGTCCCTTCACCATTCACACACACATTCACACCTAGTGACAGGAAACCTGAGACCAAGACCCAAAAGCAACACAGATGGAAATGGTAATTTGAACTGAACAATTATGTTTATTACAATAATAATGCAACAATGAACTAAGTGAGGTGAGGATCTGGCAACCCTGTGGGAGAAAAACAGAAACTGGTGTGAGAATCAATGAATGGGTTATGATGTAATTTAATGTTGGTTTATGCTTACAGGATCTTCTGAGGTTTAGTTAATTCAGTTTAATGTTTATTTGAAAGGGACATTACATATTAATGAACATTAATACAAATGTAAGTATGCCACATTTAATAATACTGCTAATTTGCATCTGTAGTCCCCCTGTAGGGAGTGAAGCAGGGACCATAGCGTTCACGATGGCCTTAAGGGTGAATAGGCCGATGAACTGAGGAGCGAGCTTCTTTGACTCGGTCCTGAGGGGGAAATTTCTGGTAGACAACCAAACCCTTTGGCCAACCGAGTAAGAGGGGGCAGGGTATCTCTTGGCCTACTTAATGTTCTCGTCCGCTGCTCACAGCAACACCGCCTTGGTATCTCTCCACACGTGTCGACACCTGGCCATGTGGGTGGCAACGGATGGAGCAGTGATCTCCACCTCAGAGATGAAGGGGGGGGGGTACCCCAGCAAAGCCTCAAAGGGAGAAAACCCCATGACGGCAGAGGTTGCAGAATTGTGAGCATACTCGATTCAGGGTAGGTGGGTACTCCATGTCGAGGGGTCTGACGCTGTGACGCACCAAAGCATCGCCTCCAGCTGTTGGTTAACCTACACACACTGCCGGTTGGGTTGGGGGTGATAGCTGGAAGAGAGGCTAGCTATGGCCCCAGTGGACGGGCAGAAAGCTCGCCACACTTGGGAAGAGAATTGGGGACCACGGTGGGACACAATATCTGCTGGTATGCCAAGCAGCCTGACCATATGGGTGGTTAAAAGTTTGGCATTCTCCAGGGCAGATCGTAATTTCCTGAGAGGGATAAAGTGAGCAGCCTTGGAGAACCTGTCAGTAACAGTCAGGATGACAGCGTGCCCGTTGGAGGGTGGCAGTCCGGTGATAAAGTCCAGGGTGATACTGGACCAGGGGCGACTGGGAACAAGGAGAGGATGAAGCAGACCAGCAGGTGGGGTGGTGGCGGACTTGCCCGTGGAACACTGAGGGCAAGATTTAATGTAGCCCCGGACATCCCTGTCCGTAGAGGGCTACCAGAAAGTGCGGCGGAGCAAGAAAAGGGTTCTGGTGACTTCCAGATGACAGGAAAATTTAGCCATGTGGAACCAGTGGATAACCTCCCCCTTAAATGCAGCTGAGACAAATAATCAACCCTGCAGACCCCCGCCCTGGGTCCAGATCGGAAACCTGTGCTTCCTTAGTCCACTCCTCAATATCCCAGGTGAACGCCCCCACAATGACAGTCTCAGGCATGATGGTCTCCTCCCTAGAGACCAACGGGTCATAAGCAAACTGGCGGGAGAGGGCATCCGGTTTGAGATTCTTAGATCCCGGTCTGTATGTGAGGACAGGGCCTATCTGGCTTGGCGGGAGTTGAGTCTCTTGGCAGATTTGATATAATACAGTATACTCCAAATTCTTATGGACGGTCCACACCAGAAAGGGCTGGACAGAACCCTCTAGCCAGTGACGCCACTGTTCTAGGGCTAGTTTGACCACCAGTAGCTCCCAGTCACTGATGTCATAGTTTCTCTTGGCTGGGGACAGGCCCCAACAGAAATATGCACATGGGTGTAATTTATTATCAGTGGCCAAGCACTGCCACAGTACAGTACTTGCTAATTGACAGTACTGCCCCCACCCCGATGTCTGAGGCATCCACCTCAACAATAATCAGGCGGGCAGGGTCAGGTTGGACTAGAATGGGGGCTCTGGTGAATCGGGATTTGAACAAAGCAAAAGCCTCGTTGGCCTCAGGGGTCCAGCGGAAAGGAATCTTGACAGATGTGAGAGTGGTGAGTGGGTGGACAATGGAACTGTAGTTTCTGATAAAGCATTGGCAGAAGTTGGCAAATCCCAGGAATTGTTGGAGCTGTTTTCTGGTGGAGGGGATGGGTCAATCGGAGATGGCCTTGATCTTTTGAGGGTCGGGTTCGAGCCGGCCCTTGGAAATGATGAACCCAAGAAAGGTGGTGGTAGTGGTATGAAATTCACATTTCTTGGCTTTCACATGGAGTTTATTTTCGAGGAGGTGCTGGAGGACCACTCACATGCTGTATGTACTTTGTGTTCAGCTAGGGACCTGGAAAAGATGAGGATGTCGTCCAAATAAAAAAACACAAATGAACCCAAGAAATCACGTAGCCTGTCATTGATGAGACATTGTAATACTGCAGGAGCTGAAGAGCATGACAGAATTCAAAATGTCCCCTAGGGGTATGGAACCCCATCTTCCATTCATCGCTCTGGCAGATTCTGACAAGGTGATAAGTGTTACGGAGGTCTAATTTTGTGTAAATGGAGGGGCCTTGGAGCTGATCAAAAGCCGAATTAATGAGGGGGAGGGCACACTTATCTTTAATAGTGATATTGTTTAGCTCCCGGTAGTCTATGCAGGGATGTAGGGAGCCATCTTTCTTGCCCACAAAAAAAAAATCCTGCACCCACTGCAGAGGACAAGGGGCAAATGATACCAGCATTGAGCGACTCTTTAATATATTTGTCCATGGCCTCCTTCTCAGGGCCTGACAAGTTGTACAAGCTGGACGGTAGCCGGGCCCCCAGCTTGAACTCAATGGCGCAGTCGTAGGGCCGATGAGGGGGCAGAGACAGAGCCTTTTCCTTGCTAAACACTGGTGCTAGATCATGATAATCAGGAGCAATGTTAGATAAATCAGAAACCCCAGGGGCTATGGCCTGAATCGGGATAGATGGTGAACAAGCAGCTGATCAGAGGCAGGCAAACATACATAGGGAGCTCCAGGAGCTAATACCCCCCTTTATCCCAATCAATCGCGGGATTATGAAGTTTTAACCAGAGAAATCCTAGTACTATGGGGGATGTGGACACATGGAGAACAAGGAAAGCTAAATGTTCATGATGATTACCAGACGCCAACAGGGCCTGGCAAAGGGACTGGCTGGAGAGTGCAACTTTTTTTTTTTTAGGTTGGGGCAGTTCTATACAGGGAATATTGAGCTGGGTTGTCAGTTTCTCTGAAATAAAATTCTGTTCAGCTGCAGAATTAACAAGAGCAGAACTGACATACTCAGTGGACTTGAGCAGGAAGCGGCTGGGTAGTAAGAAGTGGGGTGGTAAAGAATCGGTAGCACGACCCGCCAGCCCCCCTACTGCGATTGGCGGGTGTCTTTTTTTTTTTTTTTTTTTGCGGGGCACAAGGCGGCAACTGCAGGTGAGAGGCTGGAGACAGGCTGGTCAGGCCTGAGTGAGGGGGAGAGGATGAAGGAGATAATGGAGGTAAAGATGGTAAGTTGAATCCTGAGTGGTATCCTGAGTGTCGGATCGTCACTTCCTTGTGGTAACGTATCGTCACTTCCTGTTTTGCTGTCTGCCTGTGTGGTTTGCTTTGTGGTTTGCTCTCTAGCCACTAGCTATGGCTACTAGCTCTCCTTCCTCTCCTCCTCTGGTGTGCTCTCTCTGTCAGATGTTTAGCTACACCTCTGCCTCTTTTAGCGATAACGGTAAATGTAATAAATGTTGTCTTTTTGAGGCGCTCGAGGCGAGGTTGTCTGATTTGGAATCCCGGCTCCGCTGCATTGAAACACCGTCTGCGCCAGTTAATCTTGACGGACGCCCATTAGCTGCAGCGGAGCTAGCTAGCTTAGGCCCCCCTGTCAGCGGTTCCCCGGCTCTCCTCAGCAGCGAGGAGACTGGGTGGGTGACGGTGAGAAGGAAGCCTAGTCGCAAAGCCCCGGTTCACCACCAACCTGTTCACGTTTCTAATCGTTTTTCCCCGCTCAGCGACACACCCGCTGAGGAAAAAACTCTGATCATTGGCGACTCTGTAGTCAGAAACGTGAACCTAGAGACTCCAGCGGCCATAGTCAAATGCATTCCTGGGGCCAGAGCAGGCGACATTGAGTCAAATTTGAAAATGCTGGCTAAAAGTAACTGCAAATATTCCACAATTGTTATTCCCGCCGGCATTAATGACATCCGTCTCCGGCAGTCGGAAGTCACGAAACTTGATGTAGAATCGGTGTGTGACTTTGCCAAAACGATGTCTGCCACTGTAGTATTCTCTGGGCCCCTCCCCAATCTGACCAGTGATGACATGTTTAGCCGCTCGTCATCCCTGAACCACTGGCTGTCTGTGTGGTGTCCTAAAAATGACGTGGGCTACATTGACAATTGGAGCTCTTTTTGGGGAAAACCTGGTCTTATGAGACGAGACAGCATTCATCCCACTTTGGATGGTGCTTCTCATTTATCTAACAATCTGGCATCTTTTTTATCCAAATTTCCAAAACCCTGACTACTCAGAGTTGGGACCAGGAAGCAGAGTCGCAGTCTTACACGCCTCTCTGCAGCTCCTCTTCATCCGCCACCCCTCAGCTTAGCCCCTGACTTCCCCATCAGAGAATCGTTGTCTGCTCCCTCCAAAGTGAATAAAAATATAATGTATAAGCATCCCAAAGTGATAAAGCAAAATATTGGTAAAACTCAAATTAAACATAAAGCCCCTAAATTGAATGATTTGGCCTCTGTTCCTCCTCATAATTTAAAAATTAAATGTGGTTTATTAAATATTAGGTCTCTAACTCCAAAGTCTCTGTTAGTCCATGATTTGTTAATTGATCATCAGATTGATTTAATTTCCCTTACAGAGACTTGGTTAGGACAAGAGGATTATGTTGGTTTAAATGAATCAACTCCCTCTGGTTATTTAAACTGTCAAAATCCTAGAAGCTCTGGTCGTGGAGGAGGAGTAGCAACAATTTACCATTCCAAATTACTAGTTAATGTAAAGCAAAAAACATGTTATAATTCCTTTGAGGGCCTGGTCCTCAGTATTGGGCACTTTAGCAATTTTAGGTTAAACCCAATTTTATTTGCCATAGTTTATCGTCCCCCATCAACCTACTCAGAATTTTTATCCGAATTTGCTGATTTCTTAGCTGATTTAGTGCTGAAATCTGATAGAATAATTATAGTAGGGGACTTTAATATACATGTGGGTGTAGATAGTGACTGCCTTAATGTGGCATTCAATTCAATATTAGATTCGATTGGGTTTTCTCAGAAAGTAGGAAATTCTACTCATTACCTCCACCATACATTGGACCTTGTTTTGACATATGGCATAGAAATAGAAAATCTTGTAGTGTCTCCTCATAACCCTGTACTGTCAGACCATTGTCTGTTAACTTTTGATTTTACTATTTCTGACTATTTGGCTCCTAAAGAAAAATATTATTACAGTAGATGCCTCTCAGATGATGCTGTTTCCAAATTTATGCAGATTGTTTCCTCTATGCCATGTGTCAACACAACGGAAATAAGCTATAGACAGCTTGTTCCTTCTGTAATTGATAACATGGTGGATAGTGTTTCAGCTTCTCTGCATCAGACTCTAGACTTGGTGGCCCCCTTAAAAAAGAAAAAGTCTAATCAGAGATTTCTAACTCCTTGGTTCAACACAGAAACTCGTACCTTAAAACAGAAGACTCGTCAATTAGAAAGAAAATGGCGCTCTACTAATTTAGATGAAATCTATTTAGCTTGGAGAAATCATCTTTTAATTTATAAAAAATCTCTTAGAAAAGCTAGAACGAGTTATTATTCTGCATTAATAGAAGAGAACAAGAATAATCCCAGGTTTCTTTTCAGTACTGTAGCCAGGTTGACAAAGAGTCAGGACTCTGTCAATCCTAGCATTCCCTTAGAGCTTACTAGTCAGGACTTTATGAACTTTTTCAATAATAAAATTTCATCCATCAGAAATAAAATCAATCAGATTCTTCCCACAGTTAACTTAAATACTGTAACTACTACAACTCCTTCTATTGATGTCTGTCTTGATGAGTTTACTCCAATCGACCTTTGTGAGTTAGACAAAATAGTTTCCTCATCCAACACCTTCAACTTGTCTTTTAGACCCTATTCCTACCAGGTTATTTAAAGAAGTCTTCCCACTTATTGGTAGCTTTATTCTTCATATAATCAATTCTTCATTAACTTTAGGCCATGTACCGCAGGCTTTTAAAACGGCTGTAATTAAACCCTTACTCAAAAAGCCAACGCTAGATCCAGGAGCTTTAGCTAACTATAGACCAATCTCTAATCTCCCTTTCATTTCAAAAATCTTAGAAAGAGTTGTTGCTACGCAATTATTTGACCACCTGCAGGGAAATGGTTTACTTGAAGCGTTTCAATCTGGGTTTAGAATCCATCATAGTACTGAAACAGCCTTAGCGAAGGTCACTAACGACCTCCTCATTGCATCTGATAATGGACTAGTTTCTGTACTTGTCCTTTTAGACCTTAGTGCAGCTTTTGATACTATCGATCATAATATTCTACTTGATAGATTAGAACACTATGTTGGACTTAATGAAACTTCGTTGCAATGGTTTAGATCTTATTTATCTGATAGGTTCCAGTTTGTTCATGTAAATAATGAGTTTTCTTTCAACTCAAAGCTTAGTCATGGAGTTCCACAGGGATCTGTGCTAGGCCCTACTCTTTTTAGTTTATATATGCTTCCGTTAGGTAACATTATTAGAAAGCACTGTATACATTTTCATTGTTATGCAGATGACACACAATTATACCTGTCAGTGAAGCCAGTTGATAGTAATCAATTAGCCAAGTTAGAAGCCTGTCTTAAGGAAATCAAAGCTTGGATGACTTGTAATTTCCTGCTATTAAATTCAGATAAGACTGAAGTCATTCTTGTTGGTCCAAAAAACCTTAGAAATTCCTTTCCAAATCAAACTTTCAGTTTGGATGCGGTTACTCTTTCTCTTAATAGCTCTGTGAGGAACCTTGGAGTTATTTTTGATCAGGATTTGTCCTTCAATTCACATATTAAATTTGTTTCTAAGACTGCCTTCTATCATTTGCGTAATATTGCCAAGATTAGGAGCATCTTGTCTCAGAGTGATGCTGAGAAACTGATCCACGCTTTTGTTAGCTCGAGATTAGATTATTGTAATTCTTTATTATCAAGCTGTCCTAAAACATCTTTAAAAAGTCTTCAGCTGATCCAAAATGCTGCAGCAAGAGTTTTAACAGGTACTAGAAAGAGAGATCATATCTCTCCGGTTCTGGCCTCCCTTCATTGGCTTCCCATAGAGTTTAGAATTAAGTTTAAAATCCTTCTTCTTACTTACAAAGCTCTAAACAATCAGGCTCCTTTTTATTCAAAAGATCTGATACTACCATATTATCCTAACAGAGCACTAAGCTCCCAAAATGCAGGATTACTTGTAATACCTAGAATCTCCAAAAGTACAATGGGAGGCAGAGCCTTCAGTTATCAAGCTCCTCTCCTGTGGAATCAGCTGCCAATCTGGATTCGGGAGTCAGACTCGATCTCTGTTTTTAAGAATAGGGCTAAAACCTACCTTTTTGATATAGCCTACAATTAGGGAGGGATCATGTGTTTCTGAACCCTCCCTTAGTTATGCTGCTAATAGGTTTAGTCAGCCGGGGGACCTCCAGTAATGCACAGGGCCTCACTCCTTTCCTCACTCTCTATGAAATATTTTTTTTGCTGGTCATTAACATTTGTTTGTTCTCTCCCATAGATTGAGTCCCCATCGTGCTGTTTGCTCTCTACATGTCTGTTCTTTTCTTTTTCTCTATCCCCTCACCCCCCAGCCAGTCGCAGCAGATGACTGCCCCTCCCTGAGCCTGGTTCTGCTGGAGGTTTCTTCCTGTTAAAAGGGAGTTTTTCCTCTCCACCGTCGCCAAGTGCTTGCTCACAGGGGATCGCCTGATTGCTGGGGTCTTTCTGCAACTGTGGGGGCTCCCCCCTACAGTTGATAGTGCTATGAGATGACTGTTGTTGTGAAATGGCACTATATAAATAAAGTTGAATCGAATTGAATTAAGTTGACTTACTTGTGGAGTGGGGGAAAATGTGCACAGTCCGTGAAACAACAGATCCAATCCGAGAGGCGAGTCCGAGAGTCCAGAAACAGGAAGGAGTCACAACACAGCAGGTGAGCACAGGGCAGACAAGGTCCAAGGCATAGGGCAGGCACAGGGTCTAAAGCAAGCAGAAGTCAAAACATGACAAGGTAAAAACAGAGTTCAATGATACATGGCAAGGATATAGGCTGATTGTGAGTCATTGTGACCAGACAGTGATGGGAGAGCATTAAAGGGCTCCTCTGATTAGCAACAAGTGGTGATCAAAGCTGCAGGAAGAGTGCCAAATCAAAGGAAGAGAGAGAGACAGGGGCACAGAGTGCCCAGGAATCCTTGCACCTAGGGCCACTTCAGAGTCTCCAATTAACCTAACTTGCATATTTTTTGGCCTGTGGGAGGAAACCGGAGTATCTGGAGTAAACCCACGCAGACATGGGGAGAACATGCAAACTCCACACAGAAGGGTCACCGATGGTCAAGGGGTGGGATTGAACCCACAGTGATCAGGGGTGCAACCGATCCCGTGACATTCTTACTGTGCTGCCACAGTGCTAACCACTGCTCCACCAAGCTGCAGGGGTTAGCAGCTCAGTGGTGCTAACCACATTTAGCCACAATTAAATCACCCTTAATTTTCTAAGTTTAATAGCCCCCCCCCATTTTTTTCATAACTTTTAGAATATGAAATGAGGAACTTTGTCCAAAAATAATGTAAAAGTTTTAAAACATTCTACTCAAAATGCAGAGTTTAATGAAACTCTAGCTACAATAACTCAGGTCTCACTCAGTCAGGCGTTGTTGCCCCCAGTCTATTTACCTTCAATAAAGTTTTAATAAAGGTCTGACTGATTGGCCTCATCTAAAAATTCTTACTTGGCATATTGAAGTTGGAGTGTGTCCATGCTATCACTCAGCAGGCTGTAAGCTGCTTATAGACAACCTTCCATATCAGGCAAATTACTAGTGTCAACGCTATGAAGACATCAACAAAATCCAAATATAAAAAAGAAGTTCAAAATATCAAGAGCCCAGAAGCAAGAGAGGGTTCTAGATGTCCTGAGCTTCTTTATGAACTGGAATATAGGGTTGCAGTGTCGAAACAGGCTGTGTCCTCCCCTGTGAGTGAATGCAGTTGCAAGCAGAGTGAACAAAACCCAATGTCAGATAGACTCTGCAGCTGGAAGCATTACCAAGTGTCATATCGGAGAGGTCAATATATACCGTAGGGCAGCATAGTGCTGCTTTCAGACTGTGACTTCACAATGTCACCAATAACAAACCAGGCAGAATGTGCATATGCTGTCCAAATGGTATCTTTGTTTAGAGGAAATAATGGCACCTGTTGCTTACTCAGTGCATCTATGGACGTATCACTCTTCCTATATTGCTTAGCCGCCACTATAATTGGCCCGGCTCCATATCATTGTGATTAAGGGGAAGGACTGTGAATTTATCTAAGATGGGACACCATGCAGGAACCTTGCCAGGAGCGTGACAAGATGAATAAAGATGTTACTAACCGTTAGACAATCGCCTTGGCAGGTTTCACAATGCTTAAACGGCAGCGGATGCAAAGCAAATCTATCACCAATTACCCAGGAGCAAGAAGAAGCCGGCGGTGAGCTGTTACAGCATTATCATGTGCCTCATGATTCTGAATGCTGCCATAGTAAACTCTTGTGCACTGAAACACCCCACCAGTCAATACAATCAATGATTCTGCCTTTCAGCAAAATGACAGGCTTGAACTCTGCACATGGATGCCATTTAATCACAACAACGCATTACAAAGCGCTGGCCGTATTCAGTGGGACTTTGCCTCTCAGGAGTGCAGCTGTGAGTATCTTCAGAGGTCTTTTGTGGTAGCACTCAAGTGCTCCGTTGGACAGGACAGTTGTAATCAATGCTTATGAAGAATGACAGAAAGCAGCATACAGGGCAGGCAATCAGTCACAAGAAGAGGCTGAGCAGAATGAAGTTCAGGGGCATTCTGTGGTCCTTAGGTGAGGTTAGTCAGGAACACAAATGTTAATGCCACAATTTATTCTCGTCAGAACTTGACACCTACAGCTCAAGGAGCTGTTAATTTGCTTGTTGTTGCTGTTGTATTTTTTTTTCCAACATTACTTTATACTGTTATAGATGTAGACTGGAATATTCAAAAAACAAAGATGTTTAATGTCATTCAAAAGTGGAACTGAGCTTGAAAAGAATAATAAAATAATAAAACCTACTGGCAATAAGAATTTAGAATAATAAAACCTACTGGCAATACTTTAATAGTAGATTTGAATTCCTTATGCAGCTTTTCAACAAACACTATCCTTGCATCAAGTCCAGAGAGTTTATTGTTAATTGAGACCAAAATCCTACTGACCTGCAGCAGGATTTTCTTTCCAGCAATAGATGCAGTCTGACACTATGCTGTAATCAATACAGTGTACTGGAAGCCAAGTTGTCCTTATCATTGAGTTTTGTGTCATTCACGGTGCAAAACCGATTAAAAAATGTGTCAATGTAGTCTTCAAGATCTTCCAGGATGAACATTGGCTGTATTCCAAGTAACACAAAACAGGAAAACTAATATTCTTATTTATGAGAGTCGCTGAAATCTCGTGATCATTCACATCCATCTCCTCCTTCCCAAAATAAATAAGTAAATAAATAAAAACACAAAAATGTGAACATTTTTTAAACATTTCTATGTATATTTTTCTACTTTCTGTATCTTTTTTTTATACATTTCCTTGCATCAGCTGCAGCAATGTGATTTACATATAATTACACATCGTGGCAACATTGTGAATAGGATGGCCTTTCATATAATTGGTCCCTTTGTCAGACAGCACCCTACCTGCAACAATGTCAACATTACATACTGTCATGTGTAATCTATCTATAAATGCAGCAAATCTCTCTGTGTGTTCATGTGTCTGTTTGTCTGTCTGCTCCACGCATATCTCCTGAACCGTTTGTCAGACTGGCCTCAGATTTTAAAAGTGCTTTCCTGAGGGTACGAGGGTGTGCATCCCTGAGTATGGAGGTGTTCAGAAAAAAAAATGTAATTATTATTAATAAAAGTTTTCACTTCTACCGCTGTTGTTATTATTCTGATGTAGTGCTCTCACCATTCCACACGGGGCCGCTATGTATCGATACTTCAATACCAGGTAGTCAATACTTTGGTATCGACACTTTTTGACTGTTATTTGTTTTACCGCCCTATTTCTCCTAATTCATTTTGCCTGATCATCCTTTACCCACTGCATCGCCATTTTAATCACAGGCGAAGCCATGCTAGGTAGTTATTAGCCAACGGAGCTGGAGAACCGTTCCTTGCTAGGTAGTCGATACTTTGACAGGGACAGTGCAATAAACATAGACAATTAATCAATGACAACCAATCTGATGTGTTGCACAAAGAGTGTATAGCTATAAGCTAATTTGCAACTCTTGTTTGGTATCTACTTTGGTATCATCCATCCATCCATCCATCCATTTTCTTCCACTTAATCCTTTTTGGGTCGGGGGGGGGGGGGTGGGCTGGAACCTATCCCAGCATCTTTTGGGCGAGAGGCAGGGTACACCCTGGACAGATCACCAGTCCATCGCAGGGCCACCACAGGGCTCATTTCCACCAAAATAAGAGCCAGTGCTAGTTCAGTTCTGGGGCTGGTGCCAGTGCTTAACCAGTTCAGCTGTAGTGCCTCATAAGAACCAACTGGTTTTCCATCAATATGGAGCTAGTGGGGGATTACGTCAGGGCTACGTCGTTACGTAGTGTGAAGCACCTTTATGCAACCCTGCAGAACACCACAGAAGAAGAAGTAGCAGCGCTAGCTTGTCAACAGCTTGTCAACATTGAGAAGTTTGTTGTCTCTTTGGAAGCGCTGCTTTTATTATTCCAAACCTGTATTACCATCCAAAAACAGTTTTATTCTTAATCACAGAGAACGGCGGCTACGTTAAAGGAGACCGGTAATTATCAGTATTTCAGTTATCAGCCGTTGTTAGATCAAGTCTGTAGCGTGAGCATTGACTACACTTTTAACCATAGTATTTATGTCAGTTCTGTAATAGGTGGTGTTACGGTGCATTACGAGATGGAGGTCGCCTGTTATGTCATGTCAAAAAGTGATCAGCTGCCCAAAAAATGATCACCAGGGGCCATATTGTTATGGGTTTATATTAGCTGTTAAATATATATTTCAACAGATAAACAGTACTTAGTTAGGTATAACAAGATATATTTAACACTTATGATGCATTTTGAACCCGAAACAAACTTGATCTAGGATTAAAAGCAATTAAAATAAGGCAGTCACAAGGTTACATGGAAAAATGCATAGATTTACTGCATATATAATCAATCAAACTTTATTCCAGATTCATGGTCCATCAAAATAAATACAAAAACAAAAAATAGACAAAAAACAAGACAATTAAAACTGTTAAAAACAATTAATAAAAGAAGTACAAATACAGTACAGACTACAGATATACGTACATGAAGATAGTGTATCTATGTACCTCCAAACAACGATGTTTTTGCACATAAATATTGCAATCAGATAAATTCTATATTTTGTTTTCCAAACTGCAACACTGTGGCCAACACTATAATTTTTCAGATGTGATAAAACCTCAAAACATTTAGACGCGTTGTAGGTGGACTGAGACCAGGCAGTCCACCTGTAACAAGTGGGCGCTCCTGGCTCCTGTAGATGGTGATCACTTTTTGACATGACATCGGATTTCACCCTCAGCCGACCCCATGCAGAAGTGGCTGATGAAACCCTTTTTGGACACAGGCAGACTTACCCCTGAACAACGTAACTACAACTACCGGATGAACCGTGCACGTTCAGTTGTGAAAATGGCTTTTGGCGGCTTGAAAGGATGATGGAGGTCCCTCCTGACAAGGAATGACTGCAAACTGGAGCTGAGCAAGAAAATGGTGCTCACCTGCTGCATACTTGAAAATATTTGTGAGAAACATGATGACAACTTTGGGCTCCCAGACACACCTGATCACAGTCAGCCTCCAGTTCAACCACTACCTGACCATGCCAGTGTAGGATGACATTAGTCCAGCTTTAATGGAGTATTTTAACAGTGAGGAGCAATAACCTGTTTAATGCCTGCCATATCATTTACAAAATATATGTGAAGTAGTGCTAAATAATTAATGAATAAAATATTCAGCTGACAATCAGTCCTCAGTGTACTCTGTTTTGAAGTATTTATGGTGTATGTACAGTATATATTTTATAGGCACAATTGCAGAGTTGTTAAAGGTTTACTCTTCTGTACTTGTATGTCTTCTATTCTGGTTAAAGTACTGATTCAAGTTTTTATTCATGTAGGGGTGACAAGAGACAGACTGTAAAGTGTACAAGTTAAAAGTACTTTTCCCAGAAATGGTCTTGTCCAGAGCTGATAGAATGTAACGTGATATGTTGTCAAAAGAATATAAACTCATTATCATTTTTGAAGCTGGCAACTTAGAATATTTTCCACAGAAAAAGTGCATAGATTTAAAGTTTGTTGCTGCTTGTTCTTTAGAAAATGTGAAAAAGTTGTCAAAAATATGAGTAAAGTCCACAAATACCTGATATATTGTCCAATACCTGAAAAAATGAACTTAAGTGCAGTAATTCAGTACTTGTACTTTCACTTCCCACCACTACGTTATAGTGATTTGCATTGTTTGTCCTAAATAGCTTTACATTTCATGCATATGTTTGGTGTGAGGATAACAATTAATGTAGAAGCAGAAAAACACTTAAGGAAAGAAAGCTTTTATTTTCAAAATGTTCAAAAACTTAAGACTGCTACATATGAAATATTATGTACACACAGCCAAAAATATCAATGCTGTGATAGCTACTTTGTTTGCAGTCCCTCAAGCACAGAGACAACACGTCCCATCAGTCCAACAAGGGTATTGGTCCTGTCCTCTATCTTCTGGATGCTTTGCAGCAAAGCGGAGGTCAGCTGCTCCTCCCTCCTGCTCTGCTCCTGCTGTCTCTCATCTGACCTCTCCAGGCAGTCAAGAAGGAGGTCCATGTTTGTGTCCCGCTTATGTTTCCCTGTTTTAAACTACAAAAATAAGCAATATAAAATAACCACACACTGAAAAACGCAGGAATTGTCAATCCAAGATTGAATGTGTCTGTTCAACGTTAGTGGCATCACAGCATTCAATTCAAGTGTATAATTGGTTTAATTCACTCCCTCCTTTGCGTGGATGGGTCATGATCTGAACATATATGACCTAATTTGGTCTGATGAGAAGAGGAGGAAGAGCAGGAGGAGGACAAGCTTGGTGCTGGTGAAGGTGAGCTGGACACCACAGGTCTGGCTGGTTCTCCCTCATCATCCAGCTGTGATAAATCTGTAAATACAAAAAAAGTGTTTTAGTTTGTGCAGTGTCCAACTTAAGCCTTCCATTAAATGTGCAGACATAGAAGGCAATTTTATTCAATATCAATATTAGCATAACTTACATGTCCGATTATGGAATAGAAGAATAGGAATAGAATAGGCTTCATTGTCAATGCACAGTTCTACAGTACAATGAAATTGTAGGTGTTCCACCAGGCTACTGCACAATAAAGTAAGAGAAGGATTAGATAAAACACGGTTACACAACACACAATTAAACACACCAGTGAAGTTAAAAAAAAATGGCCCAATTATGGAAATATTACCAAAATACTAAAAATGACGACGTTACTAGGTATCATTGGTAGAAAAATCTCCCATAACACAACACAAGGCACCCATTCATACACAGTAGTGATACCACAAAAAGTGTATTTTGCTATGGATATCTTTATTTAAAAAAAAAAAAAAAGTATTCTGTAAGACGCTAAGATTTCTGTTCTCGTTTTCTCTCAAATGAGCATTTCAAGATATATGGCGACGCCACTAACGTCATTTGAGACAGCAACAAACAGTACTGAGACTGAACAAACAGCGTATTTTGCACTGGATATCTAACAAAGTATTCTGTGAGACGCTAAGATTTTTGTCTAGTTTCTCAAACGTGCGTTTCTTTATGGCGAGGAGAAACGTTCGTGGTAAAAACACTGTTAGCTTGTTAGCATAGCTAACCAAAAATAGTATAGCCACAAAAGTGAGTAAAAAAATATCTGCACGTTGGCCGTTACATATCAATACAGTGGTACCTCTACTTACGAACGTCTCTACATACGAAATTTTCAGGTTACGAGACGCCTCAACGGGAAAATATTGCCTCTAGTTACGAACAAAATTTCAGGATACAAAAGGCAAAAAAAGTACGCGCTCCTCGCAGCTCCCGTATTTTACCGAACGTAAACATACCTGTAGCTGCTCTGCCATTGGCTATCGCCTAGCATCTTCCTGGTATCCCATTGGCCACGAATGGATGCGTTTGGTTGATCTCGCTTTATCTTATTATTATTTACTATTCTTACTACTTTATTTTAACCTTCTTACCTCTTGTAAGACTGTTGACTGAACTACACAATTTAGAGAAAAAAAATTGTTAACTGCCATGTTTATCACCATCTACGTTATAACTCTGTACTTTCACCTTGTTCTTAATAAAGTTTTGGGAAAAAAAAAACAACATCAACGATCAGCATGGTATTAAAACAAAAGGAAGCCCTTACAAGCCGATAAAAGCAAACGTCTTTGGATCGTTTCATCACAAAACGTCAGGCAAAAACCACTGATGAGACAGAACATGAACCAAAGAAGGCAAAAGGTGACGCCGACGCCGACGATCGCAGTTAAAAGGTAAATGAACATAATTTTTATTATTCTTTCTCTTTTATTATTCTTTCTCTCATTTTAAACTCTCATTTTATGTTTATTGTGCAGTAATCTAATTGTAACATGTATTTGTTACATGTTTTGATGCGTTTTTACGATTTATAAAAAATTTATGCCCGAATTTTGGGGGCTTGGAACGGATTACGGCATTTACATGTAAAACGCGCCTCTACTTACGAATTTTTCACGTTACGAGAATTCTTCCGGAACGAATTAAATTCGTAAGTAGAGGTACCACTGTACAAGCAACGGCCTGCGCATTTCTTTATGGCGAGGAGAAATGTTTGGTCATAGTAAAAGTACTGTTAGCTTGTTAGCATAGCTAACAGAAAATATTATAGTATTTTAGTATACTGTGTATCTGCACTTTGCCCTGTACATATCAATACAAGCGGATATATATGTACAGTATATATATTTGTTAACTTTTGGCATTTTAAAGACAATACACTTACCAGTGTGTTTTGAGCAGTTTGTTGTACGGACAAATCCATGGCAGTGACGATGGTCCGGCTGGTTGGCCTGTCCCCAGAACAGTTCATCAGATGAGTGGCCCCCTCCAGCTTATCTTGTACTTCTGCTCATGTCCATAGAGCCAAGAAATGTTCCTCCTCTTCACTCCAGATCTGTTCGGTTTTGGAATCCGTCGCTTGCTCGGCTGTTTGGAAAGCAACATGGTGGTCAGTAATGTTTTGAAGCTGGTCAGTTAACCACGCCCATGGCTGTGGACGTAACCTACGTAAACTGGTGCTGCCGCTGGCCCAGCTAGGAGTTGGGGCCACGATAGCCCCACTTTTGAGAGCCTGGGACTGGTGCTTCAGGCGGTGGAAAACCAAAGAACTGGTGCCAATCAGGCTCTGGCTCCAGTTAAGCACTGGAACCGTTTTGGTGGAAAAGACCAAACAGAGAGACAGACAACCATTCACTCTCACAGTCATACCTAAGGACAATTTAGAATCCCCAGTTTGATGCCAATCAACCTAACATGCATGTTTTTTTGTTTTTTTTGGCACGTGGGAGGAAACCGGAGAAATCCCAGAGTAAACCCACGCAGACACCACTGTGTCAATATAAAACGTGCAATGTGTTTTCACTTCTGAGAGTTTTATGCATTAAAGTTATGGTTTTTTGAGTTGTATGCATTAAAGTTATGTGTGAAAACCGATGAAAAAGCAGCCCAGACATAACAGACAATCTGCAGTGTCACATGATTATGGCAACCTAACAGATGTCAGAGCAAAAGACTCACTGTGCACTGTGCAGCCTCAGTCATGCTCATCCTCACTCAAGCCTTATTCATGCTGCATTTCCCCTGTCAAGCACTCGCTGACTCCCCACTCGTGGTAATACTAAGAAGCATAATTTTGAAAAACAAACAAAATGAGCACTTTTTAAGTTTGTAAAATAAAAGAGCAAAAGTAAAGAAAGAAAGAAAGAAAGAAAGAAAGAAAGAAAGAAAGAAAAAAAAAACATTGCATTGTGGAAAAAAATTACACATACATGTTGCTTGGTATTACCATAGAATTTGGATGAATGGTGAAACATTTCAGAAGTAAAAAATATTTGAATCCAGTTGACTGAGCTTTCATACACCATACTTACCAGCCTGGATTCTTGCGACTCTTCAGTAAATTAAGATTAATTTTGAATTCATTAGTTTTATTATAACTGAAAAAAAAACTCTTTTAATTTTATTTTTTTTTGCTCATTCTATTTTATTATCATTTTACAAGCACTTCTTTTCAAGTATTTATGTTCATGACTTTTATTAATATTTTATATTGCCATTGCAATAAAGTTGTTAAATGAACCTTACTGTATATAGTGAAAGCGCTTTGAGTGGTCTTTGTGACTAGAAAAGCGCTATATAAGTGCAGGTTAGTTAGTTAGTTAGTATACCTGTAAATTTCTGCATTATATTTTACATTTACGTTGATGTTTATGTTAGGGCCGCCTGACTTATTCTGCACATTCCATGAAATTGTATGGATTACAAAGTCTTTCCAAAACCTTGAAATTACTTGAATTTACAGTTTCTTAATATTTCATAAGTCTTTAAATAATTAAACTCCACTACTTGCAGTGTCAACCTGGTCACACTGCCATCCACCACTTTATCAGCAGAGATACAGGGAGATAAATTGATTGGTTTATTAATTTTCTGCCTAAGCTCCTAAAACCCGGCAATTCATCTTTGTCCTCTGTAGTTGGCATTATATTTTATCTCATATCACTCATACTATACACAACACTCTGTTAAGTCCTGCTGTTCCTTAGAGTAGACTAGTGGAGCTTTAAATATCACATGTTCATGGGTGTGACCTTCCCAGCCTCTCTGACCCACTTTCAAACACAGCCTACATTTGGGCCTGTAAAGCCTAAATGGCCTAACTATTTCAGACACAAATATTTGCTTTCTACGGGCATGCACTAGTATTTATAAAAACGAGAGTTTGGCAGTGTGACTTATAAAAAGTTGATGTTTCTAAATGTTGGTAATGCATTGTTTTTGTGTAGCAAGGAGGGTTATTGCTCCAGTATTCCTACATTCTCAAGGGTATGTGAAGCATTAAACATGTATTAATGTTTTCATATTTGTTTTATTGCACAAAATTAAAAGTACCATGGGCTGATAATAGCATGTAGGCTTCAAACACATAACTGACATTTATTTACGCCATTACTTAATGCAACACTATTCTTCAGTCATGATATAAAGCCGTATTACAAGGACGCGGCCGGTCAGTCAGTTGTCACTGATGCAGTTTATGGGCGTTTCCGAGTTCATTTCCTTATCACAACCTTGCAGAAACAAATTTTCCAAGAGGCGCACATTGGAAAGAGGCTGGTCTAATTATTCAGAGGCGTGTTCTGGATAATCCAATCCAAAGCACTCCTGCCCATCCCTGCCTATGCACCAAATGATGGTTCAGAGTACCCTCCGTTTTTGGAGTCTCTGGCTGGGGTGCTGGAGAGTGCTCCTCTTGGAGACTCCATTGTCCTACTGGGGGACTTAAATGCACACGTGGGCAACGACAGTGAAACCTGGAGGGGCGTGATTTGGAGGAACAGCCTGCCTGATCTGAACCGGAGTGGTGTTCAGTAATTGGACTTCTCTGCCAACCACAGTTTGTCCATAATGAACACCATGTTCAAGCATAAAAGTGTCCATATGTGCACATGGCACCAGGACACCCTAGGTCACAGGGCTGTGATCAATTTTGTTGTCGTGTCATCAGACCTGCAACCATATGTCTTGGACACTCGGGTAAAGAGAAGTCCAGAGCTGTCATCTGATCACCACCTAGTGGTGAGTTGAATCCAATAGCAGAGGTGGACACCACTCAGACCCAGTAGATCTAAACATATAATGAGGGTGTGCTGGGAATGTCTGGCTGAGGCCCCTGTCCAAGAGGTCTTCAACTCCCACCTCCAGAAGAACTTCGACCGCATTCCAAGGGAGACTGGAGACATGGAGTCTGAATGGGCCATGTTCTCCACCTCCATTGTTGAAGTAGCTGTCCAGAGCTGTGGCCGCAAGGTTGTTGGTGCATTTCGTAGCGGCAACCCCCAAACCAAGTGGTGGACACCAGTGGTGAGGGGGGCAATCAAGCTGAAGAAGAAGTCCTATTGAGGTTGGTTGGCTTGTGGGACTCCCAAAGCAGCTGAGGTGTACCAACAGGCCAAGCGTAGTGCAGCTCAGGTGGTTGCTGAAGCAAAAACTCAAGTTTGAGAGGAGTTTGGTGAGGCCATGGAACAAGACTTTTGTTCAGCCTCAAAGCAATTCTGGCAAACAGTCCGGCGGTTCAGGAGGGTAAGCAGCTCCCTGTCCACACTGTGTATGATGTGGATGGAGCACTGCTGACTTCAACTGGGGCCATTGTTGGGTGGTGGAAGGAATAGTTCAAGGATCTCCTCAATCCCACTGACACGCCTTCCACAGAGGAAGCTTGAGGACGAGGGGGATGACTTGCCCATCACAGGGGATGAGGTCACCAAATTGGTTAAAAAACTCTTTGGTGGCTGGGCCCCGGGGGTGGACGAGATTCGCTCTGAGTACCTCAAGGCCCTGGATATTGTAGGGTTGTCATTTTTGACATGCCTCTGCAACATTGCATGGAGGTCGGGGACAGTACCTTTGGCATGGCAAACTGGGGTGGTAGTTCCTTATTTTAAAAAAGGGGACCGGAGGGTGTGTTCCAGCTTAGGGCGGATCACACTTCTCAGCCTCCCTGGGAAGGTCTATGCCAGGGTACTAAAGAGGACAGTCCAACTGCTGGTAGAGCCTCGGATTCAGAAGGAGCAATCTGGTTTTCATCCTGGCCATGGCACACCGGACCAGCACTTTATCCTCTCGAGAATCCTCGAGGGTTCATGGGAGTTTGACCAACCAGTTTACATGTGTACTTGGACTTGGAGAAAGCATTCAACCGTGTCCCTCGTGGTCTCTTGTGCGGGGTGCTGCGGGAGTATGGGGTATTGGGCTTGTTGTTATGAGCTATCCAATCCCTATACAACTGTTGCAAGAGTTTGTTTTGTATTGCTAGCACCCACCTGAACTGGGTATATTATTACTTTCAGGCCCAGTGTTACATACATACAAACATACATACTGTACATACATACATACATGTGTGTGTGTGTGTGTGTGTGTGTGTGTGTGTGTGTGTGTGTGTGTGTGTGTGTGTGAAAAGTGTTTGTCCCCTTCCTGATTTCTCTTTTTTTTTTGTATATCACACAAAAATGTTTCAGATCATCAAACAAATTTAAATATTAGACTGTGGAGTGTGTGAAATCAAAGGCAGATTCATTTCAGACGATTTATTACACACTCACATCTTTCAAGCACAGAACAGACTGAACATTTAAGCAGAACTTCTCCTCTTAAGTTTCATGGCATTTTCATCACACACAACATGACATTTGCATCACATTGCATTCAACATCCTTCATCCCTGACTCCTTCCTGCTATCTCACCAGGAATCTCCTGCTCTTTGTTCTCCCATGCTTATCCACTGTCTCCTGTCTGAGATGCTAGATAATCTGGCTCCCCCAAGGTGCTACACCACCACCACCCCCAGCATCTTAGATAGGACAATAGAATAACAGTCCACATGCTGTGATAGAACAATTGAACATCAGTCCACATGCTGTTTGGGCTTCTGTCTCCTCCCGTATCTGCTGTAACTGGTGTTTACCGCCTCAGCGGCACTGCTGTGCCAGTGGGGGGCTGCTGGGAGTGTGTCTGACTGCGGGTGGGCTGTTGCTGGGGGGGGGGGGCACCTCGGTCTGTCCGTGTGGCTGCTCTGGTGAATCGTTTCCCTGGGGAGCTCTCCGTGGGGGTCTTCCACGCCGAGGGGCCTTAGCCAACAGCACTTGCTTGTCTGCCACAACGAAAGCAGGTTTGAGTCTGTCTATGCCAGTTTTTTTCCCTCCTACCCCCCAAGTCTAGCAAAAAATGCTTATCCCCTGTTTTCAGCACTCTGAACGGTCCATCATAGGGTGGGCGCAATGGAGGGCGGTGGGCGTCGTGTCTGACAAACACGAACTCCGCGCTCTTCAAAGTTTTAGGCACGAAAACACGCGGAAAACTGTGGTGGGCCGGGCCCGGCAGCGTGCCTGTGTTTGCGCTACGCTGCAAAAGCTGAGACGGGCAGCTGCCCGGCGCGGGATTATCTGGCAGAAATTCCCCGGGCAGCCGTAGTGGCTGCGTAAAAACGAGCTCTGCTGGGGAAGCTTCCAGATCCTCTTTCGGCGCGGAGCGCAACCCCAATAAAACCCACGGCAGCCTGTCTACCCAATCTGCATCCGTCAATGAAGCCCTGAGTGCTGCCTTCAGCGATCTATGAAAACGCTTGCATAACCCATTGGCCTGTGGGTTGTACGCGGTTGTGCGGTGAATTGTAACACCCAGGCTGCGGGCCATCGCGGACCAGAGTTCGGAAACAAATTGCGGGCCCCTGTCGGACGTAATGTCCGACGGGACTCCAAAACACGCCACCCATGCTGTTAAAAAAGCGCGCGCTACATCCGTGGACGTGGTTGCCACCAGCGGGACCGCTTCTGGCCAGCGCGTGGTGCGGTCCACCATTGTCAGGAGGTGCGTGCACCCCTGTGATGGCGGGAGGGGGCCCACAAGGTCCACGTGAACATGGTCGAACCTCTTAGCCGGAATACAAAACGGCTCCAAGGGAGCCTTCGTGTGTCTGTGTACTTTGGCTCGTTGGCACGCCACGCAGGCTGCAGCCCATTCTTTCACTTGTTTGCATAGGCTCGGCCACACAAACTTCTCTCCCACCATTTTGACTGACGCGTGCACTCCTGGGTGCGCCAGAGTGTGAACCGACTCAAACACGCGGCGGCGCCACGCGGCCGGGACCACCAACCCGTGGAGACATCGCAGATTGGGGGGGGCCGCCAACCTGCAGCACCCTGCTCTCCAGCCTTAACCCTGTTGGTCCAGACTGGAGCGCGCGCACGTCTGCATCACTAATCTGCTCCGCGGCCATGGCTGCATAATCTATCCCCACGCAGACCGGGCCCACTACGGCGTGCGAGAGGCAGTCCGCCACTACATTCAGTTTACCAGACACATGCTGAATATCGGTAGTAAACTCTGAGATTGCGGCCAGCTGTCTCTGCTGCCGGCCCGACCACGGTTCTGAAACCTTGGCCATCGCGAATGTTTGCGGCTTGTGGTCCACGAACGCGGTGAAGCTGCGCCCTTCCAGCCAGAACTGGAAGTGGCGTATGGCCAGGTGGAGAGCCAGCAACTCTCTGTCGAACGCTCTGTATTTACGTTCGCTGTCGCGCAAAGTTCTGCTGAAAAAAGCGAGCGGCTGCCAAGCCCCGGCGACGCGCTGCTCCACGACAGCCCCTATGGCCACGTCTGAAGCATCGGTGGTGAGCGCTATGCGGGCCGTCGGGTCTGGATGCGCCAGCAGTGTGGCGTTTGCCAGGGCTGCTTTAATTTCCGAGAACGCCCGGTCTCGCTCCGGGGTCCATTCGATCCTATCCGCGGGTTTCTGTTTCTTGAGCGCGGTGTACAATGGTTGCATGAGCTGCGCCGCGCGGGGAAGGAAACGGTTATAAAAGTTCACCATCCCCAAAAATTCCTGCAGTGCCCTGACCGTCTGAAGCCAGGGAAAATCCGCCACGGCACACACTTGGTCGGGCAGCGGGATCGCTCCTTCCGGAGAGATGCGGTGCCCCAAAAAATCAATCTCCTTCACGCCGAACTGGCATTTCACCGGGTTGATTATTAACTCGTGCTCCTCCAACCTCCGGAAAACCGTCGTGAGGTGGGTTTCGTGTTCGTCTTCGGACGCACTGGCTACCAGGATATCGTCCAGGTAGACGAACACAAACGGGAGATCACGCAGCACTGCATCCATCATGCGCTGGAACGTCTGTGCCACTCCTTTTAACCCGAATGGCATGCGCAGGAACTCGAATAGACCGAACGGAGTTATTACCGCTGTTTTGGGTATGTCCTCAGCGCGCACTGGGACTTAGTGGTAACCGCGGACCAGGTCTATTTTGGAAAAAATGCGAGCTCCGGCGAGGTGAACGGAAAAATCCTGTATGTGGGGAATTGGGTAGCGGCCGTGCGCTGTGGCGTTGTTCAACCTGCGGAAATCCCCGCACGGTTGCCACGATCCCTCAGCCTTAGGGACCATGTGTAGCGGGGATGCCCATGGGCTGTTCAAGCGCCTGATGATGCCCAACCTTTCCAGGTTGGCGAACTCCTCGCGCGCTATGGCCAGTTTAGCTGCGTCCAAGCGCCGAGGTCTTGCAAAAACTGGCGACCCGGAGGTGGTGATAAAGTGCTCCACCCCATGTTTAGCGATGGCCGCGGAAAACGTCGGGACCGTGAGTGCTGGGAACTGAGTAAGCAGTGTGTGGAACTTACGGCCTGTAGCTGTGACGTTGGCTTGTGCTGTTGGCTGGGTCACTCGAGCTATACAGGGGAGAGAGTCAAAGGACAGTGCATTAACCAGGCGCCTGTTAGCAACATCAACCAGTAAACCATGTGCACACAGAAAATCAGCCCCCAGGATATGGTAATTCAGTGCTGCTACGACAAAAGTCCATCCATATGTACGGCCGTGTAGAGATAAGAGCAGAGTCCTCTCACCAAAGGTCTTAATATCCGAGCCGTTTGCTGCCAACATCCCGGGGCCGCTAGATCCTGCCAGCTGGTCAGCATAGGTCGGCCGGATGAAGCTCTTCTGGGCTCCAGTGTCCACGAGGAAACGCCTTCCCGAGCGTGCATCCGTCAAGTAGAGCAGCTTGTTCTCTTCACCGAGGGTCGCGACTGCTACCGACCCTCGGCCTTGGCGTTTTCCCGAGCGCTTGAATTGGCACGGTGGCGCACATCTGCGTGCCTTCTCTCCGAAGCGGCGGTGGTAGAAACAGAGCGTGTCTCTCTGGCGCTCCTTGGCCCCCGCTGCTGCTACCGTCGGTGGCTCCGTGCCTCCTCTGGTCGTCTCGCTGGGCTTCGCCGCTGCCGCGTTGACTGTGGTCGCCCTGGTGGTGATGATGATCTGGTCTGCCTCCTGGGCTAGCGCACGGTAGTCGCGTGCGGCCAGCCATGGCGAATTGGCCAGAACCGCTCTCGCCACTGTAGGAAGGTTCCAGAGGAAGAGGTGGGCAAACAGGAAGTGCCCGTCGTCCGTGCCCATTAACGCCATCATCTTCTCCATCAGGTCTACAGCCGAACCATCTCATAACTCGGTCCGTATCAGGAGCCTCTCCGCTCTCTCACAGTCCAAGAGCGTGTAGCGCTGGATGAGCGCAGCCTTGAGCGTCTCGTATTTGCTGCTGGCTGGTGGCTGATCGAGCAGGCTCGCTACCTGCTGAGCTGTGCGGGCGTCGAGCACTGCGACCACATAGTAGAATCTGGTATCATCTGCCGTTACTCCCCGGAGGGCGAACTGGGCCTCGGTGAAGTGGAACCAAGAGCGCGGGTTGTGCTGCCAGAAATCCGGTAGCTTGACTGAAACCGCACACTGTAGGCTGTAGGTTCCAGTCCGGGCTGTCTGTGGGATGGCTGCCGCCTCGCTGTAGCTTCCTGACTGGGCCGGCTCCGGTGATCTTGCCTCGTGTTCCATAATACGTCTTGGGTCACCAGTGTGGAGTGTGTGAAATCAAAGGCAGATTCATTTCAGACGATTTATTACACACTCACATCTTTCAAGCACAGAACAGACTGAACATTTAAGCAGAACTTCTCCTCTTAAGTTTCATGGCATTTTCATCACACACAACATGGCATTTGCATCACACTGCATTCAACATCCTTCATCCCTGACTCCTTCCTGCTATCTCACCAGGAATCTCCTGCTCTTTGTTCTCCCATGCTTATCCACTGTCTCCTGTCTGAGAAGCTAGATAATCTGGCTCCCCCAAGGTGCTACAAGACAAAGATAACAAAGGTAAACACAAAATACAGTTTTGAAATGAAGGTGTTTATTATTAAGGGTAAAAAAAAATCCAAACCTACATGGTCCTGTGTGAACAAGTGATCCCCCCCATCCCACTGTTAAAACATAAATGAACTGTGCTTTATCACATCTTTGTTTGCTTGGTGAGTCACAGCTGAGCCTTACATCCTTGTACACCAGACAGGTACAGAGGATTGCTACCTCCATTTTAAATGATGACTCCCACCCTTTGCACTGCAACTTTCAGCTTCTTCCCTCAAGACGGAGGTTTGCTGTCCCAAAAACTAAAGCCCAGCGCTACAAAAACAGCTTTGTTCCTGCTGCTGTTAAAGAGTTGAACAAGTTGTAACAATATATTGCACATAATTTAGGTACCTATTTATTAACTCCATTTTATATTTACTTATTTTTGTAGGATTTTATTTGGGTTCTAAATCTTTTATTGGGTTTTAGACCTTTGAGTTTTTAACCTCTTTGACTAGTCTTTAACTTTTTAAATATGACCCTTCTCTCTTATCTCTGGTTTTTCTCTCATCTCTTTGTCTTTATATCCTGATTGATGGAGCCTTGAGTATTTTTATCATGTTTATAGTCAGCTTTATGTGTGCCTGTGTTTGTGTTTATGTTGAATGTAATTGTGGCTTGTAAATATGGATGTCACCAGACTGCAAAACAAATCTACCTACAGGTACAAATAAAGTAACCTGAACCTGAACCTGAACCTCTTTGGAAAGCCGAGTTCAATTTCTCTAGCCACACCCAGGCCTGATTACTGCCACATCTGTTCCCAATAAAGAAACCATTTAAATAGGACTTGCCTGACAAAGTGAAGTAGACCAAAAGATCCTCAAAAGCTAGACATCATGCTGTGATCCAAAGAAATTCGGAAACAAATGAGAAACAAAGTAATTGAGATCAATCAGTCTGGAAAAGGTTATAAAGCCCTTTCTAAAGCTTTGGGACTCCAGCGAACCACAGTGAGAGCCATTATCCACAAATGGTGAAAACATGCAACAGTGGTGAACCTTCCCAGGAGTCGCCGGACCGCTGACCAAAATTACCCCAAGAGCACAGCGATGACTCATCAGAGAGGTCACAAAAGACCCCGCAACAACATCCAAAGAACTGCAGGCCTCACTTGCCTCAGTTAAGGTCAGTGCTCATGACTCCACTATAAGAAAGAGACTGGGCAAAAATAGCCTGCGTGGCAGAGTTCCAAGATGAAAAACCACTGCTGAGCAAAAAGAACATAAAGGTTTGTCTCAGTTTTGTATTTATTCATTCAGTCAGTTTTGTGTTTTCACTCGCACAACAACCCTACGCGTGCTGCCCAAATTTTGTGACTGCATTGACTGTGTGCTGACTGTATGTGCTGACTATGCATGCGTCCAGCCTCCCACTCAAAAGGTGGGATCACTAACGCGGCATAGAAAGATGAAGAGAAAAAAGAAGATGAAGAATTACAAAGAAACGAAACCAGAGAAATGAAAAGAACATAGGAGTTCCTTTTCTCGCCTATGTACAGTCACCATTGTTGTTACTAAAATACGCGTGGTTCTTGCTTTTCTTCTCTTTTGTATAGCCGGTGAACAAACTGGCATCTCTGCACGTTTACGCTGCCTATTGGGCTGGGGAAAAACTGCAGATGATGATTATGCACATGTGTCAAATGCTCAGTTGAACAGTAGATGCAAATGACTCTGTAAGTGAGGTGGGTTGTTGGCCACCTCAGTTCACCCCAGCTCAGCCAATATTTGAATAGAAAACGTGGATAAACACGTGATGAAGTTGGTGTCACCGTCACAGCATAGCAACAGAGAGTAAAAATTAATCTGAAGGCTGTTTGTCATTATTCTGGCAGTGTGGAGAGAATAACCAGGCCGAACTTTTCCGAGCAGATGAAACTTTATTCCACTCTCTCTCACATTCACCAGAATCAGAAAACATCACCACCAGGTTGCAGGCACTCTCTTTTATATCACAGCACTAACACGTCTCTGCTACCTGGGGTGCTGCATTAACATATCACTCCCCACACTCCCCACCTTTGATCTGCCACTTCAGTCTGAGGGAAAACTGCTGAGGAGTTTCCCACACCGCCCCCCCCCCGCCCCCAGAGTCTCAGACTGAGTCTTAACCCCCATGTCCTTTGGGCTTCAGCTTCCGTCCATAGCTGCTTTAACGGGGGTCTTTGGCTCTGAGGCGCTGCTGTGCCGGTGGGGGGTTCCTGGGGGTGTGTCCGTCTGTGGGGGGACAATGGGGGGGGCACCACCTTCAGCATGCTCGTGTGACTGATCTGATGATTTATTTACCTGGGGAGTTCTCCGTGGGGGTCTTCCACGCTGAGGAGCTCGGGCCAACACCACCTTCTCGTCTGCTAAAACAAAGGCGGGCTTAAGCCTGTCTATACAGATTGTCTCCCGGTAACCCCCCAAGTCTAATACAAAATGTCTGTCCCCGGGTTCCAGCACTCTGAACAGGCCATCGTAAGGGGGGCGCAATGAGGTCCGGTGGGCATCGTGCCTGACAAATACGGACAACGCGTCCTTCAAGGTTTTTGGCACAAAAGCGCGTGGAAAACAGTGGTGGGCCGGGCCGGGTAGCATCCCTGCCTCTGCGATATATCTTGGATGCGGGGATGGATCGGTGTTCGGCGCGGGGTTATTCAGCAAAAACGCAGTGAAGGTGCGCCCTTCCAGCCAGAACTGGAAGTGGCATATAGCCAGGTGGACAGCCAGTAACTCCCTGTCGAACGTGCTGTATTTACGCTCATTGTCACGCAAAGACCTGCTAAAAAAGGTGAGCAGCTGCCAAGAACTGGCGACGTACTGCTCCACGATGGCCCCTATGGCCACATCTGATGCGTCATAGTGAGAGCTATCCTAGCCACTGGGTCCGGGTGTGCCAGTAGTGCGACTTTCGCCAGAGCTGTTTTAACCTCGGAAAACGCCTGCTCTCGCTCAGGAGTCCAGTCGACTCTATCTGCCAGCTTCCAGTTCTTAAGCGCGGCATACAACGTCTGCATGAGCTGGGCTGCGCGGGGGAGGAAACGATTGTAGAAGTTAACCATCCCCAAAAACTCCTGCAGCGCCCTGATCGTCTGAGGCCAGGGAAAATTCGCCACGGCGCGCATCTTGTCCGGCAAGGGTATCGCGCCCTCCAGTGAAGGAAAAACAAAATGAAGACTTTGGAGTGGCCTAGTCAAAGTCCTGACCTGAATCCGATTGAGATGCTGTGGCATGAACTTAAAGGGGACCTGTGGTGGTCGTCTAAACGCATTCAACTTGAAAACATTAGGCAAAGTATTCGTTATTTGGTTAAATAATTATTGCCAGCCATCTACCACCAGAGAAATATGCAAATACGACCGCCGGCATGGCCAGCCAATGAAAACTAGGCGCGCAGCCATGACACATGCGGATGTGACATCACGTCGTGGCTACTGAAAAGTCAATACTCAGCCTGTTTCAGCGACTAGGGTGCTTTTGTCAGTGTTTTTGTTCTATTATGGCTGAATTGTCAGACTCTGAGGAAGAATTCGGCCAACATGGCTACAGGTTTGAGCCAGAAAGGTCTTCTGAGGGTGAAAGTGACGAAGTGGTCCTCACACACAACGGAATTTCGTCCGAAAGGAAACGTTTGTGCCCTGTTCCGAGATTGCTCAACCACTTTTCCGTGACGATCTTCCGACAAGGTGAGCTGGGTTTGGGTACACAAAAGAAGTGTTTATCTTTGTTTTTTTCGCTTATTATTGAGACATCCAAAGGCTTTACATTCCGCCATGTTGCAATATCCATATCGCATTGTATGTTTTTGTTGTTACAAGAGCGCCGAGTGTCTGCTGATCTGTATATACTTTTATTTACTTATTTATTTTCTACTCGTTTTAGTTCTGCATTTAATATGAACCCTGAGTTTGAAATAAACATTCCGGGCACTCCAGGCTCAGCCAACATTGATCCAGATCGCGGTATCCACGCTACTACGTCACAGGAAGTGTCCTGGCAGGCCATGTAGCCGCCAGTATGGCTGCGCGCATGTTTTGCTGACATAGCTGAACCAGCACATCAGCAATGGATTTATATCGCATTGCTTTGAACTTGAACTTGAACTTAAACTTGAACTAGAACGTGAGACAGGGGCTCAATATAATATCTTTTTTTCACAACCACCACAGGTCCCCTTTAAAAAGGCGATTAATGCTCAAAAACCCTCCAATGTGGCTGAATTACAACAATTCTGCAAAGATGAGTGGGCCAAAATTCCTCCACAGCGCTGTAAAAGACTCATTGTCAGTTATCGCAAACGCTTGATTGCAGTTGTTGCTGCTAAGGGTGGCCCAACCAGTTATTATGTTTAGGGGGCAATCACTTTTTCATACAGGGCCATGTAGGTTTGGATTTTTTCTTCCCCCTTAATAATAAACACCTTCATTTAAAAACTGCATTTTGTGTTTACTTGTGTTATCTTTGTCTAATATTTACATTTGTTTGATGATCTGAAACATTTAAGTGTGACAAACATACAAAAAAAAAAAAGGAAATCAGGAAGGGGCAAACACTTTTTCACACCACTGTACTTTAATCCTCTATGCAGGTGTCAGTTTTCACAGTATCTGAACATGGCTGAAAGGCGCACTCTCTCCTGAAACAGTTTCAAAGCTCATTGGGTAAAACTACACTGCAACACCAATGTGTAATGGACATTCCCCCCTTAATTAGAAGAGTTACAGGAAACTTTAAACACTATTTCTTTTTCAACTCAGAGCAACAGAAAACAACAACATCCTATAACGTCACTGATTGTGTTCCTCGACTTAATGGTCGCAGTTGTCCGATAACCCACAGCAGCAGTTTATCGGACTGAGAGGACTTCAGTGGTGCTGCTTCACGGCTGCACCTCTCTGGGCGCGCACACACACACACGCACGCACGCACGCACATACACACGCACATGCACAGAGACACCGGCAGACTGCTGCAAAGCTGCGCCGGCAGCAGATTAAACAGCTGGAACCTGGCTCCAGAACAGGCTCGATCTTCTTCTGCTGGACCAAACCAGGGACGTTTTGTCTGGGTTCGTTTGACTGAAACGTTGATTACGAAGCCGGCAGGTACGAACTCACTTTTATTTGTCTCATTTTCAGGAGTCAGTTCAGCCAATTTAAGAATACTGCTTGGTTTGCAATTTATGAATATATTAGAAGCAGTTTGTGTTATTGATTAGTTTGGCAACAAGTATGATAATATTTGGAAATGATAGAAATAACACACCGTTATTATCCCTATGTGAAATTTAAGGACATTTACATTTTACTGCTATTTAATTAGATTGTTAGGTAATAGAGTAATTATTATTATTATTATTATTATTATTATTATTATTGGCATATTGCAAGATTTATTATTTTACAAGACAGGAGAAAATAAACAACAAATGGAAAGCTTATAAGAGCTGATTTTGACAAAGTTAGTCCCTATAAGTCTTTTTTTACATTTATTTTATCATTTGTAGTGCAACCTTTTATACAGATGCCATTTAGGGTTTTTTTTTATTATGTTTGGATAACTAGGAAGAAAATTAGTTAACTGAGAGTGTAAACATGAATGAGTTAATCTAAAATTGTTCAAGCCTATTATTTTCTTGTATTATTCTCATTTCTGCCTAACTACTGATATTTCAAAACATTGCTATGGCATTTGTCATTAAACTTATTCTACAAAAAGCAGATTAATCTGGAACAGCTGAACAGCAGTGTCATGACCCCCCCATGCGTTTTTACACAGTGCATGGAGAGGGAGAATGAAATGACAGCTTTATGTGCAGGTTACCCCACAGCGCATTTATTAAAGCAAAGACAGACAATCCAAAGGGGTGAAGACTTACAAAAGCACAAAGGTCCACTTATGGTTGGCGTTCGGGGGCCGGCATCATCCCCAGCGATGCCCCGCGAACGCAGGAGGAGAAACGTGTAGCCACGTTGGTGTCCCACAGCCAGTATCACTGTGTGGACGCAAGAGGACCACGACAACGCGGAGTGGCTACACGTCGTAACAGTGCTGACAGTAAACTGCTCACTGACAATACAATGCAGATGATACAATGACCCAGCAATGCGTGACTGGCAAAAGGCTGCTTAAGTACACACATTGCTGGTGATGTGTGATTGGGAGCACCTGGGCAAGGAGCGGGGAGAAGGCAAACAGGAATGGGAACAGCTGACGGGAATGAGGGAGGAGGTGTGGTCAGACCGGCAGGCTGTCAGCCAGCGCTCACCCAAAAGTGAGCCAAAGAGGGCTGCCTCACAGCTGCCGGCCAGCGCTCACCCAAAAGTGAGCCAAAGAGGGCTGCCTCACAGCTGCCGGCCAGAGAGCAGTGGCTATGGGTAAGGAAGCAGCATGGAAATACATAATATGCACATATACAGCAGTGCTAAACCCACAGGGAGGTCAGGACCGAGCCAGGGAAACCAAGCTGGCTCGGGTCCTGACAGAGCCCCCCTCTCAAGAGTTTAGACACCCAAGGTAACATCCCAAGGACCCCCCCCCCCCCAAGTAGGAACAACAGCAACAAAAAACCCAGGGTGGGAGGTGGGGGAACAGTTCAGGAGGGAACAAAAACAACTCTGCCCAGGGCCCACAACAGGAAAGAACACTAACCCCCCCCCCCCAAGTCCATGGGTCTTGGGGCTCAGGAGGCCGGCCAGAGTCCCAGGCCCAGCAGAAGGTCAAGTGAACGGAGTCTGGCAGCCTGCCTGAAAACATGGGCCACCTGACACAAAGAGTCAGTCCTTCCGGTGGCCTGCCCACAGCGTAAAAACCACCAAGACCAGAAAGGTGCAAAGAGGGCCAAGATGGCATCCATTGGAGGGGTGTAGGCCCAAGCGTCCTCAAGCTGCCCGTCGGTGCCCCTGACGACCTTAACCAGGGAGGGAGTAGCACCTGTGGTGGTCCCGACCTGGGACCTTGTAGCACCCGCAGCGGGGCCCGACTAGACCAGGGCTGCAGCCATGGTAGACTCCGGCAGGAGCCTTGCTGCACCCGCAGTGGAGTCCGGTCAGACCCCTGCTGCACCCGAAGTGGAACCTGGTTGAGCCCCTGCCGCACCCTCGGTGGACTCCAGCTGGAGCCTTGCTGCACCCCCGGTGGAGCCTGGTTGGGGCCCTGCTGCCCCTACGGCAAGCAGGCCAACCCGCAGGAGCACCAGGCGGAGGAGGCGGTTGATGGGGGAACCCTGACGACCTCGACCAGAGGAGCTGAAACGGCAGTGTCCTCCTCCGGTAGACCGAACCCTCGTCGACCTCCGGTGACCTCACACCCTCTCCAGCGACCCTAAACGGAGGCTCAGAGGCAGCAGGAAAAGAGAGGTGGCTAGGGTTGCCGGCAGCAGCGGAGCCCGGTGAGGTGAGTTCAGATGCAGCCAAGGGCTGCATGTGATTCTCCTCCCCAAGAGCCAGACAAGATCTCTCAAGTAAAGACATAAGGAATACAAGGGAGAGAACGTGCCTGAGCTGGAGCTCAACTGCCATCCAGGACTCCGTCGAACTTGACGATGGCAGTCTGGGTCCGGCCTCGAGGAGATCCATTTCCGGCTCCCACTCTGCTGCAGCAGCCTCCACAACAGGCAAGATGGTCATTGCAGTCCTTTCATTCCCCCTGCAGTGGCTCCAACGCTGGGGACTCCATCGGCGTGGCTGCAGGGAAACACCTCTGTGCGGGCCCCTGGGCAGGATCATCCAGGGCCCCAAACTCCTCCAACATCTGGCGGCTCGGTCCCAGGACCGACGGGCACTCAGGGATAACGGGAGGAGACACAGAGGAAATAGAGGGTAAGCTAACAACTGCAGCCAGAGGAGAGGACCCAGCAGACTGCTGAGGCTGGGCCTTTCCCTCGGGAAACAAACAAGGTCCTTCATGATTTAATTGAACACTTGCCTGTTCTCCCGGAGTTCGTTGTTCATGGCTGCAGCAGGCTGATTGCCGTCTCTCTCCGTCGAATGTAGAGGAGCCGTCTCCCTGGTGAGGGAGGTAAGCATTCCCGGGGCAGCCCTGTTAGACCTTGCAGCAGCTGGAGGGATGATGGTCAAATAGAGGGATGATGAACTGGACAAATATCAATGAATATTATGAACTGGAGTCACAGCAACAAAAAACAATTGTAGGACACTGAAGGATTATACTCATCTGCTACAAGACATTTAACAACATGAAACAAAAGATCAACAAACAGGAACAACAGGAACTGAAAGTTTTTGGATATACAGATCACAACCCACAGGACGTAGAATATAACATAGACCCTGATAATAATTTATTTAGCTCCATCAATAATGACTGTAGTTACTACACAGATGATCAGTTTAACACAATGGTCACATCTGATTTCAATATTTCTATGATCCACTTCAACAGCAGAAGTCTCTATGCCAACTTTAATAACATTAAAGATTATTTACATCAGTTTAAAGAGCCGTTCAATATTGTGGCAATATCAGAGATGTGGCTCAGTGAAGAGAAAGGAGTGGATTTTACCATGGATGGCTATGAATTGAATTATATAAATAGAAAAGTGAAAAAAGGAGGAGGAGTTGCAATTTATGTTGACAAGAGCTTGAAATACAAGGTTGCTGAAAATCTGTCAGTAACTGTGGATGATTTATTTGAATGTATTACAATAGAAATCTGTCTGGACAATGTGAAGAATGTAGTAGTGAGCTGTGTATATAGAACACCTGGATCAAACATTGACTTATTTAAGGACTGGATGGAAAAAATGTACGCAAAACTAACTCATAAAGTTATGTTCATCTGTGGGGATTTCAATATACTGTAGATCTGATGAACTCAAAACAACATAGTTTGACAGAAGAATTTATCAACACAGTGTACAGTATGGGCTTATATCCAACAATTACCGGACCTAGCAGAATCACGTCACACAGTGCCACACTAATAGATAACATATTCACAAACATTATGGAAAATAATATCAGGAGTGGGCTTTTATTGAATGATATCAGTGACCACCTGACGATTTTTGTTGTCTATCAAGGTGATTATAGGAAGAAAAAGTATACCAAAAATATTAAATATAAAAGAATAAGAACCGAAGAATCAATGTATTTACTGACAAAGGAATTATTAATACAAGATTGGAAGATAGTTTATGATGAAAATGATATAAATAAAGCATATGATAAATTTTTACAAATATTTCAATCATTGTACAATAAAAACTGTCCTATAAAACAATACAGTGACAGACAACAAAAAAAAATATTCCTTGGGTCACCAAGGGGTTAATAAATGCATGTAAAAAGAAGAATACATTATATAAACAATTCATTAAATGCAGAACATTGGAAGCTGAGATCAAATATAAAAGATTTAAAAATAAGCTTACTAATATAATGAGGACCTGTAAGAAAGAATATTACAACAGAATATTAGAGGATAACAAAAATAACTTAAGAGGAATATGGCGAGTACTCAATGGGAATATTAGTAATCGACCTAAGAATGCTAATTATCCAGAATATTTTATTGAAAATGGCAATTTGATAAATAATATGGAGGATGAGGTCAGTGGTTTCAATAAATTTTTTGTAAACGTTGGCCCTGAATTAGCAAAATCAATAGTGACACCAGAAACAAACAACAGTGGTTCTGTAAATGAAATAGAAGATAGAAATCCAAACACAATCTTTTTGGGTGCAGTTACTGAAAAGGAAATAATCGAGACTGTGAGTAAATTTAAGAACAAAAAATCAACGGACTGGAATGAAATTGACATGATAATAGTGAAAAAAGTAATTGAAGTAATTGTTAAGCCACTCACCCACATCTGTAACCTGTCATTTCAAACTGGTAAATTTCCAGACAAAATGAAAATAGCAAAAGTAATACCTCTATACAAAACAGGAGACAGTATTGCTTCACAGATTACAGGCCAGTCTCTTTACTCTCACAATTCTCCAAAATACTTGAAAAAATATTCACTAAGAGACTGGATTATTTCATTGAAAAACACAACCTCCTTACAGACAGCCAGTATGGTTTTAGAGCAGATAAATCTACATCTTTGGCACTGATCAAACTTATAGAAGAAATTACTAGTTGTATAGATAAAAAAAAGGTTGCTGTAGGAGTATTTATAGATTTAAAGAAAGCTTTTGACACCATTGACTACAGAATACTACTAAGGAAACTGGAAAGGTATGGGATAAGAGGGGTAGGACTGAGTTGGGTGGAAAGTTATTTAAGTAACAGACAACAATTTGTACAAATTGGTGAGCACAAATCACCCTTCATGGACATCACTTGTGGTGTGCCCCAGGGGTCAGTTTTGGGACCCAAACTCTTTATTTTGTATCTAAATGACATATGCCAAGTATCAAAAATTCTGAAATTTATTTTGTTTGCGGATGACACAAATATCCTTTGCACTGGTGAGAATTTGCAGCAGGTTTTAGAGGTGGTCACAACTGAAATGAAAAAGTTAACGCAGTGGTTCAACAAAAATAAATTATCTCTAAATCTAAAAAAAACAAAGATTATGTTGTTTGGAAATTATAAAATAAATCATGAAATAATGGTAACGATAGATGATACCAGAATAGAAACAGTACAGGAAAATAAGTTTCTGGGGGTGACGCTAGACAATAAAATCTGCTGGAAACCTCACATCAGTCACATCCGGGCCAAGTTACCAAAATGTATAGGCATACTGGGGAAGACAAGACACATCTTGGACTATAAATCATTGGTCTTACTGTACAATTCACTGTTTTTACCTTATCTTAACTACTGTGTAGAAGTCTGGGGAAACACCTACAAGACCAACCTACAGTCAATATGCACATTACAAAAAAGAGCTATAAGGATAATAAATAATGTAGGATATAGATACCATACCAATGCGTTGTTTATAAAGTCACATGTCATAAAGTTAATCGATTTAGTTAAATTTAAGACAGCACATGTAATGTACAGGGCAATTAATAATCAACTCCCAACTAATATACAAAAAATATTTTTAAAAAAAGAGACAATGATCATAATTTGAGAGGAGACTTAAACTTTACAAAACTCAAGATACGAACAACCAAGAAAAGTATGTGCATATCTGTCTGTGAGGTGGATTTGTGGAACAGTCTGGAGCCGGAACTGAAACTATGTACAAACAGAAATCAATTCAAAAAGAGGTACAAACATTATTTGCTGAAAGGATATATGTTAGAAGGGTAGTATTTATATGTACGATTCATTATGTTCACTCTGGGACATTATGGGACACTATGGAATGGTGGGTGGGACAGCACTGTGTATATCTGTGTTGTTTGAGGCTGGTTTTGATGTATGGACATCAATGTATGTTAGGATGGATGGGTGTTAATGTTGATATGTAAAAAATACAGTAAATTGTTTACTTGGGGTCTTAAAGGTGGTAATTTGTATATAATTCACATGGGTGTATTTATGGAAAAGAGGAGATGGAATAAATAAGTGTTCACTTCTTCCTTCTCCCTTTCGAACACTGTATACTGTTACTTTATTGCATTTGTCATTTGTTTTGTTTTTGTTATACTTTTTTGTTCGAAATGGTAGCTGACGGAGGAGAAGGCTTCTCCCGGTGCTTCCACGTGGGGCGATGCTGTCCCTGGTTAACTGGAGCCAGCTTGGTGAGAGCGGGAGCAGAGTTCTGGCGGAAGGCAGTTTCAGCGGCGTCCCGGGAGTGCCCTCCCCTCTGCACAAGCCCGGTCTTCTTCGAGGACCTCCTCTCCCCCTCGCTGTACTTGCATTGTAGCGCTGCCAGCTGGGATATCCTCTCAGCAAACTCGGGGTGCTCAGAGAGCTGAGTGCATCGCCAAATCTCTGCCTCTGCCAGCTTAATGTACCACATGACGTCCTTCAGGGTTGAATACTCGCTTGCCAAGGATATCAGGCCGTCGATATTCATGAGGGCACAGCAGCATTCCCATCCCAGGGTCATCGGGTAACTCCAACCCATCGACATCTTCAAACCAGGTCAGTCCCAAAAAATGCAGTTCAACAAAGAAAAAATGATGTGCTGGTGTAACCCGCTAAATCCTTTTTTCAGGCTGGGTCATTCTGTCATGACCGCCAGGGCGCTTTTACACAGCGCACGGAGAGGGAGAATGAAATGACAGATTTATGTGCAGGTTACACCACAGTACATTTATTAAAGCAAAGACAGACAATCCAAAAGGGTGAAGATTTACAAAAACACAAAGGTCCACTTACGGTTGGCGTTCGAGGGTCTGGCATTGCCCCACGAATGCAGGAGGAGAAACGTGTAGCCACGCTGGCGTCCCACAGCCAGTATCACTGTGTGGACACGAGAGGACCACAACAACGCAGAGTGGCTACATGTCGTAACAGTGCTAACAGTAAACTACTCTCTGACAATACAATGCAGACAATACAATGACCCAGCAATGCGTGACTGGCAAAAGGCTGCTTAAGTACACGCATTGCTGGTGATGGTGTGATTGGGAGCACCTGGGCAAGGAGCGGGGAGAAGGCAAACGGGAATGGGAACAGCTGATGGTAATGAGGGAGGAGGTGTGGTCAGACCGGCAGGCTGTCAGCCAGCGCTCACCCAAAAGCAAGCCAAAGAGGGGTGCCTCACAGCTGGCAGCCAGAGAGCAGTGGCTATGGGTAAGGAAGCAGCATGGAAATACATAATATGCACATATACAGCAGCACCTAAACCCACAGGGAGGTCAGGACCGAGCCGGGGAAACCAAGCTGGCTCGGGTCCTGACAAGCAGCTTGTGTGACACTCATCTCAACCAAAAAGCTGCTTATCACTTGTCTTTTGTCTTATCCTCACCACCTCAAATGCCCTACACCTTTGTGGGGTGTTAAAAAAGCTCACTGCTCTCTAATATATCACTGTTAACCTTACAGACTACACACGGCTTTTTATTTTAATTACAAATCAGTGTTTTCAAAGTTCATCTGCTGCATATTGATGAGTCCATGCCTCTCTCTAAAGGCTTGTCACTCTCTCACAGGCACATGTTTTGTGCTGAGGCCCATTCTATAGGAGCGTGATATTATTACGATAATCTTGAACTTTACTAGCTTTGTCCTCCCAAGCAGGAATTAGACTAAAGAAAGGCAGCTGACATTTTCCTGAAAAGCAACAACGTTGAAATGATTCACAAAACAAAATGAAAATGTCCTCATTTTGAGCAGTTTTTTGGAAATCAGTCTTCTCATCTTTTCCCTCTCTGCATCTTTTTGCCTCACAGGTTTCTTCCAGTCAGCGGAGAAGACAATCCCTCCCACCCTGGATTCTCTGTTAAAAAAAATTCACCCTTTACCCTTGCTGGGGTAAATCAGCCATGAAGCACTTTGACATCTCATTCAACGAAGAATGCAAACTTTCATACAGGTGTTGTCTTTTCTGATGGATCAATTTCCATAACTGTCTGGGTAAATGATGGACAAGAAACCTGGAAATAATGCCCCCCTTCAGTTGTTTAAGTGAGACCTTTTAAAGAAATATCCTTTCTGATGGTGACCATAAGCCATAAGCACTGGAAAACACAAAAGACCGTCATAGAGCTGGATGATTTAAACAGAAGCTTTGGAGGATATGAGCATGAAGAGTCAGAGACAGCAAAGTAACATACTAACCAATGCAACTATGATGTCAAACTCCTGAACAGAGCACTTTGGTCTAAAAACATAATCCTTGATTCACATGAGTCAGACTCTGCTGTGCAAATTATTCAGCATATCCCTTATATAAGTTTTAATGACGTCTATGAGAGATATAATGTATTTTGTTCAACTTCAGCTCAAGCTCTATTTTCTATAATTTGTGTCATAAAGAAACTAAAGCCACGATAACATCTTCTGACACGGATCCTACAAGGACAGCTGGGCAGTTTCTTTCACAAAGAAAGTAGATGCATAGGAAAGTAGAGATTTGTTGTAAATTACTACTTAAAGGTCTACATATTTCTCTTTTTAAACATACAGTAGTTTCAAAAGAAGCTGAAATTATCGAAATAAATCATCCCTTTCAGGTATCAAAAATGACACAGCTTCACCAGCAGCAGTGATTTCTGTCCCAGCATTGGCTAATGGGGGCCTCTGGAGAGTGCAGGTCAACCATAAATCATCCTTCCTGTGGTTCTCTTTTCTTTGTTGGGCCTTTTCTACTGCTTCTGTCAATAAATATGACTGCATATGCCTGCCCTAAGGTCTGTCACTGCTCTGAGAGAAATGGCATGGTGGTGCAATGCACTTCGCGCAACCTTGACAACATCCCTTTGAACTTACCCAAGGATACTGTAGTTCTGCTGCTTTCATCTAATCGGATAAGGCACATCCCACAGGGGGTCTTCACGGCTCTTCCCCGCCTCAGAGAACTGGACTTATCTCACAATGCCCTTGAAAGTGTGGAGGCTGGCGCCTTTCAAGGGATTTCAGAAGGCCTACGAACTTTGGATCTTTCAAACAACCACCTCAATAGCCTCCCAAAGGACACTTTTTCCAAGCTACATGCCCGGGTTCGTCTCTCCCACAACCCATGGCACTGCGAGTGCTCTTTGCAGGAGGTGCTGAGGGAACTGAGACTTGACCCCGAGACGGTGAATGAGGTCAGCTGCTACACATCGGTGCAAGAAGAGTATGTGGGACAACCCGTGATCCAGGTCCTTGACTCGGGGATCAACTTTTGTAACTTCCACCACAAGACAACAGATGTAGCCATGTTTGTGGCTATGTTCTGCTGGTTCTCCATGGTAACGGCTTACATCATTTATTACATCAAACACAACCAGGAGGATGCCAGAAGGCATATGGAGTACCTGAAATCCCTGCCCAGCACCTCCCACATCAGTAGGGACTACGATACTGTGAGCAGTGTGTTTTAGTATGTTGCTAATGAAATTGGATCAGAAATTTATCAATAAATACAAAGGACAAGGGAACCAATGAATATGTGCACAACATAAAAGCCATACTAAGAATTGTCAGCTGTGTAGTGAGCACTGTATACTTTAACCTCTTGCACTCCGTTGTACCGCGGACGGGCAAGTCTCTGCGTCCTAGAGAGCACGAGGGTGCACGAGAGCGCCCTCGTGCGCTCTAGGACGCATGATGGAGATTGTGATGTAGGTGGTGTATGACGTCCAAGCGCGCACTGAAAATAAAAGCTGCAGACACTGCCGCAAACAGATTAGTTCATCTGATTGACCTCTCATTCGACTAATAAGAGCCTTGAATTGGGTTTCTGAAACCTTGAAGAACCAATGACTGAAAACCTCGCAAGAAGGATCCGCCTACCAACGCAGCGAGCCAATTGAAGCACAGAAGTTCGCTGAGCTGTTTTGTCTAAAGCTGGGTGAAGAGAGACTGCTTCAGCAGCCACAGGCGGTGCTTTTTTTTTTTTTAATTCCAGCAGAGTGTTTAGGATTCTCTTATATGGTCATCATAGACCGACGGAGGACGATGACGAAGGTCGTAAATCATTCGCCAAAACCGCAATCATGGAATTATGTTTTGACCGGGTCGTGAGACCAGAACCACGAGCAGACCAGCGTCGCATTCATCTGACAATGAGGAAGAGAGGTTCGCCAGGACAATGTGGCTGTGAAGAGGTAAGGTGTTATAAGCCAAATTAATTTTTATCCCTGAAAATTGTAATCAAAAATGACTTTTGACCAATCGGTAAATTACAACTGTGCGGCACACGCCTCCGGACCGTGAACGCCCCCCCCCCCCCCCGCCGCTGCTATTCTGTAGCGGGGGGGGGGGGGAGCCACGGTGCCTGCGCTGCTGTGGCCACATGCCACATCCGAGTGTAATCCCTCATGTAGCGATGGCCGATCTCCGTCCTCTGTAGCGAGGGGGGGGGACACCCCCCACACACACACAGACAGCCCTGAATGTGACCTTTCATTAGAGCCCAAAATGAAGCTTCTACATTGAAGCATTCAAAAGTTACAGATGTTTTTCCAAACTGTGCCATTTGGCACAATTTGGCACAGTTCCAAAACGCCTGGGAGCTACCTGAGAACAAAGCTGTGTAATATATTCATTTTTTGTGGTATTGTTACAAAATTTGGACCTCAGCTGGATAACACTTGGTTCTACATTTCTGTTGCATTTTCCAGCCCGGATCTGAAGCTGTGTGTTATTTGCAAGCATTTGTATCCAAAAAAACACCCAGGCCAAATTTATTTTCTTCAAGTTCACTATGTTTAGATGACTGTAACTCAGTGGCCGGAGCACTTAGAGAGATTATGACTGTTTTGCCAAAAAATTCAAAGTGTTTTCTTTTAAATGAGACCAACCCCATGAAGATGCTGCCAAGGGTTGAAGAACAGCTTTCGATTTACTTTGGGCACATTATTTTTTGGCGTTTTTAGGAAAATTGACCGGAGTGCAAGGGGTTAACAGGCAAAAATACTTTGAGAGTTCTAAAAATCTCTTTAATGACATCACAAAAAAGCCTAAAAGTTGACTGTGCAACTAAATAAAAAAGCCAATGCTTTAAAAGCCTGAGTTTGTTTTTCTTCAGTGGCAGGTCATTATTTTTCACTCAACACCTTGTTTAGAATGTATAGAAGTGTCTCAGAAGGTAAACTTTGCAGTAACAGTTTTGCAGATTACCGTGTTGTTTTAGGAGTTCTGTCACTAAGTGAGGTGAACCCAAGAGACACTTTCATGAGAATAAATAACCTGTCTAAACGAGTAGCCAGCCCATTCTCATCTTGGGGCCTTTTTTCTGAAGTGGCAACTGTGGAGTCAACATTACATTAGGTTTCCAGGTCCAACTATTTTAAAGTTTTTTGAGGACCTTTCAAAACTGTATTTATTGGATTTCAAACCAAAACTTTGGGCAGGATGGTGGTGCAGTGGTTAGCACTACTGCCTTACAGTAAGAAGGTCGTGGGTTCAAATCTACCAGCCTGCAGGACCTCTCTGTGTGGAGTTTGCATGTTCTACCCATGCTTGTGTGGATTTGCTTTGGGTACTCTGGTTTCCTCCCACATTTCAAAAACATGCAAGATAGGTTAAGTTATGGTCACAAAAACCCTTAAGAATGGCTGTAAACACTGTTTCACGCGGCTTTCTTAAGGTGGCCGTAGGAGAATGCAGCGTTCATAAGTTTGTGACCAGTTTAATGGTCTTATCCAAGCTGTCTATGAAATCCACGAAAAACCCCCATCGTAGGTAGGAACGGCACAAGATGTTGGTCGTAAGTATGCCTCAAGAACACCTTAAGTTGTTGTTCAATCTACCAGTTTAATTTAATTAATTAAATTACACTCAATCGCTTCAGGACTGGACATGGCCCCTGCTTGGCCAGCCTTCACAGATGGGGCAGTAGCCCTAGCCCACTGTGCACATGTGGAGAGGAGCAAACAATGGAACACATCATAGAGGCTTGCCCGCTCCAAAGACTGGAAGGAGGATTACACACCCTCCATACAGCAAACCAGGAGGCAACTGCTTGGCTTGAGGTCTTTGCATTCGCTAAATAAATAAATTTAATTAATTAAATGCTGTGAATTAAATTAACGCGCATCCACTTCACACATCTGAGGAAAAGCTCTAGCTAGCATGGGCTTAGGACTGTGGGAGTTATTACCCACAGACTCCTACCACAGATGTGCTAAAGGGCTATCAGTGTAAACAACTATCAGCCAGGTGAGTTTTGGAGGCAGGGACAATTTTTTGGGTGTGAGCCCCATCCGACAACATAAACCATGACGGTGTTTTGTGGATTTTCACAGCAGGTTGAACACAGCTTACATCACACTGCGTGAAAAATGTTCCTGTGGCGTTTGGTCTGAATACACAAAGGTTGAGAAATTCACCATTTTTGGAATTCTAGCCTCAAAATAAGTCCTAAATAACCACAGAAAAAAGAACAATATTGGATAAACACGTAGTCAAACAAGTTGTACACTATCAGCTACACACTGTGAAAATTTCAAGCAAAAGGGGAATATAGTTTTTGAGTTATTCCAAAAGAAAAGTGCCATTTTTTTTTTGTTTTTTACACATGGTATGGATATGCCACAAATGACTTTTGATATGATACTTTGTTACGTTACCTTGTATTTTTATGTTCTTTGTGATTGGATATTGGCGTGCCCGTTTTATGATTTTAGCCTTTAAGATCACCAAGTGGTTGGCAGGCCAACACATCACAGTGGGCAAGCTGCTCCACAAGCCCAGGTCTGGCTCCAAGGCCAAACCCCTCACCACCAGGCAGAAGTGGCAGTGTTCTTGAAGGACCACATAAAACCCCGGACTCACACGCATGACACAGGCGAGGAAGGCACTGCAATTACATTTAGACTTCTTATTCCGGGCATATTTTGTGGCAGTTTGGCTCTTGCCAATATGACATGCTGTGATTTACATGTGCTTTTTATATTCTTTTTGACTACAGCTGCAGGAGTTGGACCCTGGCCCACTAGATGACAGGCATGCTTTCGGGCAGTGGTTCAGCGCGAAGATGCTGAAGGTCCCGGAGGAGTGCTGGGATGTGTTTGAGGATGAGGCACATGCCCTGCTGGCAAAATACGAGCACCAGCAACCAGTGCAGCAGCCACTGTGGTCCCAGTCACCACAGCCACAGCAGCCGCAGCATGGCATCCAGCCGCCCCTGCAGCCGTGGGAAGCATGGCAGCCTAAGCCCCATGAGCTGAGCCACCCTCCGCTCAGCAGCAGCACACAACCAATCGCAGCTGTCCGACGTATTCACGCACAGCTATATGGGGATGTTGGATGCAGCGGCTGAGACAACCCCGACCCATGGTTCATCATTGCAGACAGGCACGGCTCAACTCCGAGCCAATCCGTCATCACCCAGGAGGTGGAGAGTAGGCACAGCAGAAAGGACTTTTTGTAGTGTGTTTATTGCCCTGGGGTGGTATTCTCAGCTCATTTTTTCTGCTTTTGAAGTGTTTTTGTTGAAATTACTGCCTGTACTTTCATGATGTACAACATTTTGCGAAAGCTTGTTTTTTTTTTCTATAAATGTATTGTGAAAACTGACACAATGCCATGCCTTTATTTTTTGAAGAAAGGTAATAAAGAAAAGAAATGGCCAAAGTAAAGATAAAAAGGTATTGCCAAATACGTTTAACAAAGCAAGAGATTCAGAGTAAAATCAAGAAAAGCAAAGTAATAAATCACCTCTAACAGTAATAATAGTGTTGGTATTTAGGAATAAGTGTGCAAGAATAATAAAGGTGAAAATGGACTTTTCAAAATATCTTCACGTTTCCCTTTATTACTCTTGTACACATGGAGAAAATATGTTGTTAATATTCCTGTACCTTATAGTATGCTGTCTTCATCTCATCCTTTATTAGAACCCTTCAGTTTTATTTTGTTTTATTACTTATTACTTTATTTTCTACGATAAAAGATTGTGATTAGATGGGAAGCGGGTTTGTCTCAGCACTTTTGAGTCCACAGCAAATTTCCCCAAGGGAACAATAAAGTCTATTCTATTCTATTCTATTCTATTCTAAGAGGGTAGTAATGCATCACACCTCATACAAATGTATTATAACAGTGTAAACATTTCTTTCATGTTATTGACTGGTACAGTAAGCACAGTCTGTTAGACATTACATAGGGTGTTGCCAGTAAATTACTGTCATCACTGTTGTCAGTAAGTGTCTATAATTTAGAATTACAGCACTATACTGTAATTCAATTACAGTATAGTACTGTAATTGAGAACAATACAATCAATACGACTGTTCCTTATTTAAACAAAGGCTTATTAATCTAAGTATCATTAGTGTGGGGAGACTTGAATAACGAAACCGAATTGCCTTTAATTTCAGTTTATTTCAAGTAACCATTCCACTGTCTGCTCTCATTTCTGAGCAGCGAACAAAGAGGGTGAACACACCAAAGTTCTCTCATTTAAACATTCTCACATCAAACCATTTCCCTCGCGGGGGAAATCACACATCTATATCAAAGTCTCTTTATTCACATTCATTAGCCTTTTATTTACATAACTCCCCCTTCTCTCCTCTCGAGCCTCAGTGGTCAGGAAGTCTTCTTTCCCTGTCCTCCGCAGGGGGTCCAGGCTCTGTGGCTCCGCACCGCAGGGGGCTGGCTCTCCTTCATCGTGAGGTTAAATCACATATGCAGTGTCCAACATATACATGTCTCACAACACAGCCATATAACCCCCCCCAAACGATGAAGAACAGACTAATTCCCAAAATTTAATAGCACCTTACTCACTACTGAATAATCAACACCAACATTCAGTCTGTGCGCCGCTTGGGCTTCAGCCATCTGCCGAATCTGCTGTGCGTTGGCCCCGCCTTGCCTGCGGTGCTGTTCTGCGTCGGGTCTGTTGACTGAGGAAGAGAGTGGTTAATTGCCCTCTGCGGGGGCCTGCCTCGTCGAGGCGCCACCGCGACCGGTACAGACACGTCCTTCATGACAAAAGCAGGTTTTAGTCTGTCAATACTGACTGTCTCTTTTCTGTCTCCAAAATCTAGCACAAATTGCTTATCACCTGCCTCCAGCACTCGAAATGGCCCTTCGTAAGGTGGTTTGAGCGTTGCTTTAAGGGCTTCGCGCCTGACAAAAACGAAATCGGCATTTTTCAAAGCCTTGGGGACGAAAACTCGTGGAAAAGCGTGATGAACCGGACCCGGGAGCGTGTCTGACCCCGTGCCGACTAACGGTCCCAGAGCAGAGAGAGGTGGGGGCTCTGGGTGCTCTGGTAAAAACTCGCCCGGCAGCCTCAGAGTTTGTGCGAATACCAGCTCCGCTGGGGAGGCGTCTAAGTCCTCTTTAGGCGCAGAACGCAACCCTAATAAAACCCATGGAAGTTTATTTACCCAATCTGCATCCGTGAGCGACGCTCTGAGTGCTGCCTTCAGACCTATGAAAACGCTCGCATAAACCATTGGCCTGAGGGTGGTAAGCCGTAGTGCGGTGAATTTTGGCTCCTAAGCCGTTGGCCATCGCTGACCACAGCTCAGAGATGAATTGCGGTCCTCTATCGGACGTAATGTCCGACGGAACCCCGAAGCGCGCCACCCAAGCCGTTAAAAAAACGCGAGCCACCTCCGCGGCCGTGGTCGTCGCAAGTGGGACCACTTCCGGCCAACGTGTGGTGCGGTCCACCATTGTCAAAAGATACGTGAACCCCTGTGATGCCGGTAGGGGGCCCACAAGGTCGACGTGCACATGGTCGAACCTTCTGGCCGGAATGCGGAACGGTTCTAACGGGGCTCTTGTGTGCCTGTGAATTTTGGCCCGTTGACAGGAAATGCAGGTTTTTGCCCATTCCTTCACGTGCTTGCGCAGGCACGGCCAAACAAACTTTTCCGCCACTAGTTTCACCGACGCGCGCACCCCCGGGTGCGCCAGTGAGTGGACCGAGTCAAAAACACGGCGGCGCCACGTGGCCGGAACCACCGGACGCGGGCGCCCCGTCGACATGTCGCAGATCAGGGGGGGCATACCGGTTTGTAAACACTTGCTCTCCAGCCTCAACCCTGTTGGTCCAGACTGGAGCGCGTGCACGTCTGCGTCCGCCCCCTGGTCCGCTGCCATGGCTGCGTAATCTATACCCACGTGCACCAGGGCTGCACGCGCCACCGTGCCGCTCTCCTGCGGCGCGGTCACGGTGGCCCGTTCTGCCTCTGCGCGTGTTGGGGTCGTGAACGCGTGTGAGAGACAATCCGCTACTACATTGAATTTGCCCGCGACGTGCCTAATGTCAGTGGTAAATTCCGAGATTGCGGCCAGCTGCCTCTGCTGCCTGCCGGACCACGGATCTGAAATTTTGGCCATGGCGTATGTGAGCGGCTTGTGGTCCACATAAGCGGTGAAGCTTATGTGGACCACAAGAACTGGAAATGACGAATAGCCAAATGCAGCGCCAACAGTTCTCTGTCAAACGCGCTGTATTTTCGTTCAGCCGCGCTTAAAGATTTGCTAAAGAAAGCCAAAGGCTGCCAAACTCCGGCTACCTGTTGCTCAATAACGGCCCCTATGGCTAAATCTGAAGCGTCTGTCGTCAGCGCGATACGTGCTGCAGGGTCTGGGTGGGCCAGGAGCGCAGCGTCAGCCAAGGCTTTTTTAACCTCTGTGAACGCGCGCTCCCGCTCCGGGGACCATTCGACCGCCTGGGTCGGCTTTTGTTTTTTGAGTGCGGCATATAACGGTTGCATGATTTGAGCTGCGTGGGGCAGGAATCGGTTATAAAAATTCACCATCCCTAAGAATTCCTGTAGTGATTTGACCGTTTGTGGACGGGGAAAATCCGCTACCGCGCGTACTTTCTCTGGTAACGGAACCGCTCCCTCCGGGGAGACGCGGTGACCCAAAAAATCGATCCGCTCGACGCCGAACTGGCACTTGGCTGGGTTAACTATTAAGCCGTGCTCTCCCAGCCTCCTAAAAACTGCTGTGAGGTGCGTTTCGTGTTCGTCCTCTGAAGTACTTGCGACCAAAATGTCATCGAGGTACACAAACACGAAAGGGAGATCGCGTAACACGGCATCCATCATCCGCTGAAATGTTTGCGCTGCCCCTTTGAGACCAAACGGCATGCGTAAAAATTCGAAAAGTCCGAACGGGGTTATTACCGCTGTTTTAGGAATGTCCTCCGGTTGGACCGGGACTTGGTGATAGCCGCGAACTAGATCAATCTTTGAAAAAATGCGCGCCCCCGCCAGGTGCACCGAAAAATCCTGAATGTGCGGGATGGGATAACGATCGTGCGCCGTAGCGTTGTTTAGCCTGCGGTAATCCCCGCACGGTCTCCAGGAGCCATCGGCTTTCGGTACCATGTGCAGCGCCGAAGCCCACGGGCTCTTCGACCTACGAACGATGCCCAGCCTCTCCAGGCTGGCGAACTCCTCGCGCCCAATGGTGAGCTTAACTGCATCCAAGCGCCGAGCTTTTGCAAACACGGGAGGACCAGACGTGGGGATAAAGTGTTTCACCCCGTGCTTCGCGACCGTCGCTGAAAAAGTGGGCACAGTGAGCGCTGGAAATTGGGTGAGGAGTGTGTGAAACTTACCACCTGCTGTAGCGACGTGGGTCTGTACTGGTGGCGGGGACACTCGAGCTGAACAGGGGAGAGAGTAAAAAGAGAGTGCATTTACCAGCCATCTATTAGCAAGATCAACTAACAGATTGTGCGAACACAAAAAATCCGCGCCCAACATGTTGAAACTCACCGCCGCTATTACAAAAGTCCATTCATATGTGCGGCCATGTAAGCACAAAGGCAAGGTCCTTCTCCCGTAGGTGTTGATGTTCGAGCCATTTGCCGCTGTAGCTCCGCTACCGTGGGGTCCAGCCACCCGGTCCGCGTATGTTGGGGTGATGAAGCTCACTTGTGCTCCGGTGTCGATGAGGAACTCTCGTCCGGAGCGCGCATCCGTGATGTAGAGCAGCTTGCTGCGTTCTCCGAGGGTCGAAGCTGCTAGCGACCCCCGGTCTTGCCGTTTCCCGAACTCCTGAAGATGCAGGGCGGCACACACCTGTGTGCCTTCTCTGCGAACCTCCGATGGTAGAAGCAGAGATCTTCTCCTCCGCTGTGTCGTGTCCGCGCCTCTGCCGCCGGGCTATTGGCTCCACCTCGTCGCGGCCGTGTTGCCGCCGTCGTCGGCCAGTCTGGTTCTGCCGCCTCTGGCTCCCCGCTGTCTCGGGTCGCCGCTGTGGTTGCTTGCCCGCCGCAGGCGTCCAGGATCCCATCTGCCTCCTGGGCCAGCTCCCGGAACTCCTCCAGGGTGTGACACTTTTTGCCGGCCAGCGTGCTTCTCGCATGCGCCGGGAGGTTGGAGAGGAAGATGAACTGAAAAATGAAATCATCGTTGTCCAACCCTCTCAGCTGTATCATCTCCTCCATCAGGGCGCTCGGCCTGTGTCCACCTTGGTCTAGCAAAGACAGGATCCTCCTCGCCCTCACTTCAGCCGAGGGGGTGAAAAACTTGATGAGGGTGGATTTCAGCTTGCCGTACCTGTCGGTCAGGGCTGGCTGCTCCACCAAGCTTTGCACGCACCGAGCTGTGCTGTTGTCCAGTTTAGCGATGACATGGTGGAACTTAGTGTCATCCACCGTTACTCCTGCGAGCGCGAACTGCGACTCTGCTTGCAGAAACCACGACCGTGGGTTATCCTGCCAGAAATCAGGCAGCTTAACGGCCACTGCGCTCGCCAGCTCTGAGCGCTGTGAGTCCGGGACCCTGAGAATTTCTTCGTTCATTCTCAACGTCGTCAGTCACCAATGTGGGGAGACTTGAATAACGAAACCGAATTGCCTTTAATTTCAGTTTATTTCAAGTAACCATTCCACTGTCTGCTCTCATTTCTGAGCAGCGAACAAAGAGGGTGAACACACCAAAGTTCTCTCATTTAAACATTCTCACATCAAACCATTTCCCTCGCGGGGGAAATCACACATCTATATCAAAGTCTCTTTATTCACATTCATTAGCCTTTTATTTACATAACTCCCCCTTCTCTCCTCTCGAGCCTCAGAGGTCAGGAAGTCTTCTGTCCCCTGTCCTCCGCAGGGGGTCCAGGCTCTGTGGCTCTGCACCGCAGGGGGCTAGCTCTCCTTCATCGTGAGGTTAAATCACATATGCAGTGTCCAACATATACATGTCTCACAACACAGCCATAATTAGTAACAATACTGTAATGTCGGGGCTGTGGTAAGGGGCGGGGATTCTCCCATTATGCTTTGCACCACGGGGGATTCAAAGACTTATCATTCTTGTGTTCTGAGCGTTATTGTTGTACTGTGGAGGATGTAAGCAGACGAGACACAAGCTGAAGAAACAGAAGTTTATTTCTCCTCCAGCACAGAACAGACACACTCTGAGTGCCAAAGCGATCTGCTTTATACATTTTCTTCCCGCCGCTGGCACTCAGGGTAAACACATTAACATACCAGTTACAAAGCATGACCACACATCAACACACACATGAACATACATGTCACAGAGCAAGGCTTAGTACAATACATTCGTGCCCCTGTGTCCTCAGGTGTGAGCCTGGCACAGTGGGGGTGAACGCCACATCTTTATTTACTTTATACCCCCACCAGTGCTCTAGCGCCCTTGGCTGGCCCCTCCAACACCCCGCAGTACTGGGTGGAGTGTCATCTCCTTTGTGTCACCACACAGCCCCCCCCCTGAACACCCAGAAGGGGTCCTAACCCCCTGGACCTTTGGGCTTCAGCAAGTGCCCGTAGCAACTGTAACATGGGCCAGTCGAAGCGCCTTCCTGTCGAGGCGGGTAGGAGAAAGACTCTGTCTCTGGAGGGGGAAAGAGTGGGGAGGGGAAAAAGTTAGTTTCTTGAAAACAGTCCTCTGTTGGGGGAACACTAACCTGCGGACCCACTGTAGGTCGGCACCCGTGCCGGGGAGCTTAAGCCAACACCACCTGCTCTTCTGCCAACACATAAGCTGGCTTCAGCCTGTCTATGCAGACTGTTTCCCTACGCCCCCCCAAATCTAACACAAAGTGTTTCTCCCCCGTTTCCAACACTGTGAATGGGCCGTCGTACAATAGCTGCAGCGGGGTTCTGTGGGCGTTGTGCCTGACAAAAACGAATTTGGCGTTCTCTAAGCACTTTGGAACAAAAGTGTGGGAAAAACAATGGTGCACCGGGCCCGGAACACTGGCAGCCCCTGTACCGGAAAAAAAGGTGCATGGGCGGATCGGTAACGGGTGCAGGGCTCTCTGGCAAAAATTCCCCCGGGACTCGCAACAGCTAAGGAAAAACGAGTTCTGCCGGGGCAGCTGCCAAATCTTCCTTAGGTGTGGAGCGCAACCCCAGTAGGACCCAAGGCAGGCGGTTGACCCGATTTGCATCCATTAACAAGGCTCTGAGCGCTGCTTTAAGCGACCTGTGAAAGCACTTGCACAAACTGTTATCCTGTGGGTTGTGGTGGTGCGGTGGATTTTGACCCTCAGGCTGTCAGCCATCGCGGACCAAAGTTCCGAAACAAATTGCGGGCCCCTGTCAGAAGTGATGTCCAACAGGGATCCGAACCGTGTGACCCAAGCTGACAAAAATGCGTGAGCTACCTTGGCAGACGTGGTGGAACTCAGTGGAATCACCTCTGGCCAATGTGTAGTGTGGTCAATGATTGTAAAAAGATGTATGAACCCCTGCGACAGCGGAAGGGGACCCACTAAATCCATGTGTACGTGGTTGAACCTCCTGGCTGGAATTTGAAAAGGCTCAGGAAGGGGGCTTTGGTGTGCTTGTGCACCTTAGCCCGTTGGCACGCGACGCACACTACAGCCCATTCTTTCACATACCTGCATAAGTGCGGCCAAACAAATTTGGACTCCACTAGTTTAACCGAGGTTCGCATGCCGAGATGTGAAAGGGAGTGGACGGACTTGAAAAAGTGGTGGTGCCAACAGCTGGGAACCACGGAGTGGGTGCGGCCGGTGGAGATGTGGCAGAGCAAGGGTGGCACCCTTCTTGTACTACCCTGCTCTCAAGTTTTAATCTGGGAGCCGCGGACTGGAGCGTGCAAATGTCTGCTTCCCCGGTTTGATTGGTGGCCATTGCGGAAAAATCGATGCCCATGTATACCAGAGAGACCAGCGTGTGTGACAAGCAATCTGCCACGACGTTCAGTTTACCGGCTACATGTTGGATGTCGGTCGTGAACTCCGAAATTGCGGCCAAGTGTCGTTGTTGCCGAGCTGACCATGGTTCTGAGACTTTGGACATCGCGTAGGTCAATGGTTTATGATCGACAAACGCGGTAAACTTGTGACTCTCAAGCCAGAACTGAAAATGACGCATAGCGAGGTGGAGAGCCCACAACTCTCTATTGAAAATGTTATATTTATGCTCATTGTTGCGCAAAGTACAGCTGAAAAAGGCGAGGGGCTGCCACAAACTGGAGACATACTGTTCCACTACGGCTCCTACCGCAACATCAGATGCGTCTGTGGTGAGCGCTGTCCATGCTGATGGGGCTGGGTGGGCCAGCAAAGCTGCGTTAGCAAGCATCGTTTTGGCATTTGTGAATGCCTGGACCCGCTCAGGGGTCCAGTCGATTCTATCTGCGGGCTTCTTTTTAATGAGCGCGCTGTAGAGGGGCTGCAGCAGCTGGCCTGCGTGGGGGAGGAAGCGGTTGTAAAAATTAACCATCCCCCAAAATTCCTGCAGTGCCCTCACGGTCTGCGGACACGGAAAATCTGACACTGCGCATATCTTGTCCAGCAGTGGGATCGTGCCCTCAGGCAAGATGCGATGGCCCAGAAAGTCGATCACCGGCAGCCCAAACTGACACTTCGCTGGGTTAACAATCAGCAAATGCGCTTCCAACCGTTGGAAAACTTGTTTGAGATGGGCGAGGGCCTCCTCCCCTGATGCGCTACCCACCAAAATATTATCTAAGTAGATGAAAACGAACAGCAAGTCATGGAGCACCGCATCCATCATCCTTTGGAAAGTTTGTGCTGCGCCCTTTAACCCAAACAGCATGCGCAAATGCTCGAAAAGCCCGAAGGGAGTGATTACTTGCCATTTTGGGGATGTCCTCTGCGCGCACTGGGACCTTCTCCACCCGGTCAGACATTCCTCCCAGCTCCACTCCTCTCCTGCTCCCTACCAGCTCTGCCTTGCTGGTTTCTCCGCTCTCAGCTGGGTTCCTCTGCCGGGCTCTCTGCTCACTATCGTAAGATCTACCCTGTTTATCCATTGCTCCTAGCCTCCCTCCTCATTTCTAACCTGCTCTCGTCTCCCTCATTTACAGGTTGTGTGTTCCTCTGGCGAGTGACGCTTTCCTTACCATTGAGTTTGTTTTTCAATAAAATTGTGTTTAAACGTTGCCTCTCTGTGTTGTGTGCATTCACTGGTTTTGAGCTTATCCTTCACTCATGACAAAGCTAGCAAACGTCTGGCATGCGATGGCTAGTTTAGCCGCATCCAGACGGCAAGAGCGTGCAAACATGGGCCGACCTTGTGTGGTGATAAAGTGCTCGACCCCGTGCTTGGTTACTGGAAAAAGTGGGCACAGTGAGTGCTGGAAACTCAGAAAGCAAACGCTGGTACTTACCCCCTGGAGCTAGAACATTAGCATGTGTTGGTGGCCCAACTTCCCGAGCTATCCAGGGCAAGGAGGAAAAAGATGCAGCATCCACTAAACATTAACAAGTAGTCAATAAGCACACAGAAAATCAGCACCTAAGATGGGGACCAAACATGCAGCTACCACAAAATCCCACTGGTAATTGCATCCATGTAAACATAGAGTCACCATCCTTTCTCCAAACATCCTGATGCGGGATCCATCGGCGGCCGTTAAAGGCGGGCTACAGCCTTCTGCCAGCCTGTCTGCGCTGACTGGCAAAATGAGGCTCTTCTGGGAGCCAGAGTCTACCAAAAAATGTCTCCCCGAATGTGTGTCTGTGATGAAAAGCAGCTTCTCCCTGTTGCCAGCAGTCACAGCTGCTACTGACCGCTGGCTGTCCTGTTTCCCAGCTTCCTGAAGTGGCACGGCGGCAGACAACGTTGCGCTTCCTTGCCAAAACAGCAGTGATAAAAAAAACAGCATCCCAGTCCTGTTTCTCCAGGTGGCAGTCCCGGCCACCACCATCGGCACCTCGACCTTGCTGTGCTCCGCCGGAGATACCGGTCTACACTGCCTGAACGCTGAAAGCCTTTTTTGCCAGAATAATGTGGTCTGCCTCCTCTGCCAGTGTGCAGTAGTCCCTGGCCCCCAGCAGTGGTGAGTTAGCAAGAATCGCTCTCGCAGGAGCCAGTAGGTTTCTGAGGAAGAGGTGGGTGAAAAGGAAAGATCCATCGTCCATGCCCATCAACACAAGCATGCTCTCCATCAGGCCGACAGCCGATCTGTCTCCTAGCTCCGAGCGGGTGAGGAGTTTTTCTGCCCTCTCTGCATCTGAAAAGGTATAACGGCGCAGCAGCAGTCCCTTGAGAGCACCGTATTTTCCTTGGGATGGTGGGCTCGGAGTAGACTCATGGCACACTGCATGGCCACTACATGATGGTGTCACAACTCGCTCCCGCCTGTCATCCGCTCCAGCCGTGCGCACACCTGGGCTTCATCAGGCTGCCGCTACTTAACCTGCCCTGCCCGCAGCCTCGGCCTGGAGCCGTCAGCTCATCTCCACGCTCAAGCTCTGCGTTCGCCTACTCCTCTTGGCCAACGCTGCAACACGTCATCCTCAAGTAAGGTACTCTTACCTGTTCTCCTGAGTTCTTCCCCTGTGCACAGGTGGATCCTCCTGGCGGCGGAATTATCCCTTCGTCACCTTTCCTCACATCCTCACTTCATCGAGCGCAGCAGGGCGCTGTCTCCCAGGTGGGAGCTTCTCTTGCCAACGCCAGTCACCAATATGTCTGCAAGTAAGCCACATTATTACTTTCACCATCCTGCTGAGACAATTGCTCATCCGCTGTTCTCTGCTCTGTCCTCAGGATTGCCTGGCTGTACAGTGTCTGTTCTGCCCTCGGTGCTTTCCTGTCCCCAAGAGAACATTTACATTTCCCTCTCACTCATCCATACACCTGTTGTTGACTAAAACTCTTAAAGCAGACGGACAGTGACATTTTTTTATTGAACCAATCAACAGATTGTATGAAAATATTCTATTCTGTCTATTCCCGCGATTTAATATGTGTCACCAGCTTCCATAAATGACCTTATTTGCTCATAGCTCAGCCTTCACTTAGTGAGGCTGCAGTACCGCCATCTCTCGATAGGTGCGGGCATTGGTGACGTCACAACAGCAATACATAGTAAATGGCAGAACGAGAGCAAAGTGATTCGGACAGCGATTATTTTCTCGAGTTTGACGACCTCAATATAAATGATGACATTGAAAATGAGGAATCGGATGATGAAGTAGTTTTGGGTGGTGCTGAGGGGGTATTCAGCCTTATTTGTGGGAAAGAAGTGAGGGTTATGTTGCCTGCCTGTGCAGTGAGCCTCATCAGAGAAACATTCCCATCTGATCACTACAAGGGATTTTGCCTACCAAGATTAGATTTGTGAGCAATGATATGTAAATAAAGTTTTGTAAAATCATATATTGAGTTTATTAATGTTCATGTCAATGTTATAATTCTCATAGTTCAGCATTCATCAAAGTCGCATGTCATATACATTTGAATAATTTGAACACACTAAATTCTTCTCAATTTGAAAAGAAATATTACATACTATACCACCTTTGTATGAACGTTTGAAAACACAGCAGAAATATACAAAGAAATACCAAAATCAATGGAGTATCACTACAGATTAAGAAAATAACTAGTTTCCAGATATAGCAATTATTATATTCCAATAAATAACATTTCACAGTTATAATGGGCACCATTTTATGGTAGAAAATTGGGGTTCCATTTTTAAAAGCACATTTCTCTTACAATCTTAGGCTTATATTTATTTTTCTTAGCAAATATGTTGCTTCCCTAAAAATTGAAAGCTGAACTGTCATTGGTAATTACCTCCGCCAGGCCGAAAAGGCCAGGAGGAGGTTATGTTTTTGCCGGGGTTTGTTTGTCTGTTTGTCAACTCCGCGTTCTTCAACGTTTTAGGCACAAAAGCACACGCAAAACACTGGTGGCCTGGGCCCGCCAGTGTGCCTCTGTTTGCGCGACGCTGCAAAACCTGACACGGGCACCTGTCTGCCGCCGCATTATTTGGCAGAAATCTGACCAACACAAACTCCGCATTCTTCAACGTTTTAGGCACAAACACACGCGCAAAACACTGGTGGCCTGGGCCCGCCAGCGTGCCTCTGTTTGCTCGACGCTGCAAAACCTGACACGGGCACCTGTCCACCGCCGCATTATTTCCCAGAAATAATTTGATTTTGAAAATCATCCATTGCTTGGAATTCATTTAAAATGTTTAGTAAACATTTGCAGTGAATATTAAAAATACAAAACTTACCCTGTTTACTTCTCGTTTTCTGACAGCTGATTTCCTCGGTAGATCACCCTTGCTTTTCACGCCACTGTCACTGACACTTGTCTCAGTCAGACTTGGGAATCGCGGGATATATAGTTGGAATAGCCGTTTTCTTTATCACCAATCTTTTTGCAAATTTCATTTCAAATTGCATCTTATTCTCGAAATCGCTGTAAACGAAATGTCTACTGCACATGTAGGGCGCTGACGAGGTGCAGGTGTGCGCGCAGCTGAGGCAGATGCCTGAGAGCGGCGAGCCGTGACACCTGCAAAATATATGTGGACAAGAAAGACTGACAAACCTGGGTACTATTTCACTGGAGTCTGCTTTAATACAGAAGCTGAAGCAATAGGGAACACTGTATGTCTCTGTAATTGAGAACTTTGCTTCTAAAAAACACAGGAGGATGGACTTCCAATATAAGTAACCGGTGAGTTAAACTGTCTTTCTTCAGCATGTTTTTTCCCTCTAACCGTTCTTATGATCATGAAAATATTTGGTAATTCCGAGAAATATCCGTAATCGCCGATTTTAAAACGTAAACATCAAGTGTTGCATGAAGCAAAACACAGCAGTGGCCGACGACCGTGTGCGTGTGTTTGGCTGAGCTGACGTCACACAGTCAGTGGCCATCTTAGCCGCTGATCGCTTGGCTTTCCAGGGCAGCATACTTTCAAGAGCACATTGTCACCATATGCGACATTTGTTGAGACCAAAACATGTGCAGTTCGCTTTAGCTCGTCTCAGACAACAATTTCAGATATGAATTAGCAATATTGAATTTTCGTCTGTCCGTCTGCTTTAAATCTCACCCGAGCCTGTGTGCGTGTTTCCTGGGCCAGAAATCATGTCAGTACGGCTCCAGCCCAGCAGCCCAGCGAATAGCGGGTATGTACGCCGACTCTCCCATCTCGAGGCTCGGGTGGACTTAATTGTTCATCAACAACAGGTTATCCTTAATCAGCTTACCTCCATTACCAACCGGTTGGATCGCCTCAATCCTCCGCAGGCGCTCCCCCCATCTCAGCTCAGTGGGCCAGCTCCTCCCACTCCTCAGGCCAGCTCCTCTGCGCCGGGTCCGCCGACCCATCTCACCCCAATTCCCACTCCCGCGCGCTTTAGCGGAAAGCTCGGCAGAGCGCGTGGGTTTATTCTACAGTGTGAGACGGTGTTCCAGCGCATGCCCGGGGATTTTCCGTCAGACCAAAGCCGAATTGGGTACGTTTCTAATCTTCTGGAAGGGCAAGCGTTAGCCTGGGCTTACGCCGTTATGGCGAAGGCCAGCTACGCGACCTTGACCTATACCCAGCTCGTGCAAGATTTTCTCGAGGTCTTTGATCATTCAGATCGCGATAGCGTGTTGGCCGAGCGGCTACTTAGCCTTCGCCAGGGTATCCGCTTAGCGGCTGACTATGCTGTCGACTTCCGGGTGGCGGCGGAAGAGGTTGGTTGGTGTGATGCTGCCCTTTGCAGCCTATTCATCCGGAGTCTAAATTCTGATTTGCGGGATGAGTTGGCCAGCCGGGACCAGCCGGATCGGCTGCCAGAATTAATTTTGTTGACCATTAGTTTGGATAACAGGCTGAGGGAGCGGGCCACCGAGCGGAAATCATTCAGCCACTCGCACGGAGCTCTTACCCGCGCTCCTCAGTCTCGCCCCCTGGCGTTGCCTCCTCTGGAGGTTGCCGACGATCCTGACGCTATGATCATCGGGCGGGCTAGACTTTCTTCAGTGGAGAAACAGCGCCGCCGGGAGTTGGGTCTCTGCATGTATTGCGGAGACGACCAACATCCCGTGGAAGTCTGCCCGGTGAAGCCAAAAGGGGAGGTCCGCGAGTCACTGTAGGGGGCCTCGCGGACGCTTCCCAGTCTAATCCCCTCTCAAAATGTCAGGTTCAAATTAGACTCTGCCACAGCTCCATTGGTCACGCATCTCACGCACTGGTGGACTCGGGGGCAGAACAATGTTTTATTTCTAAGAGCCTGGCAACCCGCCTGGGCATCCATTGCCAAGCCTTGCCCACTCCCCTTCATCTCGTCGCTCTGACCAGTTTTCCCCTGGAGAAGGTCACTCATATTACCAAGCCCATCAACGTCATTATCTCTGGCAATCATCGTGAGGACCTTAGTTTTTATGTCCTTCCCACCCCCACCCCCACTCTCCGCTTAACCCTCGCGGCCTTCTTCAGCTGTCCTTCTTCCCGGATGCATGTAGTGCCCTGGTCATATGAGAGTGGTTGACGAATGATCTTCTGGGCCCTGCGGTCATGGAACTGTCCCACGGACGAGGCTTTTCTGGTCTTTGCTATCCCGTTAAGGCAAACAGGGAGCTGAGTCAGCTGGTGGGTGCTCACTGGTAACTGCTGCATCCCTCTCCCAGTTTTACAGCGTTCTCCCTTCTGTCATCGGCAGTTGCTACAGGTCTTAGTATAGCCCTAGACATCCTTCCGAACGCTGGGCCACCAGGCTACCTCCAGCATGCTCAACAAGGTTCCTAAAGGCCCCTGATGTCCCCCCTGGGGCTTCACATGATAGTGGCGGATGACCTCTGGGACGAGGGACTGTGGTACCAACGAAAGAGGGGAAGCCACCATATTGCTATCCGTAGAAACTGCCACGGTTTTCTGCGCTTTGGGAGTACTAGCAAGCCGTAACCGGCTAAGCTGCCTTTTCCATTGCTCATCCCTGCACAGCAGGCAATTTACTATACTTTTTTTCTAAAGTATCCACTCTCTCCTTGAATTTCTCAAAGCTACAATCCATGTACTGCCGGGACTGAGTCTCGCTATGAGCTATGCTGTTAATAAAGTCCCTTGCCTTAGCCTCAAGCAGATTTAAAATAAAAATAAAAAAAGAGAAAAATAAATTGTTCCACTCAAGTCACCCAAAAGAAACAGGACATCACTGCATAATTGACCAAAAAACCCTGCGCTCAGTCAAGATGTAGAAGAGAAAAAATGATGAGTGCGAGACAAGAGGGAACGTTCTCACTGGCTTTGGATCCGCTGCCCTTCCCTCAGGTCACACAGCGAATTCCCTGGTCCAGTGTCCTCCTCCCGGGCCAACCAACCTGCCGTTTCACTGCGAGGAATGCGCCGTCAGTCGCTGGTCCCATGTAGACTCCCAGCGAACCAACGCTCCTCCTGGTTGCTCCAATTGTCTCTATGAAAGGCCTTTATTTCAGCTGTCAATATGACGGCCGCTCCTAGTGACAGCAGGCCTGTCTGTCTGTGAGTCTGTGTTTGAATGAAAGAATGTCTCACGGCGACTTCCGCCTTCCTCTTAACGCCACTCCCAGCTGCTGGAAATCAGCTGACAGCCACTCCCATTACCAGCTGATGTAATCACAGGTAAAATATGTTTTCACATACATACATTCAGAAAATAGAACATGCTTATCACGAGGCACAAACATGGCATGGAGCATTATATATACTGCATCATATCAATTAAGATACTTCCTACTTCCTTTTATTTGGCTACCATTCTCCCCATAAAAGGGGCGATGCAATTAAATATGTGGCAGTGCTACAAGTGTGCACACTTTCTTGTGTCATCTCATTGTTTTTAGATGTATGTTGTATCTTTTATACAATGTTATTTTAAACGATGAATAAATCAATCAACCAATCAATTTGTGACCAGCCGGGTGGATCAGGTGGTTGAATAAAGGAAAACAATCACAAAAAAGAAGACAATATAAACCTATTTAGTGGGTAGCCACGGTCACCTGTCAGTTGAAAGCAGATCATATTAGACTGGGCAAGTACATATTTTAAGTCCAAAATGCAAATCTCACCCATCCATCCATCCATCCATCTTCTTCCACTTAATCCTTTCAGGTCTCACCCTTTATAGATATATACAACTTACATGGATTAATACACACACTATTGTAAATGAATAAAGTACGCCGGGGAACAGGTGAGACTGTTGCATTTCAAACTTTACGCACGTGTATATTGACATAACTACTGTACACACAAAGGCAGTTGGGGGCTTGGTAGAATGCTGTCAAACTGTAGTTTAATCAACAAAAAAAGAGTGTCACTTACCCAAATCACTGAGTTGTAATGAAACCTTGAAGACAGGATATTTGTGGGGCGCACAGGCACATTCCACAAGGACTGCCCATGGAAACCTAAACCAGCTGACAAACCATTCATCATCCTGAGCCAGAAAATCTTCTCTCTCTAAATACTCTTTCTCTTCTCACTGCGCGATTTGCAATATCCTCTAATCCTCTGTTGTTAGAGGCATTTTCCACACTTCTTTGCCCTTGCTTTTGTATCCACTCATCTAATTGCGCACACTTGGATGTTTGTTCATCATGTGTCTCTGGTGAGTACAATAATTTTCACGTCATTATCAGTCTCCCAACGTCAACTCTAAGTGTCGCCAACGGACCAATAACAGTAGAAACATACGTACGCCAGCTATGAAGTTGGCGTGGGGCTGCGTATATTTTCAGGGTCATTTCATTCTTTATATATCTGAAATTTTCTGTGGAAAAGGACGTACGCCATGCTTTTGTGCGTAAGTACCCTTTGTACATGAGGCCCCTGGTCTTTGCTTTATTTAGTAGTGTTTCTGATATTATTCTTTGTCCATTCTTATTTTGAAGTTATTCCTGTTCCATTTCATGTTCATGTAGCCTTGCACCCTCTGGGATTAATAAAGTATACAAAACACAAAAAAAACAAAAAAAACCCAATTTGCTATTTATGTTTCTGTCACCTACCCCGCCTCAACTGTAAGACTGAAAGCTACGCTCCAGTCTGGTTTCTACTTCAGTTTCATTTTATTTTTTAGGTTTCACTTTTAGCACCCAGCCTCCTGAGCTTGAAAAACAGCGGCTGCTGCTGAACACACGTCCTTCTGCTCAGTTCTTGACAGAATTCAGCATACTCCTTTGCAGTGATATTTTTGCAAGTGTTTTATCAAGTTGGTGGTGCAAAATTGTAAATGCTGCTACCACACAGCAACATACTAAGGCGAGTCCCACAGACAGGCTTCAGTGATGTGACACTTGTTGCTGCTGTTTTACAGAAGCCATGCACAGTGCGGCTGAGAGCATGATCGCGCCTTCATTTATATTATTAATGTATCGGATTGGTAAATTTACTTTTATTCCTTACCAATACCGATCCAGCCATTTTGCCTGGATTGAACCCAATACTGATACGGCGGATCAGATTGGCTCATCCCTAATCTTTAACATACAGTGAATGACTGGATATTACCACTGAATTAAACAAAAATTCCCTTAATGGAACAGAAATTACACCCTGGAAAAATTTTTACAGTATCATACTGGGTGAAATATGGTTTGTAACTATAGAAACTACAGCCATGTCTAACAGTGTAGATACATGAACATGATAGGGGATCTGATGACTGTTGGCAAGCATAACATAATTCATTGTATGTCAACGGTCCTATCCTGCCATGGTGCCCTGATGTTGCTGTTGTAATAGTGCGACAGCTAGTTCCTCTATCTCTTGCCCTCATGAGTCAAATGTCATCCGGCTACATTTTGCAGATCAGTCAGTTGGACATACTCATGCCAAGTGCCAGGGATGACATTCCCATTGTCATCCTTCTGGTTGACCTCATTGGCCTGGGCTCATAGATTCCCAGTGCGCACTGCACAGTAAGTTGTGTAAAATCAGACACCCCTCCATCATGACAGTAGTATTTCTGGGTTGTGGCTGGAGACAGGTAAGCAGACACCACCACCAGTGGGCCAAAATGCAGACGGCATTCTCGACGACTCTCCTAGCATGAGACAGTCTATAAGACTCGGTCTTTTTGGGAGAATGCCCTCTGGCTGTAGGGCTTCATCATCCATGTTCTCAACAGGAATGCATCATCTCTGATCAAGAAGTATGGCACAGCTCTGTTGTCAATGGGTAGGCCAGGCAAAGCCAAGAAGAGCTGAACACCTCGGCATCAGAGGCCAACCTGGTCCCCCCATGTTACACCACATGAACTTGTAGTCAGCATCAACTAGTGGGAGGAGAATGATCGAGACGAAGCCCTTGTAATTAAAGTAGTTGCTGCCGCTCTTATTCAGTTTCTTAATCTTGATGTGCTTTCCATCTATGGTGCCACAGCAGTGCTGGAAATTCCACCTCTTGCCGAACTAGGTGGCCACATTCGTGCCACTGGTCTGGCGTCGACGGAACAGTGAAGCGCTCATCCTTGAAGGCTTCATAGATTGCGTTGCAGACCTGGAGCACACAAAAGACACAAAGAAAAATGTATGACATTTATGCATGTTTGTTTGGTAAAGTGTATTGTGAATGTCACTGAAATGTAAAAAGATATTTGCCTTGGGCATAAACAGCACAATGATGTTGTGGGCCACACAGAAGCTAAACGCCAAGGACTGGTAACTGCTTCCAGTCGCCAGAAAGCACAGTGTGATGACCAGCTGTAGACTGGGCTCCAAAGGTCTGTTCCTGTAAACACACAAAGAAAACAGCTAATTCACGTCCATTCACGTATTTACATTGTGTTAATATGTAATTGCATCACGCGTAATATTGGCCTGTTCCCATTTGGTCTGAAAGCACTTACTTCTCACTTTTCATGATACATGGGGCAACACATCGGCAAAGGTGTCATGGTCCATCCGGAGGTATGCCATGTAGTCGCCTTCTGACTCGCGGTCCAGCTCAGTGAACAGAGTCTCGTACTGCCTGTAGAGGTGTCGCCTCTGTATCTATAGTTGCACCAAGCGTCGCCTGCTTCTCCCCAGCTTTTCTTGCTGCAGCTGAACCAAAGCAATGGCTACAACTGCTTGATCATCATCTTCTTCATCAGCCTGCAACTGCAGCTGTAAAAGGTGCAGCTGTAATGTTCTCAGCATTATTGCCATGTTGAACAAAGAACAAACTTTTCCAAACAAATTCTAGCAGATGTGATGATCACTCCAACACAGAAAGTTGGAGAGTGGACGTGAGCCACTTATATACCCCAACAAAATGTACTGAAAGCTGTCACATCTTCCTACCAATGACTTGAGAGTGCTGTGAGTTGCGCATAGGGGTGCCGTACGGCCACCTTACAACAAAACATTTTTGTAAGAAGGCAGTAAGTATGCCATAGGAAGAACCTAAGGCACCCTTATGAAGGATATGAGAACTCTAGGGCCATCGTACGACAGAAAAGCAGCTCATTTCTCAAGAATGCCTCAAGTTGCTCTTGAGAATTGGAACGACAGCTGTAAGAAGGCTGTAAGAAACTATGGCCCCCTCCATGAATGTCTGTGAACTCCAGAATTCATAGGAAATTACTGATTCTTAAGAGCCCATCGTTTGTAAGAATCTTTGTGACTGAAGCTTTAATTCGAGGCTCTGACATGGCCCTAGGTGTGAAGAGATTGGCGCTGTACTGTGGCTACCCTTGAATTTGTTATACAGTGGAACCTCAGTTTTAGAACTTAATTGGTTCCTAAATGTTGTTTTTAAACCAAGTTGTTCTTAAACCAAAACAAATTTTCCCATAGGAAACAATGTAAAATGGATTAATCCGTTCTTGGCCCCCATAAAGTAACAGTGTGTTTTTGCCTTTTTAACAGCATTTCATCCATAAAAGCCAGACAAAAACAATGAATATACTGTAACTGTACGGTAAGGATAACTTCCACCAACAACTTGGTGGGGGCAATGCACCTCTTACACTGGAAGATGACAGCGAAGACAGAGACATGCGTCAGCAACCATTCACTCTGCGAACACGCATGTGAACACTGTACATATTACGCTTTGGATTTGGGAGTTTATGATTTTATTTTTTGTTTTTGTCCATTCAGAAGCCACTATGGGATCAAAGAAAGGAGAAAAAGGTAAAGAACTGAAGAGGAAAGTTAAGAGAACCACAACAGAGCTGAAGAAGGAAATCATATCAAAGCATAAAAATTGCATTTGTGTGTCAGATCTCACTTTGCAGTACGGTATGGCAAAATCTTCGATCTGTACCATACTGAAAAACAAAGTGATGATAAGGGGACGGGGAGTCCCCTTCCACACAGTAACATCCTCTTCACCTTCCACATATGCCAGCAAGTCTCCTCTGAACAGGTAAGGTGAAAATAAATATTACGCTTTGGATTTGGGATTTTATGGTTTTTAATTTTTGTTTATTGTCCATTCAGAAGCCACTATGGGATCAAAGAAAGGAGAAAAAGGTAAAGAACCGAAGAGGAAAGTTAAGAGAACCACAATAGAGTTGAAGAAGGAAATCATATCAAAGCATGAAAATGGCATTCGTGTGTCAGATCTCACTTTGAAGTACGGTATGGCAACATCTTCGATCTGTACCACACTGAAAAACAAAGTGATGATAAGGGGAAGGGGATTCCCCTCCCACACAGTAACATCCCCTTCACCTTCCACATATGCCAGCAAGTGGACATACAGTATGTCACATATGCCAGCAAGTCGTTACATGTTTTGACTGTTCACTGCAGTCTTCATCTTCCCTGCAGTGAATAGTCGAAACATGTAAAGAAAAGAAGGTTAAAAAACATTTCCTTTCTATCTTTGTCTTTAATAAGAACAAAAAGCAAATAATTAAAATAAGACCAGATTAACCTACTTGAGCTATGACTAGCAGCTCATCAATTTCTACACCATAGGCCAAGACCAGGTCAAGGGTGTGATTATGCTGATGAGTTGCTTTACTAACACACTGAGAAAAACCAGTTGAATTTAAGAGGGAGAGAAATTCTATGCTATGACTATCATTATCAACATCTATATGAATATTAAAACCACCAGGTATGATAATCTTGTCTGAACTGAGAACTAAGGTTGTTAAGAACTGTCATGAACTGGGGTTGATGTTTCAAACCCACTTCTATGACGCTGTGGCTGCTTGGTCTTTTGTGTATTTTTGCCTCTTATTTTCCATCAGGCGCTTTCAGGGAGCCTCTGGGGTTCGCTTGGCTCCCTGACAGCTCAGCCACGCCCCCCTCTCCTATCAGTGGTATCAGCTGTGTCTCATTATTGGTTTTCACTCTCACCCACACTACTCACACTGGCAGTCTCTTTCCTCATTAGGTTTGGCATTGTTTAAGCCCTGTGTCTACTGGAAGAGATTGCCGGATCATTGTCCAACATTGTGTTAGTTCCACTCAGTGTTTGTAATCTGTCGCTCATGACTAGATGTCCTGCCAGTTTTCCGGTCCACATCACTCTGGGTGGCATTGATCATCTCTAACTGTTTAGTTTCGTTTCGTCTGGATTATTAGTCGGACCAACTCGGGCTGCTCCAGGTTGTGTGAGTACTATTTGTTTCACACCTGCCATCCAGTTCCGTCTGGCGGTTCCTTTCCCGGGCGCTTTTATCCGTTCCTCTGCTGCAGTCCCATCTGCCTACGCTTTGGAACATTTTCCCCTGTGTCATATTGGCCTGTGTCTGTTGAGCATCCTGGAGGACTTCCGTGTATATCCTGTTCAACTCATCTGTTATTTTGAACTGTTTATACACTTCCTGTTAATAAATACGCACAACTTACTCCTGCACGTGGATTTCAATTCTTTCTTCCACGTGCACGGGGAATCATAATAAGAACTCTGAGAATTCAGACATAAATTCAGCAAAAGAAGCACTGGGAGGGTGATATACTGTGCTAAATAAAATAGGCTGTTCTGACCTCCAGGATGGGTGTGCTAAGCTAAAAATTAAGCATTCAAGAGAGTTATAATTTGAGTTTAGCTTAGTCTGAGGGTTCATTGGTAATGTGGATTCATATATTACCCCAACACCACCACCTCAGCCAGTGTTTCTAGGAATATGAATATTACCATAGCTGGGGGGGTGGGGTGGCCCCACTAATACTAACAAAGTCATTGGGGCGTAGCCATGTTTCTGAAAGAAAGAGTATATTTATATTGTGTCCATAATCATATCATTAATTAAGGTCGCTTTATCTGACAGAGATCTTATATTCAGCAGTCCACTTTTAATTATTTTATTTTTCTGTGGTAAATTAATGATTTTAATCTTTATCAAGTTATCTTGTATTTGTCTTGGGTTATAATGTTTTGGGTATCGGGGGACAGACACAATCTCCATGGGGTTGTGAATTAAAGACTGATCTAAGCAGAGAGAATTATTTGGATTAATAGGAGTAATATGAGCAGTGGAAAGCAAAAAAGCTGGTTGGCAGACCCAAGCATGTTGGGGTGAGGTGACACACCATCTTTCAGTCACTGTATTAAAAAATGCTGAATGGAATAAAATAGATTGTCCCTTAAAACATGCACACTGAGTCTATTTGAATGAATACCATCTGCCTCATAAATGATGGGCGATTCTAGAACAGGTTGAAATTGTCTATAAAACCAATGTTAAAAGTAGGACATGTTGAAAACAACCAGATATTAAGGTTAAGAGTTCTGCTGAAATAACTGCAACCTCTTCTAAAAGGAGCAAGTGGTCCAGAGACAAAACACGTCTGCCGCAGTTCTTAACCCTTTGAGTGTGTATGGTGCCAAACTGCGACATACCCCCTAGTGGTCAAGAGTGGTAAATATTTTTTGTCAATAAAATAGTTCAGATTTCCAAGGCTATAACTTGAAAGTGGTAAGAGATATTGGCATACTGCCAATTAGAAAGATGTAAAATATGATCCAAAGTTTCAGATAGGAATAAATTTACACATCTAATTTGCATAATGTCGCAGCTCCTCTTTAAATTCCATAACTCAGTCAAAACTGGACTTTGGACGTATTTACACAAAAAATGGTTCAGTCTTTTGACACCGTTTTTTGTACAGAGGTACCTCATCATCTTATCTTTAAAGTATATGAACAAGAAATCAGTACATTTAAAAAAAAAAGCCAGAAATTTCTCACTTACTTTTGACAAAGCGCAGTGTCGCGCTCTGCCACTAGGGGCACGCAAATTCTCACACTCAAAGGGTTAAGAGTGGACAGAAGGCTCCTGAAGTCTATCTTTAAGATTTCAGATGCTTCATCTGAGATGTTGTCGCATCCAACATGGGCAATAACAGTTTTAGCATGGGGGGTATTCATTTAATAGGTCAGGGGTAAGAGCCTTTATGTCTGACACTTTAGCCCCAGGAAAAAATTTTATAACACTGCTTCTGACGATCCTCATTATGGAATCACCAATTACCAGCATCATCTGGGGGGGGGGGGGGAACTTTGTCGGTGGCTTCTGTAATGGTGAATAGTTTTGCCGTTGTTGTTGTTGTTGTTGCTGCTGTGGCGGCGAGATGCCGGTGCAGAGGGTGATGTGGGGGGTTGCACTCTCTCCTTTTTGTTGCTAGTGTAAAGTTCAGCACACTTAGGGTAGTTTTAATCCAGAGCTTGAGGGTTTGGATCGCTGCTGAAGGAGGAGGGGCAACCATAGGAGGAAGATCAATGTCCAGGTGGGGGAAATCTTCCAGGGAAAAGATGTCAAATCTGATTTCCAGCAAGAGGAGAAGGGAGGAGGCACGGCCGTGCCTGGTCAATTCTCAACATTTGCTGTTAGGCCCAACCATGGTCCAGGGCGCGCATTGAGGCTGAGAAGAACCACCCGGGGCTTTAGGTTTTGCTCCAAGATGAAGCCAGTGTTTATTGCTGCAGTCCTGGACAGCTGAGGTGACCGGAGCAGGGGTGGAAGTGGATGGCGATATGTTAATTTCACCCAGGTAGGTAGCCGTCTCTGCTAACTGCGAGTCCATCGCTGGCACTGATGTCCGTCCAAAAATGATCATGTCCAAATGATTTTCAGCTTCATGAATCTTATAGAGATTAGAGAGTCTCAGTTCCAACTCGGAAATCTTCTTAGAGAGGGAAACAGAGCTGTTACAGGTCGGAGAGGGAGCCATGGTTTTCCAGACCAGGGGTGGCTAACCAAAACAAACAGGTTAGCCTAACCCGGTTTGTTGACCGAAAAAGATCAAGTGGCAACAATCCTTGGTCCAGTAAAATTATAAATGGGTAAAAATCATCAAGAAAGACGATTCAAAGGTTAAAAATAATAAAACAAACCAACAGCTTATTAACTGTAACATTTCTAACAGCAAATTCCAAATTATCTGACAAGTCTGACTGATATGTTAATTTCACCCAGGTAGGTAGCTGTTCATATTTTAATATGTATCTCACACACACACACACCCCACCACCCTTTAAAAAAATCCAAAGCCACTCACTGAATTACGACCCTCCCCAATTTGGGACCCGAATCACACACTAATAAATGAAAACTAATGTCTCTAAATGGCCTAACACATTCACACAACAAAACCTAAAATAGGAAGGACGGGTGGACTGCCGTCCTGCCCAAAGGGCAAGGTGGATTATTCTGCCACCTGTTAGGGTAAATTAAAGTCCATTAATAACTAAGGGTGCATTCACATGGCCGCTGTTTGGTTTGGACTAAAGGACCAAAGAGTGTATTCTGTGGATAGTTCGGTTCGTTTGGCGCCATCTGAATGCGCCTGGAACTCTGGTGCAGCACCAAACAAACAAAAGTCTGGTCCCCCTGAAAACAGGGGGTCTCGGTTCGTATGCAGACGTGGTCTAATGCACTTCACTTGTCATGTGAATGCAAACGGAGTATCCAGTGGACCAAAGGGCAGACATGTCCCTCGGCGTTTGTGTAACCACAGCAACACACAGTGAGAAGAGAAAGTGGCGTTTACCATAAAGGTGCCTTCACATTAAACGTGAATGGGCAAATTTTCCGCACAACACGATTACCTTATAACTTAATGTAAATACATAAAAAGACATAAATTCACCGTCTGGGTTGCCACTCACCTGAAAAAGTTGAAAACTTGATGTGTGTTTCACATCCGTGGCAGGAATCTGTGGGTAAATAAATCCAACATCCAGATTCAGCTGAAGAGCTCCCAGTCCTTATGCCTCCATTTTGGGTAGAAAATAACAATAACAACCACGCGGATCCAAGAAATACTTTTACTGGAGAAAGCCCAGGAGAAAAGTTTAAAAAAATGTCTCTTGGACTTTGTCATGAACTGGGCTTGATGTTCAGGCCCAGTTCTGTGACGCGGTGGCTGTTCACTTTTTTGTGTATTTTTATGTCTTATTTTCCATCAGGCGCTCTCAGGGAGCTCTGGGGTCCGCTCGGCTCCCTGACAGCTCGGCCACGCCTCCTTCTCCTGCCAGTTTGACCAGCTGTGTTTCATTATCGCTGTCATTCCCCTGTTCACGCACGCACACACACACACATACATACAGTACAGTACATACATTTTCCCATGCACACTCTTACACACATACACACCCCCACTCATCCTCAACCACATGTTTACTGACGTCCTTTCACACAGCTGTTTCCACTTGGTGCTGCCCACTCAATTCGACACATTCACTCTCACTACACACACCAGCAATCTCTTTCCTCGTTAGGGTTGGCATTATTTAGCCCTGCCTCTGGTGGAAGAGACGGCTGGATCATTGCTGTCTAACACCAGTCCTACACTGTGTAGTTTCCCCTCAGTGTTAGTACTCTCCCACTCACGTCTAGATGCCCTGCCAGCTCTTTAGTACCGCATCACACTAGGTGGCATTGATTATCTGTAACTGGTTGTTTGTGTTCGTCTGGATAATCACTTGGATCTACTCGGACTGTTCCAGCCTGCACGAGTACTGACTGTTTCACCCCTGCTGTCCAGCTCTGCCTGGCAGTTCCTTTCCCTGGCACTTTTCCCGTTCCTTCGCTGCAGTCCCGTCTGCCACGGAACATTTTTTCCCTGTGTCTTACTCACCTGTTCTGTAGAGAGTCCTGGAGGACATCCTTGTGTTTCCCGTACTACTCACCTGTTATGTTGAACTGTTGAATCGCATCCTGTACATTCATCTGTTATTTTGAACTGTTTGGCACGCCCTGCAATAAATACGCACAACATACTCCTGCGAGTGGGTTTTAATTCTTTCCTCCGTGCACTGCATAAAAGCGCACGGTGAAATCATGACAGACTTGTAGTGAGGAAATGCAGGCGCTGATAAATATTTGGTCTGAGAACCAGATTTCTCAGCTGCTTGTGGCTACACACAAGAATACTGATGTTTTTAAAATGTTTATCAACATGATGGTGGCATGGGGGGGTTATACAGACAGTGGAGCTTTTTATTTTTATTAGTTTGTTGTGGACAAACAACTCGGCCGAAGGGAACGGTGTTATGCTGAGAACTGTTCGCTTGCCGAGAATTGCATCCCATCGTTGAATAAACATAATTTAAAGATAATTTACAAGCGGTAATAACAATTTTTACTTCTAAAAATGTATAATGGGTACTTCTAAAAATGCACAAATGGTTACAAGCCTGGCTGTAGTGTTATATTTTATAGTTTTGGTGGATGGGGTGCAATTCTTGGCAAGCAAGCAATTCTCGGCATAACACCGGATTTCCCTTTTCAGTCCTAGTCGATGAGCCGGATTTCTCTTCTTCACCAAGATTTTTTCTTCCAAGTCAGTGGTGGTTTCAGCTACAGCGCCACAAACGAGCAGTTGTTGTAATTGCATGACATTTTCCAAGCAATTTGGTCCGCTTGAGTGAAGTGCTGTGTGAATGCAAACCAAACCAAACGAAGGTGTGAAAATTCTCGCCATTCCCCGCCGAGTTGAACAGAGGCCCCCAAACTATCCTGGTGTGAATGCAGCCTAAAATTGTATGCCGTGCTCCTAAACGAGAACAAAATAACCAGAACAATCCCTTATGTAACATATTATTTTTTTGAAAACAACACCAGCAACAGAACTTTAACATATATTATGTACAACCCAAGTCTTCAAGTAAAAGACATAACTGGCATGGGGGGCCCAGTGCACCCTCTCAGCAGATGCGCCCCTGGAAACAGCCAGTCTTTGGGGTGATGGCTGACCATCCGGACACTGAAGTCGCTCCTCTTCACCATCGGCCTTGTCCCACGTTCAGCCTCATCTCCTGGAGTCTTCTCCCGGACACGCCGAAGCCGGTTCACATGCCATACCGAGCCGTCAGACAGCTTGAAGTGCACTGCACCCAGTTTGTCCACTATGCGCAGACCCTCCCGATGCTCCTCCGGTTGTCATCTGGCCCATCTTCACCGCGAACATTCCTCATCTCGGCTCCAAATCCAATCCAGGACCCTTAGCGGGGCCCGGCTCAGCTTGAGACGTTGTTGTCGAGCACGTTGATCCTCCGTGCTTCTCGGTCCTGCCCCGACCTCTTCTAATACCATTTTACACATCTGTTATTTAGTGGCCCTTAACCTGGGTAAGCTCGAGAAGTTGTGTGCGAGAGATATTTTGGTTCATAGTCTCGGTATGGTGGGTCAGAGGATCCTTAGCACGCTAGGAGAGGCTGAAAGTTATGAAAACGTGGTGGATGACATAATGCACGGCTCAGGAGACACACACGCAGGCTCAGGGTAGGTCTAATAGCTTTATTAACAACAAGTGTGTATGAATGTGTGTCTGCGAGATGTAAATGTGTTGGTGGTGGTGTCTGCATCGGGCACGGAGGCAGGAGGCCGTACAGCCGGACAACCCTATGGGAGAAGCAAAAGGAGAAGGGTAACGGGCACCACACCAACACAGGAGATATGATAACGATGACTGGCTTACTTGGAAATGGCAGGTGGCTGGCACAGCAAGGGTGAAGCCCGGAAGACAGCGAGCTGGAGCGCCCGGTGCAGCAGCGAGGGAACGGTGACGGAGAGGAGTGGTCCGCCGCCGGGAAATCCACCTGTGCACAGGGGAGCGGACTAGGAGTAGAAGGAGGTAAGAGATTCTTACTTGAATATTTGCTGATCGGTTGGGATTCCTTGCAGCAAGGGAAGCGAATGAAGACTGACGGCTTCAGGCCGAAGCCCAGGGCGAGGCGGCTTAAATCCCTCGCCGCTGATGAGGTGCAGGTGTGCGTGCGGCTGGCGCCGCAGATGGGCGGTGAGGCATGACAGTGCTCCCCCCTCTAGCAGCGCCTCCTGGCGATGGTTTCTCCGGGTGCGCTCGGTGGAACTCAGTAATGAGGGACGGGTCCAACACAAATGACGAGGGTACCCATTGCCGATGTTCAGGCCCATAACCCTCCCAGTCCACCAAGTACTGCAACCCGCGACCCCGGCGCCGGGAGTCCAGGATAGAAGAGTCAGGCCAGGCCGGATGACCATCAATCATCCGGGGCGTGGGCTGCGCAGCAGGAGGAGGGCAAAGGGGATCGGAGACTGCCAGCTTCACCTTGGAAACGTGGAAGGTGGGATGGATGCGGAGGGAGGGGGGAATAGCTACACGCACAGCCACCGGGTTGATAATCCTGGTGATGGGGTATAGGCCCATAAAACACTGTGCCAGCTTCCTCCTCTCACCCTTTAAAATGACGTACTGGGTTGACACATAGACATGCTGGCCCACCTGGTACGCTGGGGCGGGTCTTCTGTGCCGGTCCGCCGTGGATTTGTTGCGCTCTGCCGTGCGTAAGAGCGCATTGCGCACCGACGCCCAGATGGAACGGCACTGCCTGAGGTGCGCCCGAACTGAGGGGACAGTTACCTCACTCTCCTGCGCTGGGAACAGAGGGGGGTCGTAGCCCAGGGACGCCTTAAAGGGAGACATCCCAGTGGCAGAAGAGCGGGCGGTGTTGTGGGTGTACTCAACCCAGGCGAGATGGTTACTCCAGGACGCAGGCTTGGACGCAGTGACACAGCGGAGCGCAGCCTCCAGCTCCTGATTAGTCCGCTCACACTGCCCGTTGGTTTGGGGGTGATGGCCGGAGGAGAGGCTTACCTTGGCTCCCAGGGCGTTGCAAAAGGACCTCCAAACCTCTGAGGAAAATTGGGGCCCCCGGTCCGAGACCACGTCCACTGGAATCCCGTGCAGCCTGACCACGTGTTGGATTAGGAGGTCCGCCATCTCCAGGGCAGATGGAAGACCTCGTAACAGGATGAAGTGTGCCGCCTTAGAGAAACGGTCTACGATGGTCAGGACAGTGTCGAAGGTGTTTGAGACTGGGAGTCCGGTGACGAAATCCAGGGCGATATGCGACCAGGGCCTGCCAGGGACGGGCAGAGGCTGGAGCAAACCCGCTGGAGGGGCATTACCTGATTTACTGGTGGCACTTACAGGGCAGGCCCGGGCGTAGCGGGCAGCGTCCTTCCGCAGGCCCGGCCACCAGAAGGACCGTTGAAGAAGGTCGATCATCCGGGAGGAACCAGGGTGGCAGGTGAGCTTAGATGTGTGCAGCCAGTGGATGACCTCCCCCCGGACCGTGGATGGCACAAACAGCCTTCCCTCCGGTCCGCCGCCAGGGTCAGGGTCAGGTTCCGATTCCTGCGCCTTCCGGATTTTACTTTCAATGTCCCAAGTGACGGCTCCCACGATGCACGACCTGGGCAGGATGGTGTGGACCGCGTCCTCAGACGCCTCAGGGGCAAATTGCCTAGAGAGGGCGTCGGGCAGGCCGTTCTTGGAGCCAGGCCTGAAGGTGATGTTAAAGCAGAACCTGGCAAAGAACAAGGACCAACGCGCCTGGCGGGCATTCAGACGCTTGGCAGATCTTAAGTACTCCAAGTTCTTGTAGTCAGTCAGGACCACGAACGGCAGGTCCGCCCCCTCTAGCCAGTGACGCCACTCCTGCAGCGCGAGCTTGATGGCGAGGAGCTCTCTGTCCCCCACGTCGTAGTTCCGTTCCGCCGGGGACAAGCGCCAGGAGAAGAAGGCGCAGGGCCGTTTGACTCCGTCATCAGGCGACCGCTGAGACAGAACCGCCCCCACCCCCGTGTCCGAAGCGTCCACCTCCACGATGCATTGCAGCGAGGGGTCGACTTGGCTGAGGACCCAGGAGGAGGAGAACTCCGCCTTCAGCGCCTGGAAAGCAGCTGCGGCCTCTTCGGTCCACCGGAACGGGACCTTAGGGGACGTGAGGCAGGTCAGAGGGCCGACGACGGTGCCAAAATTCGGGACGAAGCGGCGGTAGAAGTTTGCAAACCCAATAAATTGTTGTACCTGTTTCCTTGATGTTGGTGTGGGCCATTCCACCACCGCTTTCACCTTCACTGGGTCCGGAAGCACCTGGTCGTGGGAGATGGCGAACCCGAGGAAGGACGTGGTTTTAGCGTAGAATTCACACTTTTCTGCCTTCACATATAACCGGTTCTCCAACAGTCTTTGGAGGACCCGCCTCACATGGACCCGGTGCTCGTCCCTGGATCTGGAGAAGATGAGGATGTCGTCCAGGTAGACGAACACAAACAGGCCGATGAAGTCCCGGAGGACGTCATTTATGAGGCGCTGAAAGACGGCTGGAGCATTGGTCAACCCGAACGGCATCACCAGGTACTCGAAATGGCCGTTCGGGGTACGGAAGGCTGTCTTACACTCATCTCCCTCCCGGATCCGGACGAGGTGGTATGCGCTGCGTAGATCCAGCTTGGTGAACCAAGTCACCCCCTGGAGGGAGTGGAAGGCAGTGTCCATTAGTGGCAGGGTGTAGCAATCCTTCTCCGTGATATCATTCAGGGCACTGTAGTCGATACAAGGACGGAGGGAACCGTCCTTCTTGCCCACGAAGAAGAAGCCAGCGCCTAATGGTGATGACGAGGGACGGATAATTCCAGCACTCAGCGATTCCTTGAGGTAGGAATTCATGGCCTCCTTCTCCGGCGCCGACAGGCTGTAGAGTCGCCCAGAGGGTAAGGGTGCCCCCTGGCGGATGTTTATTGCACAGTCGTAGGGCCTGTGTGGAGGAAGAGACATCGCCTTGGACTTGCTGAATACCATACCCAGGTCGTGAAATTCTGATGGCACCAGGGAGAGATCCGGAGGCGCGGCGTCCTTAGGAGTTGGAGAAGAGGACGGGGAGCAGGCAGCGGATTGCAGGCAGGTGCTCATGCAGAAGGAACTCCATGCCGATACCCTGGCGGACTTCCAATCCAGGACGGGGTTATGGAGGCGAAGCCAGGGGTACCCCAGGATGACGGGCGACACAGAGTTGGGGAGGACATAGAAAGTGATTTCCTCCCGGTGGTTCCCAGAGATGATCACAGGGACAGGGACGGTTTGGTGGGTAACTCTCCCCAGGGAGACATGGGAGAGGTTGACCAGGGCGAGAGGAGATTTGAGGACTTGGCAACGGATGCCCAGTCGGGTTGCCAGGCTTTGTGAAATAAAGCTGCCCTCCACGCCCGAATCCACCAGTGCATGGGTGAGGTGCCCAGTGGGGTTGTGACAAAACCGGACGGGCAGCTTCAATTGGGAGAGGGGATTTAACCTATTGACATCCGCGAGGCCCCCTATAGTGACTCGCGGACCTCCCCGTTTGGCTTTCTGTGGACAAAGCTCCACCGTGTGTTGGCTGTCTCCGCAATACATGCAGAGAGCCAACTCACGGCGGCATTGTTTCTCCGCAGGAGGGAGCTTTGTCCAGCCCGTCACCATCAGCTCCGACTCCTCGGAGCGCGATGGTGACGGCAACGCCAGGGGGCGAGCTTGGGACAGGCGCGACGAGGCGCGACGAGGCACCACGAGGGCGAGAAGAAGACGACTTCCGCTCCGAGGTGCGCTCACGCAACCTGTTATCCAGGCTGATGGCTAGGGACGTTAGCGCCGCTAAAGTCTCCGGGATGTCCCGTCCAGCCAGTTCGTCCCTCAGACCATCACTAAGACTGCGGAGGAAGATGCCGCAGAGAGAACGTTCTCCCCAGCCAACCTCCTCTGCCGCTACCCGGAAGTCGATCACGTAATCAGCTGCCGACCGGCTTCCCTGCTGGAGGCTGAGAAGCCGATCGACCTGAACGCTCTCTGTACGAGAATGATCAAAGACCTCCAGGAACAGTCTCACGAATTGGCCATAGGTGAGGGTGGTGTAACTGGGCTTCGCCCTTACGGCGTAAGCCCAAGTAAGCGCTCGCCCCTCCAGGAGATTCCCTATGTAGCCAATTCGGCTATGGTCTGAGGGAAAATCTCCGGGCACACGGTGGAACACGGACTCACATTGCATTATAAACCCCCGCGCTCCGCCGAGCTTACCGCTAAAGCGGGCGGGGGTCGGAATGGGTGTGAGCCGAACCGGTGCTGCCGGAGCAGGCTGGACGGCCGCTGGAGCAGCAGGAGCCGCGCCGCCCTGACGAGCCGGGGGGAACGGCTGTTGGGGGTCCAAGCGGTTCAATCGGTTAGTAATGATGGATAATTGATTTAAAATCACCTGTTGCTGGTGGGCTATTAGGTCCACCCGAGCCTCGAGGGTGGAAAGTCGGCGTGTGAGCCCGCCATCTGCCGAGCCGCTCTGCTGAAGCCGTACTGACATAATGCACGGCTCAGGAGACACACACGCAGGCTCAGGGTAGGTCTAATAGCTTTATTAACAACAAGGGCTGCACGGTGGCGCAGTGGTTTAGCACTGTGGCAGCACAGTTTTACCCTCGGCCGGGGGATCGCGGGGATCATGAGATCGTGGGTTCGATCCCAGCCCCCGACCAACAGTGAGCTGTGTGGAGTTTGCATGTTCTCCCCGTGTTGCGCGGGTTTACTCCGGGATTTCTCCGGTTTCCTCCCGCACACCAAAAACATGTAGGTTTAGGGCGCTCGCGCACGCAGCGACCAGCAGCCGGTGGCTTGTCACCAGACTGCAAACCAAGTCTACCTACGGGTACAAATAAGTAACAAAAAAAAAAAAAAAAAAAAAAGTGTGGATGAATGTGTGTCTGCGAGATGTAAATGTGTTGGTGGTGGCGTCTGCGTCGGGCACGGAGGCAAGAGGCCGTACAGCCGGACAACCCTATGGGAGAAGCAAAGGAGAAGGGTAACGGGCACCACACCAACACAGGAGATATGATAACGATGACTGGCTTACTTGGGAATGGCAGGTGGCTGGCACAGCAAGGGTGAAGCCCGGAAGACAGCGACCTGGAGTGCCCGGTGCAGCAGCGAAGGAACGGCGCCCGGTACAGCCACGCCGCCCTGACGAGCCAGGGGGAACGGCTGTTGGGGGTCCAAGCGGTTCAATCGGTTAGTAATGATGGATAATTGATTTAAAATCACCTGTTGCTGGTGGGCTATTAGGTCCACCCGAGCCTCGAGGGTGGAAAGTCGGCGTGTGAGCCCGCCGTCTGCCGAGCCGCTCTGCTGAAGCCGTACTGACATAATGCACGGCTCAGGAGACACACACGCAGGCTCAGGGTAGGTCTAATAGCTTTATTAACAACAAGTGTGGATGAATGTGTGTCTGCGAGATGTAAATGTGTTGGTGGTGGCGTCTGCGTCGGGCACGGAGGCAGGAGGCCGTACAGCCGGACAACCCTATGGGAGAAGCAAAGGAGAAGGGTAACGGGCACCACACCAACACAGGAGATATGATAACGATGACTGGCTCACTTGGGAATGGCAGGTGGCTGGCACAGCAAGGGTGAAGCCCGGAAGACAGCGACCTGGAGCGCCCGGTGCAGCAGCGAGGGAACGGTGACGGAGAGGAGTGGTCCGCCGCCGGGAAATCCACCTGTGCACAGGGGAGCGGACTAGGAGTAGAAGGAGGTAAGAGATTCTTACTTGAATATTTGCTGATCGGTTGGGATTCCTTGCAGCAAGGGAAGCGAATGAAGACTGACGGCTTCAGGCCGAAGCCCAGGGCGAGGCGGCTTAAATCCCTCGCCGCTGATGAGGTGCAGGTGTGCGTGCAGCTGGCGCCGCAGATGGGCGGCGAGGCGTGACAGTGCAGCTAATGGCGTGCTACTTTCACACCCCAGAGAACGTCATAGCCTGGTGAATAAAGTTTTGCCAGCGCCACCAGCGGACGGGAGAGTCAGTACAGCACTTCGTCACAGACCTACGTCAGATGGCGGGGGAGTGCCACTTTGGAGCCATCGAGGATGAAATGGTCCGTGATCAGTTGGCGGAGCGTGTCCTTTGTTCTGCAGCATGGTTGAGGCTCCTGACCTACCCGGGTGAACTAATATTAGCCAGGGTTATGGAGATTGCGCAGCAGTGTGAGGCAGCGGAAAATTTATCTGAAGACCTTCATGAGAGAGACACGTCGAGGCATGGAGAACCAGGTTGGAGGATGCTGGCTGTGGACTTGGATAATGAGGATGGCATGAGTGATGAAGAATATGCTGCTGTTGTAAGAATTAGGTCCGCCCCAGGTACACCAAAATGTTATGGCTGCGGGTCCGCAAGACACCGGTATAAGGCAAGAGAGTGTGTGGCGAAGGGCAAGCAATGCGGCAAATGCTGTCTTCTGCATCAGTTTGCCAGAGCCTTCAAGAATTTTGAGCGGGAGGACCGAAGATGTGGAACGGATCTCCCCGCTGTGGATCCCACGGTTGTTCATACCGTTTCCCCAAGTACAAATAGGTACATATACTGCAATGTATCGCTGGATGGCGTGGAGGTTTCGCTGTTGGTGGACACAGGAGTGATTGCTTCAGTGCTGAGCTTGTCCACCATGAAGAGGCTGTTCCCATACCACTGTTTGAGGGAGTACACAACGCCATGTTTCTGCTATGGAGGAAGCAGGACGCTGGAGTAGTGGGATTACTGGAGCTGACAGCAAGGTACAAGTTGGCGGTGATGACCGGAGTCCAGTTTGTGGTGACCGCCTCGGGGTCAAACATCTTCGGCTGTGATATGTTTTATGGCCTGGGATTCAAGATTGCCAGCGGTGCTGGAGAGGAGTGGTTGGGCTGTGGATTGTGGGACTGACCAGCTCTGCACGTGGAGGACGATGTGGTCTCGAACAGTGATTGGCCTGGCAAGTTGGAAAGGGATGAGAACCGGTGCTACGGTGAACAAACGCGGGAGGATCCCGATGCCAGTGTCTAAGTTGCCCTGGGTGTGGGAACTGGACGGCACAGCGGGACGCCAGGGAGGACGACTGCTGGTGCTAAAATGAAAAAGAGTGGAGCAGCATGATAGTACGGCGCGCCAGACACCAGCATCAGGGACGATGCTGGTGGGCTTTGGACCGGGTCGGTGGACCATCTCAACCCGGGAGGGAGGCCCGGTCACGACATAGTGGACTGCGGAAGCATAATAGAGTTTCCCTGCACATTGGTGATGAGGTCCGACCAAGGGTGGAAGCTCGACTGGGGGTGTCCATAAGAGAAGATAGTGATGAGATAAACAGGGGCGGCCGCGAGTGGTAGCTGCCCAGGCAGATGGTTACTTGGGACTGTCAGACACATCGTGGAGACACCCAAATGAGCTGCGGCGCATGGAGGAGAAGAGGTGCCAGGGCAGCTCATCTCTGGAGGCCAAGAAGCAGAGGCGCTGGGGGTGATATATAATAAGTGTTTGTGTTGGTTTAGGACCCCAGGTCATTTAATTAATGTGTTCTGTTAAATTTTGAACTTTGTTATTGTGTGTTGGCCTGAGTTGAAAAAAAGTAAATCCACAACACTGTTTGTTTAAAAAAAAGGGGAAAAAAAGTGTGCTTTGCTGTAAATTTCCCTGGTTGTGGGGTGAGTGTGCTGGGGTGGGGGGGGACACCAATAAGAAAGTGTATATGTTATTTGTTATGGTTTGTTGTAATTGTTATGTAAATTTGAGAATGCATATGTATAAGGTTCTGGGATTAATGTAGTTTTAGGTACACAGCTATATTTTTCTTTTGGACTGTAGATCAAGGCGGCAGAATAATCCGCCTGGCCGTGTAGGGGGAGAAAGCAGTCCACCTGACCCCTCTAGTTTCTTTGGTGAGAATGGATAGGCCTTTTTATTTATTTTTGTGCATATGTGTTCGCCATTAGCGTATGAGTCGGGTTTAAATTCGGGAAGACTTAGCCTGTGTGCTTGGCATTTTTCTACGGGGGGGGGAGGGTGATATGTATATAATACGATATAGAGTGTGGTAAGATTGCGGCCATGGGTGTAGTGTGATAAAGGGCAAAGGCGGAAAAGACTCCGTCTCTTCGTCGTTGACCCCTTGGCCTGTACAGAGCATCTGTGGTTCTGGTTATAATAAAGGATGTTCAACTGTGCGCTGAGCCTCATCCTTATTATACCGAGTTATGGACACAACAGAGACGCCACCGGAGGTGCGTGTCCATCTTACTCTTTCATATTAAAATATGTATCTCACAGATGGTTCATATCAATCAGGTCCCACACCTCCAGACTGACAAGCAGTTTCTTCCCCTGGGCCAGGGATGGGCAACTGGCGACCCCCCTTCCCCCTCATCTACTGTACCCAGCCAGTCCATTTCCAAAAATAAGTTATTAATTTATATCATGTTTTCAACCGCTGGAGCCTATCCCAGCATCTTTGGGCGAGAGGCAGGGTGTTATTATTTGTGTGTTCTAAGTGTTATTGCTGTGTCAGTTATAATGACAGTCATTGTGGCTCCGTTATAATGACACAGCAGTGTTATAAGAAGAGTTAGAGCAGTGACTGATCATGTGTTTGTGTCACCCTCAGTGAGACGGGGGTCCGTGTGAATGACCTCCCCTCCTGTCTGTGTTGAGTGGGTGTGTATAAAATAAAGTCTGTTGGTCACAGTCATCTCTCCTTTCTTGTGTGAACCCTCACAATGTCACTATACGTATATATACTGTATATCAGTGTGAACCATCAGGAAAGGGGTCGTTACGAGCTTGCGAGATGATACCATCTATTTCGATGAGGGACATAACTAGCTCGTAGCTCAAGCTCAAAGCATAGCCCTTCCTTGGCGACGTCATTTCCCAACATGCTGGTACACAGAACGAACAGGGGAAAAACTACAAGCCCCAAAAAAACACAAACTCACGGTGACCGGCGTCTCATTTTGGCTGCGACCTACTGTCATGGATGGCCCTCGCGGGCCATCAAAAAGACGCCAAAGGCCAGCCGATAAGTTTGCATATTTACTAACAAAGGATACAAAATGACAAAAGAACAGCCATGTGGGGCAAAAACACGAATAAACACTTAGACACTGGAAAACGGACTCTGAGGAAATACACTTACTGAGGACACAATGAATCAAAGGATGACTGGAGCCAGGGTTAGGGACTCCAGCCGAACGTTGAGTGGATCAAACGTTAGACGAGGTCGCAGCAAGGAGGAAGCCTCAGCTGTTCCCTTAAATAATGATAAGGACTAATCAGGAAAGGAGAAAGTAATCAAAGGAATGGGATTCAGCTGTCACTGCGCAGCTCGGCTCTGACAGCCGGAAGTCCTGCCGTGCCGCTGTCACAATAAAAGCCCTGGAAGGTCATATGACAACAGAACGGGGAAAATACCGGACAGCCCGAGCGCAGACAGAATCAGCGCTCAGACCACACTGCAAAAAATGACTTCTTAGTAAGAAAAAATATCTGAAATCAAGGGTACAATTCTTGTCTTTTGTCTGGCAAGATATTTTTTCTTGTCGTGCAGTTTTCTGTAAGAAAATCTGACCTATTATAAGATTTTTTTCCTTGTTTTAAGCAATTTAATCAGGTTTCAAGTAAGAAATTTCTGCCAATGGAGCAAGAAAATTTTACTTATCAAATTGCTTGAAACAAGTATAAATTTCCGGGCAAAAAAAATTATACTTGTTTTAAGAAATTTCATAAGTAAAATTTTCTTGCTCCATTGGCAGAAATTTCTTACTTGAAACCAGATTAAATTGCTTAAAACAAGGAAAAAAAAATCTTATAATAGGTCAAATTTTCTTACAGAAAACTGCGCGACAAGAAAAAATATCTTGTCAGACAAAAAACAAGAATTGTATCCTTGATTTCAGATTTTTTCTTACTAAGCATTTTTTGCAGTGCATGACACCACCTTCCACACCCTGTGGTGAAAACATAAGCCCCTTCAAGTCTGTGCGCTGCCTGTGTGCATGACACATACTACCTGCGTGTGACAAGAACAAGGAGACCCGTGCTAAACAAAATACAATGTGAGTACGGCTGGTGCTGACCACCAGCACCAGTGAAAATACAACCTTATTCTCAAATGACTGTGGATCACATCATTTTTTCACAGTATCAGCTACATCAATTTTGTTTTCTCTCTGGATGTTACTCCTCGGAAAATACTATGAATGATAATATCCCTATTTAGTGGCTTCATTTGCCATAGTTGTCACGGTGTGCCCCTCCAGGGCAGAATGTAGGACCCAAACCCGGAAGCTTAGTCTGCAGACTTTAATGAACATAAAACAACACTCAGCTCGTGGGCTGAAAAACACAACAAAACACAGCAAAGATACAAAACTGGCTTGGTAAAAAACTGGGACAGGACAGGGGGTGTAATCACACAACACTGACAAGTATGCAACAACTGACAAAGACTGGCACAGACATATAGTATATAGATGGGGGTAATCAAGGCAACACAGAATAGGTGGGTACAATCAGGGACAAATTGACACACGGGGAAACAGAAACAACCGGTAATGAGAACAGGACGAGTGGGGCTGTACAGACAATAGACACCGGGGGCTGGATAATGATACATAATAAATATGAGCACAGGACAGACACCAAAACTATAGAACAAAATTAGAGACATGGTAATGAAAATAAACACAATGATCAGACTCACGCTGAGGCAGGGAAACGCAGGGAAAAACGTTATGAACTGAGGGAGAGGACGTGGCTGAACTCATGTCCCGAAGATAACAGAAAAACAAATAACAACAAAGCGAGGACATGAGCACAGCCATGTCCAGACCCTAACATAGTGCCACCTTTAACAGAAAGGAAAATATACAATTCAAGGCTAACAGGTACAGCTTTTTCTCAGTTCAAGGGGTTTTCCTACTCGCTATATTTACATTGACCTTCCACACCACTCTGTTGCTCTTTTGAAAAAGTATGTTATTAACCGAATTTATTCCATGTTTTTTGACAATATAAGACTTCTGTCCTTTTGTTTTGAAGAACTTTAAATCCCTGTATAACCAAAGAAATTAAAAATTTGTGTTTTTATGGTCACTGTTGTCAAAGCTTTTGGTTGGATTGCTCCAAAGAATTCTCTCACATGTTATTCTCAGCGTTAATTACATTCCTTACAGAGGGATCCTGTTATTTAATTCTTCCAATTTTACGATGAAAAATACTTACTGTTTCAAATATGGAAGCCATTCATCTGCAGCTGTGTAGGTCTGGATGAGGCAGAATATTAATAGCATTCTTGTAACCACAAAATAGTTTCATACCACTGACAGCGCAAGTCCATAAATCTGATGAGCAATTGTGGAGAGCGTTTCATGAGCTCCTCACTAGGGTTTCTCATTTCAGTATTCATTAAAATGACTCAATTTGTGTTTTAGGTTATGTGATGGCAGGAACGCGCATGCAATATTTGAAGCATGTAGCACTAAATCATATTTGCATATCTAATCCTGACCTTGTACTCTCCAAGCCTTCGCCTCTCTGTGCAGTCAATCAGTTGTTAATCATGGTACCCATTACTCTGACGTGCAGGTCCCAAGGGACTGTGGTGTACATCATAGTGAAGAGATATCGTTAATTAGTTGGAGGTCAGTGTGTCTCTCTTAGTTTAAGGTCAGTGGTATGTCATTACTGTTGTGTAAGTACTTCAGTAAACTGAAGAGAAACACTTAGCATCCGCAGAACACAACAGCTTTCTTTAATGCTGGAGAAGTTCATCGCGGAATAATGCTTTGCTGAATTAATAAAACTTTCATGAAAACATCACCTTAGACAACAAATTAGCCCGTATATTTGTGCTGTTCCCTCCTTACTTGGACTGGTGAATTGTCACTACATGGTCCCTGCAAAATGAGCCTAAATTGCACGGTAGAGCCAAAGGATGTAATTTAGGTTCATTCTGCACTTGGAGTGTATAAACGAGAGAGTCTGCTAAACTGAAAATGCTGCTTGAAATGTTCCTCCTGTTAGTGTCAATGCATGACAAATAAAATAAAATAACAATGAATAATCTAATTTTTGTTTACTGTACTATGGATCTTTCCTTGTTTCCTTAATAAAGTTTAACAATAATATTATTATCTATCTATAAATACAAGGAATCTGTGTGTGTGTGTGTGTGTGTGTGTGTGTGTGTGTGCGCGTGCGCGCGTGTGTGTTCCTTGAATATCTCTCGAACCGTTCGTCAGGCTGACTGCAGATTTGATACATGGTTTGCTGAGGTTATGAGGGTGTGCATCCCAGAGTATGGAGTTGTTCAGTCACAATGTGTCATTTTTAATCAATTAAAAAATTAGCCATCTTGTTCAGTTCAACAAGAACTGAACAACTCCTTATATGGTCATGTGACCAACCGCCTTAGTGCAGTAAAATTTTGGATACATTTCAGTTACATTGATTCTTAAAATGCAGACTGTAGAGTATGCAAGGTGTGTGTGTGTGTGTGTGTGTGTGTGTGTGTGTGTGTGTGTGTGATGGCTTAATTTGTAATTACAACTCCTTGCTCGGTATTATTGCTGATTGCGACTCATTTCCATCAAAGGAGCTTTATTGTGACTAGCACAGTGGTTATTATTATTTTTGTTGCGAACCATTAATAGCGCCAGGTGAAACATACAGTCCTCGGTGAACAAAATACAGTGAGAGAGCGAGAGAGAGAGCATTTAATCAGCTTCCATTCAATCAGTCTTTTAAGCAGCTACCTTTCAAAAAGGAAACTGGGTATTCATTTTTTAAAAATTAATAAGAAAAAATGTAATAAAATATTGTAATAGCATTATAAAATGCTACCAAAACAAGAACATCATAAGCCCTATTTTAAAACTATATTTCATATGAGCAAAACAAAAAGAATGGTGCTATAAGAAATGTATACATGCGGTAAATTTAGAAATACATCAGAAGTGGAGACATGAGCCTCAGTGGTTTTGAGGGTTTGATAAGTTTGTGTTTATTGCTTTGCCATTAGATCACAGACACAAAACTATCAAGTAACCATTATTTATTTATTGGATAAAGATCATCTCTTGGGATAGTGAACACTGTAACCAACTCAGGTCTCACAGTCATTCAGTTAAAGCCTCATTAAAATGTGCCTCTCTTAATTAGATTAGATGCTTAATAGCTACGTTTGGTACACATGAACGCATTTTACTTTTATGTGCTGTGAGCATTCCCATCTTACTTTTTTAAACTTTTTTTGAACACTTGGCTCGCTTGTCACACACTTAAAAACAGATGTTTTCTGGCTTCACACTTGTTTTAATTTTGTTGAATTTTAAGCATTTGTGACCACAGACAACAGCGTGCAGACACGCTGATGCACAATGACATGTGGACAGAGAGAAACAAAGCGCCACAGTGAATACAGACTGCTGCTGTTGAGCCACTGGTGAAGCATATTATGCCACATGGCGATGTCTGTTATCCCAGGTTTCACAGGAAGAGAATTCTAATGAAGCAAACCTTGAACTGGGGATGCACTGTAAAAAACTGATGAATGGCATGTTTATTTTCCCTGTCTATATCTCTCCATTCAGAACACATTCTATGAGCGCATTTCATTGTTTTTAATTAGTCAGTCTGCCAATTAAGGAGCAGGAAGGAGAAATAAACACAGAAAAGCATATTTTTCTTGTGACAAAATGTTAATGCAATGTCCGGGTGTGGAGAGGCTGAAACAACTGGAGAAAGAATAAATCCATGTTGCACAGGGGTTTGTGGGTAAAGACACTTAGGGCGCATTTAGGCTACATTCACAGTTAGCATAGGCTGGGGGTCTCGGTTAGATTGGGTGGGGAATGCCGAGACTTTTTTTGCACCTTTGTTTGGTTCACATTCACACAGCACTTTACTCAAGCGGACCAAACTGCTTGGACAGTGTCCCACAGTTACAACAACTGCTCGTTTGGGGCGCTGTAGCCGAAACCACCACTGACCAGGAAGAAACTATCTCGGCAAAGAAGAAAAATCTGGCTCATCGATTGACCAGGACCAAAAAAACGGAAATTTGTTCCCTTCAGCCGGGTTGTTTGTCCATCACAAACGAGACATTTTTTAATTTTTCTCCTCGGCATTCTCCGGTAAAAGGATTTCTCATATTTCTGCGGTTGTCTTTATTATTATTTTCTATCCAAAATGTACTACGGTAAATGCCACCTCCTCTTCTCAGACTATGTGTTGCTATGGTTACACAAACTCCAAGGGGCACTTCCACCCTTTGGTCTGCTGGATAGTCCGTTTGCATTCACACTACAAGCAAAGCGCGCCAGGGTTCACTTGCAAGTAAACCGAGACCCCCGGTGTTCAAGCAGACCAGAGTTCGCTTGTTTGGTGCGACTGCGCATTCAGTCTGCACCAAACGAGCCAAACTATCCGTGGAAGCGAACCAGAGTTTCTTTGGTCCGGACCAAATAGTGGCAGTGTGAAAGCGCCCTAAATTTGTGTGTGTGTGGCCTGGCATACCTAACCATGTGGGGAGTTACATTTGTTTACACACGAGCACCATGGAGACATTTTGTGGGATGGGGATTAAAAATCATGTCCCTTTAACTTAAACCATTACATTTTAGGGACATAACATGTTTGAGTTAGGGTTAGCATTAGGTGTAATAAATAGTAATAAATAAATCTCCAGAAAATGGATGCAAATTTATATAATGTCTCCTTAAGTCAATGGCTCCTGACCATTTTTTAATGAAAAAAGATTAAAAAGATTTATTACAAATCTGATATTCTAAGTAGAGCCGTACACAAAAGTTTACCCAGATATTACACTGATATTTGGTTTTCAGATTTGGTGTTTAGGTATTTGCTTTTCTCCCTCTAACTGCTTGATTTTAATAAAGGTAAGTTACAAATGAACCTTTATCCAATTCTCAAAGACAAAAAAGAAAAGTATAGAGAAAAAGCCCTCAAATTCACCTGAAAAATGGAGTAACTTGAAAAGTCACAGAAAATACCTAAAAGTGACAAATTAAATTTGTATGGTAGAAAATATAAGTTTGTCAGAAAAAAAAAACCCTGAAATCTCATCTCATCTCATCTTTCTACAGTGCATAAAGGTCACGCACTGCTAACATACAACCAATGGACACTACTGGACATTGCCACGACAAGCAGTCATACTGAATTTACTGGCTTCATACCGCCCAATCTACAATGCATTGTGCGACCACGCAGCAATCAGCACCACCCCCAGGAAGAACCCGAAGCACAGAGCCCGCATGAGCTTGCTGACCCCAAGAGAGCGTGTCGAAAAGGGCACCGCAAGAAAGGTAAGAGAGGGGGGCTACATGCTAGGCTAAAAGCTTGCGCTAGCTGCCCATCACTACCTAGCCTCCTGCTAGCTAACGTACGGTCACTGGAAAACAAGCTAGACAAACTAAGAGTAAGGACTGAAGACCAGCGGGAGACAAGAGCATGCTGTGCCCTAATTTTCTGTGAGATCTGGCTCTCAGATAGAGTCCCTGAGTCCGCCATTCAACTACAGACTCACTCAGCTCATGGGGCAGACCGGACTGAAGCCACGGGTAAGACGAGAGGAGTGTGTGTGTGTGTGTTTATAAACAACTCGTGCTGTGGAGATGTACAGACTGTTTACAAGTACTGTTCGCCTAATGTGGAGTTTTTACTGCTGAAATGCCATCCCTGTTATCTACCGAGAGAAGTCACAGCTTTGTTTTTGGCCGTTGTTTACATTTGCCCGCAAAGCAACTACACAGCAGCACTATGCAAACTCCATGACGTCATCAGCGCAATAGAGACGACCCATCGTGATGCTGTTTTTATTGTTGCTGGTGACTTTAACCAGTGAAATTTATGGACTGTACTTTCCAAGTATTACCAGCATGTGGACATTCACACCCACGATAAGAACATACTGAACCATGTTTACACAGACATACATGGTGCATACAGAGCGGCACCCCGCCCCCACTTCGAACAGTCAGATCACATCTCCCTGTTTATTTACCCAGCCTACAGATAAAAGCTGAAACAAACAAACCCTGTTATTAAACAAATGAAACGCTGGACTCCAGTGGCTGAGAGCACCCTGCAAGACTGTTTTGCCTGTACAGATTGAGATGTGTTTAAAGCTGCAGCCACCCAGGAGAACTCTTCTGTAAACATACAGGACTATGCTGAGTATGTGACTGGGTACATCAGCACGTGTGCTGATACCATCGTACCCACCATACAAGTCAGGAAGTTCCCCAACCAGAAGCCCTGGATCAACAGTCAGGTATGTCAGTTGCTGTGTGCTCGCTCTCTTGCATTTAAATCAGGCAATGAGGTTGAGTACAAAGCTGCAAAGTATGAACTGAGGAAGGCTATAACAACAGCCAAGAGGCAGCACAGAGAGAAGCTGGACAACCTCTACTCCACTCCTGACCCGGGACACATGTGGCAAGGCCTGCAACACAAGACTACAAGAGGACCAACAGCAACACCTCCAGCTCCACAGACAACCTGCTGGACCCGCTTTGAGACCTCCAGCTACAGTGCAGAGAGGAGACACACACATGTACCCCCCCTCCACTAAAAGTCTCACCAGGCCAGGTAAACAAAGCACTGAGGAATATCAACCCCCACAAGGCAGCAGGACCAGACAACATCCCTGGGCAGGCTCCCAGAGCATATGCTGCCAAGCTGACTGACATCCTCACATCCATCTTCAACCTCTCCCTCAACCAGAACATAGTCCCCTCCTGCTTCAAAACCACAACCATCGTCTCCCTCCCCAAAAAGAGCCCACCGACCTGTCTGAATGATTACAGGCCGGTAGCACTCACTCCAATCATCATGAAGTGCTTTGACAGAGTGGTACTGCCCCTCATTCAGGACAGCATTCCGGATACCCTGGACCCACTGCAGTATGCCTACCAGCCCAAGAGGTCCATCTCAGATGCCATTGCTGCAGCACTCCATTATTCTCTCTCCCACCTGGAAGATAAAGACTTCTACATCAGGATGCTCTTTGTCGACTACAGCTCCACCTTCAACACAGTCATCCCCCACAAATTCATCGACAAACTGTCTTCACTTGGCCTGCACCCCACCCTCTGTGACTGCCTACTGGACTTTCTGACTGGCGGGCCCCAGTGTGTCAGGATGGGTAACAGGACCTCAGCCAGCATCATCACGAACACAGGTGTCCGACAGGGTTGTGTTCTCAGCCCCATCCTCTACAGCCTTTTTACCCATGACTGTGTTGCCTCCCACAAGGACAATATCATCTTAAAGTTCACAGATGACGCAGCAGTGATAGGACGCATCACTGGTGGTGATGAAGCATCCTACAGGAGGGAGGTGGACAGCCTGGTGTCATGGTGTGAGGACAACCTCACCCTCAACACGGACAAGACGATGGAGATGATAATGGACTTGAGGAAGGGGAGGAGGAGACCCCATCGGCCGTTGTTCATCTGGGAGCTTGAGGTGGAGAGGGTGAGCAGCTTTAAATACCTGGGCATCCACATCAGCGAGGACCATATGTGGACACTTAACACCACAGAACTGGTTAAGAGAGCTCAACAGCGGCTGTACTTTCTGAGGAGACATGGGGGGAGACATCATGTCCCCCAAGATCCTCAACAATTTCTACACCTGCATCATTGAGAGCATCCTGACCAACTGCATCACTATGTGGTATGGCAGCGCCACTGCCCTGGACTGTAAACGCCTACAGAGAGTGGTGAAGACAGCGGAGAAGATCATCAAGACTCCACTCCCCTCTGCAGAGCATCTACCACCGCAGAGTCCAAAGGAGAGCTGTCTCCATCCTCCAGGACCCCTAATTTTCTGTGAGATCTGGCTCTCAGATAGAGTCCCTGAGTGTTCACACTTCTACCCTCAGGCCGGAGGTACAGAAGTGTGAAATGCAGGTCATCCAGACTAAAAAAAACCGTCTTTCCTACCGCCATCAGACTCCTGAATAAATAACAAACTCTGGACACAGCTTTGCAAACAGGAATTCACACACTGGATGCTAAATTTGCACATTGCTCACTTGCACAGGGTATATAGTCTCACCCCGTCTCATGTCCAAATCATCTCTGCTGCTAAATTATCATTGTACAGTGTACTGGGTATTATCATTACAGAGAAATTCTCACACTGGGTGCTAATTTGTACATTGCTCATTTGCACATTGTGCATAGGCTTATGAAATCTCAGGTTCATATCATCTCTGATATTAATATACCATTTTATAATATAAAATGGTAATATACCAGGGCTGCACGGTGGCGCAGTGGTTTAGCACTGTGGCAGCACAGTTTTACCCTCGGCCGGGGGATCGCGGGGATCATGAGATCGTGGGTTCGATCCCAGCCCCCGACCAACAGTGAGCTGTGTGGAGTTTGCATGTTCTCCCCGTGTTGCGCGGGTTTACTCCGGGATTTCTCCGGTTTCCTCCCGCATACCAAAAACATGTAGGTTTAGGGCGCTCGCGCACGCAGCGACCAGCAGCCGGTGGCTTGTCACCAGACTGCAAACCAAGTCTACCTACGGGTACAAATAAGTAACAAAAAAAAAATTTTTAAAAATTGTCTATTATAGTCATCCAGTGAATTTTCAATTTTCATTCTTCTTGTTCCTCTAGTTTAACTGCTTTAACTGTCCTAATTGCCTAATGCAGGGCTATTCAATTACAAAATCAGTTGGGCCACAATTTGAAATGGAGACATGTAGCTGGGCCACACATGTTCAGCGATATGGTGAATGATAAATTTCAAACCAACAGAGATCAATATAATGAAAAATATGCGCATTTTACTCATTGTCTTGATTTTAAATGTGCGCTTCGCACATGGCAAAGGCACATCAAAAGTGCATAAAAACACCATCACAGTGCTGGGGTTGAGCAGAACTTGAAGTAGCAGAAATATTTTTCCTTTTGAACAACAATTAAATAAATAGAACGAAAAAAATAATAAAATTCTGTAAATAACCATTTTGGTCACATCTTACTCAGGCATATCTCAAAGTGCATAAAAACTCAATCTGCACTGTTAGTAGCATTAACATTTGTTTCCCTTTTGGAAATGAAATATATTACATCCTGGTCATAACTGACCATGGCACATCAGAAAGTGCATTTAGCTGAATAAAAAATAAACTGTCAAACATTTCAGTGCACAAACCCCCCAAGAAAAGATTGATAACATTAACAAACATTGCACATCCACCATTGTGGTTTGTTTTGTTTTACAGGTGCATCTCAATAAGATAAGATAAGATAAGCCTTTATTAGTCCCACAATGGGGAAATTCCAGGATTGCAACAGCACAGGGATAGCAACACTCAGAGCAACAATCAGAAGGCAAGAGAAAAAAACAAGAGCAGCAAGTATACATATGTACATATATATATATAGTATATAGACACACAGTGCGGAGCATTGTAGCTAGATGGGATAGACATAAATATATAAACACAGTGCGGAGCATTGTAGCTGGATAGAATAAATATATGAGTATATAAACACAGTGCGGAGCATTGTAGCTAGATGGAATAGATATATGAATATATAAACACACAGTGCGGAGCACTGTAGCTAGATGGAATAAATATGTAAATATATAAACACACACAGTGTGGAGCATTGTTGCTAGATAGAGTAAATATATATATAAACACACACAGAATGTCATTGAAAAGTTAATTAAATTCAGTAATTCAATTTAGAAGATGAAACTCCTATATTATATAGATTCATTACACACAGTGATATATTTCAAGTGTTTATTTCTTTTAATTTTGATGGTTATGGCTTACAGCTCAAGAAAACTCCAAATTCAGTTTCTCAAAAAAATTAGAATATTACATAAAATTAATTTTAAAAAATGGATTTTTAATAGAAATGTTGGCCAACAATAACTATGTCCATGTACACACTCAGTACTTGGTTGGGGCTCCTTCTGCATGAATTACTGCATCAGTGTGGTGTGGCATGAAGGTGATCAGCCTGTGGCACTGCTGAGGTGTTAAAAAGGTCCTGTCATATCCGGCTCTAGGGAGCCGGGCAATCAGAGCCAGGGACAAGCCAGTGAGTCGAGATGTTTTATTCTGGGTAAGGGATAAGGGATGAGGAGAGCACAGACACTCATACAGACGTACATTCTCAGGCTGCACAGCGCAGGGGTAGGTAGCTCGTACCGGACGTGGGGGTAACAAGACGTGCATACTCACAGCGGGATACAAACACCGGAATGCTGCAAGGGGAGTTGAGGCTGACACCAGACGAAGGGGCTTCAGCCTAGCAGTGCTTATGTCGCCGCCCCGAATGATCGAAGCTGCTCCTCTTTATACTCATTAACAGCGCCCCAGCTGATGAGGATTAATTGGCCCCAGCCGTCCCGTGACACTGACAGCTGGGAACCAGCTGAGGCACTGCCCAATGAGAGGCAGGGATAAAAGGAGCATGGGCTGAGCGCCGAGCCGGCGTCTCACCCCATGGTGACAGAGCCTCCCCCTCACGGTCGGGCTCCCGAACGACCAGGAACATCCCAGCCCCCCCCCCCTCCCCACCTAGGGCGGGCGGAAGGGAGGCAGGACCGGAGGGGAAGATGCAAAGGGAAGGACAAAAAAAAAAAACAATAGACCAATGTAGGGCAGCAGGGCAGAGAAAAAAAAACCCAAATACAATACCCTACAACACAGGGAAAAGGATTAACCCAGAGCACAGTTAGGGAGAAAACTGAGTTAGGACACAGGTAGGGAAAATACCAAATATGACTACAGACAGCATACAAATAACGTATAGATCGGGGCAAAAAAAAGAAAACCAAAAACCCACCAAAAAGGTGGCAGGAATGAATAAAGCAATCACAGAGTATAGTTAAGGGGAACAAAACACACTACTCCATAATGCACCAAGACAAAAAATGATGAAAAACGCTGTGCATGGATACTAAAGAAAACAAAACACACAGCACTGAATATATAAAAGATCACCTAAAGAAACAGAGGTGACAAGGACAAATGGGTAATAATGAAGTACGGTTAAGTGGGAATGAAACACATTACTTCAAACAATAACAAACACAGTCAATGTTAAAGTCGGGGCTAGGGAAGGCCCCCCACGAGGATAATAAGACAGAATGGGGTGATCAGAGTATGGTTGAACAGGAAACCACACGCATACTCCATGATGCACCGACGAGGCCAAGGCTAAGGTAAGGATGAATGAAAACGCTGAGTAAAGATAAGAAAATGCAATACACAGCGCGATACATAAGGTGAGTCACCAAGAGGAAAAAAGGTGACAGGGTAACAGGATAACAATACGATAAAAATGCTGAGTATGGTTAATAAAAAAAAACAACACACAGCACAAAAACATATATTCCCCTAATGGACAAAGAAACTACACCCGAGTGACTTCAATAATAATAAAAGAAGTAAAGGACACCCGAGGAGACGGCAGGCAGAGTCCAAAACGGCCGGAATTGTTCTGGTAATCTCCCCGCCCATTGTCCAGCTGGCAACCCGGGGAAGAGAAATGTTCGGACGGCGAACTCTGGGCCCAGATCCCAGGAATCCAGTCCAACGGCTGCCGAACCAGGCCGCCCAAAGGCAAACAGACCAGTGGGGGGAAACCAGATCGCCGAACCGAAAGTTTTGCGGGTCGGGTCGTCGACCGCATCACTCAACCACCAGGACCGTTGAGACGGACGAAGGGTCAGAGCGGATCCCGGTGGAAGAGGCTCAGGGGAGAGCCGATGACGAGGGCGGCGGGCCTCAGGGAAACGGCCACCTCCTCACCGGACCTGGACAACACTGGGGCAGCACCCACGTCGGACCCCGATCGGGCCTCAGGCGAACCCACGTTGGACCCCGATCGGGTCTCGGGCGAACCCACGTTGGACACTGCACCAGAACCGACCTCCAACGTTGAACCCGGACCCTCCAGCACCACGAGGAACAGCAACTCCTCGCCGGTGACCCTGGAAGAAGGCTCAGAAGAGAAAACAGAACCGGGATCAGGATCACCGGCAGCGCCAGAACCCGGCGAGACGAGCTCAGACGCAGCGGGCGGCTGCACCCGGCTCGTCTCCCCTGGAGATAGGCTGAAGTGCTCAAGGATAAAAAGAGAGAAAAGAAAGGAGAGCACTCGCCTGATCTCGGGTTCTGACGCCGTCCAGGACTGCGAAGATCCAGGATCCGTCGTCAGGAGGTCGTTGTCAGGCTCCCATCTAGCCGCGTCGGGCCCCGCAGCCAGCACGATGGTCAGCGCAGCTTGAGATCCCTCCAGCTCAGGTAACCCCGCCGACGACCCACTCGGCGTGAAGCCAGAAGAATCTCGTCCCGCTGGACCGAACCGCTCCTCCGTGGAGACCCAGGGACGCTCAGTCGTCAGCGTAGACTCCACGCAGCAGTCAGTCCCCCTCCTCCGTCCGCAATGTAGCTGCGGAACCACAGGCCCTCTCCATATCCCACCACGTTGACCCGGAGCCGGGGACCGCTCGGCGGAGAGAGACACAGAGGATGCGGGATTAGGAACACAGGTTACAGCAGGTGGGGAGAGTTCAGGGAGCTGCGAACCCTGAACTTCTCCTCCAGGGATGTGACAGAGCAAATCATTAAGCAGGTGTGAAAAAACAATGACTTGCCTGCCCCCTGGAGGTTGAGCATCGCCTGCTGTAGTGGAATCTGCTTCTTCCTCTCCCCGCCCGGCGATAACGGAGGACCCCCCGGGAATTCGTCTGAGGGTCGCTCGCGTTGTCTCCAGCAGAGAGCTCACCAGGCCGGGATTCCAGGCACACACAGCGGTCAGGAAGCGCGTCGAGGAGGAGGGGAAAACAGCCGGGGTGAGCCAGCCCGAATGTCCAGGAATGACAGCGGGGGAACGAGGCTCAGGGGACGAGGCTGTAGAATCTCCACACTGACGAGGCGAAGGGATGACAGCTGCGTGGGAGGAACGGTCCTGACGATGACCCAGAACTGGATCCGGACGAGGTTCGTGCAGAGGTGACTCGGCGATGTGATGACGACTACTCCCAGGGGACGAAGCGAGGGGGAAACCCAGGATTCGCCGCTCCAGATCGGAGATCGAGACGAGGAAGGCGTCGAGCACGGGAAAGCTTCGTAGCCCTGAAGTCCTCACCATCAATCTCACTGCCGCCGCCACATGCCTGAAGGTGGTGACAGGAAACACAGTAGAGCTCGCGACAGCCACTCGACCCCGGACATAACTGCTGTCAGCTGCGGCTCCTTGAAGGGAATCCCGAGTGACGTGGCGCAGGTCGGGGGAAGTCCTCTGGTTGGCGCGAACTCCCGGACTGGAATAGCGGCAGGAACGGGACTCCGAAGCGGGGAAAGACGTCGCCCACTTCGACTCCCTGCCGGGATTTCCATCCACCCCGTGGAGCTTCTCTTGCTGTGTACCTGCAGCGTCTATCCTGGCACTGTCCTCCAGATGGTACAGAGAGTGAGGGTGACAGTCCAGGAGTTCCTCAGCACGGCCCGGATGCCAGCGTCTCGCGTTGGAGGCGTCGTGCAGGGTGAAGAACGTCCCGTCGACTGCCTCCGAGATGGACCTCAGCCCGTCGCCCTGGCGCCGGAAGTGACTCCTGGGAAACGGCATGCTAGCAGCGCTGACACCCGGACAAAAAGGTACATTTCCACAGCGACTCACGGCCGCCGGCAACTCTTCTGGCTGCGACATACTGTCGTATCCGGCTCTAGGGAGCCGGGCAATCAGAGCCAGGGACAAGCCAGTGAGTCGAGATGTTTTATTCTGGGTAAGGGATAAGGGATGAGGAGAGCACAGACACTCATACAGACGTACATTCTCAGGCTGCACAGCGCAGGGGTAGGTAGCTCGTACCGGACGTGGGGGTAACAAGACGTGCATACTCACAGCGGGATACAAACACCGGAATGCTGCAAGGGGAGTTGAGGCTGACACCAGACGAAGGGGCTTCAGCCTAGCAGTGCTTATGTCGCCGCCCCGAATGATCGAAGCTGCTCCTCTTTATACTCATTAACAGCGCCCCAGCTGATGAGGATTAATTGGCCCCAGCCGTCCCGTGACACTGACAGCTGGGAACCAGCTGAGGCACTGCCCAATGAGAGGCAGGGATAAAAGGAGCATGGGCTGAGCGCCGAGCCGGCGTCTCACCCCATGGTGACAGGTCCAGGTTGCTTTGATAGCAGCCTTCAGCTCATCTTCATTGTTGGGTCTGGTGTGTCTCATCTTCCTCTTGACAATACTCCATAAATTCTCTATTTAGTTGAAGTCAGGCTAGTTTTCTGGCCATTCAAGCAGAGTGATACCATGGTCATTAAACCAGGTTTTGGTACTTTTGGCAGTGTGGACAGGCACTAAGTCCTCCTGGAAAATGAAACCAGCATCGCCATAAAGCTTGTCAGCAAAGGGAAGCATGAAGTGCTCTAAAATCTCCTGGTAGATGGCTGCACTGACTTTGGACTTGATAAAACACAGTGGACCAACTCCAGCAGATAACATGGCTCCTCAAATGATCGTTGACTTTAGAAACTTCACACTGGACCTCAAGTAACTTAAATTCTGTTCCTCTCCACTCTTCCTCCACACTCTGGGACCTTGATTTCCAAATGAAATGCAAAATGTACTTTTATCTGAAAAGTATGCTGCTGCTGCATCTACTGGCCTGTTGTGGCTAGCCTCGTGCTAACTTACAGTTAGCATACAGAGCTCGCTGAAGACATTCATTCCTGTTCATTCATTTCCATACTAATTTCAATATCTAGTTAAATGTACTGTATTTTAAGGTCCAAATGTCCACATAGTATGACAGTGATAATCGAGCACGGGGTGGGCAATTAATTTTCACAAGGGGCCACATTACAGACTGGGACTGTTGTTGAGGGTTCCGTTCAATAAACTGAACTCACCTCTGCTTATTAGTATTAATTTGATCACTCTGTAAAAAACTTGAAATTGTATAGTTTGGATAAACTTTTACAGGTAAAAGTAGATTTATGATTTTGCAATTAAAATATGAAACAGGTGTGGTAAAAAAGACCAACATTAAATCATCATTTAATTAACAATGGCAGCAATTTTCAACAAAATATGGATTTTTGCAATATTTCAAAGACCAGCATGAAATCAACTTTATACAATTTACTGCTGCTATTCTGTTTACAGTTTATCACCACATTGCACATTTGTAGTTCTTTTTTCATGTTCAGTTGGAAAAATCTCATCTGTTTTTAGCTTGAACAAGTGCACTAAAGTCAGGCAGAATGTCAGGAGTGTATGCGGACAGCTAACAGGTGATTATGAGTGAGAGAGGATCTGTATCTTGACTTGTTGAATTTCATCACAGAACACTTGTTCACATGTGTAGGTCGATCCAAAGAGAACTAATATCTTCTGAGCATGCTTCCCTATGTGTGAAAAGTTCTCTTCTTTAAGAGAAGAATGAAAAAATCCAGCAGTGATACTGACGTAAAACACTCTGCAATCAGTGTGTCAGACTGCAAGCCAATCAGTTCAAGTGGAGCATCACTGGGTGCATAGCCACACTGCAAGTCAAGGGTTAGATACAGCATCAACAACATGGTTAATTGTTTGAACGGTCTTACACAATACATCCTGGTGAAAAATACAGTGCAAAATATTAACTTCTGTTCTGGATTCATTTCAGTTGTGGCTTATATTATTCATATATCCATACCTACATATGTATAGACAATAGTGGAATGTTTAGAGATTGCATATGTAGAATGACCTCACGTCTCAGAGCAGGACAAGAGGTCTCGACCACTGGCGAAGATCAAGGAGCAGATGGAGACGCAGCGGTGGAGACCTGAACGAACTTCCTGACCCCCCAGGGTCAGGTGGAGGAGAGAGAGGACAATGGAGAGGGATTACGCTGATGCGGGATGTCGGCTTTGATATGCAATGTCTTTTGTTGTGTGTGGGTATAAGTATGAAGGTCTGACTGCGCTCAGCCTCTTCATTCTGCTTCTGCATCGAGATGAGACATGTTAGGGACTGGAAGCTGATAATAAAACTTGATTTATAAAATCACTTCGCTTCCTCATTTCAAGCTCCCTACATTGGTGACCAGACGTGAGGATGGACCAAAGACGTTCTCCCGCTACAAGCTCATCAGAGGCAACCCAGGCAAGCGCCGTCGCCAACGCAGACAGGGGAACGGATGGAAGACGTTCCCCCACAGCAGAATCGTCAGAGAGGGCTCAACCGAGCACCGTCCCCAGCCCCGCCGTGAGAACGGAAGAAAGGCGTTCTCGCCCTACAGACTCATCTGAGGCGGCACAGGCAAGCACCGTCGCCGTCAAACTCCCAGAGTTCTGGCAAAATGACCCGAGCTCGTGGTTCCAGCAGGCTGAGGCTCAGTTTGCACTGGCGGGGATTACGGCGGATGAGACTAAATTTTACCACATCGTTGCCAGACTCGATGCCGCCACATCAAGATGCGCACGGAGCGTGATACAACAACCGCCCGCCCACGACAAATACAAAGAACTGAAGGCGACCCTCATCGAGAGCTTCGTCCCCTCGGCCGAGGAAAGGGCCGGGAGGATTCTGGCAATTTACGGCCACGGAGGACGCAGACCGATGGCCCTCATGGAAGACATGCTACAGCTGAGGGAGGCAGACAATGACAACTTCCTCTTTCAGCATATCTTCCTCAGCACTCTGCCATCGCACATGAGAGGGATCCTGGTCAACATGCGGTGTAGCACCCAGCAGGACTTCCGCGCGCTGGCCCGAGAAGCGCAGCGGCTCATCAACTCCTGCGGCGAACAGATGGCCACAGCAGCATCTGCAGATCTCGGCGCGGAAGCCCAGAGCAGCGGAGAGTCACAGACGACGGAGCAGAACCCGCCCACCATGGCAGCGACGTGACCAAAGCGCAGCAAGCAGAATGACCTCTGCTACTATCATCAACATTTCGCCGAGAGGGCGTACAAATGCGTGCCCCCCTGCAATTTCAAGAGCTTGGGAAACGCCAAAGCGGGGAATCGTTAGCAGCTACGGCTCTCGGCGAGACAAACAAGCTGCTCTACGTGACTGACGGACACTCCGGGAGACAGTTCCTCATCGACACCAGAGCTCAGGTGAGCTTCATCATCCCGTCCAACGCAGACCGGGCAACAGGACCCCGGGGAAACGGAGTGATGGCAGCTAACGGCTCGATCATCGACACTTTCGGTGAAAGAAACCTGCCTCTGTCCATTCACGGCCGCAACTATAGGTGGACATTTATTATAGCGGCGGTGAGTTTTAACTTGTTGGGCGCTGATTTCTTATGTGCACATGGGTTGTTAGTCGATCTTGCAAACAGACACTTGGTTAACGCTTGTTCATTTTCTTCTATCCCCTGCTCAGCTCGAGTCCCTCCACCACCCGTGCAGGCCAGCGTCACCACAGCAGGAGGTAAGTTTGAACAACTCCTCACCCAATTTCCAGCACTCACAGTTCCCAAATTTTCAGCAACAGTAGCGAAACACGGGGTTGAACACTTCATCCCCACAACAGGCCCACCTGTTTTTGCCAAAGCTCGGCGCTTAGATGCGACCAAGCTCGCCATAGCACACGACGAGTTTGCCAGCCTGGAAAAACTGGGCATTATTCGGCGCTCGAAAAGCCCTTGGGCATCGCCACTACATATGGTCCCGAAAACCAACGGTTCTTGGAGACCTTGGGGTGATTACCGCAGATTAAACAATGCGACAGCGTATGACCGCTACCCCATCCCTCACATCCAAGATTTTTCACTACATCTGGCGGGTGCGTGCATTTTTTCTAAAATTTCAGAACCATGGTCAGGCAGGCAACAAAGACAACTAGCCGCAATTTCAGAGTTCACCACAGATATTCGACATGTGGCAGGCAAACTTAATGTGGTAGCAGACTGCCTCTCCAGCGCCGTGACATCGTCAGAACGCGAGGAAGCAGATTATACTACTGCAGCCGCAGAGCTCATGGCCAACGCGGACGCGTACACAGCCCCAATCCACGTAGGGATAGATTACGCGGCCATGGCAGCAGAACAAAGCAGTGACGCGGACGTGCGCGCGCTCCAGTCTGGACCAACAGGGTTAAGGCTGGAGGAAAGGGGTTTGCGTGACGGTTTTCCCCCCCTAATCTGCGACGTGTCAACCGGCCGACCTCGCCCGGTAGTTCCAGCCGCGTGGCGCCGCCGCATTTTTGACTCGGTTCACTCCCTCGCGCACCCAGGGGTGCGCGCTTCGGTTAAAATGGTCGCGGAGAAGTTTGTTTGGCCAGGCCTGCGTAAAAATGTAAAGGAATGGGCAAAGACTTGCATGTCTTGCCAACGCGCCAAAATCCACAAACACACAAAAGCTCCTCTAGAACCTTTTCGAATCCCAGCCAGGAGGTTTGACCACGTACACGTCGACCTCGTCGGCCCACTACCATCATCGCAAGGGTTCACACACCTGTTAACAATGGTAGACCGTACCACGCGCTGGCCAGAAGCGGTCCCGCTGGCGTCAACCACAGCCGCGGAAGTCGCTCGCGTTTTTTTAACAAACTGGGTGGCGCGTTTCGGCGTCCCATCGGGCATCACGTCCGATGGGGGCCCCAATTTGTCTCAGAGCTGTGGTCAGCCATGGCCAGCAGCTTAGGGACGGTAATTCATCGCACCACCGCGTATCACCCTCAGGCTAATGGGTTATGCGAGCATTTTCATAGGTCTTTAAAGGCCGCCCTCAGGGCCTCACTTACGGGTACAGATTGGGTGAATAAACTTCCCTGGGTTTTATTAGGGTTGCGTTCTGCGCCTAAGGAGGATCTAGATGCCTCCCCGGCAGAATTAGTTTTTGCACAACCTCTCAGGCTCCCGGGTGAGTTCTTACCAGAACATCCAGAGCCCGGGCACCTACAGCCCTGAGGCCCCTAAGCAGCACGGGACCGGACATGCTCCCCAGACCCGTACATCACTCTTTTCCGCGGGTTTTTGTCCCCCAAGCTTTGAAAAACGCCGAGTTCGTTTTTGTTAGACATGAAGCTTTAAAACCAACCCTCCGCCCACCATATGATGGACCATTCAGAGTGCTGGAACCTGGTGATAAGCATTTTGTGCTTGATTTAGGGGACAGAAAAGAAACAGTCAGCATTGACAGACTTAAACCTGCTTTCATGTTGAGCGACGAGCCTGCACGGGTGGCGAGAGCACCTCGACGGGGTAGACCCGCCAAGAGAAACGACTCAGCCCCCCCGCAGGGACCAAATAACCACTCTCCTCCCCAGGCTGCAGATCCCTTACAGGACGGACCCGCCAGGACGCCAAAGCGGGCCTACAGCAGATTCGGGAGAAGATTAAAACCCAGATGACACATAGACTGATGTAAAATTGACAAAGAGTTGTTAACTATGCTGTCGGATTGTGCCGTTGCAGTTTTAAGGCTGACTTGTGACATTAACTGTACTGTTGTTGTTACCACTGAATTTTTAACAGGATCATGCTGCATAGCTTGAAGGTTAACATGACTGCTGAAAATATTTTTCCTTTTTCCTGTTGAGATGAATAACGGTATAATATGTCATGGATGTTATCTTAAGCTGTAAACTTAATTTGATTGTCCTTTTCTTAGACGTTTGGGGGGGGCTGTGGCTTATATTATTCATATATCCATACCTACATATGTATAGACATAAGAGGAATGTTTAGAGATTGCATATGTAGAATGACCTCACGTCTCAGAGCAGGACAAGAGGTCTCGACCACCGGCAAAGATCAAGGAGCAGACAGAGACGCAGCGGTGGAGACCTGAACGAACTTCCTGACCCCCCAGGGTCAGGTGGAGGAGAGAGAGGACAATGGAGAGGGATTACGCTGATGCGGGATGTCGGCTTTGATATGCAATGTCTTTTGTTGTGTGTGGGTATAAGTATGAAGGTCTGACTGTGCTCAGCCTTTTCATTCTGCTTCTGCATCGAGATGAGACATGTTAGGGACTGGAAGCTGATAATAAAACTTGATTTATAAAATCACTTTGCTTCCTCATTTCAAGCTCCCTACATCAGTCACCTTATCTTGCATTCGCTTCAAAAGTCCGACATTTTTCCCTGCCAGATTTGGACATCCATCAGTTGTAACACCTAGCAGTTTGTGCCATTTCAGTCCTAGCTTGTCCAAACATGCACTGACCTCCATGAGCAAATCATTCCCCTTCGTCGTCCCTTTCATTGCTCCAGATTTCCTGCGATGTCCTCAACCCTTCTTGTTCCGTTTGTCTGGAGAGGGATATATTCTCAAATGCTTCTTCTTTCTCACGACATAATAGCTCTGCAGAGTCCACCAAACACTTCCTGATAACCTCCCCATCAGAAAATGGCTTACAGTTCTTTGCTATTTTGTGTTCTACCACAAAACTAGTCCTGACTGCTGCATCTCTGGATGTGTAAATTTTAGTAAAAATTCCCTGCTGCTTTCTTGTCAGCTTCCCCTCAGTCAGGTTCTTGTATTTCTCTTTGTTTAGTCTCATGGCGATTCAAGTTGTAATCTTTAAACACTACAAACTGCTCTCCACACACTAAGCACACAGCTCTACCTTTGACTTCAGTAAATAAACACTTCGAAGTCCTTCTTTTTTAACAGGAGGTGACATTTTTGAGAGCTAATAACGTCTGTTCACCAGCAGTGTGGTACTCCCATGCACGGGCCCAACCAACGGTGCAAAAAGCTGTTGCCTTCAAAATAAAAGCAATGCGGTTGTGACGTGTGCATTATTCACATTTAATTCCTAATCTTTCATTGACTTGGCGCGGGCCGGTCAGGACCAGGCAACAGGCCGGAAATGCCCAAGTCTGCTCTAGCATACTGATTTAAAAACCCAGTGTCACCATGGGTTGAGATGCCGTCTCGGCACTCAGCCCATGTTTTCCCTCATCCCTGCTTCCCATTGAGCAGCGTCTCAGCTGGCCCCCAGCTGGCAGCATTATGGACGGCTGGGGCCAATTAGTCTTCATCAGCTGGGGCGCTGCCAATGAGGATAAATAGGAGCAGCCTCGATGACTCGGGGCTGCGACATAAACACATTGCTAAGCTGAAGCCCCTTCGTCTGGTGTCAGCTTATACTCCTCTTGCAGCATTCCTGTGTTTGTATCCCGCTGTGAGTATGTACGTCTTGCTACCCCCACGTCCGGTACGAGCTGCTTACCTCTGCGCTGTGCAACCTGTGAGTGAACCTCTGCATGAGTATCTGTGCTCTCCTCATCCCTTCCCCTTTACCCTGAATAAAATATCACGACTCACTGGCTTGTCCCTGGCTCTGATTGCCCGGCTCCCTAGAGCCGGATATGACAGTATGTCGCAGCCAGAAGAGCTACCGGCGGCCGTGAGTCGCCGTGGAAATGTACCTTTCTGTCCGGGTGTCAGCGCTGCTAGCATGCCGTTTCCCAGGAGTCACTTCCGGCGCCAGGGCGACGAGCTGAGGTCCATCTCGGAGGCTGTCGACGGGACGTTCTTCACCCTGCACGACGCCTCCAACGCGAGACGCTGGCATCCGGGCCGTGCTGAGGAACTCCTGGACTGTCACCCTCACTCTCTGTACCATCTGGAGGACAGTGCCAGGATAGACGCTGCAGGTACACAGCGAGAGAAGCTCCACGGGGTGGATGGAAATCCCGGCAGGGAGTCGAAGTGGGCGACGTCTTTCCCCGCTTCGGAGTCCCGTTCCTGCCGCCATTCCAGTCCGGGAGTTCGCGCCAACCAGAGGACTTCCCCCGACCTGCGCCACGTCACTCGGGATTCCCTTCAAGGAGCCGCAGCTGACAGCAGTTATGTCTGGGGTCGAGTGGCTGTCGCGAGCTCTACTGTTTCCTGTCACCACCTTCAGGCATGTGGCAGCGGCACTGAGATTGATGGTGAGGACTTCAGGGCTACGAAGCTTTCCCGTGCTCGACGCCTTCCTCGTCTCGATCTCCGATCTGGAGCGGCGAATCCTGGGTTTCCCCCTCGCTTTGTCCCCTGGGAGTAGTCGTCATCACATCGCCGAGTCACCTCTGCACGAACCTCGTCCGGATCCAGTTCTGGGTCATCGTCAGGACCGTTCCTCCCACGCAGCTGAAAGGGTTAATGTATAGTTAGTGCCAGAATAATAATTCTGTAGGTGATCTCCCATTATGCTCTACACATATTCCATACAAATTCTGTTTGCATGCTTATGAACAAGTATGTTATGGTATATTGATAACAGGAATGAGACAAAGGTATAGAGCCCTCTCTGTCTTTTCTCTCTCTCTTTTAAGTCAGGTCTTTAACATTAGATACACACCCAAACCCAACACCCACGCACACTGTTGATAGCACATTCTAGAATGAAGAGGCGTGTTCAGTGGATGGCCTGTTCCCGCCATAGGTAGATTAGCCAATCAGATAGTCGCGTACAAGCCCATCCCATTGTACTGGCTCGCCCAACCCGAGGGGATAATTGTAACCTGCACCCGGAAGTCGGGGTTCAGTCTGACCACGCTCCAGAGGGAGCTGCGTCACGCTGCACCCAGCGCTGCTTGCTTTACATGTGACTTCTAAATAAATGTACCATCCTTTAAATTGAAGAAATCTCCGGTTTGTTCTTGGACCTTTCAATCAAAGAATCGGGTATTTTTCTAACAATTGGTGCCGGTGACCCGGATTGAAGTATTTCGAGACGAGCCGAAAAAACTACATAGAAAGGACCCAAAAACTACATCGGAAGGACCCTTTTTAGTCGACTGTGGCGACGCCTGAATGAAACAAAAAGGTAAGCAAAAAGCCTTTTTACGCAAATTTCTGCAGTTTGGCCATTCTAAATTTACAGTCGTCTGATTAAGGGGTATATCCGATTTCTAAATTTTAACCTGTTTGCGGGATGGAAGTCTGCGGTCACATGTAAAGCATGAACCACGTGGTCTTGCACGAGGGAGAGTGGTAATGTCCTAGGATCAAGTAGCCGCTTTTTTACGAATAAGGAAGATTTGCAATGCAAGAATCTTTTTTAGATCAATAGTGAGCATATATAAAGGTACTCTTAATACGTTATAAGAACCTCAGACTACATCATGAGTGAGTAACGTAGCAAGCAGCTGCAAGAATCTTTTTTCCACCTTTAGTGAGGGTCTGCTCATAAAAATAACTTGCAGAATGGTACAAGAACCTTTTCTCCATCCTTAGTGAGTGACCATTCATAAGTATAAAAATAATAACTTACAGAATTGCATAAGAATCTCTTATTCCAACAATAGTGAGTGCATTCATAAGTATAAAACAATAAAATAGCTTGTTAAAATCAGTATAAGACTGATCTTTATGATAAGATACCTCTTGTATCGATTACCTGACGAGGTTCCGATGAAAGTATCCTCTACATATAAGTTAAGCTATAGGTAATGAGTAAATGAGTACATGCAAATCTGCGGCAAACTCTCCACATCGTGCAAGCTGATCTCTGTAAAATTTTGTGTCCTTAGGGGATAAGAGTGTGGGTTAGGAAATACCGGGAGCCGAGAATATTTAGTAAAAAATTTTTCCCACAATGATTTAACTAATGGCGGGCTCCAGACCGTGTGGTCAGAACAAAGGAAAAGTATGCACCCCCACCACTGAGCGCGGGCTCCGGACCGCGTGGTCAAGAACAAAGAAAAGTAATGGCCCCCCCACCACCGAGTGGAGGTGAAATTGGTAAAACAGGTTACTGAGAGGAGAATTGTTTGAGGTAACAGCATTAAAATGAAGCGCGAAATTAAAGCTGGGATTAAGGAGGCAGTGCTCCATTTTTCTTAAACTTAAAAAAAAAAAAAAAAAAAAAAAAAAAAAAAGCACATGGTTTGTGAACAATAGGCTCAGGGGCCATTTTGCACGTGTCCCATTTACTGCGCATGCGAGGGCGCCATTTTGAATCACCTTCAAGCTGGGGCACAGTGCCTCCATCATGTGGCCAAATATAGGAAGTGCACTATTTCACAAAATTACTGCCAACAAAAACTTAAAATCTTAAGGATAAATCTGGAACTTTATCTCTCTGGTTGAAAGGAAGGCTTTAAAAATTCCATGCATGGTGAAAAAACAAAAGACCTCAGGGACCTGCTAGAATGCAGGTTTGCCCATAATGAGGCAAAGCGTACCCGTTCGGCTTGGAGAGATGAAAGGTTTAACTTTAAATTAGGCAGAAGGAGGTTTACAATAAAACTGGAGAATAAGGAGATTTATTCCTCAACAAAACTAGGAAATCCTAGGTGGACACTATATAAAGGTGAGAGAATTTAAATGAAAAATTGCAGGTTGGTATAGATAAGTAAATATATAAATGAATTAAATTATAAATACAAAAATAATTAAATACAACAAACGAAAATATGAATGAATAAAATAAATAGGAATTTTTGTTGTGGAGATGAGAGTGGGCAGAATATGGAAACGGAAATTTGTTTTTGAAGAAAATTGAAAACTGATGAAATGTTGAAGTTTTGTGCAGGACGCAAGACAAAAAATATGGAGAAACGATTGGAGGAAGAAAAAATGTAAGAATGAGAGACTTATGCTGCAACGGTGAGAACAAATGCAAAATAATCAATAAACACGATATAACAGAGAAGGACAAAAACACGCTGTTTAATAGCTTGTTTCTCTCCATTAAATTTGAGACAGTGTTGGCTGTGGACGACCCCTCCCCCAGCAGCTGCCTCCTCCTTCACGCCATCAGTGACCCCCCTCCTCCTTCCACTTCGCTGTCCCACTCCAGCAGTCAAGAAAGCAACACAATGGATCAAAAGAGGAACAATTGAGCACACCAGCAGAGTGAGTCCTCACACATGTGATATTGTATAGTATTCCTGTGTAACCAGTTGACACTGATTAACACCTATATGAAATGTCTCTAGCCTGTAAGCCCGGCTCCCTGGGTTCGGCACTATCCTAGACAAGGGCTAGATGGTTGACAAAGGTCCCAATCACAGATCAAAAGAAAGGAAGGGAGAAATTTGCCAGATGGGTCAAACAAATGCAGGACAGAGGAATGTTCGCAGGATGTGAAAACAGCCCCCCCACCAGGGAGACCTAGCTATACAGTATTGTTGCCTTCCATATCAGAGATGTGCCAAGACCACATACTGAGCAGACACAATACATGACCAATCTTCAAAAAAGCCATACCCATGCCCCATCTAAGTTGACCTGTCAGTATCGGCTGCATGACCACAGGAGGTCAGAATAGTCAGAGGCCCCCGTGGGACTAATACTTCCTATGTTAAGCAATTTGGCCACTGAGCTCAAACACCCACAAGGGCCCCCAAGGGGTCCCCCAAAATTAGCAACACAACAGGTATCCTTCCCTACAGGATGTTGAAAAAGAACCGGCTTTGATATTAAGCCGTTCTGTTTCAAGGGGGGAGAGGTCAAGACAGGAACAGATAGAAAAGTTACTAGTCCACTAAGGTTTGAAGGCTCCATTAAAGGAATAGAACAATGTATCAAGGAAGAGGAATCCAACGGGGTCAAATTAAACAATGGCTCCTCTGATTGCACAATTCAACATAAGTTATCCCAAAAGCGTGATGGCTGAAGCTGCAGCTTATATTGCTCACCCATTCTCCATCTAAGAAACATCTAATAAAAAAAGGCTAGCAACTAAGACCAAAATCTGAAAATTTCTTGACGCTTGAAAGGTCATTATTCCACAGAATATCAGGCAGTGGGAACTTTTGCTACAAGAAAACTAGCCACCTAGTGACCAAGAGAAATGAGGCAGGTTTAGGGCTCCTTAATATTTAAGGGCCAATACATATTTGGAGGTTCCCAGACCCTCCTAACTGTATTTTTTGCACATCTCTACAAATCTGGTGAAATCTAATAACATTGCTAAAGACTTGCAATAGACATTTTAACTTAACATAAGGTATGAGCATGGAGGTGCAAAATATGATAAAAAATGCTGATTTGCAATCACAAGTTAAGACAAGGGTTGAAAATTTATGCAAAAAGGTATAAGGGTAAAGCTGCAAGGTTTGGGGGAAATTGCACAATTGAGGAAGTTTGCCAAATATTACAAAATGTCACAAATTCCTGAAAAGGAACTTGCAAATTTACAAGGAAAAGATCTAAAATTTGTTAGGAGAAAATAACTATTAAGAGAAAAGGTTGCAAAGTTAGAAGGGAAGTGTTTAAATTTGAGAAAAGCTGTAAGCTTACATGAAAGCCACATTAAAATAAGATGAGCCTTTATTGGTCCCACAATGGGGGAGATTCTAGGATTGCAATGGCACAGGGATAACAACACTTAGAGCAATAATTTAAAAGATAAGAAAATAAGAGGAGTGAATATACATATGTACACATAAATATAAATACACGGTGCGGAGCATTACAGATTTCCTTACACTTTGTATGGAGATGGGGGATGGCAGCGTAACAAGGGTTATGGTTTGGGATCATCCAGAGATGAGTAAAAAGCATTATAGAAGACGATGAATTAAAACAAACACAACCAGAGTAGACTAGAGAAACAAGATAATTTGGGGTAAAAAACAGCAAACACTCGGCCGAATAGACTCAAGAATGAAGCATATACATACATATAGCTGTGTGCACACCAGCCCTATCCAAGGGATCATCATAGAGCACGCACAGAGCGGAGGTGGAGCATGAACAAGGCTTTAATGTCCTGTGCACATAGATCTGCAGCTCTGGCACACACAAGACAACCAGTGTAGCTTGACAAACAAACCAGCGGTTCACACCCGCATGGTTTGTGTGTCACATGGTTAAGTCCTGATTTAAATGTTATTTAGAATTGTTTTTGGAGGCTAATGAAAGCTCTATATTTTTGTATCTAAAATTGTTATAGTTTTGTAGGCATAGTGTTAGTTCATCTGGAGGTTATCTGTTCAGAAGAAAAAAGACAGAAGACTCCACCACACCAAGATACAGATGACTCTGTTAAACTTAAGTTTTCATAATAATCAGCAGACGTCTTAGTGTAATACATTCCTTGAAAGGCAGATGTTCAGACCCAGCGACATTATTTAATTCCAAAACAAATTCAAAAGGTCAGTAATTAAAAGGCATCCAAGGCCAGGGTATAAATCAAGAGATGAGTGTTGTCACAAAACAGAATTTTGAATTGAGCCATGTTGGTTTATTTATAAAGCTGACTTTTCAGAATGAAACAATCACTTTTATGTGCAGGATCTTGCATGGAGCATTAGCTGTGGACAGTAGTCAGTAGTATGAACGACGGGACAGTGAACAGAAGGAAGTTCCAATACTGAAAGAGATTATAGATGTGAGATGTTTCATCAGCTAGTCCAGGGAAAGGTGAAGTCTTGTACACAGATGGATAGTGGTTGGAAAAGAATTGAGTGTTTCTGATGGGAAAAAGTACTTGGGGGAAGAGAAGAAGAACGGTGGATTTAGCAAGTGTAGAAAATATTTCTGATGTTGAGATGGAAATGGAAAAAGAAATTAAAGCAGAGCATGTCTAACCAAAGAAAATAAAGATCCACGTAAGATTTGCAGCTGTAGCTTTAAAAACCAACCAAACAGAAAACCAACAATAAATAAATTAAATTTTTGGCTAAGAGTGTCAGGAAGAAGGCACAAATGCAGGCAACCATCTTAGATGTTTCCAAGTACTTAAAGCAGCAATGAGACATTAGGTGTCCATTCTTTCAGTGCATTTCCTTAATTGTGAATATTAACATTAGTTATGTTCCTCCCCAACAGAGGGTATGCATTTGATGTTACTCACCACATAATGGTGTGATATGTGATATATGATACATCATATTTCAGGAATATGACAGTAATGAGGAATGTGATTTTTCCTGATTCGGCGGTGGCCAAGCTGGGTCAGGGTAAACTACATTCACTCCACACTTTACCAAGGAATATATAAAATGAGGCATTCAAGAAAATTTAAATCAAATTCTAATTAGGCAAAACGTCCACCTTTCGCTTGACTGAAAGTGTGACACAACTTTTAATCATTTATTTAAATTCAACTGGACAAACTGATCTTATTTATCAATGCTGAAGCATATCAAAATGCACAGGGGGTTATTTTGTTTTTCTTAAATGAAATTTGTAAACTAGTTAAGCTGTGACTATTGAAACCTTATTGAACAGAACTCTTGGAAGACAAAGGTCCGCAAGGTTCAATTACAGTAGTGCAGATAGTATCTGTTGGCATGGTGAAGAGTTAATCTTATTATCCCATCTTGTATTAATTAGGAAAATTAAATGAAGACTTTGAAGCAGTTCCTTTCTTGACTCAATGTTGGAAATCTAGATAAGAAGGGAAAAGAAAATTTGGAGAAAAACTGAACTTATTTATGGAATGGCTGACACAAGGGGAGCCTGAGGCTCCCCATGAATCTGTTTCTCTTATAAAAGGAGGCCAAGAGGACAAGGGGGGAGGACAGCGAGGAGGAGGAGAGAGCACGCCCCACAATGGCCGCTGCTGGCAGGAGAGGGGTCCACGTCCACCACTGAAAACTGGACTGCATACTTAAAGACTAGAACAGATAAGTGGACTCACTTCTACACGTATGCAGAAAATTAGCAAAAATTAAATTATTGCATGTAAAGTAAGAATTCTGGGTAATGACATACAGGACTCTGAGTCAGAAAAATAACAATCAAATTCTGCAAATGACAAGCTACCAGTAGAACACCTATCAACATCTGTAAAATTAGCATTGTACCCAATGTACTATCGGCAATTGAATGGATCTGATCCAAATTGTGAACTACCATCATTTGTAAATCCATCCTCTAGATTGGTCATAAAATTAGACTGATAAACAAGGAAATGTGTGGAAGCATCCATTGTCCTAATTGAAGAGGATAAGAGGCATTTCAACCAATGGGGGGTTCCACACATCCCGCTGGTTAGACCCAAACACATGGATTGGAAAATGTTGGACATATTGTCATCTCTAGTGCAGAATAGAGCCATCCATGGAAAACCAATACCTGACCTTAACATAGAATATTCTCCCAAAATAAAACCATAAGCATCAGCACAAAAGGCGGCACAAAGATGCCCAGAAATCTCCTATATGACCAATCTTAACATTAACAAATGAGGGGATGAGGAAAATTTGAATCAAATTCCAAATTGGTTATGGTAAAGGGATAACCAAATGCAGATCTAATAAAAGGAGCAGAGTACGACACTATAGGCCATATATTCAGAAGCCCAGAAGGGCGTTAACAAATGCAATTTTCCACAGTGGGAGTCGTCAGCAAGTCTTAGACCAGCTGCTGGGTCAAGAGGAAGAGCTGAGGACCCCAAGACGAAAGATGATGACGAGGAAGACCATTCTGCCATCACAGATTATTTATAAACACAGTGTGCTAATGATAATACATAAATCATACATAGCTCACCACACGGATGTAGGGGTGTGAGACTTATAGGGTTCTTGCGTTATTTATCTCCATCATGCTAATTACGGTTAGGTAATCTGAATAAGGGAGAAGGTTAGAAGCTCTGAATACAACAATGCATGGATATGGATGTCTCCTAACGTTGAATAATATTGTTTACTACCTACCCACTGAACATATAGGCCCCATCACCCAACACACACACCACAACACAAACACCACATGCAGATTTCATATAGTCAGCAATCACACACTCAAGGCTACTGGGAGATAACTTACAACAACACATAGATAACTACAGATGTAGTGAATAAGGATAAAACTTTACAAGCTCCATGCATTGTGATGGCAACCCCTCAGACCATTATTGGCCCTGCCCCAGCTGAGCCCTTTGTATCGGCACTTGATCAAAGGTGTAGGGTACAGGGAAGATGCATGCTGGAGAGCACCAGACCATCATGACGTGTGCCTGCGACATAGAAAAGGTCGTAGGGCGAGTGACTGTATGACTTCAGTCCCCAGCAGAAGAATGGACTGGTACCCGAACGTGTCCACCGCACCTCCAGCATCCAGGGTGGAGCCAGGAGCTCGAGACTTACCAACACCAGCATGTTCACCTCTTTCCAGCGACAGGGGGGTGGCATCCCTGGGACAGCATCACTGAGCTGTTCACTGGCTGGACTGGATGTTACATACCCTCTGCTGCACCCACCAGACTGTCCTGTAGACCTCATGGGATGAGGTGTGCCTCTGAGAGCGGGGACACAGTTGTTTCGTTCCTGTGTCACCAGGCCACAGCCACAACTGTGCTCCACAGCTGCAGATACGGGAAGCAGACACAGAGGAAGGTCGAACCTCTGTCGCAACCGTGTGATGAGTGCAGCTGAATGATGTGAGCCCTGGCAAGGGTTAACCGGTGGACAAAGGTTTTGTGGACCGATTCTATTCGACCCTATGACCCCTACATGGTCCACTCCACTGGACAAAGAACAATGATCATGAGGAGACCTCGAGGAGGGTACAGGACCTGGTGACAGTTCACCTCTTAGACATCGCTGCACCGTGCTAAGGTGTCCACAAGGGGGGAGGCACGGGTAGCAGAACCAATGGTGCAAGCCTCTTGGGTTGACACACAATGCAGGGACCTGCCTTATTCACCATCTGTTAATTGCTAGAGTCTCTCACACCATAAATGGTTGACATGATAAAATCATGTCAAAGGGGGGATTGAAAGGGTTAATGTATAGTTAGTGCCAGAATAATAATTCTGTAGGTGATCTCCCATTATGCTCTACACATATTCCATACAAATTCTGTTTGCATGCTTATGAACAAGTATGTTATGGTATATTGATAACAGGAATGAGACAAAGGTATAGAGCCCTCTCTGTCTTTTCTCTCTCTCTTTTAAGTCAGGTCTTTAACATTAGATACACACCCAAACCCAACACCCACGCACACTGTTGATAGCACATTCTAGAATGAAGAGGCGTGTTCAGTGGATGGCCTGTTCCCGCCATAGGTAGATTAGCCAATCAGATAGTCGCGTACAAGCCCATCCCATTGTACTGGCTCGCCCAACCCGAGGGGATAATTGTAACCTGCACCCGGAAGTCGGGGTTCAGTCTGACCACGCTCCAGAGGGAGCTGCGTCACGCTGCACCCAGCGCTGCTTGCTTTACATGTGACTTCTAAATAAATGTACCATCCTTTAAATTGAAGAAATCTCCGGTTTGTTCTTGGACCTTTCAATCAAAGAATCGGGTATTTTTCTAACACAGCTGTCATCCCTTCGCCTCGTCAGTGTGGAGATTCTACAGCCTCGTCCCCTGAGCCTCCTTCCCCCGCTGTCCTTCCTGGACATTCGGGCTGGCTCACCCCAGCTGTTTCCCCCTCCTCCTCGACGCGCTTCCTGACCGCTGTGTGTGCCTGGAATCCCGGCCTGGTGAGCTCTCTGCTGGAGACAACGCGAGCGACCCTCAGACGAATTCCCGGGGGGTCCTCCGTTATCGCCGGGCGGGGAGAGGAAGAAGCAGATTCCACTACAGCAGGCGATACTCAACCTCCAGGGGGCAGGCAAGTCATTGTTTTTTCACACCTGCTTAATGATTTGCTCTGTCACATCCCTGGAGGAGAAGTTCAGGGTTCGCAGCTCCCTGAACTCTCCCCACCTGCTGTAACCTGTATGCCTAATCCCGCATCCTCTGTGTCTCTCTCCGCCGAGCGGTCCCCGGCTCCGGGTCAACGTGGTGGGATATGGAGAGGGCCTGTGGTTCCGCAGCTACATTGCGGACGGAGGAGGGGGACTGACTGCTGCGTGGAGTCTACGCCGACGACTGAGCGTCCCCGGGTCTCCACGGAGGAGCGGTTCGGTCCGGCGGGACGAGATTCTTCTGGCTTCACGCCGAGTGGATCGTCGGCGGGGTTACCTGAGCTGGAGGGATCTCAAGCTGCGCTGACCATCGTGCTGGCTGCGGGGCCCGACGCGGCTAGATGGGAGCCTGACAACGACCTCCTGACGACGGATCCTGGATCTTCGCAGTCCTGGACGGCGTCAGAACCCGAGATCAGGCGAGTGCTCTCCTTTCTTTTCTCTCTTTTTATCCCCGAGCACTTCAGCCTATCTCCAGGGGAGACGAGCCGGGTGCAGCCGTCCGCTGCGTCTGAGCTCGTCTCGCCGGGTTCTGGCGCTGCCGGTGATCCTGATCCCGGTTCTGTTTTCTCTTCTGAGCCTTCTTCCAGGGTCACCGGCAAGGAGTTGCTGTTCCTCGTGGTGCTGGAGGGTCCGGGTTCAACGTTGGAGGTCGGTTCTGGTGCAGTATTCAACGTGGGTTCGCCCGAGACCCAGTCGGGGTCCAACGTGGGTTCGCCTGAGGCCCGATCGGGGTCCGACGTGGGTGCTGCCCCAGTATTGTCCAGGTCCGGTGAGGAGGTGGCCGTTTTCCTGCGGCCTGACGCCCGCCGCCCTCGTCATCGGCTCTCCCCTGAGCCTCTTCCACCGGGATCCGCTCTGATCCTTCGCCCGTCTCAATGGTCCTGGTGGTTGAGTGATGCGGGTCGACGACCCGACCCACAGAACTTTCGGTTCGGTGATCTGGTTCCCCCCACTGGTCTGTGTTTCCCTCTGGGCAGCCTGGTTCGGCTGCCGGTGGACTGGATTCCTGGGATCTGGGTCCAGAGTTCGCCGTCCGAACACTTCTTCCCCTGATTCGCCAGCTGGACAATGGGCGGGGAGATCTCCGGAGCCATCTCGGCCATTTTTGGACTCTGCCTGCCATTCACCTCGGGTGTCACTTTTTCTTTTGTTATTAAGGTCACTCGGGTGTAATGTGTTGTCCTGTTGGTGGATTCGTTTTTATAGTGCTGTGTTTTCCATCGCTCATGCTCAGCATTTTACTTTTTGTGCCATGTTTTTAGCCTCGTTTTTTGTATTGTAGAGTTATGTTTTGTTTTCCGTAACACCATGCTCTGCACTTATCCATTTATTCCAGTCACTTTCATTTCTTTAGGTGACTGGGTATTTATATATTCGTGTGTGTGGGTTTTTCTTTGCCTGCACTCAGTATTTCTTTTTTGTCCTGTTGGTTCATTATAGAGTCATGTGCCTTGTTTTCCGTAACACCATGCTCTATAATTGTCATTTGTTCCAGTCACCCTCACTTTTCTTGGTGACTGTGTGTATGTACTTAAATTAGCACTGTGTATACAGTAGGTTCCCCTTTATTTAACCGTACTCAGCATTTTTTGCCCTGTACCTTTTTGGTGGTTCTTTTTTCCTTGCTCTGGGTCACGCATGGTTGGTACTCTCTGGGTAGTATGTAACCGGCGTGCTGACCCAGTTCTTCTCCCCATCTGTACCTGGGTTAATTATTCTGTTTTGTCAATATTGTATTTGGGTTTTTCTTTCCCGCTACCCTACATTGCCCCATTGGTGTTGTCCTTCCCTTGGCTTCTTCCCCTCCGGTCCGCCTCCCTTCCTCCCACCCTAGGTGGGGGGGGGGGGGCTGGGATGTTCCTGGTCGTTCAGGAGCCCGACCTTGAGGGAGGGGCTCTGTCACCATGGGTTGAGATGCCGTCTCGGCACTCAGCCCATGTTTTCCCTCATCCCTGCTTCCCATTGAGCAGCGTCTCAGCTGGCCCCCAGCTGGCAGCATTATGGACGGCTGGGGCCAATTAGTCTTCATCAGCTGGGGCGCTGCCAATGAGGATAAATAGGAGCAGCCTCGATGACTCGGGGCTGCGACATAAACACATTGCTAAGCTGAAGCCCCTTCGTCTGGTGTCAGCTTATACTCCTCTTGCAGCATTCCTGTGTTTGTATCCCGCTGTGAGTATGTACGTCTTGTTACCCCCACGTCTGGTACGAGCTGCTTACCTCTGCGCTGTGCAACCTGTGAGTGAACCTCTGCATGAGTATCTGTGCTCTCCTCATCCCTTCCCCTTTACCCTGAATAAAATATCACGACTCACTGGCTTGTCCCTGGCTCTGATTGCCCGGCTCCCTAGAGCCGGATATGACACCCAGAATTAAATAACATTTTGTGCACATAATATTTGTTTAGAATAGAATAGGCTTTATTGTCATTGTACAGTTGTACAGCACAACGAAATTGTGGGTGCTCCACCAGGCTACTGTGCAATAAAGAGAGAAGAATTTGAAAAAAAAACGGTTACAGGACACACAGTTAACCATCTGACTGACATAAAAAATAGAAGTAAAGATAACAAATAGCCCATAGGTATATACACAGGTACAGAAGTGGCTTCATGGGTGAACTATGTACATAAGAGTGTGGAGTGCAGAACACATCATAGAGTAAAATGGCCCAAGGATTATGAAAAATATGTACAGTAGTGATTTCACGGCTGGCTCAATATACATGAAAGTGAGGAGTGCAAAGACAGGTGAGCTATAGTGATAATTACAGACGTGGACAAAATTGTTGGTACCCCTCTGTTAATGAAAGAAAAACCCACAATAGTCACAGAAATAACTTGAATCTGACAAAAGTGGTAATAAATAAAAATTCTATGAAAATTAACCATTGAAAATCAGACAATGCTTTTGAATTGTGGTTCAACAGAATTATTTTAAAAAACAAACTCATGAAACAGGCCTGGACAAAAATGATGGTACCCTTAACTTAATATTTTGTTGCACAACCTTTTGAGGCAATCACTGCAATCAAACCATTTCTGTAACTGTCAATGAGACTTCTGCACCTCTCAGCAGGTATTTTGGCCCACTCCTCATGAGCAAACTGCTCCAGTTGTCTCAGGTTTAAAGGGTGCCTTCTCCAGACGGCATGTTTCAGCTCCTTCCACAGATCTTCAATAGGATTTAGATCAGGGCTCATAGAAGGCCACTTTAGAATAGTCCAATGTTTCGCTCTTAGCCATTCTTGGGTGTTTTTAGCTGTGTGTTTGGGGTCATTATCCTGTTGCAAGACCCATGACCTGCGACTGAGACCAAGCTGTCTGACAATGGGCAGCACATTTCTCTCTAGAATACCTTGATAGTCTTGAGATTTCATTGTACCCTGCACACATTCAAGACACCCTGTGCCAGATGCAGCAAAGCAGCCCCAGAACATAACAAAACTTCCTCCATGTTTCACAGTAGGGACAGTGTTCTTTTCTTGGTATGCTTCATTTTTGCGTCTGTGAACATAGAGCTGATATGCCTTGCCAAAAAGTTGCAGTTTTGTCTCGTCTGTCCATAGGACATTCTCCCAGAAGCTTTGTGGCTTGTCAACATGCAGTTTGGCAAATTGCAGTCTAGCTTTTTTATGATTTGTTTTCAACAGTGATGTCCTCCTTGGTCGTCTCCCATGAAGTCCACTTTGGCTCAAACAACGACGGATGGTGCGATCTGACACTGATGTACCTTGACCTTGGAGTTCACCATGAATGTGTTTAGAGGTTGTTCTGGGCTCTTTTGTTACCATTCATATTATCCGTCTCCTCCTGCAGCCACGTCCAGGGAGGTTGGCTACAGTCCTGTGGATCTTTAAATTTCTGAATAATATGTGCAACTGTAGTCACAGGAACATCAAGCTGCTTGGAGATGGTCTTATAGCCTTTACCTTTAACATGCTTGTCTATAATTTTCTTTCTAATCTCCTGAGACAGCTCTCTCCTTTGCTTCCTCTGGTCCATGTTTAGTGTGTTACACACCATGTCACCAAACAGCACAGTGACTACTTGTCACCCTTTAAATAGGCCGACTGACTGATTACAAGTTTGTAGACACCTGTGATGTTAATTAGAGGACACATCTTGGTTGAACATGTCCCTATGGTCACATTATTTTCAATCTTTTCTAGGGGTGCCATCATTTTTGTCCAGGCCTGTTTCATGAGTTTGTTTTTTAAAATAATTCTGTTGAACCACAATTCAAAAGCATTGTCTGATTTTCATTGGTTAATTTTCATAGAATTTTTATTTATTACCACTTTTGTCAGATTCAAGTTATTTCTGTGACCATTGTGGATTTTTCTTTCGTTAACAGAGGGGTACCAACAATTTTGTCCACGTCTGTAAAAGATCCTCAGTTCTGTGCATGTGAGCGTTCAGAAGGAGGCGGGTGGGGCCTCTGACTGTTTGCAGTTTGGATGGCCCAGGGGAAGAAACTGCTTGTCAGTCTGGAGGTGTGGGACCTGATTGATCTGAGCCATCGAACAGGTGGTGGGCGGGATGTGAGAGGTCTCCAGTGGTGGCTTTGGTCCTTCTGAGACAGGAGGTTCTGGAGATGTCTTCCAGGGAGGGCAGAGGGCTGCCGATAATTTTTTGGGCGGTGTTGATGACCCTCTGCACACCCTTCCTGTTCTTGGCCGTGGAGCCGGCGTACCATACACCCAGACAGTAGGTGAGCACGCTGTCCACTGAGCAGCGATAGATGGCCAGCAGTAGCTTCTGGTCCAGGTTGTTCTCCCTCAGGACACGGAGGAAGTGTAGGCACTGCTGGGCGTTCTTCGCCAGGGCCTTGGTGTTGACAGTCCAGGAGAGGTCAGAGGAGATGTGGGTGCCCAGGAACCTGAGGGCTGGGGCGTCTTCCATGCGGTCACCATTTATGAGGAGCGGGGGGTGGTCCTGTCTGTTCTTCCTGAAGTCCAGAATGAGTTCTTTGGTTTTTGGGACATTTCAGTTTTGTGCGCAGGCTTCACATGACTCCATTGTGTGTTATGCCAAAGACTGCCCGGGCAGCACCGTTCCGTGTTTCAGAGTTCTGCTAAAACAGGAAGTGCTGTGGGGGCTTTAAATTTTTTCTTTTTTTTTTTTAGTCTGTTAAAAGAGATTTTAGCTAATAAGTCAACATACAAGATCCAGTCTGCACAATTTTCCAAGTTTCCTGAACATCTCATAAAAGTCTTCAATTCTTCCTTTTGCCAGATATGTCAGTTTTTCCAGTGCAAGGCTACAAGTCATTTCTTTGATCCATTGATTAGGAGTGGGTCCATCCATGTCCTTCCATCTCAAAGAGATGACACATTTGGCCTGAAACAGGTAGAAATTTAGCAGTTTTCTTTTCCTTCCGGTTGCTCAAAACTGTTCAGGGAGAATATGGAAAATACACAACTTTACATCCACTGGAAAAACATGTTCTATTAATCTTGAAATTAACTTTAGAATCTCTTTCCACAAAGTCTGAAGTTGCTCACATTCCTACATACAATGAAATAAGTTGCCCTTCTCTTTGTTATACTTAATGCAAACATCAGGAATGTTAGGATAAAAGCAGTGTAGTTTAACAGGAGTGATATACGTTCTAAACAATCATTTGTACTGTAGCAGCCTAAACCTGGTGCTAATAGTTTGGGTTTGGGCGACGAGACAGGCCTCCTCCCAGTCTTCCACAGAGAGTTCTGTTTGTAGGTCATTTTTCCAAGCGGACAATTGAGAAAGAGAGTTCTCTTTAGAACCTGCCAACAGCACATTATAAAATTTTGATATAAGACCTTTATCTTGAAGATGGCTCTTTGTGATATTTTCTTAATTTGCATATTTATAACATTTCTTATTTGCAGGTATTTAAGAAATGTTTTTTGGGGAGATTATATTTATTAACTAATTGTTCAAAGGACACCAATGTGCCCTTGCTGTACAGGTCTTTTATTTTACTTAACCCTTTGTCTCTCCAACCTTTAAATTCCATGTCAGCTCTTCCTGGTTTGAAATCATGATTTCTCCAAATAGGTGAAAAACATAATAGCTTAAGAGGTTCATTTAAAAAGGAGTGGGCTTGCTGCTAGACAGATTTAGAATTCCTAGGAACAAGATTTTGAATGTTTTTAATAAGTTCTTTAATTTGTTCCGAGTTGAGATATAACTATTGGTAATGTTAAAAAGCCATATCACACAGTGTATAAGAAGGGGAAAAAAACTCCAGGGTCCACATTTTTACCCAGATCCATATGAAAAGTTGGAGTCATGTTGTAGTGAAGACCAGAGTCTACCAAGACCGAGACTAAGCTGAAATTAAGAGCAAGACTTATATGCACAGTGGACTTGGTCTTGGGAGACTCTAGTCATGGTCTGGTCTCAACTACAACACTAGAATCTAGTCTGGGCCAAAACTCTCCCTCACTCTAAGTTTCATGGAAATGGTTCCCCAATTTTTGCTCTGCTAACAATAAAATAGACTAACTCCAGTGAAAGCATAGTCTCTTGTGGGTAGGGTAAATATGGTAAATGTGTAATTTATGTGGTATGTTTTCAATAAGGTGGTAAATATGTTTATTTCTGCAGTACAGGTAGGTATTTTAACAAGGGAGTTTATAGGGATTAAGTTGTCATTTGATGAAATATCATTCACTCAATTCATGTTCTTCTTATTAATGTTACTAGTTGGTAGAGCATCTGCCCCACAACTGGAAGGTCGTGGGTTCAAATCCTGGCTCGGTCATACCAAAGACCATATAAAAATGGTACTTCCCGCCTTCTATCTTGGTGCTCAGCATAATAGAATGGAGGAAGGAGAAGTTGTTTGTGGCGGCGCCTTCAGGTTCAGGTTACTTTATTTGTACCCGTAGGTAGATTTGTTTTGCAGTCTGGTGACATCCATATTTACAAGCCACAAATTACATTCAACATAGACACAAACACAGGCACACATGAAGCTGACTATAAACATGATAAGAATACTCAAGTCTCCATCAATCAGGGTATAAAAAGACAAAGAGATGAGAGAAAAACCAGAGGTAAGAGAGAAGGGTCATATTAAAAGTTAAAAACTAGTCAAAGAGGTTAAAAACTCAAAGGTCTAAAACCCAATAAAATATTTAGAACCCAAGTGACATCCTACAAAAATAAGTAAATATAAAATGGAGTTAATAAATAGGTACCTAAATTATGTGCAATATATTTTTACAGCTTGTTCAACTCTTTGACAGCAGCAGGGACAAAGCTGTTTTTGTAGCGCTGGGTTCTACTTTTTGGGACAGCAAACCTCCGTCTTGAGGGAAGAAGCTGAAAGTGGCAGTGCAAAGGGTGGGAGTCATCATTTAAAATGAAGGTAGCCATCCTCTGTACTTGTCTGGTGTACAGGGATGTCAGGCTTAGCTGTGACTCACCAAGCAAACGACTGGACCATCTAACTACCTGATCCAAGGATTTCCTCTGTTTCAGTTTTATCTGACCAAACCATGACACTAAAGAAAAGGATAAAACAGATTCAATAAAAGCCCGATAAAACATTGTCATTATGGTTCGGTCAACTTGGAAGCGTGCAAGTTTTCTCAAGCAATGCAAATGTTGCTGACCCTTTTTGCACACCCTTTCACAGTTCTCTTCAAACTTTAAATTACTATCAATAATCGTCCCAAGATATTTGTAGGATTGCACACATTCGGTGGTCTGGCCTTTTAGTACGGTGACTTTGTGCCTGGGATTTGTGCCTGCCTTGCATGGCAGCGACCCCTCTGATTCTACATGTGATTAAAATTGTAGATAGGAGACATGTAATTTTGTTCTACTGTGCATGATTGGCTGTATGGACTGAATGACAATAGAAATGGCTTCTTTACTGCTCCCTCAGAATGATTAAATACTCACACTATTCCTGGAAAGTAAACTTTTCAAATACATTTTACTGTAGATAAAACTACTTCGTCCCCTTAGTTTTCTGTTTGAGTTTTTGACTCTTCATTAGGATTCAGCACAAAGCTATAGGTGTAGAGAAGACTTGGACCAGCCAAAGCGTTCTGCAGCCCATTACAACCAGTGGCTGGGGAGTTCATTTATCAGAGGCTGCTGTACCTCTTGAACTGGCTCAACAAAGAGCTTGTTTATCTATTGTAATGTCGGGACCATTTTAAGGGAGCCAGGGATTTCCCAGCATGCTTTGCCAGTTTGAAACGTTACTGTGTGTGTTAAATGTGTTACTTCTGAGTTATACTGCTGTGTCATTATAACTGCATTATAATGGCCCAGCAGTGTTTAGCAGGATTAGGGCAAGATGTATCATGTGTGTGTAACCATGATTGAAACGGAGGTCTGGGGGAATGACCTCCACTGCTCTGTGTACTAAGTGGCAGGTTGGGGGTCGGGGTGTGTGAAAATAAATCTGGTTGATCACAGCCATCTGCTCCATTGTCTTTTTGTGTGAACCCTTGAAAACGTCACACTATGAAGGAAAAGTTGAAAAGAGCTATATCACAGCTGACAGTACCTTTGCAGTGGAGAGTGTTTCTTCCCTCTGGGGTTGCAGGATGAATGCTGAATCTTCTTCTCCTCCACTGCTCTGGGGTCAGAGGATTGTCTTTGCAGAAAACAGCACGGGGGGGGGCGGGGTGAAGCTTCTGTCAGTTTGCCAAGAGTGTAAATGTTTAAATGAGCTGACCTGCTCTGTGTGTGTGTGTGTGTGTGTGTGTGTGTGTGTGTGTAAAGCTGCACTCTGGTGGATATAAATCCCCTTGCGGTGGTACAGGTGGGGGATTCTCCACCCAGAGAAGGCAGCGGGGGAAAGGGGAACAATAGACTGAAGGAGGAAGTGTCACCGGGGGATCTCAGTCGGGACAGTAAGAACTATTCACCCCCCGGGGAGAGGAGAGAATGACGCTGGAAGAAGAAGGGTGTGAGAAGCAGTGCCAGTGTGATGTTATGTTAATGTGCCACACAGGTCTTTGTTCCAAGCAATGTATACTGCTCAACAAAATAAAGGGAACACTTTGAAAACACATCAGATTTTAATGGGAAAAAATAAGCTGGATATCAAAATTGTGGCAGGCTAGTCCAGCTTACTCAGATTAAAAACTGTGTGGCAATCAATGAAATGATGAGACTGATGATTTCTCAGTATTGATTTATTCCATTTCACATCCCACGGCTCTCTCTCTCAGTCAGAAAAATAAGAGGAAGAGCTGCGGTCAAGCACCCACATTTATACCCACGCATCAAACACAGAATCACATTTACATTTAATCACTCTATTTACATTTAATCACTCCAGAGTCCTCTTGTCTCTTCTGTCTGACCCCAGGAGGTCAGACCGTCCTTGCAGGTGGTCCAGACTCATTGTCCCTCTGAGGCGTGATGTCAATACACACCGCAAGCTTAAAGTCCTTCCGAGCTTGGGTCTCTGCTGTGGAATATGTGAGCTTCATAATGTTACCGTTATGGGCGCCACATCACTCCCCCTGAAACGCCAAAGAATGGACATACACTACATCAAAGAATGGACATACACTAACGCCATACTAACGGCCATACAGCATATGTCACCACCACCCCTTGCAGACTCTACAGCACAATCTACACAGCTTGACCAAAACACACATCACTCTGCCCGTAGTTTAGGCTTCAACCTCCTCCCGAACCTGCTGTATGCAGGCTTCACAGTCTGTGTTGTGCCGTCCTGCGGAGAATCTGTGGAAGGAGGGGGAGAAGGGTTATTTGTTCCCTGCGGGGTCTCCAGGGGCCGTTCCCTGGGAGGTCTGCCGCGTCGAGGCGCCCACGCCGGTCGTACAGCCTCGTCACACAACACAAAAGCAGGCTTTGATAAGATAAGATAAGGTAAGATAAGATAAGCCTTTATTAGTCCCACAACGGGGAAATTCCAGGATTGCAACAGCACAGGGATAGCAACACTCAGAGCAACAATCAGAAGGCAAGAAAAAAAACAAGCAAGCAAGAGCAGCTAATATACATATGTACATATTACTATAAAATATATATACACACACACACACACACAGACACACAGTGCAGAGCATTGTAGCTGGATGGAATAAATATATGAATATATGAACACACAGTGCAGAGCATTGTAGCTAGATGGAATAAATATGTAAATATATAAACACCCACAGTGCGGAGCAATGTAGCTAGATGGAATAAATATGTAAATATATAAACACCCACAGTACGGAGCATTGCAGCTAGGTGGAATAAATATGCAAGTATATAAACACACACAGTGCGGAGCAATGTAGCTAGATGGAATAATATGTAGATATATAAAAACACAGTGCGGAGCATTGTAGCTAGATGGAATAAATATATAGATATATAAATACTGTATAAACACACCCAGTGCTGAGCATTGTAGCTAGATGGAATAAATATGTAAATATATAAACACACACAGTGCAGAGCATTGTTGCTAGGTGGGATGAAACAGCATAACCGTCTATTTAGTTATCCTACTGTGATATCCTACCGTGTAGCAATGATCACACTTGAGTTATTTCTTTGGCTAACTCTGCCGTTTATTCTGCAACACACATAATATGACTGAACATGGATTCTGCGCGGGGTTTTCACACTCTTGTTCTAATGTGTCCCCTTAGTAGTAATGCTAAACAATACAGGTAGTTCCCCCTAGAGGCATGTGCCAGTAATGTTTTAAATTAGACTTGCAGTCTACCACATCCCTCCCCTCTAGATTAAACTACTTTTAATTACACTAGCCAATTATGCTAGACATCCTGGAACTCCCATTTAATCCTAAACAATCACAGTTACTTTTAACTTCTTAAACACATGTGCCATACATATAATTTCTTTCTCTTTTCTTTTCTTTTTTTTTTTTTTTCACATGTATAACACACATAACAGTCTAACTGGGGAATTGGTTTGACTACCGCATCCCAGTGAGGTTCCAGGACGCATTCTTGTCCTGTGGCTGGGGAACTCACTACTGACTAAGTATAGTCCTTCAAGTAGTCTGGAGCTTTCCTAGCTCGCTGAGATCTTCTCACGGCGGGTGAGCCAACTGCAGGTGAAGACTCAGACTGCTCCACTATTTCGGCTGCTGCAGTGCTGCCCGTAGAATCTGCAGAGACGGTTACCTCAGGTTTCACCTGAAGTGGTGGTTCGTTGATGCTCTCCTCAGAATGGTTGTTAGACAACACCTCTGGTGCCATCGGCAGGGGAATGGAGCTCCTACCATGAACTTGGTCGATGTGTCGCCTCACCACTTGTCCATGGCCTAATGTCACCTTGAATGACACAGGGCCTGTCTTTTCTGTTATTTCTCCTGGTACCCAGGCTGGTCCTGAGCCAAAGTTGCGGGTGTAGACCACGTCTCCTTCTCTCAGTATTCCCTCTCTAGCATGCATGTCATGATAACCTTTTTGTTTCTCTTGTTTGTCATGCACTTTGTTTCTGAAGTCTGGATGTATTAAGTCAAATGTTGACCTCAACTTTCTTCCCATCCATGGACCTGCGTAGTCAATGTGAATTCTTCTCCATGGTTTATCTGGAACTTCCCAGGGATGTAGTGGGGCTGCTGGAGGACTGTTCCTGTTCTCCTGGCATGCCGCACATGACTTCACAAGCGCCTCCACCTCTGCATCCATGTTGGGCCACCACATGTAACTCCTCGCCAACGCTTTCATGCGAGTGATGCCAGGGTGTGCTTGGTGTAGTTGTTGCAGTAAGGCATTCCTACCAGGTGGTGGAACAACCACGCGTCCTCCCCACAGGATACAACCTTCCTGGGTGCTGAGCTCATCCTGTCGTCGGGCATAGGGAATGAACTCAGGACTGTTCATCTTCGGCCATCCTCGCAAGATGTATTCTCGCACTCTTGCTAGAACAGGGTCTTTGTCTGTCCACTTCTTTATTTGTTGTGCGTTCACCAGGGGCACGCCGATATCTTCAAACAATAGCACTCTCTCCTCCTCCTCAGGCGTGCTGTCTCTTCCTCCATCCAAGGGTAGCCTACTCATTGCGTCAGCATTCGTATGGTCCCGTCCGGCTTTGTAAACGATGGTGTACTCATACGCTGCTAATGTAACGGCCCATCTCTGAATTCTCTGAGATGTCATCTGGGGTATGGCTCTCATTTCACTGAACAGTGAAATTAGTGGCTTGTGGTCAGTCACTATAGCGAACTGTCTCCCGTACAGGTATTTGTGGAATTTTTTTACACCAAATACTACTGCAAGGCCCTCCTTGTCTAGCTGGGAGTAGTTTTTCTCAGCTGCACTAAGAGTTCTTGAGACGAACCCTATGGGTCTCTCTGAGCCATCCTCCATACGATGAGAGAGTACAGCACCCACACCGTAGGGTGATGCGTCACACGCCAGGATGAGTGGTTTGTTTGAATCATAGTGCACTAACACACTACAGGACTGAAGTAGCGCTTTGGACTCTTCAAACGCCTTCTGCTGCTTGACCCCCCATGACCATTTTTCTTCCTTCTTAAGTAAGGTATGTAGTGGTGCCAGCAGCGTGGAGAGCTTTGGGAGGAACCTATGGTAATTGTTCAACAAGCCCAGGTAGGCTTTTAACTCAGTAACATTTTGTGGCTCAGGCGCCTCCGCAATGGCTTCCACTTTGTCTGTTAGAGGGTGTAGACCACTGGCGTTGATCTTGTGGCCTAGGAACACCACCTCTTTTCCCATGAACTCACACTTGCTTCTTTTCAACCTCAGACCGCTTTTCTCCAACCGTTGAAGCACTTCCTCCAGCGTTTTCAGATGTTCTTGTTCATTTGGTCCTGTACAAAGGATGTCATCCAAATAAATGGTAACATTCGGAATTCCACCTAGGATGCCCTCCATAGTTCTCTGGAATATAGCAGGACTGGAAGCTACTCCAAATGGTAAGCGTGTGTAGGTATATAAGCCTTTGTGTGTATTGATGGTTACATACTTTCTTGATTCTTCTTCCAGGACTACTTGTTGGTAGGCGTGACTCATGTCTAATTTCGTGAAGTGTCGGCCGCCATTCAGCTGTGCGAAGAGGTCCTCCACTTTAGGAATTGGATACTGATCCACCCGTGATGCTCGACTGACAGTGAGTTTGTAATCTCCACATATTCTAATGGAGCCATCCGGCTTTCTCACTGGGACTATGGGCGCCGCCCATTCTGCAACCTGCACTGGCTCAATGATCTTGTCATCCAGCAGCCTCTGTAGCTCGCTTTCAACCAGTGGCTTGACTGCATAGGGTACCGGTCGGGGTTTGCAGAATCGTGGTTGGGCCTCCTTGTCCACATTAATCTTTGCAGTGACACCTTTTAGCTGTCCTAAGCCTTCTTTGAACACCTCAGCGTGTCTTTCGAGGATCTCCTCCAGCTGCAATTTGGGCTGAGATTCCACTTTATTCACCAACTGATCAATCATGGCCAGTTCTTGTAGCCAACTTCGCCCTAGTAGATTTGGTCCTTCGCTCCCAACTACTACTACAGGTAAGTCCTTTTCTTTGTTTTCGTGCTGCACCTTCACTTGTGCCATGCCTAGCACGTCTAGCTTCTCTCCTGTGTATGTTTTTAATTTTAATGAACAGGGATTTAATTCTGCTGTGTCTGTTTTCTTCCACAGTTGTGTATATTGCTGTTTACTTAATATGGTTACTCCACAGCCTGTATCAACTTCAAATGTTACTTTCATTCCATTAACATTCATGGTACGCGTGATGGGCGCTACCTTGGTCAGCTCCTCTGACGTGTTGTAAATTGTGTGAAAATCCATGTCTTCTGTATCACTTTCTCCCTCCCCTCTCAGTTGATTCGCTTGCTGTTCCTTTCCTGGGCCCTTGTTTTCATACTTTTGCCCATTAACTGTCGCTTTCAGCACCTGTGCGCTGTCCACCTTTATTCTACATGCTTTCTTAATGTGCCCTCGCTTGCCACAATTATGACACAGCTCAGTGGCAAATTTGCACTCGGCGGCATTGTGCTGGCCTTTGCAGCGATAACAACTGGGGAATTTGTGCTGAGTTTTGTCAGTCAACACTTTGTGGACACCTACTTGGGTCTTAGGCACACGAACATGCGTTGCTGTGTCCTCTGTTAGCTTCCCTTGCATCTCTCTCACATCTTTAGATGCTGTTTCCATCGCTTGGCATAATTCCAAAGCCTTCGCAAAAGTGAGTTTTGTTTCAGATAAAAGTCGCCGTTGCATTCGGTCATCATTCACTCCACACACAAGTCTGTCTCTTAACATTTCTTCCAATGAGTCTTTGTAATCACAGTGCAGTGTTAATTTCCTCAATTCTGCCACATACTCTGCTATGGACTCAGTGTTCCTCCTTATGCGTGAATTAAATTTGAATCGTTGCACGATTTCACTCGGTTTGGGGCTGAAGTGCTTCTGAAGCTCAGCAGTAAGCTGGTCGTACGTTTTATCTTTCGGTAATGCAGGGCTTATTAAATTTCTCAACAAGCTGTAAGTAGTTGCACCAACTCCACTCAACAGTACAGCCTTCCTTTTGTCTGGCTCCTCAATGTCATTAGCTTCGAAGAAAAAGTCCAACATTTCACTATATTCTTCCCATGACTGAGTCGAGTTATCAAAAGGGGTTACCGTTCCGATTACAGCCGCCATTGCTCGTCGTGGTGGGGAAACCTCGTTTTTCCTCCTCTGAACTTGCACTCGAACTACTGGAGTCACTTGAGTTCGCCACACTTGCAATGTTCTCTGTTTCTCGCCGCTGATTTTTTTCTTTTAATCCTCGTCGCCAATTGTGTGATATCCTACCGTGTAGCAATGATCACACTTGAGTTATTTCTTTGGCTAACTCTGCCGTTTATTCTGCAACACACATAATATGACTGAACATGGATTCTGCGCGGGGTTTTCACACTCTTGTTCTAATGTGTCCCCTTAGTAGTAATGCTAAACAATACAGGTAGTTCCCCCTAGAGGCATGTGCCAGTAATGTTTTAAATTAGACTTGCAGTCTACCACACCTACATGGTATGATTATGTGCCCATACATATTCTCACCCTCCATAGCGACCGGTATGTTCCTAGTTGTATGCCGGAGAGGACCACTGTGTAAGTCTATTGCATCTTTTGCATTCAAAAAACTATTAGTTTGTTACGTCTTTTTGCTATCTCTGCGAGCAGCCCTGCTTAGGTTGTACAGTCTGACAGCCGTTGGTAGGAAGGACCTACGAAACCTCTCGGTTGTGCACCTGGGATGATGTAGTCTGCTGCTAAATGAGCTCCTCAGTGCATCCAGTATGTCCTGCATAGGGTGGAACTCGGACTCCAGCAGAGATGACAGTTTAGCCACCGTCCTTCTCTCTCCTATCTCCTCCATCGGATCAAGGCGTTGCCCCAGGACAGAGCTAGCTTTCTTAATCAGTTTGTTCAGTCTCTTCCTATCGGCTGCAGTAATGCCACTGCCCCAGCAGACCACTCCAAAAGTGATGGCTGATGCCACCACCATGTCATAGAATGACTTCAGCAGCGCCCCTTGTACACCAAAAGACCTGAGTCTCCTCAGCAGGAACAGCCTGCGCTGTCCCTTCTTGTAGAGTGCGTCAGTATTGTGTGACCAGTCTAGTTTATTGTTCAGATGAATACCCAGGTACTTGTAGGATGTCACCATCTCGATGTCTGTTCCCTGTATATTTACTGGTGCTGTGAGGGGCTGCCCATGCCTGCGGCAGTCCACCACCAGCTCCTTAGTTTTCCTCGCGTTGATCTGGAGGCAGTTCCGATGGCACCAGTCCACAAAGTCCTGGATAAGCCCTCTGTACTCAGCTTCATCTCCGCTGGAGATGAGACCAACGATCGCAGAGTCATCAGAGAACTTCTGTAGATGGCAATGTGTTGTGTTGTGTGAGAAGTCCGCAGTAGAAAGAGTGAACAGGAAGGGAGCCAGCACCGTTCCCTGGGGGGCCCCCGTGCTACTGATGATCGTGTCGGAAACACAGTCCCGGGTTCTCACAAACTGAGGCCGGTTCGTGAGGTAGTCCAGGATCCATGATGACAGGTGCTGGTCCACCCCTGCGCGCAGCAGCTTGTCCTTCAGGACCATCGGTTGGATGGTGTTGAAAGCACTGGAGAAGTCAAAGAACATGATCCTCACCATATTCCCGGGCTTCTCCAGGTGGGACAGAGAACGGTGAAGGAGGAAGATCACCGCATCCTCCACCCCAATGCCATGCTGGTAGGCGAACTGGAGTGGGTCCATCGCTGGTTCCACCAGGGGGCGGAGATGAGCAAGGAGCAGTCTCTCCAGGGTCTTCATCAAGTGGGACGTCAAGGCCACCGGTCTGAAGCTGTTCAGGTCTTTGGGGTGGGAAGTTTTTGGTACAGGTACCACACAAGATGTTTTCCACAGCTGTGGTACCCTCCCCAGTTTCAGGCTCATGTTGAAGATATATGTCACAATCCCACACAGCTGGTCTGCACAGGACTTGAGGAGCTTTGCGCTGATGCCGTCCGGTCCCGACGCCTTCCTCGCCTTGATCTTCCTCAGCTCCGTCCTCACCTGGGTCTTGGTCAGGGTCAGGATGGGGGGCTGTGTGTTGGGAGTGGGGGGGGTGTCGGTGGAGTGGGGAGTGGGTAGCAGGACTTGATTTCTTAGAGGCAGCAGTGGTTGTTGTGCAGACAGGGGGGAGGGCGGTTGGTCAAATCTATTGAAAAACAGATTCAGGTTGTTCGCCCACTCCCTGCCCCCCGTGGCCTGGGGGGAGGTATTCCGGAGCCCCGAGATGGTTTTGAGGTTTCTCCAGACCCCGCTGATGTCGCTCTGTTGCAGCTTGTCCTCCATCTTCTTCCTGAAGCTGTCCTTGCCTTCTCTGATCTTTCTCCTCAGCTCCCTCTGTACAGACTTCAGCATCTCCCTGTTCCCCGACCTGAAGATCCTCTTCTTCTCTCTCAGAAGTGTTTTTATCTCAGGGTTGATCCAGGGTTTGTTGTTTGAGTGACGCCGTATGGTCTTGGTGGGAACGGATTTGTCCACACAGAAGCTGAGGTAGCCCGTGAAGGTGTGAATGAGGCCATCGATGTCCTCACCATGTGGATCGCAGAGCTGCTTCCAGGCAGTGGCTTCAAAACAGTCCTTTAGAGTGTCCATTGTCTCCTCAGACCATAACTCCACAGTGTGCATGGCCGGAGGTTGTCTGTGCACTAGGGGTTTGTACACCGGTCGGAGATGAACCAAGTTGTGATCCGATCTCCCAAGTGGGGGGAGTTGTGATGAGGTGTACGCCTCCTTAGTGTTTGCGTAGAACAAATCCAGTGTTTTATTGTCTCTAGTGTGGCATGTGACATACTGGGTGAAAGTGGGCAGAATGGGAGACAGTGAAACGTGGTTGAAATCGCCTGAGATGAGGAGAAGAGCATCTGGGTGTTCTGTCTGCAGCCTGCTGGTTACTGAATGGATGACGTCACGCGCTGTCCCAGCGTTCGCCGTCGGATTTGCATAAACAACAATGCAGATCACGTGTGAGTGTTCTCTCGGGAGATATGTAGGCCTCATGCTAACAGCTAGCAACTCAATGTCTTTGCTGCAGTGTCGTTGTTTAACAGTGATATGTCCCGGTCTGCACCAGTTGTTGTTAACATACATTATCACTCCACCGCCCCTAGTTTTGCCACTCTCTGGTGTTCGGTCAGCTCGTATCATGTGAAAACCCTCCAGCTCAATGTTAGCATCTGCTGCTAGTTCAGTTAGCCACGTCTCAGTAAACAAAAGGAGAGAGCACTCCCGGTAAGTGCTATCATAACGGGAGATAGCCGCTAGCTCATCTAACTTTCCCAGTATCGACCGTACATTTCCCATGACAACAGATGGAAGGGAGGGTCTGTACCTTATATTTTTTGTCCTCCGCCTTACTCCATGCCCGGCAGCCGCGGCGTTTTCGCCTCAGTTCTCTCGGTATGTCGAGTTTTTCCAGTGGGACCGGGTGGCGGTTAAATGCTAGCAGCTCTTCCCTGTTGTATCGAATCCTGCTATAAACAGTGGCTCCGTCCACTGGCTCAGGAGACATTTGGGACGATCTGTGTGTCCGTGATATGGGTGAAGTGGGGTGAAAAAAAAAAGTGATCAAAAGAGAGAGGAAGGGAAAAAAAAACTCGGAATCGAGCTGCTGTTGCAAAAGGCAGCCGACTGGTGTGGCGCCGAGAGATAACATGATAACATGATCTGTCAATACTGATTGTTTCTCTCCTGCCCCCCAAATCTAGCACAAAATACTTCTCCCCGGTTTCCAGCACTCGAAATGGACCATCGTAGGGTGGGCGGAGGCTGTGACGCTGTGCGTCGTGCCTGACAAAAACAAATTCTGCGTTTTGCAACGCTTTGGGAACAAAAACATGCAGAAGAGTGTGATGAGCAGGGCCCGGGAGCATTTCTGCTCCCGTGTCGCTTAGAGGTCCCCACACGGGGGGGGGGGGGCTCTGGTGCCGCGTGGGCTGGCAGGAACTCGCCGGGCAGCCTGAGAGGTTGCGTAAAAACTCGTGAGGCATCTAAGTCCTCTTTGGGTGCCGAACGCAACCCCAATAAAACCCATGGTAGTCTGTTTACCCAATCTGCATCCGTGAGCGACGCTCTGAGGGCTGCCTTCAACGATCTGTGAAAACGCTTGCATAAACCGTTGGCCTGTGGGTGATAAGCGGTAGTGCGGTGGACTGTCGCCCCTAAGCCGTTGGCCATTGCTGACCACAGCTCCGATACAAATTGAGGACCCCTATCGGACGTAATGTCTGACGGGACCTCGAACCGCGCTACCCAGGCTGTTAAAAAAACGCGAGCCACCTCTGCCGCTGTGGTCGATTGTAATGGGACAACTTCCAGCCAACGCGTGGTCCGGTCCACCATTGTCTGGAGATGTGTGAACCCTTGCGACGGCGGTAGGGGGCCCACTAGGTCTACGTGCACATGATCGAACCTCTTAGCCGGAATGTAGAACGGTTCTAAAGGAGCCTTCGTGTGCCTGTGCACCTTGGCCCGCTGGCAAGCCATGCAGGCTTTTGCCCACTCCCTCACGTGCTTGCGCAGGCTCGGCCAAACAAACTTCTCTGATACCATTTTCACTGAAGCGCGTACTCCCGGGTGCGCTAGGGAGTGCACCACATCAAAAACGCGACGGCGCCACGCGGCCAGTACCACCGGGCGCGGTCGCCCGGTGGATACGTCGCAGATTAGGGGGGGCGAACCGGTTTGTAAGCTTTTGCTCTCCAGTCTTAACCCTGTTGGTCCAGACAGGAGCGCGCGCACGTCCACGTCCCCGCTCTGTTCTGCTGCCATGGCTGCGTAATCTATCCCCACGTGAACAGGGGCCGCGTGCGCGTCCGCGCTGCCACCGCACTCCGCACCTGCGGTAACACAATCTGTTGCCACGCGGACAGGCGCTGTTACCGCGCGTGAGAGACGGTCCGCTACTATATTGAGTTTACCGGCTACGTGCTGGATATCAGTGGTGAATTCCGAAATTGCGGCCAGCTGTCTCTGCTGCCGTCCTGACCACGGTTCTGAAATTTTTGACATTGCAAAAGTGAGCGGTTTGTGGTCGACAAACGCGGTGAAACGCCGCCCTTCCAGCCAGAGCTGGAAATGGCGAATGGCCAGGTGGAGCGCCAGCAGCTCCCTGTCAAACGCGTTGTATTTCCGCTCAGCATCGCGCAGGGACCTGCTGAAAAAAGCGAGCGGCTGCCAAACTCCACCGACCTGCTGCTCCACAACGGCCCCTATGGCCAAATCTGACGCGTCTGTGGTTAGCGCTATGCGGGCTGATGGATCTGGGTGCGCCAGCAGCGCTGCGTCTGCCAGTGCTTTTTTTACCTCTGTGAATGCGCGCTCCCGCTCCGGGGACCACTTGATCACATTGGAGGGCTTCTGCTTTTTAAGTGCGGCGTATAACGGTTGCATGAGCTGCGCTACGTGAGGTATGAAACGGTTATAAAAATTTACCATCCCCAAAAATTCCTGCAACGCTTTGACCGTTTGTGGCCGGGGAAATTCAGCCATTGCGCGTACTTTGGCCGGCAGAGGGACTGCTCCCTCTGGGGAGACGCGGTGTCCTAAAAAATTGATTTGTGGTACGCCAAAATGGCACTTGGCCGGGTTGATTATCAACCCATGCGCTGCCAACCTCTGAAAAACCATCGTGAGATGTTTTTCGTGTTCCTCCTCAGAGGCGCTGGCGACTAAAATATCGTCCAGGTAGACAAAAACAAAAGGGAGGTCGCGCAACACGGCATCCATCATTCGTTGGAAGGTCTGCGCAGTGCCTTTAAGGCCAAAAGGCATGCGTAAAAACTCAAAAAGCCCGAACGGGGTTATTACCGCTGTTTTGGGAATGTCCTCTGGCCGGACCGGGACCTGATGATAACCGCGGACCAGATCTATTTTAGAAAAAATGCGCACGTTCGCTAAGTGTACCGAAAAATCCTGGATATGCGGGATTGGGTAGCGGTCCTGTGCTGTGGCATTGTTCAACCTACGGTAATCGCCACAAGGTCTCCACGAGCCATCAGACTTAGGCACCATATGAAGGGGGGAAGCCCAGGCGCTCTTCGAGCGGCGAATTATGCCCAACCTTTCCAGGTTGGCGAACTCCTCGCGCGCAATGGAGAGCTTAGCTGCATCCAGGCGCCAAGCTTTCACAAAAACTGGTGCGCCACTTGTGGTGATAAAGTGCTCCACCCCGTGCTTCGCAACCTTAGCTGAAAACGTAGGAACTGTGAGTGCTGGGAACTGGTTTAGAAGGGTGTGGAACTTACCGCCTGCTGTGGTGCCGTTGGTCTGTACTGGCGGCGGTGACACTCGAGCTGCACAAGGAATAGAACAAAAAGAGAGTGCATTAACCAGGCGTCTATTAACCAGATCTACTAACAAGCCATGTGAGCACAAAAAGTCAGCGCCTAACATGTTGAAACTCACCGCCGCTACAATGAAAGTCCATTCATATGTGCGGCCGTGCAAGGACAGGCGCAGCATCCTTTCCCCGAAAGTCTTGATCGGCGAGCCGTTTGCTGCCGTTGCCCCATCTCCGCGGCGGCCAGCCACTCGATCCGCATGGGTCGCGGTGATGAAACTCCTCTGGGCTCCGGTGTCCATGAGGAATTGCCGCCCGGAGCTCGCGTCTGTCAGGTACAGCAGCTTGCTTTGTTCACCGAGAGTCGAAGCTGCTAACGACTCCCGGCTCGTGCATTTCCCTGTTTTTTGAAACTGCATGGCGGGATGCATCTGTGCGCCTTCTCAGCGAAGCGCCGATGGTAAAAGCAGAGGCCGTCCCCTCCTCTGCCTCGGGACCGCGCCGCTGCCGTCGTTGCTGGGGCTGCCTCTGTTGCCCCTGGCTCTTCACTGCCCCCAGCCGCCGCTGCGAGGTCTGCTGCTGCCACAGAAGTCTCCTGCTCGTCGCAGGCGTCGAGGAGCCGTTCCGCTTCCCTGGCCAGCACGCGGAAGTCTTGCTGGTTCATGCACCTCATGCTGGACAGGAAACCCCTCATGTGTGCTGGGAGGGTCCTCAAGAAGATGTGCTTAAACAGGAACGCATCGTTGTCCGCCCCGATCATCTGCAGCATGTCCTCCATGAGGACAGTCGGCCTGCGTCCTCCTCTGTCGCGCAGGTCCATAAGTCAACTGGCCCTCACCTCGGCTGACGGCACAAAACTCCCGATGAGGGCGGCTTTCAGCGCGTCGTATTTGCCAGCAGCGGGCGGCTGCTGCACCAGGCCCCGCACACACCGAGCTGTGCGGCTGTCAAGTCTTGCAATGACATTATGGAATTTGATGTCATCCGACGATATTCCCCCGAGCAGGAACCGGGATTCCACGTGTTGGAACCATGAGTGCGGGTCATCCTGCCAGAACTCGGGGAGCTTGATTGAGCTTGTGTCCTCCATGACCAAGCCTTTCCGTGTATTTCACGTGTTGGTCACCAATGTGGGAATCAATGAAATGATGAGACTGATGATTTCTCAGTATTGATTTATTCCATTTCACATCCCACGGCTGTCTCTCTCAGTCGGAAAAATAAGAGGAAGAGCTGCGGTCAAGCACCCACATTTATACCCACGCATCAAACACAGAATCACATTTACATTTAATCACTCTATTTACATTTAATCACTCCAGAGTCCTCTTGTCTCTTCTGTCTGACCCCAGGAGGTCAGACCATCCTTGCAGGTGGTCCAGATTCATTGTCCCTCTGAGGCGTGATGTCAATACACACCGCAAGCTTAAAGTCCTTCTGAGCTTGGGTCTCTGCTGTGGAATATGTGAGCTTCATAATGTTACCGTTATGGGCGCCACAAGTGTTCCTTTAATCTGAGTAAGCTGGACTAGCCTGCCACAATTTTGATATCCAGCTTATTTTTTCCCATTAAAATCTGATGTGTTTTCAAAGTGGTCCCTTTGTTTTTTTGAGCAGTATATTATGGTCGGAAGGGCCGGGTCTCAATGCGTGGAATTAAAGGTATAAAAGGAGAATGCACAGAGACCCGAGTGTTCTTTTACTGTACGTTATGTTGGAGAAGGAATAAAGTTTGTGTGTTGTTCAGCTCGCTGCCTCGCCTGTTTTCTTTCTCCACATTGGTGGCCCCGACGTGACGGAGAGCGAGACGAGCACCGCCCCAGAGACTACCTGGAAGGAGGGCACAAGCGCCGCGTGTGCTGTCTCAGTCAAGCTCTCAGACTTCTGGCTTCATGATCTGACCGTGTGGTTCCTGCACATAGAAGCCCAGTTCGTACTCCGCGGGATAACAACAGACAGCACAAAGTATTACTACGTGGTCGCTGCGCTGGATGTGCGCACCACACAACAGGTGACAAGCCTGCTCCAGGAGCCGGGGGAAATATGAGGCGCTCAAGAGGATGCTTCTCCAGCGCTATACCCTTTCTGACAGTGAGAGGGCAGAGAGACTCTTAACATGTTCGGAGTTAAGGGACAGATCAGCCGTGGAGCTCATGGAGAGCATGTTGGTGCTGATGGGTAGGAACGACGAGTCTTTCCTGTTCGCCCACCTGTTCCTCAGGAACCTACCGGCTGCAGCAAGGGCGATCCTGGCCAACTCACAGTTGCTGGTGACCAAGGACTACCGCGCACTGGCGCAAGAAGCAGATCGCATCATTTTAGTGACCAAAACGCTCAGCGTGAATGCAGCGGCACCGGCATCCAGGAGGGACTCCAGCAAGGTCGAGGAGTCGTTGGTGGTAGCCGGAGCATACGCCAGGAGACGCAGGAATGGGGCGATCTGTTTCTATCATCGCCACTTCGGTTTGAATGCCCAACAATGCCTGCCGCCATGCCAATTCAAGAAGTCGGGAAACGGCACAGCCAGCAGTCAGTAGCAGCTGTGACCGCTGGTGACAGAAACAAGCTGCTTTATGTCACGGACACACATTTGGGGAGACAGTTTCTGGTGGACTCCAACTCCCAGAAGAGCCTCATCCTGCCGGTCAACACAGACAGGGTGGCAGGAGGCAGCGATCCCGAGCTCGCAGCCGCCAACGGATCCGCCATCAGGACATTTGGTGAGCGGACACGCGATATGCTTACACAGACACAGCTTTCAGTGGGACTTTGTGGTAGCTGCATGTTCCGCCCCCATTTTAGGCACAGATTTTTTTTGTGCTTATGAGTTGTTAGTTGATGTTGCTAATAGGCAATTAGTGGATGCTGTGTCTTTTACCTCACTGCCTTGCATAGCTCAGGGAGCTGGGTCGACAACGCTGGCTAATGTTATAGCTCTGGGGGTAAGTACCAACAGTTACTCACACAGTTTCCAGCACTCACAGTCCCGACTTTTTCGGCTACGATAACAAAACATGGGGTCGAACATTTCATAACTACAAAAGGGCCGCCGGTGTTCGTGTGACCTCAACGCCTGAATGCAGCTAAACTGGCCAGCGCGCGTGAGGAGTTTCCCAACTTTGAGCAGTTGGGCATCATCAGGCACTCCAACAGCCCATGGGCATCCTCGCTAAACATGGTGCCTAAAGCCGATGGGTCTTGGCGACCATACAGCGATTTCCGGCGCTTGAACAACGCCACAGAACACGATCGCTATCCTATTCCGCACATCCAGGATCTTTCTGTGCACCTGGCCGGGGCGCGTGTTTTTTCGAAAGTGGATCTGGTCCGTGGATACCATCAGGTCCCGGTGCACGCGGAAGATGTTCCGAAAACAGCTGTAATAACTCCTTTCAGCCTTTTTGAGTTTTTATGCATGCCATTTCTGATTAAAAGGCGCGGTGCAGACTTTCCAGAGAATGATGGATGCAGTGCTTTGCAACTTGTCCTCCATTTTTGTCTACTTAGACGACATTCTGGTAGCTAGCACATCCGAGGAGGAGCACATCGCCCATCTCAAGATGGTTTTCCAGAGGTTGGAAGCGCATGGGCTTATAGTGAACCCGGCAAAGTGCCAGTTCGGTGTCCCAGTGATTGATTTTTTGGGCCATCGCATTTTGCCGGAGAGCACGATTCCGCTACCGGACAAGGTGCACGCCATGTCAGACTTTCCACATCCGCAGACCGTGAGGGCCCTGCAGGAGTTTTTGGGAATGGTCAATCTTTATAACCGTTTCCTTCCCCGGGCAGCCCAGCTGATGCAGCGAGTCCTACTCCCAAGCAAGTCCAGGTTTTCACAAATGGCAAAACAGCGCTCGCAGATGCCGCGTTGCTAGCCCATCCAGATCCGTCAGCACAGATAGCGCTCAAAATGGACGCGTCTGATGTTGCCAAAGGGGCAGCAGTGGATCAGTACGTCTCCGGCGCATGGCAGCCATTTGCATTTTTCAGTCGAACTTTGCGCGATAACAAACGCAAATACACCACGTTTGACAGAGAGTTGTTGGCTCTACACCTGGTGACACGCAATTTCCAGTTTTGGCTAGAGGGGCGTGAGTTCAACCGTGTTCGTGGACCATAAGCTGCTGACGTACACGATGTCCAAGGTCTCAAAACTGTGGTCGGCCCTTCAGCAACAGCATTTGGATGCGATCTTGGAGTTTACAACCAACATTCAACACGTTGCCAGTAAGCTCAACATTGTGGCTGATTGTCTGTCATGCTCGTTAGTCTCACTGGTATACATAGGAATAGATTTCCCTGCTATGGCCGTGGAGCAAGCCGGGGACACAGACATTTGCGCGCTCCAGTCGGCGCCTACTGGGTTAAGGCTGGAGAGCAGGGTGGTGCAAGAGGGGTGCCCTCCCTTGCTCTGCGACGTCTCCACCGGACGCCTGCGCCGAGCTCTTGGCACTATCGCGTTTTTGAGTCAGTCCACTCTCTTTCGCATCCGGACATGTGCACTTTGGTGAAACTAGTGGGGGCGAAATTCATCTGGCCACACTTGTGCAAGAATGTAAAAGAGTGGGCTGCAGCTTGCATCACATGCCAGTGGGCCAAAGTGCACAAGCACACTAGAGCCCCCCTCAAGCCTTTCCAAATCTTGGCCAGGAGGTTTAACCACATCCACATGGATTTGGTGGGACCCCTCCCACCGTCGCAAGGTTTCATGCACCTTTTGACTATCGTGGACCACACCACGCGCTGGCCTGAAGTGGTTCCGCTGGCTTCTACCACGTCCGTGGAAGTAGTTCATGCTTTTTTGTCGGCTTGGGTTGCACGGTTCAGATCCCCATCGGACATCACTTCCGACAGGGGCCCGCAATTCGTTTTGGAACTGTGGTTCGCGATGGCCCAGAGCCTGGGGGTCAAAATTCACCTCACTACTGCATACAGCCCCCAGGCTAACTGGTTATGCAAGCGGTTTCATAGGTCGCTCAAGGCAGAGCTCAGAGCATTGCTCGCAGATACAAATTGGGTCGACCGCCTGCCCTACCAGCCTCCCCGGCAGAACTTTTTTTTTATCAGCCGCTGTGGATCCCCAGAGAGTTTTTACTGGAAAACCCCATGCCTGAGGCCGATCCGCCCATACAATTTTTGCACAGTACGGACGCTTTTCACGTACCGGGCCTGGCCCACCATTGTTTTCCCCACACTTCCGTCCCCAAGAGTTTACAGAATGCTAGCTTTGTTTTTGTCAGGCACGATGCACACCGGACCCCACTGCACCCACTGTATGACGGACTGTTCAGGGTGTTGGAACCTGGGGGCAAAGCATTTTGTATTAGACTTGTGGGAGCATAGGAAGACCGACTGCATTGACAGGCTGAAGCCCGCTTTTTGTTGGCAGACAAGCAGGTGGTGTTGGCCTAGGCTCCCCGGCACGGATGCCGCCGTTGGCAGCCCCGCAAGTTGGTGTTCCCTCGGTAGGGACCTGTGCCCGTGAAGCTGATGTATTCCCCCCCCTCCCTTTTTCCCTCCACAGACTGACGTGCCCTCCTGTACACCTCGCCAGCAGGGTGTTTCGACTGGATCGGCAACCCCCCGCTACAGCCGCTATGGGCGCCAGCTAAGGCCCAAAGGACGTAGTGCCTCTTCTGGGTGTTTGGGTGGGTGGGTGGTACGGGTGGGGGATTCTCCACCCAGAGAAGGCAGCTAGGAAAGGGGGAACAATGGACTGAAGGAGGAAGTGTCACCGGGAGGTCTCAGTTAGGACAGTGAGGACTATTCGCCCAGCCGGAGAGAGGAGAGAACACTGGAGCCACTGGAAGAAGGGCATGAGAAGCCGTGCCGGCATGATGTTATGTTAATGTGCCACACAGGTCTTTGTTCCAAACAATGTATTATGGTCAGAAGGTCCGGATCTCAATGCATGGAATTAAAGGTATAAAAGGAGAATGCACAGAGATCCGAGAGTTCTTTTACTGTACGGTATGCTGGAGGACTAAAGTTCGTGTGTTGTCCAGCTCACTGCCTCGCCTCTTTCCTTTCTCCACACCCTCTAAAAACAAATCTACATTGTCTAAAATGGTTATGCCCTTTTTTCTACAAACAAACCCTTTTATTATGGTAAATGGCACTCACTTATATAGCGCTTTTTTTTTTTTTCATCTCTTGATGACCAAAGCGCTTTACAGATCCTGCTATCCACCCATTCACACACTGATGGTGGCATGCTGCCTAACATGGCGCTTCCAGACCCACCAGGGGCAATTGGGGTGAAGTGTCTTGCCCAGGGACACAACGGCAGGATATCTGGGAAGAGCGGGATTTGAACCGCTGACCATGTGGTTATTAGACGACCTGCTCTACCTCCTGAGCCACTGCATTATCTTACAGTTTCATGTCAAAATCTTTTCACTTTCCCTCCTCCCTCAAACGCCAGGATCGGTGATTACTAGGCCCAACCACATATTGCAAAGCTAATACTGGCTAGCATTACATTATCAGAATAAATCCTGTGATTAAAAGACTTACTGGTTGAAGGACATGCCCAGTTGTGTGCACGGTATCCCAGAATAATGGCTGAAGCTGCACTGGTCCTTAAAAGCAGTTTAATGGTAAAATCCATCTTAATTTGGGTTAAGTTTTCAAAGCAGTTTGTTAAAAGATGCTAACTAGCCTGGAGGATAGTGTCAGTTAGGCCAGAGTCTGATTGGCTCAACACTACCCATGCTGAACTCTATGAACTCTGACGTGATCACTGACCTCCTCACCTCCCTCTTTACTCACTGGGGTGTGCCAGACACCATTACGACAGACAATGGCCCACAATTCATCTCGGCAAATTTTGAAGTGTTCATGAGCAAGAGAGGCATCAAACACATAAAGACTGCATTATACCATCCACAAGCAAAGGGGGGGGGTGGAAAGGTTCAACAAGACCCTAAAGAACGGGCTCAGAGCACACCTGGCAGATGGACTCCAATTCTCCCCTGCACTACAGAGTACCCTGCTGCACTATAGAGTGACACCTCACGTCACGACGGGCTGCTCGCCGGCAGTATTGATGTTGGGATGCAAAATGTGCCTTCCCCTGGACCGCCTACGCCCCCCAGAGGGGGCAATTCCAGCAGAGAGGCCATCACCGAGGGGGAGGGTGGTTGAGCAGCAATGGGGTATGAAACTAAGGTTTGACAGGAAATGCCGGGTGAGGCAGCCTGGACTCATGGTGCTGAACTGGGTCAGGATCAGGCGCCCTAACTGTGCCCACAAGCAGCAGTTGTTTTGAACAACACCATTGCAGATTACAGCACAACTGGGCCCGGCCACGTTCCGCCTCTCTGATGGGTCATGGTGGCATGCCAGTCACCTCTGGAAACCGTCACCAACTCCAACCCTAGATCAGAGGACGGCCATGGACAAGATGGGCCTAGGCTGGGGCTTTGCCAACACGAAACCTGCCAGACCCCGGAAGCGTCTGCTGGAGCTGGTGGCAGTGCTGCAGCCCAAGCAATGCTTGACCAGAGTCCAGCAAGAGACCCCGACATCTGAAGGACTTCGTAGTGGACTTCTGATTAGTAATAGCATGAAAAAAAAAAAAAAAAAAAATCCAAGATGGCGCCGCGGATGGCAGCCACTGGCTTCTGCTCTCTGATGTTTTTGATAATTTTGTGTGTTTTTTTGGACTTCTGCTCTTCTGTCCGAATCACCTATTCAAGGGAGGAACTACTTTCACTCAGACTACCTCCCAATGCAACTTCTCCGCCAGTTACTGCTGCTGATCTGAAGTTTTTTCAGTCCATCTTAGCTGTGGGAGCAGCGGCTATTGGCGCTGGCCGGAAACGAAGGCGGCGTGGTAAACGTGCCGGTGCGTTAGTCAGGCTGAAGAAACGAGGATTTCGCACGCCGCTCCCATCAATCCATCTGGCAAATATCCGCAGTTTGGCGAACAAAATGGATGAACTGCTGCTCCTGACTCACAAAAACCGGGATTTTAGCAGATCTGGCGCCCTTTGTTTCACGGAGTCCTGGCTGAGTGAACACATCCCGGACAGCGCGGTGCGTCTGGACGGATTTCAACTGTTTCGCGCTGATCGCAGCCGAGAATTTTCTGGAAAGACTAAGGGTGGTGGAATCTGCTTCTACATAAACGAAGGTTGGTGTACTGATGTCACAGTGTTGAAGAAGTTTTGTAGCCCTAACCTAGAGTCACTGTTCATTAACTGTAAACCCTTTTATTCACCGCGAGAGTTCTCCTCATTTATTCTGGTCGGAATTTATATCTCGCCTGCTGCTTGTACAACGGAGGCACTGCAGCTCCTCGCTGACCAGATAGCAGAGGTGGAGGAAAAACATCCAGACTCTCTGCTTATCATTCTGGGTGATTTCAATAGAGCTAATCTCACAAATGAGCTTCCTAAATACAGACAGCATATTAAATGTCCCACCAGGGACACAAATACACTTGACCACTGTTACACAGTTTTAAGAAATGCCTATCATGCCGTCCCCCGTGCAGCTCTGGGTTTTTCTGACCACTGCCTGCTCCATCTTATTCCAACATACAGACAGAAACTAAAAACTTCCAAGTCTGTTGTAAGGACTGTGAAGAAATGGACTGAGGAATCAAAGCTGAAGTTACAAGCCTGCTTTGACTGCACAGATTGGAGTGTTTTTGAAGCTGCAGCCATTAACCTAAATGAACTCACTGACACTGTGACGTCATACACCTGTTTCTGCGAGGACATGTGTGTGCAGACCAAGACCTTCTGCAAATACAACAACAATAAACCCTGGTTCATTCCTAAACTGAAGCAGCTACGTCAGACCAAGGAGGAGGCCTACAGGACTGGTGACTGGACTCTGTACAAGCGGGCCAGAAACATGCTGACGAAGGAGACCAGGCTTGCTAAGAGGAGCTACAGTGTGAAGTTACAAAAAAACTTCTCAGCTAACAACTCTGCTTCTGTCTGGAGAGGCCTACGGAATATCACCAACTACAGGAGACCATCCCCCCACCCTGCGGAAAACCTCCAGCTGGCTAATGACCTAAACAGCTTTTACTGCAGGTTTGAAAAGAACCTACAGTTCTCACCTCCCACCCACACAAAAGGATTATCTGCAGCCCCAGGAACTCCATCCCTCCTCCACTCTGACCTCCCACCAGCACTAATGATCTGTGAAGAGGAGGTGCGCCGGGTCTTTCAGAGACAAAAGATCAAGAAGGCTGCAGGACCTGATGGTGTGTCTCCGTCCTGCCTGAGAGTCTGCTCCAACGAGTTGGCCCCCATCTTCACCCGGATCTTTAACAGATCACTGGAGCTGCGTGAAGTGCCTTCCTGCTTCAAACACTCCATCATCATTCCAGTTCCCAAGAAACCCTCTATTACAGGATTAAACGACTACAGACCTGTTGCCCTGACCTCTGTGGTCATGAAATCCTTGGAGAGATTGGTGCTGAACCACCTGAAGGTCATCACAGGCCCCCTGATGGACCCACTGCAGTTTGCCTACCGGTCAAACAGGTCAGTGGATGATACAGTGAATATGGGACTACATTACATCCTGCAACACCTCGACTCCCCAGGGACGTACGCCAGGATCCTGTTTGTCGACTTCAGCTCAGCGTTCAACACCATCATCCCAGGCATTCTTCATCAGAAACTCCTCCAGCTCAAGGTGCCCCCCTCCACCTGCCAGTGGATCTCCAGCTTTCTGACTGACAGGTGGCAACAGGTGAAGCTAGGGAGATTTACATCCAGCTCCCGAAAAATTAGTACTGGCGCCCCCCAAGGATGTGTCCTTTCCCCACTGCTCTTCTCCCTCTACTCCAACGACTGCACCTCAGAGGACCCTTCGGTGAAGCTCCTGAAGTTTGCGGACAACACCACAGTCATCGGTTTGATCCGGGATGATGATGAGTCTGCATACAGGCGGGAGGTGGAGCAGCTGATCCTCTGGTGCAGCCAGAACCATCTTGAACTTAACCCAGCCAAAACGGTGGAGATGACTGTGGATTTCAGGCGACACCCCCCTTCATTCCCCCCACTCACCATCCTCAACAGCACAGTGTCCACTGTGGACTCCTTCAAGTTTCTGGGTACCACAATCTCCCGGAACCTGAAGTGGTCCTCCCATATTGACACTGTCCGGAAAAAGGCCCAGCAGAGGTTGTTTTTTCTGCGTCAGCTCAAGAAGTTTGATTTGCCTCAGGAGCTGCTGGTTGTCTTCTACACCGCCATCATCCAATCTGTCCTCTGCTTTTCCATCACTGTCTGGTTTGGATCTGCCACTAAACAGGACAAGACCAGACTGCAGCGGATCATTAAGTCTGCGGAGAGGATCATTGGTACCGACCTACCCTCCATTGAGAACTTATATCGGTCCATAACCAGGAAACGGGCGGGAAACATCTGTGCTGACCCATCACACCCCGGCCACAAACTGTTTGAACTTCTATCTTTTGGTCGTCGTTACAGATCACTGAAGGTCAAAACCACCCGTCACAGGAACAGTTTCTTTCCTCAAGCCATCACTCTGATGAACTCCTAACATTCACCTAATCCTACCTGTTGCTGTACTCATGACTTTTCATCCATTATTACATTGCACATAACTCTCACACTGCTTTTTACTTCATTCACATTATATCACTGAATCTGAGTCCACATTGAAATACTGTGTGATTGTATATTTTTTCATATATTTCTGCAAAGTGTGGTTAGTCCGAGTAAATAACTGCATATATTCCTGTATATATTTGCATCCTTTTATAGAAACGTGGACAGACTGTAATTTACTGTACATACTCTGGTTGTCATTGAATCCTTATTTAAATCCTTCACCTGAACAACGAGAGCAAGTTTTTAGCCAAAGTCAAATTCCTTGTATGTGTTGTGCATACTTGGCCAATAAAGCTGATTCTGATTCTGATTCTGATTCTGATTGGTCAAAATAGTGGCAGAATAACCCACTCCGTCACGCGGGTACCCTGGCACTCTACCCAGGTGCTCAGATAGACATGGGTTTTGAATTGGAGGGGGTTGAATGTAGTGTGTGAACTGGGGGGGTGATGTAGGTGATGTAGATGATGGGTGACGCTGGGCGGTGCCACCATTTTGTATATAGTTGAGTGTAAATAATAAAGTGTCCGTGGTTCGGTGTAAGACGGCTCATGGCTTGCTTATTTCAGACATACAGTAACAGTCTGCCTGTACTATGTAATGAAAAACATCCCCACACAATGATGGGATGTGCAGTGCCCTTTCTCCTGCAAACATGCTGTGTGTTGTGGCATCCAAAATCTTCAATTTTGGTCTCATCTGACCACACTATATTCTCTCAGTATTTTACTGGCTTGCACAAATATTGTACAGCAAACTTTAAACGAGCTTCAACATTCTTTTTCTTCTTGCAAGGTGAGCGGGCATAGAGCCCATGTTGGTTGAGTGCATTACATGAAACACCAGTACCTGCTAACTCAAAGTCTTTCTGGAGCTCTCCACGAGTGATCTTTGGCTCTTGGATAACTTTTCTGATAATTCTTTTGACTCCTCTTGTCAGAAATCTTGCAAGCAGCTCCTGGTCATGGCCGGTTTATGGTAAAATGATATTCTTTCCATTTCTGAATGTTGGCTCCAACAGTGCTCACTGGAACATTCAGCAGTTTAGAAATGTGCTTGTAACCAATGCCATCACTATGTTTTGCAACAATAAGGTTGCAAAGGTCTTTGCTTCTACCCATCACGAGTTCTTTGTGGTGTTACAATCTGATATTCACAGACCTTTTTAAAGGCTATCAGTCAGGACTTAACCAGCTGATATTAATTTGCACTGATGGGGAATGGGATGCCTTCCTAAATTCTGATGGATTTCAGCTGGTTTCTTGGCTTTTTATGCCTTTTTGCACCTCTTTTTCTTCATGTGTTCAATACTTATTCCCTGTGTCATTCCACTTTATTAAATATAACTTGTTCTGTGAACACAGTTGCCTTGATTTCTTTGTATGTATGGACTTGGGTTGTTACTGATATCTGGTGAAAATCTCAGGTCAATAGCTCCATCACAAATAGATAGATAGATAGATAGATAGATAGATAGATAGATAGATAGATAGATAGATAGATAGATAGATAGATAGAATAGCAGCATGACAGTAGACGACCAAAACGACTACGGGGATTACCCATGGAAAGTAAAACTGCCTAAATAGCTTATATGCATCATAGATGAAAAGACGCTGACCCATATACATATGTACATGAATCGTACCCAATGTACAATGCAGGACTATCAGGTGCAGGGTGATATATCTTTAATGAGATATGTTTATTATATTTAATGAGAAAAATGTTGGCGTGTTCAATACTTATTTTCCCCGTTGTATGTCACGAGGGCTCTATAAACATTAAACACACACTTCTTGATTGCCCTCTAGTGGTGGACTGCCACAAGACTTTAAGTCATCCCATTATTGTGTGCAGCATTTTGCCAAATGAAAACCTAAAATACTCCTTGAATATTTTCTTATAGAAAGTTTCTCTCCTTGTAGGTAGTTTTTATCCTTGTGATACATATTCAAATGGTCACTTTTTGGACCTATAAAAACAGGGGTGAGGTTGAGATAGAGTGTGGTCGTGATTGGTCATTATTTCAGGGAGCTGCCAATAAGCTGTTGCATAGACTGTGATTGGAAGCTGTATGGGCGGGAACTCAGCACAGTGGTTCTGCTTCATGGGCTGTAGTAGGCAGACTATAGCTCCAAAATCCAAGATGGCAGCACCCTAAATACAGGAAATAGAGCTTCACTTTTCTACAATGGAAGTAAGAGGCAGCAATTCATCCATCTTCTGTCTCCCCCGTCGTGTCTACACTGAGGGGGTAGGAACCGTCAGTGTGCTTAGGTTTTGTTGGTGATGTAATCATCTGACAGTTTCAGCCCTGACGCAGCACGGCAAAGTAAAATACGTTTAATATACAGTGAAATTATACAGAAATTGTGATACATGGAATAAATGTGAAGTGGAGTGCACAGGATGCCGTTGCTGTTTAATAATTGTGGAGAGAACCGGAGCTGCGTGAGCAGCTTCAGGGGGCACTTTGTTTCCAACTGACGACTGTGTGTCTGCTCTCTGGCTACAGATGACCCAAGCTGCTGTCCTTGCCTCTGCACTGTGTTCATGCTACCCTGGTGCATGTGTAGCCACATATGATATACAGTTGATTGCTCATTGGCAGTATTAACTTTTACATTTTTAGATATTATGGACACACAAGCATACTGGGAGGAGCACCGGTGGGGATGCATGGTCTGCTGTTGGCTGGCTCGCATCCTGGCAAAGGACAGTGGTAGCGGCCGGTGTATGCGCCGTACCACTCCACTGCAATGCCCGTGTCCTCCACAAATGCTGAATAGTCATTTAGATTCAGGTTCACATCAGGTTGCACAATGCTTATTTGCACACTGTACATAGTGTTATTAGTACTCATTAGTTTTAGTATTTAGTATTAAGGTGTGCTTAAGGAGTCCTAACTGCCTAACTGTATGTTGGTGTGTGTGTTATTAGCATCCATTAGTATTAGGATTGAGTTACTGTAAGTTACTGTGTCATGACCTAGAATTGTTGTTTCTGCACCTATTACCTTGACATTCATTCGGAGAGCAAAGTAAGAATTTCATTTCTCAGGAAATGCAGCATTTCTTAACTGTGCACATGGTAATAAAGCCTTTGAATCTTCAGTCTAGATCCCCTGCAAACATAGTTGCATTATATTATAATTTTTAAGCATTAGAGCTTCACTATTATCTTTTTCTAGTCAGATTTGCCGCTTTTCATTTCTGTGTGTTTTGTTCACAAAGCCAATGTCCATGAAGCACCCTGGCTGAGTTTTATCCAATTAGCATTGAGTCAATTCTAAAGTTCACCCAGCAATTTTCAGGGCAGCTCTGAAGTGCCTACCCACGACTATGGTTGTCTTTCAACTGCCAAAATTCCTGAAAACCCTCCCTTATAGTGAGGTTCCTGTAATGGAGACACCCACCATGGGAGAGTTCCTGCAAAATTGGTTCCAGGTTCTTAGTAGTGGCAACGATGCTTATAGGCTTGACATGAGTTTGGTGCCACCTTGTGGTTAGGAGTACCTCCACCCTGATCAGCTGCACCAGCAACCTGCTCGGCCTCCAATAGTTTAACACACCATTCTTTAAAATTTCAGTGGGATAAGGCCATATTTTCCATTCTTGTACCAAATTGATTTTTAGGGTTCCAAGCAGCTGTGCTGCAGGAAACCTACTGGGTTTTTGTTGTTGTTGTTCTGATTCTTAATATTATATGATGCCATATAGTATATTACAGCACAACTGGGCCCAGCCACATTCCGCCTCTCTGATGGGTCATGGTGGCACGCCAGTCGCCTCTGGAAATCGTCATCGAATCCAACCCTAGATCAGAGGACGGCCATGGACAAGCCATGAATGGCCATGTATATATATATATATATATACAGTATATATATACACAAACTACCGTTCAAAAGTTTGGGGTCACTTAGAAATGTCCTTATTTTTGAAAGAAAAGCACTTTTTTTCAATGAAGATAACTTTAAACTAATCAGAAATACACTCTATTCATTGCTAATGTGGTAAATGACTATTCTAGCTGCAAATGTCTGGTTTTTGGTGCAATATCTACATAGGTGTATAGAGGCCCATTTCCAGCAACTATCACTCCAGTGTTCTAACGGTACAATGTGTTTGCTCATTGCGTCAGAAGGCTAATGGATGATTAGAAAACCCTTGTGCAGTCATGTTAGGTCTGCAATGCTGTAATTGCTGCAAATGGAGGATTCTTTGACGAAAGCAAAGTTTGAAGGAAAAAATTATTTCAAATACAAATCATTATTTCTAACCTTGTCAATGTCTTGACTATATTTTCTATTCATTTTACAACTCATGGTGGTAAATAAGTGTGACTTTTCATGGAAAACACAAAATAATTGTCTGGGTGACCTCAAACTTTTGAACGGTAGTGTATATATATATATATATATATTGTGGTGCACATATGTGGGTTTCATATGCTTCACATGTGTATTACTGTATGCTTATTGTATGCTTCACGTCTCAGAGGAACAAAAGGTCTGAACCTCCTAGGGGTAACAGGAGGATGTGAAGTCTGGCCTTTTGTATGCAAAGAGATGGCCTTGAAGGATTTCCTGACCACCAGGACTTTAGGTGGAGACGAGAAGACCTGGAGGGGGATGCATTGTGATTTGGGATTAAAAGACAATGTGACTGTGTGCTTTGATGTCCTGGGGTATTAAAGGGACAGATGTTGGGGGGTTCCTCCCTCTTTCTGTTTTTGGATGTTGGAGAGTGTGAATGTGAATAAAACTGGACTTGAGAAATAAACTCAGCCTCGTCCTTCCCACACTTCTCCACACTGGTGACCCTAAGACGTATCATGAGCGGAGACGAATCTCCCGAGCCAGACTCGTCAGGAGCCAGCCAAACGAATGCAGCCACAGTTCAGCTACCGGACTTCTGGCCGAACAATCCACGCTCCTGGTTTAACGCAGTCGAGGCACAGTTCCACTGCCGGAGGATTTCGGTGGACACCACAAAGTTCTACCACGTGGTTGCAAAGCTGGACAACCACACAGCCCAGCGGGTGGAGAGCCTGATCAACCACCCGCCGGACAGCGACAAGTACAGCACGTTGAAGGCTGCACTCATCCGTTACTTCACCCCCTCGGTGGAGGAGCAAGCAGAGAGGCTCCTGGCGCTGACAGAATTTGAGAGCGACAGACCTGCAGACCTGATGGGGAAGATGTTGAGTTTGAGAGACTCCGAAGATGATAACTTCATCTTCACCCACCTTTTCCTCAGGACCCTACCGTCAGCGGTGAGAGTGACCCTGGCCAGTTCACCACTGTTGGCCCGATGAGACTACCACGAGCTGGGCCAGGAGGCGCAACGACTCGTCGAAGCCAATAAACGGCGTGCAGCTACGGCTGCGGCAGCGGAGCCAGGCGCAACATCCAGAGAGGGCCGGGGGCCAGAGGCTGCAGCACCAGACTCACCGACGACGGCGGCGGCAGGGGCCAGGAAATACAGAGCGGACGATGTCCTTTGCTTCTACCATCGCCGCTTCACAGAGAGGGCACGCAAGTGCATTCCACCGTGCCATTTCAAGCGCTCGGGAAACGCTAAGACCGGGGGTCGGTAGAAGCTGTGGCCCTCGGAGAGGAGAACAAGCTGCTCTACTTGAGGGATGCGCACTTGGGGAGGCATTTCCTTGTGGACACGGGCTCCCAGCTGAGTTTCATCACACCTTCCTACGCTGACCGGCTGGCGCCTTCCAGTGGTCCCCGGGTGTCAGCAGCGAACGGCTCGGCGATTAAGACCTTCAGTGAGAGGACTCTGCTTCTGTCTTTACACGGCCGTACATTTGAGTGGACTTTCGTCATAGCGGCAGTCAATTTCAACATGTTAGGGGCTGATTTTTTGTGCTCACATGGTTTGTTGGTCGATCTTGCTAACAGACGCCTGGTTAATGCACTCTCTTTTTATTCTATTCCCTGTACAGCTCGAGTGGCCCCGCCAACAGCACAAGCCAACGTCACAGCTGCGGGTGGTAAGTTCCACACACTCCTCACTCAGTTCCCAGCACTCACGGTTCCAACATTTTCGGCGACCGTGGCTAAACACGGGGTGGAACATTTTGTTACTACCACCGGACCGCCCGTTTTTGCAAAAGCTCGGCGCTTGGATTCAGCTAAACTGACCATAGCGCGCGAGGAGTTCGCCAACCTGGAAAGGTTGGGCATCATCAGGCGTTCGAAGAGCCCATGGGCTTCACCGCTTCACATGGTCCCGAAAGCTGATGGCTCGTGGCGACCTTGTGGTGATTTCCGCAGGCTGAACAACGCTACAGCGCATGACCGCTACCCGATCCCGCACAGCCAAGATTTTTCAGTTCATTTGGCGGGGGCGCGCGTTTTTTCTAAAATAGACTTGGTAAGCGGTTACCACCAGGTCCCAGTGCGCGCTGAGGACATACCCAAAACAGTGGTAATAACTCCTTTCGGGCTTTTCGAGTTTTTGCGCATGCCGTTTGGGCTTAAAGGCGCGGCGCAGACGTTCCAACGCATGATGGACGCGGTTTTGTGCGATCTCCCTTTCGTGTTCATCTACCTGGACGACATATTGGTAGCCAGCGCGTCCGAAGATGAACACGAAAACCACCTCACGGCAGTTTTCCGGAGGTTGGCATAGCACGGGTTAATAATTAACCCAGCGAAGTGTCAGTTCGAGGTGACGCAGATTGATTTTTTGGGGCATCGCGTCTCTCCAGAAGGAGCGGTCCCTCTGCCTGACAAAGTGCGCGCAGTAACAAATTTTCCCCAGCCACAAACGGTCAAAGCGTTACAGGAGTTTTTGGGAATGGTGAATTTTTATAACCGTTTCCTCCCCCGCACAGCGCAGCTCATGCAACCATTGTATGCTGCACTAAAAAAACAAAAACCCACAAATAAAGTCGAATGGTCTCCGGAGCGAGAGCGTGCATTCTCTGAAGTCAAAACAGCCCTGGCAAATGCTGCGTTGTTAGCACATCCAGTCCCAGCGGCCCGCATGGCGCTCACTACGGACGCGTCAGATGTGGCCATAGGGGCGGTCGTGGAACAGCATGTAGCCGGAGCCTGGCAACCGCTTACCTTTTTCAGTAAGACCCTGCGTGACAACAAACGAAAATACAGCGCATTCGACAGGGAGTTGTTAGCTCTCCACTTGGCCATTCGCCACTTCCAGTTCTGGCTGGAAGGGCGCCGTTTCACCGCGTTCGTTGACCACAAGCCGCTGACTTTCGCGATGGCCAAGATTTCAGAACCTTGGTCGGGCCGGCAGCAGAGACAGCTGGCCGCGATATCGGAGTTTACTACCGATATCCAGCATGTGGCGGGTAAACTTAATGTAGTGGCGGACTGCCTCTCGCGCGCCGTGGCGGCTCCAGCCCACGTGGAGGTAGATTCTGCAGCCATGGCCACGGAGCAGGTTAGCGACGCGGAAGTGCGCGCGGCCCCGGTCCGCGTGGGGATAGATTATGCAGCCATGGCCGCAGGGCAGGTTAACGACGCGGATGTGCGCGCGCTCCAGTCTGGACCAACAGGGTTAAGGCTGGAGAACAGGGTGCTGCAAGACGGTATGCCCCCCCTAATCTGCGATGTCTCCACTGGGCGGCCGCGTCCTGTGGTTCCAGCCGCGTGGCGCCGCCGCGTTTTTGACTCAATCCATTCTCTAGCGCACCCGGGAGTGCGTGCGTCGGTCAAAATGGTAGGAAAGAAATTTGTATGGCCGAGCCTGCGCAAACAAGTTAGAGAGTGGGCGGCAGCCTGCATGGCTTGTCAGCGGGCCAAGGTTCATAGACACACGAGAGCTCCCTTGGAGCCATTTCACATCCCAGCTAAAAGGTTTGATCACGTCCACGTGGACCTCGTAGGCCCCCTCCCGCCCTCACAAGGGTGCACACATCTTCTGACAATGGTTGACCGCACCACGCGCTGGCCGGAAGTGGTTCCGCTGTCGTCAACCACAGCCGAGGAGGTCGCGCGCGCGTTTTTAACGGCATGGGTAGCGCGTTTTGGAGTCCCGTCAGACATTACGTCCGACAGAGGCCTTCAATTTGTTTCCAAACTTTGGTCAGCGATGGCCCGCAGCCTGGGGGCAATGATCCACTGCACGACCGCGTACAACCCGCAGGCTAACGGGTTATGCGAACGTTTTCACAGGTCACTGAAGGCGGCTCTCAGAGCGTCGCTTACAGATGCAAATTGGGTGGACAAGTTACCATGGGTTTTATTGGGGTTGCGTTCTGCACCTAAAGAGGATTTAGAAGCCTCCCCAGCTGAGCTAGTTTTCGCACAGCCACTTCGGCTGCCCGGGGAATTTCTCCCAGATAATCCAACGCCAGAGTGCTCCCCGGCTCAGCGGTTACAGAATAGCACGGGCCCCTTCACCACAGTTTTCCGCGTGTTTTTGTGCCTAAGGCTTTAAAAAATGCGGAGTTTGTTTTTGTCAGACATGATGCCCATCATCCGCCTTTACGCCCACCTTATGACAGACCATATAGAGTGCTGGAAACAGGGGATAAGCATTTTTTGCTAGATTTGGGGGGCAGAAAAGAAATGATTGGCATTAACAGGCTCAAACCCGCTTTTGTGGTAGCTGACGAAGTTGTGCAGTTCGCTAAGGCTCCTTGGCGCGGCAGACCCCCTAGAGAGCATTCCCCAGAACACCCACAGAGGTTGAGTAACAGTTCTCATCCCCAGGCAGCAGCTCCACAGCAGGAAGATGCCGCGGAAGTGGTACAGCCTGCTTACAGCCAATACAGGAGAAGGCTGAGGCCCAAGCGGCACGTGGACTGATATGTAGTGATTTTATCATGACATGCAATCTGTGGTTATGTTGTTCCATCTTAGACGTTTGGGGGGGGTCATGTGGTGCACATATGTGGGTTTCATATGCTTCACATGTGTATTACTGTATGCTTATTGTATGCTTTACGTCTCAGAGGAACAAAAGGTCTGAACCTCCTAGGGGTAACAGGAGGATGTGAAGTCTGGCCTTTTGTATGCAAAGAGATGGCCTTCCTGACAACCAGGACTTTAGGTGGAGACGAGAAGACCTGGAGGGGGATGCATTGTGATTTGGGATTAAAAGACAATGTGACTGTGTGCTTTGATGTCCTGGGGTATTAAAGGGACAGATGTTGGGGGATTCCTCCCTCTTTCTGTTTTTGGATGTTGGAGAATGTGAATGTGAATAAAACTGGACTTGAGAAATAAACTCAGCCTCGTCCTTCCCACACTTTTCCACAATATATCTATATCTATCTATCTATCTATCTATCTATCTATCTATCTATCTATATCTATATACAGTATATCTATATCTATATCTATATCTATATATATATATACAGTATATATACTGTGTGTGTATATATATATATATATATATATATATATATATATATATATACTGTATATCATAAATCATCACCATCATCATAGCAGTCTGTCGGGGGCACAACAATGACTGTTTCATTTAGGTCTGATCAGATTCCTCCACACAGCTCTGTCCTTCGCCTTCCGCTGCCAGGAACTCCTGTCTATATCCAACTTCTTCAGGTTTCTTTTTACAGTGTCTTTAAATCTAAGCCTTGGTCTACCCTGATTGTGTTTGCCCTCGCATAACTGTGAATAGAGTAACTGCCAAGGGAGACGCCGGTGATCCATCCTCTCAACATGTCCGAGCCATCGCAGGTTCATCTGTATTAGCATGTCCTCCATTGACGGTAGACCAGCTCATTTCAGCACTTCTGTGTTGGTTATCTTGTCTTTCCATGAGATGTTCATTATGGCTCGAAGGTGTCTCATCATGTATGCATGGAGTTTGCATCCTGCACCCTGTAGACAGTCCAAGTTTCAGCACCATACAATAGAGCAGCCAGTACTGTCACTCTGTACACTCTGCATTTCACATGGATAGACACATGTCGATTGTTCCACAGTCTCTCCCTCAAGTTTCCAAACACAGCACTCGCACTTCCCTTTCTGAGAGATAGTTCATCCTCCAACCTAGCATTCTCTGAAACAGTACTCCCGAGATACTTGAAAGTCTTACACTTGACTAGTGGATCTGTACCAATGCTGATCTCTTCTGATAGTGATGTTGATAGCTGGAACTTTGGTGGTTGATAAAGGCACTCTGTCTTCTTAAAGTTGGCAAAGAGCATTTCTCCTACTACCTTTATCGATGTCTTACTCTTGGCTTTAAACTGTGCTACATTGAGCAAGTCTGCTTCTTTCCTTGTCTGAATATATACTCCTTCTGAAGCATCTTTGAAGGTCACCTCAAACATGGCTGACAGATATAGCGAGAAAAGTGTAGGCGCCAGCACACATCCTTGTTTCACCCCGTTGCTTACCGAAAAGTCTTTAGACACTCAACCACTCATTGCCACATTTTCTTGCATACCTGTATGGAGTGCCTCGATCAGGCTGACAAACTTCTCTGTACAGCCATATTTCTTGAGTACCTGCCAAAGTCCTTGTTGCGATACATTATCAAAGGCTTTACTGAAGTGAATGAAGACTACATAAAAGTGGCATTTTCTGTTCAATACACTTTTCTTGAACCTGTTTCAAGCAGAAAATCATGTCCATTGTTCTTCTTCCACTTCTATAGCCGCACTGGGTTTCCAGGAATACATTCTGCGAGATGTGTTCATTGAGTCTGTTCAGTAGTACACATGAGAGAATTTTACCAACAGTGGTTAGCAGTGATATACCTCGGTAATTTCCACAATCTTTCCTGTCACCTTTCTTGAATAAAGGCACAATACTTGCATCCTTCCAGTCTTCACATACTTTCTGGGCATCCCATATCTCTTGGGTGAGTTTGTGTAGGCAGTTGATCAGCTGAACACCACCAAATTTCCACACTACTGCTGGAATTCCATCCCTTCCTGGAGCTTTACCATCCTGTGTTGTCCTGATAGCTGCCATTAGTTCATCAAGATTTGGTAGTTCATCCAGACTTGATACAACTAGTTGCTGCACTAGAGCTTATCTAGCCTCTTCAGCGAGATCTCCAGGGTTGTTTAGTAGTTGGTCAAAATCATCTGCAAATCTGTCCAGGATCTTGTCTTTCTCCTGCAAAACAGTTTCACCACCCGTAGCCTTTAGTTGGATCAGTCCTCTTGGTTTAGGGCCGTAGATTTCTCTCAAACCTGTGAAGAATGTTTTCATATCCTTCATGTCTGCTGCAGTTTAAAGTTCCTCTGCTTTTTCATCCCACCAGTTGGACTTCATCTCTCTGGTGTACTTCTGTAGCTCACGCTGAACCTTTGAGTATTTCTTCTTCTTTGACCTTGTGTTACACTGTAGATTTTCCTGCCTAGCTGTATTCTTCACTTATAGTAGTTTCTTCAGATGTTCATCATGCTCATCAAATCAATCTTGAAGTTTCCTCTCAGGGTGGCCTAAAACATCACTCGCAGTCTGATACACCATATCCTTCAGTGTTGTCCATTTCTCTTCCATGTCATTCTCTGAGTTGTTGTTGTTCCAGTCTTTCAAGTTTTCATCCATTTCCTGTGTAAGTTCTTCCTGTTTCTTTTGGCCTTTCAGTGCATTAGTGTTTAGCTTCCGTGGTGGCTTTGCACCCAACCTGCAGTGCTGTTTTCGTCTGCAAATCCTTAATCTAGATCTCAGCATAACATGATCAGTACCACTCATTGCTCTGGTATCCAATACATCCTTTATGTCTCTCTGCCTTACTACCTTACTATGATGTAGTCTAACAAGTGCCAGTGCTTGGATCTTCGGTGCATCCATGTCTTCTTGTGTGTGTCCTTGTGCTTAAATAGGGTGTTGATTATCATAAGGCTGTACTCTGAACATAGTGCAAGTAGAAGTTCTCCATTAGCATTGCACTTGCCTACTCATGACTGCCTAGCAGTCCTTTCCATTTCTCAGTGTCCGAACCAACTCTAGCATTAAAATCTCCGAGTATCAGCCTGTCATCAGTCAGTACACGCCTGATAGTCTCACATAAATCACTGTAGAACTCTTTCTTCACCTCCTCTGTGTTGGTCATTGTTGGGGCATACACGCTGATGAGTGTGGCATACATCTTCCGCTGTAGTGGGAGTCTCAGTCATTATCCTGTTGTTGATTGGCACTGGTTCCTCATCAAGCATCACTGCTATCTGCTTTCTAACTGCAAAGCCTACTCCTGCTTCTCTTCTTTCTTGAGTTGATTTCCCACTCCTAAAGAAGATGTACCCATGATCTTCCAAACTGTCACATCCAGGCAATCTTGTTTCACTAAGTGCAGCTATGTCTACATTGTACCTGTTCATTTCCAAGCACGGTCTGTTTAATGATCATGGCGTCACTATGTTTGATTGGCCGGCAAACTTTCCTGATCTAAACCCCATCAAGAATCTATGGAGTATTGTCAAGAGGAAGATTAGAGACACCAGGCCCAACAATGCAGATGAGCTGAAGGTCAAAGCAACCTGGACCTTCATAACACCTCAGCAGTGCCACAGGCTGATCACCTCCATGACACGCCACACTGATACGGTAATTAATCCAAAAGGAGCCCCAACCAAGTATTGAGCGTGTACATGGACATACTTTTCAGTCGGCCAACATTTCTATTAAAAAATTCATCCCATCCCATCCCATCTCCTTCCGCTTAATCCTTTTTGGGTCGCGGGGGGGGGGGGGGGTGGCTGGCTGGAGCCTATCCTAGCATCTTTGGGCGAGAGGCAGGGTATATCCTGGACAGATCGCCGGTCCATCGCAGGGCCAACACAGAGAGACAGACAACCATTCACTCTCACAGTCATACCTAAGGACAATTTAGAATCCCCAGTTTGATGCCAATTAACTTAACTTGCATGTTTTTGGTATGTGGGAGGAATCCGGAGAAATCCCGGAGTAAACCCACACAGACACGGGAAGAACATGCAAACTCCATACAGATCACTGTTGGCCGGGGGTTGGGATTGAACCAAGTCAAGATGTCAGCTGCCTCAATGGCCACGTCAGTACCTGTGCCAATGGTGATGCCGATGTCAGCATGGGCCAGTGTGGGAGAATCGTTGACACCGTCCCCCACTATGGCAACTCGCAGGCCTTTTCTCTGCACCTCCTGGACTTTAGCCACCTTGTGCGGTGGTAACACCGCTGCAAACACCTTTCTGATCCCCACCTGAGCTGCTATAGCTTTGGCCGTGCGTCTGTTGTTTCCTGTTATCATGACCACATCCCCACCCATGCTGTTAACCCTAAAACCGGCAAGATTTCATGGACAGATTGCGCCCCTACTGGCACAGCGCAGCACCTGTCATGTGATGTTATATGACGTGGCCAGAAACTCCCTAGTTGATTTAAGTTGTACAAAGGATTCCACCTCACAAGGTGGCAAACATGTATAACTTACTGCTTTTGCCTTGGAGGAATTATGGCGGACATAGAACCATCCTGAGACCTCACCAGAGAAGAAGAGTTTGTAAACAAATCTAGATCTTACTCGACAGCAACACTGAGGAAGCATTTGCTCCCGAATTTGCCAACTATGATTCTAAAAAGAGATTATTTAGCTTATGAAGGTAAATGTTTACATTTTGTTATAACAGAGAGTGGGTGAAGATGGTTGATGTTCACCTGCTGTCGACCACAGCGACATGTGACTGGGGAGAACAATCGTGCAGGTTCCATGTCGTCATATACAATAAATAGTGGGGGAATAAAAGCAAAATTGAGGTGGAATAATCATAACAGTTTCTGGACGTAAGGGGGAAAAATAAAAGACAGAAGAGAAAATAACGACCAGGATGGACAAAAATGGACGAAGCGAGAGCCGCCTTCGCTAGCGGTAAATGACGAATGTCTGTGGTGTTTACATTGTACTGTGTCATGTCTGTCATGAGTTTTCTGCCTGTTAAAGGCAGAAGGGATGAAACCCACTTGCAAAAATACGTTGTGCGTGCTTTATTGTGCAGAACAAAATATAACAGTCCAAACACAGTGAGCCAAGGGAGTACAAGGAAGTCAATAGGACAGGTGAGTCAAACATGGGGAAAAGATGTTCCAAAGCAGGCGGGACTGCATTTGGAGGAACGGAGGAGGAGCCCGGAAAAGAGCCATCTGGAAAGATAGACAGCAGGGGCAAAACAGTTTGTACTCACGAAGCGGGAGCTGTCCGAGTAAATCCGTGAAGTCCACAGGCTGGAGAAAACGAGGGAGGAATAGACAGATGAAGGCTACTAGGGAATTCACCTCAATCACCTGGCAATACACAATGGCAAACTGAGATCTTAAATACAACAACACTAACGAGCAGTGTATGCCGGTGTGGAGAGAGGAGAGAGAGTGTGGAAGAGCGTGAGTGGAAACACCTGTGTGAATGGACGTCTGCACCAATGAGTGAGTGTGTGTGGATGTGTGAGTGAATGAGAGTGAGAATGCAGGTGAAGATATAAATGTGTGTGTGTGTGTGTGTGTGTGTGTACCGCGGATAATATAACCAAAGGAAGACAGCTGGTAAGGACTGGCGGGATAGAGGGGCGTGACTGAGCTGTCACAGCTGAGCAGAGCTCAGAGCCTCCCAGGAGGAGCCTAGAGACAGGTAAGGAGAAAAACACCCTCCTGAGCGCATAACAGCCACCATGCCAAGGAGCTGGGCTGACAGGTCCAGCCCAGTCCATGACAGTACTGCATTGTACTGATTTTCTGGTTCATATACTTTGAAGATAACAAAATGCCCAAAACAAGAAACGGTGACAAAAAGCAAAACCATTCTTTGTGTAAATATGTCCAAAGTCCACTTTTGACTGATAGTTATGTAATTCGATACGGCTGCCATGGCATTATGCAAATTAGATGCATAAATTTACTCCTATCTCAAACTTTGGATCATATTCTACATCTTTCTAATAGACAGTAAGCCACTATCTCTAACCACTTTCAAGTTATAACCTTGGAAATCTCTGACATCTGAACTGAATATTTTCTTGAAAAAAATCTTGACCAGGGGATTAAGAAGCAAGCTGCCGCCTGTGCCGGTCAATGTTAAGAGTGTGCACAGCTAACGCTGACTCTGATTTCACGGTGTCTGCAATGGCTAACATGGCACACAAAGCCTCATTGCCACCAGTACAGCCGTCTGTCCCTTTGTTTCATGGCTCGACATGGCAGCGTCGACGTCCGCTCCGATGTGGCGGCCGTTCCTCTTTATCCACTCTGTTCCCAATCAGGAAGGAGAACGACGGCCCCTCCAGGGTGCCTGCGGAAGTGCCCTCCTCAGCAGGAAGCAGGCTGCTGTCATCAGTGATGGCTCCTGGCAGCAGGAAATGCTCATCACTCTGCTGCAGATGTTCTATGTTTGACACTTGACAGCTGATCCCACAGCCTGGAAGTCCTGGCAGTCGCCCAGAACTTCAGAACCCATCTTCGTTTTGCAGTGTCTGGCAATTGCAATGCCCAGTGGGTGCTCGCTGCTTGCCTAGGCTGTACCCACTAAATGTGCCATACTCACGACTATATATATATATATATATATATATATATAAATTGAAATTGTCCCCACTACTCAGATTAAAAAGCAAGGCACTGCGTCCATAGGTAGCGCTACAATAAACACTTATGTTTTTGCAAATATTTCTAGAATGACTGGGCCCATACTAAAAATTCTGTTATTCTATTCATCATTTATAGTCAGCAACTTTTCTTCACTGGTCTTATGCTCTAAAAATGAAATTTACTGCACCATGTTTTCAAAAATGTTTAAGTAAACTCAATGAATTCCTCCTAGGCCATTCATCCAAATTGCTTGAAATTAAGCAGAGATCATCTACAGACACTGATAATGAAAAGTTGTTAAAATTATCCAAAAACGTCAATCCATTTTTATTTTCTATGCCAATCAATTTGTACAGTTTTTTCCATCTATTTTTGGGTTAAACTCCTGATACAGTGAATCAAATTTGCTGAAATCACACTCACAGCAGTATTCTCCAGCCATACACCAAATTTCATGTAATTCTGTTAATGTTCCAAAAATCATATTTATGAGATGTCTAGCAGCCAGTTTGTCATGTCAATGAAACATTTTTTAGCATGTGACCCAATGCAGTTGTGTGGTATAGGGGAAAAGGTGCTTTGTCTGCCTCCTAGATCTAGGTTCAAGTCCTCTGGGTACTGTTTGTTCTTTGGAAATGCAAAAATGGAAATGCAGATCTTAGGTTTTAAATGCTGTTGCTAAACAAAACAAGATCTTAAAAGTCTACACCTGCTTGGAACCCAATAATCACCACTTGCAGCTGTATTTATGGACTGAAAAAGTCTAAGCCAGGAGAGCAGCTGTTCCATGATGATATCAGCCTAAATCTAAAAAAATCACTATAACAGGAAACTAATTAGTGACCTCCTGACGTGTCTTGACAGATGGTATTAATAATATTAATAATTAGCATGAAGCAGGTTACAACTGTGCTTTTCCTGCTGTCACATGTCATATTGTAAGTCCATTATGTGGGCTGAGTGCAAGATGAGTCGTATTTATAACTATGGAGTCTATCTAGCTACTCACTCTTCATTTAACTGAACAAATGGGGACTTCAATCCTGGTAGACTACAGAACCCATGTGTGAGGTCATTTGATTAATGTGCTCCATTAATTATCTCCACACAGCTTGAAACCTCTTCTTCTTCCCATCTATATTTAGGATTTTTGACACTTGGATGAAGAATGTAAAGCATTGCAAAATGAGCAGGGAGATTTATTTTTCTTTATTAGAAGAAAGTGGCAGCTGAGTATCCTGAATGTTCACATTTTCCTAATGAAACACCAAATCAGACAAAAACAGGTGGCAGGATTTTTACACAGAAAAGGAATTTTCTTCATCAACCCATGAATTATTCATACACTCTCAGACAACACACTCACTGACAGCCTAATCCAACAAAACACCAGTTTGACTTTGACTTTAGGATGGTTTAAAGTGTATGTGCAACACTTCATTTTTTTCCTCAGTTTTTTTAATTGCAACTTCAGTTTGTGGGGCTGCCGTCGAGAATCATGCTTCCATAAAATGTTGCAGCAAAAATTAAAAAAGCACATTTAGTTATTTACAGACATATACAGTTAGGCCCAGAAATATTTGGACAGTGACACAAGTTTTGTTATTTTAGCTGTTTACGAAAACATATTCAGGATACAATTATATAATCAATATGGGCTTAACGTGCAGACTCTCAGCTGTAATTTGAGAGTATTCACATCCAAATTGGAGCAAGGGTTTAGGAATTACAGCTCTTTAATACGTAGCCGCCTCTTTTTCAAGGGACCAAAAGTAACTGGACAATTGACTCTGAAGGCTGCAAAAAAAAAGTAACAAGGCTGCATGGGCTCTTCCCTCGTTAACCTGTCATCAATTAAGCAGTTAAAAGGTCTGGAGTTGATTCCAGGTGTGGCGTTTGCATTTGGAAGCTGTTGCTGTGAACACACAACATGCGGTCAAAGGAGCTCTCAATGGAGGTGAAAAAGACCATCCTGAGGCTGAAAAAAAAGAAGAAATCCATCAGAGAGATAGCAGAAATGTTAGGGGTGGCCAAATCAACAGTTTGGTACATTCTGAGAAAAAAAAGAGTGCACTGGTGAGCTTGGGAACTCAAAAAGGCCTGGACGTCCACGGAAGACAACAGTGGTGGATGATCGCAGAATCCTTTCACAACCCCTTCACAACATCCACTCAAGTGAAGAACACTCTCCAGGAAGTAGGTGTATCAGTATCTAAGTCTACCATAAAGAGAAGACTTCATGAGAGTAAATACAAAGGATTCACCACAAGGTGCAAACCATGAATCAGCCTCAAAAATAGAAAGGCCAGAATTGACTTTGCCAAAAAACACCTGAAGAAGCCAGCCCAGTTCTGGAACAGCATTCTTTGGACAGATGAGACTAAGATCAACCTGTACCAGAGTGATGGGAAGAAGAAAGTTTGGAGAAGAATTGGAACAGCTCATGATCCAAAGCACTACATCTTCTGTAAAACATGGTGGAGGCAGTGTGATGGCATGGGCATGCATGGCTTCCAGTGGCACTGGGTCACTTGTGTTTATTGATGATGTGACAAAAGACAGAAGCAGCCGGATGAATTCTGAAGTGTATAGGGATATACTTTCTGCTCAGATTCAGCCAAATGCAGCAAAGTTGATTGGACGGTGCTTCACCAATGATCCAAATCATACTGCAAAAGCAACCCAGGAGTTTTTTAAAGCAAAGAAGTGGAATATTCTGCAATGGCCGAGTCAGTCACCAGATCTCAATCCAATCGAGCATGCATTTCACTTGTTCAAGACAAAACTTAAGGCAGAAAGACCCACAAACAAGCAACAACTGAAGACAGCTGCAGTAAAGGCCTGGCAAAGCAACACAAAGGAGGAAACCCAGTGTTTGGTGAAGTCCATGGGTTCCAGACTTCAGGCAGTCATTGCCTGCAAAGGATTCTCAACAAAATATTGAAAAGTAACATTTTACTTAGGGTTATGTTTATTTGTCCAATTACTTTTGAGCCCCTGAAATGAGGAGCGTTTGTATAAAAATAGCTACAATTCCTACATGTTTAATCATATATTTTTGTTCAAACCCTTGAATTGTGTGTGTATATATATATTTTATAGTAATATGTACATATGTATATTAGCTGCTCTTACTTGCTTGCTTTTTTTTTCTTGCCTTCTGATTGTTGCTCTGAGTGTTGCTATCCCTGTGCTGTTGCAATCCTGGAATTTCCCCATTGTGGGACTAATAAAGGCTTATCTTATCTTATCTTATCTTATCTTAAAGTCTGCACTTCAATTCCGTTGTAGTTGTTTCATTTCAAATCCAATGTGGTGGCATGCAGAGCCCAAATCATGAAGACTGTGTCACTGTCCAAATATTTCTGGGCCTAACTGTACATAGAAACTAAACATCTGTTTCACTGAGAAAAAGAACAATGCTGAAAGTGTTTTTTGTTCCCTCCACAGCCCCCTCGGTATGCTGCCCTGGCAGAGCTAGACAGCCAGCTAACACCTTGGAGTCACAATAAATCCACCGTTTGACGTTTTTGTGACATTTAATGAAAACTCCGGTTCCAATAGTGTAAAACTGAAAGACAGAGAAGATACAAATGACTCACACAGTGTGCTGAAAAATATCCACACTGCATATTTTGTGGTCAGCTCTGTGCTAACTACAAGCTAGTTTAGCTGACTAAACAAATGTCACTTCAAATATAAAACGGTAAAGAGCAAAGAATGATCAAAAACATGCTGAAATTAGTTTTATAACATTTAAATGTAAAGAAAATTACTTAGACAAATATTGTCCGAGGCACAAGCACTCAGACATCAACGGGAAACTTTGTGTGCTCAGCAGCTTCTCTTACAGGCAACTGAACTGAAAAAGCTTTTCCCCCACTTCTAACAATTAATAGCAACTCCATACTTTAAAACACAGCATTCTTAAATGGAGGCAGCACACTCAGCTTCTCTGCTGTCTGGCACTACAACTGGGAGTAGCACTGGTGCTCCTGAACTGGGTTACCAGGTGACTCCTGGTTCCGTGGCTGGCTGGAGATGACGGGTGGGGTCGTTCCTTTTGTCTTTATCTGTCTCCCAGTGGCACTGGCTAGAACAGGGCTGCGCTGGCGACCATCCAGACCCACATGTGTGCTGATCTGAGACGAGCGAAGGCTCCTGATTTGGCCATTTGCTCGCACCTCATACAGCTCCACAGAGGTTTTTTTATACCTGGACAAAACAAGTGGTTCATATATTCAGCTCTTTTTATATGTAGAGCAGGAAAGACAGGCATTTTTTTTTTATTATTGTACTAAATGTAGACTGTGGAGACATGTGTTTATTTTATATATATATATATACAGTGTATATATATATATATATATATATATATATATATATATATATATATATACAGTATATAGAAGTTTACATACACAATCAAAAAAATTAAAAGAAGTCAACCAAAATAAATATATATATATATATATATATATATATATATATATATATATATATATATATATAAAAACCAGGGTAAAAACACTGGAGAGGAAGGAAGAAAAGAGTAAAGACATTGCAAAAAATACAGGAAAATTTGAAATTAAAAAATGTTTAAAAAGTGGTGCAGAAACATGGTGAAAACAAAGACACTCCAGAGCACTCAGATCTGTTGATCTTTCACCCTGATCTGGGATGCAGACCCACCCGAGGATCATTGTGAGTTAATTTTGTGAGCATCGGGACAAATGCCTAGGAGTAGAAGCGATTCCCGTGAAATGTGGAAGGATGGAATAATGGATGGCTGGATGGATGCTGTGCCATTGCATTAGCAAAAACAGAATAAAACTGAAAAAACAGTGAAAATACAAACAAATAACAAAATCTGTAAAAAAAAAAAAAAACCTGTAAAAACAGCATAAAGATTCAAGATTCAAAGATTTTATTTGTCAAACTACTATTCATACAGGACATACAGGAGAACTGAAATGGTGTTTTTCTCTTCAGTGGCGTGCACAATATAAAAAAGGAAAGTAATAAGGCTGGAAAAAAGAAAACAACAACAGCAGCAGTCTATGTACAATACTGCAACCCATAGTGCAAATGAAAGGATAGACCCAGACCTCCCACAGTGGAAATAGAGATAAATGATTAATGATGATAAAACAGTGATAAAATCCAGCAATCCTATATACAGAAAACTAGAGATGTAGTAATACCTGTAGTTGCAGTTCAATGTGGTAGTGTAGGTGCAGACAGTGACAGATAGGACTGCACATGCTTAGTATTGCAATGACAGACAGCAGCAGACATGACATTTGTGCAAATGGTAGCAGTTAAAGTGCAGATACAGTGGGGTAAAAAAGTATTTAGTCAGCCACCAATTGTGCACGTTCTCCCACTTAAAAGATGAGCGAGGTCTCCAATTTTCTTCATAGGTATACCTCAACTATGAGAGACAAAACGAGAAAAAAAAATCAAGAAAATCACATTGTCTGATTTTTATAAAGAATTTATATGTAAATTATGGTGAAAAATAAGTATTTGGTCAATAACAAACGTTTATCTCAGTACTTTGTTATATACCCTTTGTTGGCAATGACAGAGGTCAAACATTTTCTGTAAGTCTTCACAAGGTTTTCACACACTGTTGCTGGTATTTTGGCCCATTCCTCCATGCAGATCTCCTCTAGAGCAGTGATGTTTTGGGGCTGTCGCTGGGCAACATGGACTTTCAACTCCCTCCAAAGATTTTCTATGGGGTTGAGATCTGGAGACTGGCTAGGCCACTCCAGGACCTTGAAATGCTTCTTACGAAGCCACTCCTTCGTTGCCCGGGTGGTATGTTTGGGATCATTGTCATGCTGAAAGACCCAGCCATGTTTCATCTTCAATGCCCTTGCTGATGGAAGGAGGTTTTCACTCAAAATCTCACGATACATGGCCCCATTCATTCTTTCCTTTAAACGGATCAGTCGTCCTGGTCCCTTTGCAGAAAAACAGCCCCAAAGCACAATGTTTCCACCCCCATGCTTCACAGTAGGTATGGTGTTCTTTCTCCTCCAAACACGACAAGTTGAGTTTTTACCAAAAAATTCTATTTTGGTTTCATCTGACCATATGACATTCTCCCAATCCTCTTCTGGATCATCCAAATGCTCTCTAGCAAACTTCAGACGGGCCTGGACATGTACTGGCTTAAGCAGGGGGGCACGTCTGGCACTGCAGGATTTGAGTCCCTGGTGGCGTAGTGTGTTACTGATGGTAGCCTTTGTTACTTTGGTCCCAGCTCTCTGCAGGTCATTCACTAGGTCCCCCGTGTGGTTCTGGGATTTTTGCTCACCATTCTCATGATCATTTTGACCCCACGGGGTGAGATCTTGCATGGAGCCCCAGATCGAGGGAGATTATCAGTGGTCTTGTATGTCTTCCATTTTCTAATAATTGCTCCCACAGTTGATTTCTTCACACCAAGCTGCTTACCTATTGCAGATTCAGTCTTCCCAGCCTGGTGCAGGTCTACAGTTTTGTTTCTGGTGTCCTTTGACAGCTCTTTGGTCTTGGCCATAGTGGAGTTTGGAGTCTGACTGTTTGAGGTTGTGGACAGGTGTCTTTTATACTGATAATGAGTTCAAACAGGTGCCATTAATACAGGTAATGAGTGGAGGACAGAGGAGCCTCTTAAAGAAGAAGTTACAGGTCTGTGAGAGCCAGAAATCTTGCTTGTTTGTAGGTGACCAAATACTTATTTTCCACCTTAATTTGCAAATAAATTCTTTAAAAATCAGACAATGTGATTTTCTGGATTTTTTTTTTCTCATTTTGTCTCTCATAGTTGAGGTATACCTATGATGAAAATTGGAGACCTCTCTCATCTTTTAAGTGGGAGAACTTGCACAATTGGTGGCTGACTAAATACTTTTTTGCCCCACTGTACATACAGAAGCAAATGTATTGCTGTTGGTGTGCCAGTCTTTCTGTGCCAACAGCTGAGGTAGTTATTATGTGGGTGGTTGCGTTACGGTCGGGGGGGGGGTGAACAGAGTTCAGGGTCCTGATGGCCTGATGAACAAAGCTGGCTCCGGTACCTTTTCCCCGTGGACAGGGGGCTGAAGAGGGAGTGTGAGGGGTGAGAGGTGTCGCCTGCGATGCTGATGGCTCTGTGGGTGAGGTAGGTGAGGTAGATGTCTGACAGAGGGGCAGAGGGGCACCGATGATCTTCCTGGCTGCTTTCATTGTGCGTTACAGTGTCTTCTGGCAGGAGGCGGTGCAGCTTCCATACCACACTGTGATGGAGCTGGTGAGGATGCTCTCAATGGTGCCTCAGTAGAAAGAACACATGATGGGGGGTGGGACTCGTGCTCTCCTCAGTTTGCGGAGGAAATGGAGGTGAGCTTGAGCCTTCTTGCCCAGTCATGTGTTGTTGGACCAGGAAAGGTCCTCAGAGATGTGCACCCCCAGGAATTTGGTGCTGCTCACCTTCTCCACAGCTGCACCATTGATGATTAGAGGGGGGTGCTGTGTGTAACCCCTCCTGAAGTGGACCACAATCTCCTTGGTTTTTTCTACGTTCAAGAAGAGGTTATTGTCTTTACACCACTGGACCAGTTGGCTCACCTCATTTCTGTAGTTGGCCTCCTCGTTGCTGGTGATGAGGCCCACCGCCGTCGTGTCATCCACAAACTTGATGATGTGGTTGGTGTTGTAGGCTGGTACGCAGTCATGGGTCAGCAGGGTGAAGAGCAGCGGGCTCAGCACGCACCCTTGTGGGGCCCCTGTGCTCAGTGTGATGGTCTGGGAGGTGTTGCTGCCAACCCTCATGTTCTGTGGCCTCCCTGTGAGAAAGTCAAGCACCCAGTTACAGAGAGAGGTTTTGAGTTCCAAGTGTCTGAGTTTTTGTATTAGGTGCTGGGGGATGATTGTGTTGAATGCTGAACTGAAGTCCAAGAACAGCATTCGCACGTAAGAGTTCTTTGAGTCCAGGTGGGTGAGGGATGGATGGAGAGCAGCAGTGATGGCATCTTCTGTGGATCTGTTTGACCTGTATGCAAACTGAGATGGGTCGTGGGAGGGAGGGAGGATGGACTTGATATTCTGCATGACTAGCCGCTCGAAGCACTTCATTATAATGGGGGTCAGTGCTACAGGCTGGTAATCATTGTAGCTGGATGGAAGGAGCTTCTTTGGGACTGGTATTATGGTGGCAGTTGTGAAACATGTGGGGACAACAGCTTGAGTCAGGGAGATGTTGAAGATGTCAGCCAGGACATTCTTGAGCTCCTCTGCACAGTCCTTCAGGACGCAACCTGGTATGTTGTCTGGTCCAGCTGTCTTGCATGGGTTGATCCTGCAGAGAGTTCCCTTCACACTAGCTGGATCCAGACTCACAGCCTGCTCATCTGGAGGAGGAGTGGCCTTCTGAGCTGATGCGCTGTTTTGTGCTTCAAAGCAGCCGAAGAAGTTGTTTAGGTTGTTGAGCAGTGTGTTGTCATTTGCATAGGTCTGAGGTGGAGGTTTGTAGTTGGTGACAGTCTGTATGCCACGCCAGAGGGAACATGCATCTCTGGTGTTGCTGAAGTGGTCAGGTTTTTTCTTGCTGTACTGTCGTTTTGCCTCCTTGATAACACGGGACAGGATGGCCCTAGCTGTTGTTAGTCCTGCAGTGTCCCCGGCCCTGAAGGCTGCGTCCTGAGCCCTCAGGAGTCTGTAGACCTCTGTTGTCATCCATGGCTTCTGATTAGCACGAACAGTGATAGTTTTGCAGTGAGTGACATCATCAGTGCATTTCGCTATGTATGCTACAACAACCTCAGTGTACTCCCCTAGGTTTGGGTGTCCATTGTGAGTGGCTGCATGCTTGAAAGTGTTCCAGTCTGTCGTGCTGAAGCAGTCTTTCAGAGCATCCAAGGCCCCCTCTGGCCACACACATACCTGCTTTTTTGTTGGTCTGATTGTTTTCACTCTGGGTTTGAATGCCGGCCTTAACAGGATGGTGATGTGATCAGAGAGACCCAGTGGGGAGGGAGGAGGCTCTGTATGCTTTCTTGTGAGTAGTGTACACCACGTCCAGCAAATTGTCTCCTCTTGCAGGAAAATCTACATGTTGGTGTAGGTTTGGTAGGAGGGCCTTTAAATCTGCATGGTTGAAGTCTCCTGCTGTGATGAGGAATCTGTCTGGGTGTGCTGTTTGTGTCTCACTGAAGGCCTAATAGAGTTCTTTCAGTGCTTTGCTCCTCTCGCCAGTGCCGGTGGGCGGGGTGTACACGGCGGCTAGTAGGACAGATGAAAATTCTCTCTGCATGTAAAAGGGTTGGCACTCGATGATCATAAATGCCACCAACGGAGAAGAGTGCTTGTGTACAACAGTTGTATCTCTGCACCAGGCATTGCTGATGTAAATGCACACGCCTCCACCCCGGGTTTTCCCTCCTTCCGTGAGCATTCTGTCGCTACAATAGCATGTTAGCCCAGCTAACTAAATGGCAGAGTTTGGTATATTGTCATTTAACCATGTTTCCGTAAAGATAAAAACACAGCAGTTCCGCACATCATGTTGTGTAGTTCTCAGGAGCTGTATGTGGTCTATTTTGTTGTCTAGTGAGCGTACGTTGGCCAGAATGAGTGAAGGAATTAGCAGTCTGTGCAGGCTAATGGTTAGCTTCATTCGAATACCTCCATGTTTACCTCTCTTTTGTCACTGCTCACACCGTCTACGGCATCTACATTTGGTATGAGACACGGCAGTCGAATCCAAGGGTGAGGAGGACTGGTGGAGAATACCCAGGCCACGGACCTTAAGCACAGCCTAGATAAAGATCCATCTTTAGTGCTGGCAGTATTATGAAGTCAAAGAAGTCATCTGAAATAGTCAAGACATTTTTTACATGCTTGGATAAGTGTGTATGGTCCGCCACAGAAATTCTTCAGTGACAATGGAGGAGAGTTTAACAATAGCTAGTGCATACCCCTGCATGCCCGTAGGAACCAAGTATAAGCAAGCATTTCTGCATGTCTGCCTGTGATCTTTGACATGGTACCCGTGCATGTCCGTAGAAACCAAGTATATGCAAGTATTTCTGCTGCATGCCTGCCTTTGATCTTTGACATGGTTACCATGGCAAAAGTAACCATGGTGATGCCTTCCTTTGATCTTTGGCATGGTTACCATGGCAACAGTAACCATGGTGAAAGCTGCCTTTGATCTTTGACGTCACCACATGTTCAGTGATGCCTGCCTTTGATCTTTGATGATGTCATCGCGAGTCCTATGATCGTGACAGACAGACAGACACACACACACACAGAGATTTCTGGAATTATAGATAGATGAGTTCAGAGATTTGGCAGAAAACATAGAGGTGAAGACCATGGCTGCCTATAGTCCATGGAGTAATGGACTCCTGGAACAACACAAACACTCACTGAGATTATGATGAAAGTTAAGGAAAGCAACTGTTGCAACTGGGACACTGCTTTAGACTGGGCCCTTATGGCAGAAAAAACACCATGCAGAACGTTCACGGCTACAGTCCTCATCAGTTGGTCTTTGGTCAGCATCCAAACCTGCCCTCAGTGCTGACAGAGAGACCCCCAGCTTTAGAAGGCACCACTAAAAGTGAGTGGGTGGCAAGACATATCGGCTTTACATGCATCCAAAATAGCTTTCACTGAAGCAGAATGTTCAGAAAGAACACGTAGAGATCTATGAAAGCAAGTATGTCACACAGATGAGAAATATGAAGCTGGAGACAAAGTATACTACAAGCGGATTGATTCCCCAGAATGAGAAGAACCAGAAATGGTCATTGGCCAGGATGGCGTGGTGGTGGTTGTCAGACATGGAGGACTCTGTATCAGAGTGCATCAACTCAGATTGAAAAAGGCACATCAAGACAACATGAACCGAAGTGACACTACAGACCTGACACAACTACAGAACATCCCTCATTACAACCTGGAGGACAGAGACAATGATCAACAGAGAGAAACAGACACTGGAATGGAAAAGGAAATGGACACTCAGGACAATAACAATGCAGAGACACTCGCTGATGAACATCAGACTGGTAATGTAGGGACGCACAATGTGCAACAGGAAACAAATATCTGTTTGAAACCAGGGCAAGTTGTGACATACAAAGATTCAGACACAGGTATGTTACACAAAACTAAAGTTTCAGGATGGGCAGGAAAAGCCACTGGCAGGTTTAAGAATTAGTATAATCTAATTCATACTGAGCCCACTGGTGTTGCAGGTAACGCACAGTCATCTGACTTGTGAAGAGCTGAAAACCTTCAGGTACAGAACAGTGTTACAGAACAAACAACCACCTGTGAAGATGGTTTTGTAACTAAGGATGCACCATGCCAAAATGTGCAGAGATTAAAAAATGGCAAGATACTGATGTGTTTGTAAAGGTCAAAGATGAGGGACAGAAGTGTATGTCCATGAGATGGGTGTGTACTCTTAAAGAGACCCCTACTGGAGTTGTACCTAAAGCACGTCTAGTCGCAAGAGGGTTTGAGGAGTTGGACAGGTCTGACCTTCCAAAAGATTCCCCCACATGTGCCACTGAGTCACTGAGGTTACTTGTGGCTGTAATTTGTCAAAAACAGTGGTCTCGTCACTCTATGGACATAAACTCTGCATTCCTACAGGGGATGCAACTGTCAAGAGACATTTACATCAAACCTCCACCAGAGGCTAAGTGTGAAGATACATTATGGAAGCTAAAGAAGTGTGTGTGTATGGTTTAGCTGATGCTTCTCTGTACTGGTACAATAGAGTTAAAGATATTATAATGTTAACAAATGGAAAAATGTCTCAGGTTGACATTTCTGTTGGCTTGATAAGGACTGTACAGTGAATGGGGTTCTTGCTTGCCATGTTGATGATTTCATATGGGGAGGCACAGATAAATTCTCTAAAACAGTGATTCCACAGCTCAGAGCAGCTCTTTATCTTCAGGTTGGGTGTGAGTAACCTGACAACTTCTGTTATGTGGGTATAGATTTTGAAACCATAGGTAGGAAAGTGCAGATACATCAGGAACATTACATCTGGTGCTTGCAACCCATACACATAAATCCATCACGAGCTGTAGAGAAAGATTCAGCCCTCAGCAAGCAAGCAATGGATTAACTCAGATCCAGAGTAGGCCAAATCCTTTCAGCTGCAAGACAGAGAAGGCCTGATGCTATGTTTGATGCACACAACTTAGCATCCAACCTAAAACATGCAACTGTGCAAAGCATTTGTGAAGCTAACAGAATTGTGTGTAAACTTAAGTCTAAGGTGGTTTGAACTTTCAGCAACTGGGAAAAGACACTGATTTGAAGCTCCTAGTTTTTAGTGATGCTTCATTTGCAAATCTTTCTGATGGAGGCACACAGGAGAACATTTTATTGCTCTCACTGGAGAAGAAGGTAGATTCTCTCCCCTTATCTGGCAGTCAAAAAGAGTGAAGAGGGTTGCCCTGGCAATGTCCAATGGTATTGATAATGCCATTTTCTGGCTACCCTTTACTCTGAGCTAACTACTGGTAAAGTTACAAACTGTCCACAAATAACATGCATCACAGATAATCACTCACTGATTGATGCATTAAAATCCACAAAACAGTCACACAGAAAGAGGAAGAGATAAGTAATACTGCTCTTGCCTTGAGAGAGAGCAGTCGCATTTTTCTTCCCTCCTCCCCTGCCTTCCTGATCTATTCCCAGCTTTTGCAATGTTGCGTTTTTGTCTGTGTTTAGTCGCTCTTCTTCTGCTGAATCTTAATCTAAACGGAAATTATGGATTTGGAAGCGGCTTAAATGTGCTATTGTCACTATTTTTCAACAAGAATTGGGCCAAGGGAGAGCCCAAGAATTGGAACCTACGAGGAGACTCATGGACATTGGAATTCATGCGTCTATGGAAACATTATTGGTTATGATCTCAGGACTTCTATTTTTGGCTGTGGAGTTCCCTGATGCATCAGAAATTGAAGGAAAGTGAGAGAGCTAATCAAGCGGACCCGGCAAGCTCCTTCATCAAATTCGACCAGTTGGGGAGGGCACGAGTAGCGGCAAACGGTGAACTGAATGACAGTGATTCAGTGAAGGAATACATCTGAAGCCCTGTGCTCTCTATGGAAAAACAGTTTAAGCCTGCATATATAATGGAAGCACAGAACTACACGGATGAGGACAAATTCTATTCTCTGAGTGCACTGTGCTGATTTGATTTGATTTGACCTTGTTTGCCCCGTATTTACATTCCTCCTGACTGAGATAAGCGGAAGGATCGGCTCATGTCTACCCAAACAATCAACAATCAGTTGTTTGTCGTCAGCGGATTGGACCCTCTAGGACAATGCCCATGTGCCTTCTGCAAGCAAGAGAGAGAGAGAGATAGACTCTGGACTCTGGACTTGTTTATAAGTCACATGATTATAACATCTATCCACTGCCAGGAGGCGCCCTCTGCTGCTCACTAACAACTGTTACATTTACACTACACAATGCATACAACACTACATGCATACGATATACACACACTGCTCTCCTTCTGCGTGTGATTTGTCTACTAAATGTCTGCTATGCATTGAGGGTTTTTTTTGCCTGCAATCAAAATTTTGCTTACTCATTAAGCATCAATTTGATAAAACATGTTTTTTTCTCTCGCCTATTGTGTCATATCCTTTCTTTTCTTTTTTTTTCCTTTCTTCTTTATGACTGGCGCCTAGCGGCTGCCCCAGCCTTGGATGCGCTCTGCAGAGCGTGCCCAAATGCCAAGTCACGTTTCGTTACCTTGTATTCATACATGTGTAATGACAATAAAGTTGAATCTCAATCTCAATCTCAATACTGAGCATGGGTCGTATTGAGTATGGTTTAGTCTATTTTGTTACCTGAGTTTGTCCTTTTGTTTCGGTTCTTAGTTTCCTGTTATTTTATCTTTTGGTTATTTTCTGTATTTCGGCATTATCTTGTATTCCAGTTTAATTTCCTGTTTGTAATTGCCCTTGTCTCTAGGTTTCCTTTTGTAGTCTCAGTATTTATTGGTATTGCATTATGAGTTCTCCTCGGTTTTGTATTTTTTCTTATCCTCACCCTCCTTAGTTCTCTTCTGGAAGTGTATATTAAGTTTATCTCTTTCTTCTTTCCGGTCCTTGAATAGTATCGTTTGTAGTATATTCTGTTCATTCATCTGTATCATGATTTTCATGCATTCCCCTGTGCTTTTATTTTGACAGTCACCTTGTTTACTTCCTTGTGTCAATTCTGTTTGCGGGCTGTCACACCTGTCGTTGATTTGATCACATTGCCTTCACTCATGTGACCCACAGCTGTTGATCGTTTGTGTTCATTTCTGCTTGCCCTATTTAAGGACGGCTGCTCAGTTCATTCCTCACAGCATCCTCCTCAATGTCCAGATGCTCATTCTGCATCTCTCATCTCAGTTCTCAGACGTGAGTAATCTGACTGTAATCCTGCTCATTTTGGTATCTTGACCGGCATTTCCAAGCACCTCAGCCTTTGTGCTGTTTTCCCCATTAGGCTGCATGTCCACCAAATGCATTTTTTGACGCCCAACCGCCCTGAGCACTTTTTTTTTTTTTTTTAGCTTTTGTGAGCAGCGCTCTGGGAAAAAAAGTCTGTGCCCTGTATCCCAGCAACAGCTTGTCACTCTCAGCTCAGCACTTCTGCTTTTCCTATTGTCAGACTTTCTACTAATTTTTTAATAGCAGTCTCTAAATAACAATGGACAGGAAACGTTTTCTAGCAGCTTTGGATGTAAAATATGATGACACAGAAAGCAGGAGTCTGAGTACAGACTAGTACCGGCGTCCTGTGTCCCACCCATGCAGCAGTTCTGATTGGCTGCTTAAGGTCTGACATTGATGAGCTCAGCTGCAGTCTCAGAAAAGTTTAACTTTTTTCAACTCTGAGCGCCCTGAGCGCCACGACAAAAAACAGCCACCGCCGAGAGCGTTTCAGCGCCGAGGGCACTCGGCGCTATAAACACTAGACTACATAGAGAATGAATGGAAAATAGTCGCCCAGAGCAGACAAAATGTGTTTGGTGGACATGCATCCTTATTCCTGCCATTTTTGTAAGTGTTGTGTTTTCGTGTTGTTTTGTATTTTTGTATTTCAGTGCTTTTCATTATTAAATGTGCAAACTCACAGCTGGCGATTGGAGTCTTTAATCTGCCCCTGCCAGGGCAATTCATGACAGGTACAACACAAAAGCAGCTAGCAGGCTGCCTCACTAAGAAGGGTGCGTCAGCTCTTCAGCTACTAAAAGCACTTAATGAAGGGCAATGGAAACGTACCTAAAAATGCAGAGTGGTGCTTATGTCATATGTAGAAAGTTAAATGTGTACAATGTTGTAACAAATGCAAAGATTTAGTAATTATATTGTGGAGAAATAAATTCAGGCGAGGTATGACGAGCTGGGAGGTTGCAGGGTTTTATTTCCTCCATCATCATGAGACGCACATCTAAGCTCTGAGAACTACTGTGCTGTGCTGTGGGGTATCATGTTGCCCCTATGAGGCATGTATAGCAAGCTCTTTTACACCTGTTATACAAACAGAGAGAATGCATGGCACTTTAGCATATTGATATTGTAACGTCGGGGCTGTGTTAAGGGGGCGGGGATTTGCCCGGCATGCTTTACCAGCAGAGGACGTTATCATTCATGTGTGTTAAAGCGTTATTACTGTGCGTGACACAGCAGTGTTATAAGTAGAATCAGAACAAGACTGATCATGTGTTTGTGCAACCCTTAGTGAAATGGAGGTCTGTGGGAATGACCTCCCCTCCTGTCTGTGTTGAAGGGTGTGTTTCAATAAAGCCTGTTTCGTCACAGCCATCTTCTCCTTTCTTGTGTGAACCCCTAATACGTCACACTGGTGTCAGGAGTGGGTTATGGAGCAGATGGAAGCCAGGATCCGAGTGGAGATCCAGCAGCTAGAGCGATTCATCGCTCAGCTGGGGATGGACGACAGAGCTGAGACACCAACCCCTGGAGTTGCTCGCCGGGATGAACGGAGCAGCGGACCCGACGGGACCAGCATGCCCCGCCTTCTGCCTTTTTCAAGGCAGGGCAGGCTGAGCAGAGCAAACCAGCCCCGCTCCCTGCCCTTTTCAGGGCAGGACGGGCCGGCAATTCCACTGCGACCAGGAGTGGCGATCAACCGAGAGGCAACAGTCCCACCCATCCGGCAGTGGGCCAAGATTCCCCACTTCAACGGTGAAACCCTGCTGGATGACTACCTGGTCCAGGTCGAGCTGGCTGCTGCGCTGAATGGCTCGCCACCCGAAAAGACTGCCGTGCAGGTCGCGCTGGCCCTGGAGGGAAGGGCTCTCTGCACGCTGTCCGATCTGCGGCCCGAGGAACACCGCAGCTGGCCAGAGCTACAAGGAGCGCTCCGGAGGCGGTTTGGGAGAGCGGCCAACACTGAGCATGCAGAGGAACAGCTGGCCAACCGCCGGCGAGGCAGCCGGGAGACCCTGGAAGTCTACGCAGCAGACATACTGCTGCTGACACGGCGCAGCTACCCGGATTTCGAGCCAGAAGTAGTGGAGAAGCTCGCCCTCCGGAACTTCATCTGGGGTCTCCACCCAGCCCAGCTCCAGAGCCACTTCCAGATTAACGCCGAGAGCAGCTGGGAGACAGCTATGGCAGAAGCGGAGCGGGTGGAACCGCTAATTGATTGTACAGCCGATGCATCGGCACCAAGACAGAGAGCCTTCCAGGCCATGGCTGAGAGCAAGGAGGAGGAGGAGGAGCCGTGGTCTGCCGCAGCTCCTCCTCCTCCTCCTTGCTGAGCCCAAACACAGGTGAAGTTTAACGGGTTTATTAACAAAGGAAAAATGAGGTACAAAGTATCCATAACAACTGTCCAAATGATGAGTAATATGATGACGATGCCTGGCTACAAGCTCAATAGGCAAGTCCCACGCGCTCCAGAACGGAGCTGGCAGCGGAGAAAAGGGGCAGGAAGTAATAGAAGGGAAGACTTACATCATGTTGAAGCCACAAGGCTCTGGAAACACAAGACTAGTAGTCCAGGGGAGAGCGAGCCAGATCATCCATGTAGACTGACTGATGCCAATGCACTGAGTGTTTCCACTGCCGGCCAGAAATACCCCCAGATACTAACGAGTGGCAAGTGGAAACAGGTGCGTGGCAAACAGAGTGGATGAATCAGTATGTATGAGTGTGTGTGTGTGTGTGTAACTCCAGGTGATGGCAATAGGCTGATAGGTGTCTGGCAGACAGAGGTGAGAGGAGGGCTGTGGCTGCAGACTGACAGATGAACCAAATAATCTGCCAGCTGAGAAAGATAATCAAAGGCTGAAGCCACAGGTCATGAAAACTAACCTGCACTTATATAGCACTTTTCTAGTCACAAAGACCACTCAAAGCACTTTCACTAATACTAACCCTCTATTCTCAGGGCCTATAGGAAACAGATATCTAGGGACAATTTAGAACAGCCAATTAACCTAACAAGCATGTCTTTGGATTGTGGGAGGAAACCAGAGCCCCCACAGTAAACCCACGCAGCACAGGGAGAACATGCAAACTCCACACAGAAAGGTTCCAACCCCTGCCAACCTGGGGATTCGAACCAGGAACCTTCTAGCTGTAAGGCAACAGTGCTAACCACTGCACCACTGTGCTGCCGTAAAAACCGTAAAAACGTTCAGTCATAGAATTACTGACCCTTTTTTGACAAATTATATTCAAAAAATAGTAGTGCTATTTTATTCTTGAAAGTATTCATGAAAAATACACAAGATAAAATGCAAAAGTAACTCACATTTTTAGCAGTAAAGAGGACAGGACCACTGAAACTGAGGAAGCAGCCATGGCGGCAGAACCCATCCAGGGCTGGAGCACCAGACCAGCGGGCATAAACACACCTACAACCAACACCTTTCATAAGTGAGGTGAAAATGTATCCAAACTATTGAATGCTTTTTCACATCATTAGACTGTTTAATTTTAAGAATAAACGCTACATAGATATTCAAGAAAAATTCTTCCTTTCAGGAGTCATGTACTTCCAGGGAGGGCTCACCTGCAGCAATTGGTATTCCCACAAGGTTGTAGATGAGAGCAAAGACAAAGTTGATCCTAATTCGCCTCACTGTCTTCTTGGAAAGCTCAACGCTTGCGACCACATCCAACAGATCGTTCTGCAGGGCCAATGGAAACGGTTTCAGTGAGAAGCTTTAAATGATGTCACTGTGTTTATACTCGCACTGTCAGTCACCTACTCGGATCAGGACGATGTCAGCTGCCTCGATGGCCACATCAGTACCTGTGCCAATGGCGATGCCGATGTCAGCACGGGCCAGTGCAGGAGAATCGTTGACACCGTCCCCCACCATGGCAACTCGCAGGCCTTTTCTCTGCAGCTCCTGAACTTTAGCTACCTTATGCAATGGTAGCACCTCCGCAAACACTTTTCTGATACCAACCTGTGGGAAAACCATTGTTTCGATAATATGTTTCATAACAGATTCAGATCCCTGCATGTGTTTGTGTTTACCTGAGCTGCTATAGCTTTGGCCGTGCGTCTGTTGTCTCCTGTTATCATGACCACATCCACACCCATGCTGTTAAGAGTGTGCACAGCTAACGCTGACTCTGCTTTCACAGTGTCTGCAATGGCTAACATGGCACACAAAACCCCTGCAGGCGGCATACACATAATTCATTTAATTTCATATGTGGCACCAAAAGCTGCAAAGAGAAACTGCTGGTTTTGTCCTCACCATCTATTGCCACCAGTACGGCCGTCTGTCCCTTTGTCTCATGGCTCAACATGGCAGCGTCGACGTCCGCTCCGATGTGGTGGCCGTTCCTCTGCATCCACTCTCTGTTCCCAATCAGGATGGAAAACGACGGCCCCTTCAGGGTGCCTACGGGTATAAAACAAATATGTACATGTAAAACGTTTAAGGACCTTTTGAATACAACCTTAGAAAAAGTAACCCCAAAAGAAAGACTGTATTCTTTTAAAGGGAAGGTTTATGTCAGTAAAACAAACAAATATGGTTTATCAAATATCTTCAACATATAGTGGGATTTGCTCTACAATCCTTCAAGCTTAAATTATCAAGAGTAATAAACAGACTAAAGAATTTATTTCTAAAATCTTCCAAGTAATTTCTTTTTAGGTACTTTTGGGTGCTTTTATCTTCATTATTGTATCCAGTCTTTTGAAAAGCCCAGGGGCGTGCCATGCCTCAGCATGAATGAATTTTAAAAATCAAGATGTCTTTATATATCCATTAATCCAGCCATCCATCTTCTACCACTTTTCTGAGGGTCCAGGTCATGGGGGCAGCAGTCTAAGCAGAGTAGTCCAGACTGGCACTGAGATCACAGAGCACCATGATCCCATAATCCCTGCTGCAGGATGTGAGCCCACTGCAGGGCAGACTCACCTGCTTCCTTTAGGTACAATGGGTCTTTGTTGTAATTTTTTCATAGAGATAGTGTTTTTCAATCAGAGGCCCCAGGAACATTCAGGTTTCCATGCGAAATTTCACTTCTTAATTGGTCAAAAAAAACTGCTAATTATTTGCCATTGTTATACATGGGTGCCTACAGAACCCACCGAACAGAGCTCCGAAACTCTATAAATTAAAGATGCCATGAAAAACATCTAACATGTTTTTATTTAAATAAATGAACCCAGCTACAGGGGGTGCACAAGCCAGTGTACTTTGAGAGTCAGCCCCAAGCCTGGGTAAATAGGGAGGGTTGTGTCAAGAAGGGCATCCGGCATAAAACCTTTGCCAAATCAAACATGTGGCTCATGACAAATGAGACCCATACCAGATCAGTTGAGGCCCGGGTGAACAATGACTGCTGTTAACCAATAGGTTGCCCAGTAAAAACTGGGCTACAGTTGGTCGAAGATTTAGGAGAAGTAGATAGGGAAGGCATGTTTGAGATGTTTAAGCCATGGCTAACATGTTGAATGCAGTAAATGACTGAATTACAGGAGCAGCCATTTCTTTTTCATCTTCATTAATATTATCCCTCATTCTGAATATTAATCCATCAGAGTTAATTAGAATATCATACTGTGACATAGTAGAATTGGGCCTTGGGGGCTGCCGTAGCCTGGCCGGGGGTGGGGCGGAGTGATGTCAGGCGGGCTACGGCCGGGGACATTAATATAAGTGAACTGGACTTGAATAAAGAGAATGTTCCTTCCAGCTTCCTTCTGACTCTCCATTATTTTAGATGTAACATTTTGGCGACGAGGTGTACAATGGCGGCATGCATAGGGCAGATGCCTGTGTTTCTGGAGCACCCAGGCTTTCTGGCAGTTCCATGGCCTCGATGGAAACAGAGCTTCGAAGCGTACATGACAGAGATGGGCCTGGGGTTGGTCAGCAAGGAGAGATGGAGGAGTGTCTTAATCCAGCATCTCAGCACTGAGGGGCAAAGAATTTTTTTTTTGGGGGGGGGCAGTGCCGGGGTGGCTTGCTGGAGGAAACTGTGAGGGTCATGGACAATTTATTTGGTGACACCTCCACGGTCTCGAGGAGTCGGTGGGAGCTCTACGAGAGATGGCAACGAAAGGGTGAGTTGTTAAGCTTGTTGCTATTGGAACTCCTTAGCCTAGCACGGAAGTGCAACTTTGGGGCGGAAGCTTATGGACTTGTTAAGGACAAGTTAGCGCATGGCGCCAGTTGCTCGCAGCTAGCGGCTAGGTTGCTAGTGGCTACGGAGCTGACATCGTGGGAGGAGGTGTTGGAATTGGTAAAGAGGGAAGGGTCTGTGGCCCAGTTGGAGCAGGCGGCTAAAGCTAGCAAGGGGCTGCCCAAGCACGGTTTCCCACCGAGCACAGAGGTTGGCACGCTGGAAGGGTGGTGTAGTGGAAATAAGAAGAGATAAAAGAAGAAGCAAATGAAAAAGAGAGCGGCATTATGGGTGGGACGACCCGGAGGCCCAACTCAGGTCCACGCTGCACGTATGGGGAAAGGCCCACTGAAGTGGTACGTCCTCCTACTGGACGGAGTTGATGTGCCACTCGTGGTAGATTCGGGGGCTGGGAAATCCATCCTGAGTCTACCAATGCTGCGACGACTGTTCCCCACGAAGCAGATTAATGGTGGAGCGGTGAGACTTTTTGGCTACAGCTATGCGGAGATTGAAATGGCGGGCACAGCGGACTTTGAAGTAACCTGCAGGTCGAAGAGGGTCCCTAGCTTTACTTTTCAGGTAGCGCGTTGGGGAACCGACCTACTGGGAGTTGACCTGTTGGGACAACTGGGTTTTTCCATAACAGACCCGGGGGGTTCACAGGTGCTGTCTGTGGGTTCAGACTGGCACCTCCGCTGGCCGACGCTGTTTGAGGGCTTGGGCCGCATTGATGCATTTTATCATAGGCCCCTTGTGAACGAGAACATCATGCCAAAGATACAGCCTTTGGGGCGCCTTCCACTGGCGCTGCGAGCCGAGGTGTTGGTGGAGAAAACCAGACTGCTGGAGTCAGGAGTCATCGAAAGGGCTGACGCTTCCCCGTGGATTTCCAATCTGGTGGTGGTCAAAAAGAAGGGTGGGGGCATCAGACCTTGCATCGACCTCAGGGCTGTGAATAAGGTGGTTGTCCCGGATAAGTATCCACTGCCCACTATGGAGGAACTCACAGCGACGTTCAGCGGGGCGAAAATATTCTCAAAACTGGATCTGTGGCAGGGTTGCCTGCAGGTGCCGCTACACCCGGACAGCTGGAGCCTGACGGCCTTCGTGACCCACATGGGTGTATTCCGTTACACCAGGATGCCTTTTGGGCTGAGCTCAGTGCTGAGCTGCTTCCAAAAGGTTATGGCGACCATGCTAGCCAGCCTAAAGGGAGTAGTCGTGTACTTAGACGACATCATGGTGCACAAGGCATCGAGTGAAGAACACAACGAGAGGTTGGAAAGAGTCTTGGAGATGCTGCAGGAACACGGGGTCATGCTGAATGGCGAAAAATGTGTCCTGGCGGCGGAGGCAGTGGACTTTGTGGGGTTCTGGCTGTCTGGAGATGGGATGAAGCCATTGGGTTCGAACATGGAGGCGGTGCTCCGCCTCGCGGATCCCTCCTCGCTGGCCGAGATCTCTTCGTCCCTGGTGATGGTGAACTTTTATGGACGGTTTATTCCCAGGTACCTGGAGACAATTGAGCCGCTCAGGGCACTGCTGAAACAGGACGCACCTTGGGTCTGGACCCCGGCCTGCTCAGCGGCAGTGGAAAAGCTAAAATGGCAGCTTACCTTGCCTCTGGTTTTGGCTTATTTTGACCCGGACTGTCCCACGATAGTGACCTGTGACACATCTGGTTCCACCCTGGGGGCAGTGATGTTGCAGGTGCAGGATGGTACGGCGCGTCTGGTTGCTTTGGCATCAAGATCTCTATCAGAGGCTTGAGAGGAAGTACGCTGTTGGTGGAAGGGAGGCGCTGGCCTGTGTTTGGGCCTGTAAGAAGTGGCATATATACCTCTATGGGCAGCGCTTCACGTTGACAACGGATCATTGAGCGCTAACAACTCTGCTGGAGACTTTGGGGTTGGGCCACAGGCCGCTAAGGATCCACAGATGGTCAGAGGGACTGAGGGCTTACATTTCTGAGACGAAATACACTCTGGGCAAGGACGACATCGTAGCGGACCTTCTGTCTAGGGCCCCGACGTGTGTTTTGATACCGGATGTGGGGGCAGTGGACTCAGTCGAGATGGAACTGGTCCACGCCCTGCATGGGGCACTCCGGGACATTATGTCTCCTCAGGAACTTAGAGAAGTTTCGGAGAGCGACCGGGTGATGAGGAGATTGCGCGAGGCAATCAGGGAGGGCTGGCCGACAGGAGCGTTGGGAGAGCTGGCCCTGTTTCATTGCTTTAGGGACGAGCTTAGCTGCTGGGACGAGGTGTGTGTGGCTAGAGGTCATTGTGCCATCATGCCAGCGGCTCTGAGAGGTCACGTGCTGGACATACTACATGAGGGTCATTTGAGGTAGTCAAGGTCAAGCAGCATAGCAGGGACGCTGTTTGGTGGCCAGGGATTGACAAGGACATAGAGACAATGGTCAAGAACTGTGTGCCATGCTTGGAGAGTGGGAAGACTGGGAGACCTTCTCCGCCTCCAATGCGGCCGGTCACATTCCCTGCTGGACCCTGGGATCACATTGAAGTGGACATCTGCGGTGAACTGTACGCAGCGCCCCCCCCCCCCGGGGTAGCAAGTTCCTTGTGGTGGTGTATGACCTGTTCTCTAAATGGTCAGAGGTGCTCCCGACTGGCTCGGTGACAACTGAGGTGATCACGGGTTTCCTGTCATCGTTGTTTGTCAGATGGGGGACTCCAACTTCAGTCACCATTGACAATGGCCCACAGTTCATTTCAGGGGCTTTTGAGGAGTTCTTGAGAGCCAGAGGGGTTGAGCACATCAAGACGGCAGTGTATCACCCGCAGGCTAATGTGGTGGTGGTGGTGGTGGGGGGGGGGTTGAGAGAATAAACACGATGCTTAAGAATGGTCTGAGGGCTCACTTGGCAGATGGGTTTACATTCGCCGACACTCTGCACAACACCCTGCTCCATTATAGAGCATCGGTGCACACCCCGACAGGCCACTCTCTGGTGGCACTGATGCTGGGACGGGAGTTGTCACTTCCGGTAAGACGACTGGGGCTGGCACAGGATGAGTGCAGTGAGGACTCGAGGGCGCTGAGGCGCCGGGTCACGGAACAACATTGGAGGATGAAGGAATTGTTTGACAAGAAACATCGTGCAAGAGGGCATGGCCTGGAAGTGGCGGGTCAGGTCTGGATTATGCACCCGGTCTGTGCCCACAAGCTTCAACCACTGTGGGTTGGATCATGTACGATTGTGAGGCGGAGAGGACCTGACACTTTCAAACTGGACGATGGGTCCCGTTGGCATGCAAGTAGACTGTGGCGGTCCCCACCGGAGGAGGCGAGTGACCCCGCCTTGGACAGCTTGAGTGACAATTGGGACTGGAGGGGTCGGACAGAGGCCGACCCTCAACCGGACCCAATGGTGCTGGTGGCAGAGTGTCCCTGCGAGGGGCGCCCGGCTAGAGAGCGTCGGCGACCCAAGTACTTGGATGATTTTGTTACCAGTGTGGTTGACAACGGCTCTGCTGTGTGAGGAATAGACTGGGGGTTCGACATGGTTGGACTCATTGGTCTAATGTGTATATAGTTGTTTTTATTCGGTTTGCATGTTTCGTTGGTGCTCTTGATTTTTCCGGGAGGGGGGGTGTGACATAGCAGAATTGGGCCTTGGGGGTTGCCGTAGCCTGGCCGGGGGTGGGGTGGAGTGATGTCAGGTGGGCTACAGCCGGGGATATAAATATAAGTGAACTGGACTTGAATAAAGAGAATGTTCCTTCCAGCTTCCTCCTGACTCTTATTTTAGATGTAACACATACCTTATATACACACGTGGACAAAATTGTTTGTACCCCTCTGTCAATGAAAGAAAAACCCACAATGGTCACAGAAATAACTTGAATCTGACAAAAGTGGTAATAAATAAAAATTCTATGAAAATTAACCAATGAAAATCAGACAATGCTTTTGAATTGTGGTTCAACAGAATTATTTTAAAAAACAAACTCATGAAACAGGCCTGGACAAAAATGATGGTACCCCTAGAAAAGATTGAAAATAATGTGACCATTGGGACATGTTCAACCAAGATGTGTCCTCTAATTAACATCACAGGTGTCTACAAACTTGTAATCAGTCAGTCGGCCTATTTAAAGGGTGACAAGTAGTCACTGTGCTGTTTGGTGACATGGTGTGTACCACACTAAACATGGACCAGAGGAAGCAAAGAAGAGAGGTGTCTCACTAAAGGCTATAAGACCATCTCCAAGCAGCTTGATGTTCCTGTGACTACAGTTGCACATATTATTCAGAAATTTAAGATCCACGGGACTGTAGCCAACCTCCCTGGATGTGGCCGCAGAAGGAAACTTGATGAAAAATGGAAGAGACGGATAATATGAATGGTAACAAAAGAGCCCAGAACAACCTCTAAACACATTCATGGTGAACTGCAAGGTCAAGGTACATCAATGTCAGATCGCACCATCCGTCGTTGTTTGAGCCAAAGTGGACTTCATGGGAGACGACCAAGGAGGACACCACTGTTGAAAACAAATCATAAAAAAGCCAGACTGGAATTTGCCAAACTGCATGTTGACAAGCCACAAAGCTTCTGGGAGAATGTCCTATGGACAGACGAGACAAAACTGCAACTTTTTGGCAAGGCACATCAGCTCTATGTTCACAGACGCAAAAATGAAGCATACCAAGAAAAGAACACTGTCCCTATTGTGAAACATGGAAGAGGTTCTGTTATGTTCTGGGGCTGCTTTGCTGCAACTGGCACAGGGTGTCTTGAATCTGTGCAGGGTACAATGAAATCTCAAGACTATCAAGGTATTCTAGAGAGAAATGTGCTGCCCAGTGTCAGACAGCTTGGTCTCAGTCGCAGGTCATGGGTCTTGCAACAGGATAATGACCCAAAACACACAGCTAAAAACACCCAAGAATGGCTAAGGGCGAAACATTGGACTATTCTAAAGTGGCATTCTATGAGCCCTGATCTAAATCTTATTGAACATCTGTGGAAGGAGTTGAAACATGCCGTCTGGAGAAGACACCCTTCAAACCTGAGACAACTGGAGCAGTTCGCTCATGAGGAGTGGGCCAAAATACCTGCTGAGAGGTGCAGAAGTCTCATTGACAGTTACAGAAATCATTTGATTGCAGTGATTGCCTCAAAAGGTTGTGCAACAAAATATTAAGTTAAGGGTACATCATTTTTGTCCAGGCCTGTTTCATGAGTCACGTCTGTATAAGGTCCTATACCTTTTTTTATGTTAAGACAGAGACTGGGTGTGTAGACTTAAGCAGAGGCTGCTATTTTTTTGCTTTTGCACTTTACCTTTTTTGTTCAAGACTGCTGCGCTTCAGTTTCAAATTTGTGTTTCATAGGTCATTGTATTTAGCTCTGGAAACTGCTTATAAAATGTTATATTAGATCAGGGACTAACAACAAGGTGATTTTCATGGGTGTGCAGGCTTAAACAGGTGAGGTAAAACATGCACTAGAGCCCCAAACAAGAGCTGTGCTAACAGGAAGCAGAGATGATGGACATGACCAAAATCATTGTGATTAGTCGACTCATCAAAAAATAGTTGTTAGATTAGTCAACTACCAAAATAGTCATTTGTTGCAGCCCTAGCAAGTTGGATGAAGTGGTAGAGAGTATTCCCAGAGGGTAGAGAGTGGTGATTGGACTTTAATTGGCATGTAGGTGAAGGGAACAGAGGTGATGAGGAGGTTTTGGGTAGGTATGGTCTGAAGGAAAGAAATGTGGAAGGACAGATGGTTGTGGATTTTGCTCAAAGGATGGAAATGGCTGTGCTGAACACATACTTCAAGAAGAGAGAGGGACATTGGGTGACTTACAAGAGTGGAGGAAGGTGCACACAGGTGGACTACATCTTATGCAGAAGGAGAAATCTGAAAGAGACAGGAAACTGCAAGGTGGTGAAAATACAGAATGTCGCTAGACAGCACCAGATTTTAGTCTGTAGGATGACTATGGAAAGCAAGAAGAGGAAGAAAGTGAAGGCAGAGTCAAAGATTTAATGGGGGGAGTTACAGAAGGAAGAAGGTTGCACAGAGTTCAAGAAGGAGTTGATACAGGCTCTGGGTGGTAGGGAAGAATTACCAGCTGACTGGGAAAGTACAGCCAAAGAACTGAGGGAAATGGGTAGAAAGGTATGTGGTGTATCCTCTAGACAGAGGAAGGAAAACAAGGAGACTTGGTGGAATGAGAAGGTACTGAGACCTGCAGAAGTGCCCTCCTCAGCAGGAAGCAGGCTGCTGTCATCAGTGGTGGCTCCTGGCAGCAGGAAACGCTCATCACTCTGCTGCAGATGTTCTATGTTTGACACTCGACAACTGATCCCACAGCCTGGCACAGCCTGGAAGTCCTGGCAGGTGCCCAGAACTTCAGAGCCCAGCTCCTGTTGAAGAGTTAGTACATATAGTTAAGCATGGAAAAACTTTAAAAAGCATGGAAAAGATGAACATAAACGCAAGTGTAATACAAACACAATACCGTTTTGCAGTGTCTGGCAATTGCGATGCCCAGTGGGTGCTCGCTGCTTGCCTCTGCCGTACCCACCACTGCCAGGATCTTTCTCAGCGGCATGCGGGCCATTTCCCACAGCACCAATACACGAGTGACCAGCGGCACACCATTCGTTATCGTGCCGGTTTTATCAAACATCACCACATTGATCTGTGAGAAAATGGAAACAGAAAGCGTCCCAAGTTATGTTTTAACAGCTCTTAAAAGAGGCACAAGCTGTGTTATCGCTGTTGGTTCAGAATCACAAAATGTTTTTCTGGGCCATGCTTCCACCTCTCTCTGGTACAAGCTGCACATTCAGTTGAAATTTTTTAAGACGTGTGTTTTTGTGCTAGGCAGACAAATGTGAAATCGCAAAAACATCTTTTAAGGCCTGCTGCTGGATTACAAGCATATAAAACTGACTAAACAGTTTCTGTAATCATGCTGTGGGGCCACATGTTATCACCCTTTAATTAGAGCACAAACTGATTATCGTAGTTTGAGCAGGATCAGTGGGCGGATGATCTTTCTGTGTGTAACAATCAGCCATTGAGCACAAGGATTAGCTCATGTCTCATCTTGAGGATGGCATGCAGCACATCCACATACCAGGACACATTACAGACGGGGTCTGGCTTCATCCAAAAAGGTAAACGTGCCATTGAGCTGTTTTTTTTGTTTGTTTTTTTTTTACATTTTGTTGGAGGCACTTTAAAGGGACCACAGTTAGTGTGGCTTAGCATTTCAAAAATTGTATTTTTGATTTTGATTTTAACTTGGTTTAATTTTAACATTGATGCAATAATTTTAAACATTTGTTTATACTGTATATAGAAAAAAAATACCTTTTGCTGTCAGTGTCAAATGGGCATCAAAGTTGCCATATAAATGAAACTGAGCTCAGTGGACTTGCGTTGGTATGACTTGTCCAGATTTGGAGATAACATGGAAACCCAGAAAATGTCAAGTGGTTTCATTCAGCTCATTCATTCAAACTAAGTGGTTTGATCCAGGAACTATTTTCATTTTAACTAACTAAAACAGCAAACTCTATCATTGTGCAGAAGAAATGATGCATCTTCTTAATGACAAATGTCCTGTACATTAAAAAAAGTACATTAAAAATGCCATCAGCCTGATTTGCTCTTGTTTTCACAGTGTGCCAACTCTAATACACAGTAACAGTTTCTTACAGGAACTGCATAACAATCACGTGCAAATTAAAACTCTTTACAGTAAAATATCTCAAATATTTTTTTCTTTTTCTCTGAATACTTTTACAGTTTCTGAGCCCTATTTCAGCAGTCTAAAACGTGCTTTTGCACATTGTGCCGGTACTTTAGTTTCTGTCAGCACATTGGCTGGTTTTCTGCTCTGTGCCCTCTCCATCTAATTAGGAAATGACTGTGCGTGTGCCTTGTGTTTGTAGGATGGGACTGATTTAAAGTTGGTAGGCTTGGGGCAAGGTTACAGCTCATTGGAGACACAGCATTCTCTGTCAGTGTGCCTTTGATTAATTGAAAGCAGGTCTACAGTCAACAGTGCTATTTCATCAGCTCATTTAGAAGGTATGAACATGCACGTATGCCTGTTACTGCTGTTACTAGAATTTCTCAATGTCCCTTAGTTTGATGGAATGATTTTGTAAAAATCCGTCATAATTCCTAACCTGATCTTTCATTCATTCATTGGCGATCTATCCAGGGTGTGCCTTGCCTCTTGCCCAAAGACACTCAAATAGGCTTCAGCCCCTCACAATCCATAAATCACCGTTAAGATGAATGAATGAATTGTAAACTTGTAGACAAGTACACACATTAAGCATTCATTTATTTATCCTGTTTTTTGTATCTATTTAAATTTAACAACGGGACTTCATGTTTTTGCTCACTCTTCAATGGTCGTACCACAACAAACGACAACAACAACAACACTTTAAGGCCATAAAGTGCTCGTCAGCATCATAGAACATTGTACAGACTCAGCCAGAACCATCGTGGATGTACATAACAATAAGGTATCACTGCTTTTACTCGAGTATAGTGTCTGGATACTCTACCCACCTCTGAACGCACATTATTGTCTAACTGCACACTTGCACCTGGCAGATATGGACAACAGAGAGAAAATAGTGTGGTGTTGGTATTTGGGCACCTTATTGTGAAGTGTGGTGTAGTGGTGGGCACTTCCTCTTCGCCACTGCACCGCCCTATAATAGCAGAGGGCATCCATGATGCGGCCTCTTTGACCGGTGACCTCTGCCTGGCGCCTACTGTGTGTCTACTGTTCTGACAACATTCAATAAAGCTGTGTTCGTCCAGCCATCTGGCCTCATCCTTTATTAAGGTATTTTACCATACACTAGTGCATACCCGTGCATGCCCGTAAAAACCTGTGCATGCCCGTAGAGGGGATGCATTGGAACAGAATTCTTGCCAGTTACAGGACAGTTGGTATAGCAACACAGCACTAAGTGGCAATCACATGTGATGGCTTTTGTATGCAGCAAAACATAAAAATCACACAAAATATGCCCTGCCATCTGGGGATGTTTGCCCCTGCTTGTTACTTCTTCTCCTGCCTGTCACTGTTCTGTGTTATGTTGCTTACCTGTGTCTATACACAAGTGGACAAAATTGTTGGTACCCCTCTGTTAATGAAAGAAAAACCCACAATGGTCACAGAAATAACTTGAATCTGACAAAAGTGGTAATAAATAAATTATTAATAAATAAATTCTATGAAAATTAACCAATGAAAATCAGACAATGCTTTTGAATTGTGGTTCAACAGAATTATTTTAAAAAACAAACTCATGAAACAGGCCTGGACAAAAATGATGGTACCCCGAGAAAAGATTGAAAATAATGTGACCATAGGGACATGTTCAACTGAGATGTGTCCTCTAATTAACATCACAGGTGTCTACAAACTTGTAATCAGTCAGGCGGCCTATTTAAAGGGTGACAAGTAGTCACTGTGCTGTTTGGTGACATGGTGTGTACCACACTAAACATGGACCAGAGGAAGCAAAGGATCGAGAGTTGTCTCAGGAGATTAGAAAGAAAATTATAGACAAGCATGTTAAAGGTAAAGGCTATAAGACCATCTCCAAGCAGCTTGATGTTCCTGTGACTACAGTTGCACATAATAGGTTTTTCTTTCATTAACAAAGGGGTACCAACAATTTTGTCCACGGCTGTATATATACGTCTTGTAGGGAGTCATGTGCTCTATGTGCCGTCATATACACATCATCTGGTGGGTCTTCTTCTTCTTCATTCAGACCACTGAAGAGTCTCCTCCTGTCTCAGACAGCTGTGTTGTTCACAGTCATGCCTGCGGCATACTGCTGGAACCTGAGGTGTTTTATGTTCACGGCATCCTTTCTGACATGCAGCAGTTCTCCTCATTCTATTGCTCTCCATCTGGTGGGTCTTCTTCTTCGTTCAGACCACTGGTTGAGGGATAGGTGGGAAGGTAGGAAGGTAGGAAGGAAGGAAGATAGGTAGGAAGACCCGTGCATGCCTGTAGAAACCAAGAAACCGGAGCACCCGGAGAAAATCAGCGCTTTGCATGGCATTTTACACATTTGTAGTGTAGACTGGCATTCGTCAAGGTTACACATTTGCTGCCATGTAGGCATGGCGAGTCGTCCTATGATGCCTGAGTTCATAGGGCGCGCTATGATGATGAGGCAGAGATCATAGGCTGTCCTATGATGTCCTAGAAATGTGCTTTAAAGTCTGTCATACCCTATGCTGGTGAAGGGTGTCCTCCTGTCTCAGACGGGTGTGATGTATTGTTGGAACCTCAGGTGTTTCATCTTCATGACATCTTTTCTGATGTGCAGCAGTTGTCATCATTCTATTGTTCTCCATCTGGTGGGTCTTCTTCTTCTTCTTCGTTGAGACCACTGGTTGAGGGATGTGTCACGAGCTGAGCCGGCTTGGCTTTCCCCGGCATGGCCTAGAGCTCTCTGTGGGTTTTGGTTTCATTGTTTATGTGCATTTTGTGTATTCTTGTACCATAGCCACTGCCTGACCGGCAGCTGTTAGTCAGCCTTGGTGACCTACTTTCTCCCACGCTGCTGACAGTCTGTCAGTCCAACCACGCCCCCTCGCTCTCCTTAGTTTCATCAGCTGTTCCCAGCCCCAGTAATTATTTTTCCCGCGCCTCGCCCAGGTGTGCCCAATTTGTGTGGCCAGCGGCGTTTGTATTTAAGTGGCTCTTTGCTAGACAAACGCCGCTGGGTCATTATACAAGTCACACGAGTGTTCTACGTCGGGTGACCGTCACGTTTTGGAAGGATCGATTATTTCCGCTTGTTGAGAGAACTGGACTTCTTGGGACTGTTCCTGCTTGTGAGTAAACTGCCTGGCGTTTCTTGGTGCAGTAGTTTCTGCTATTTTGAGCTGTTAGTGTTTCTTCCCCACAGTGCTGCTGCTACGCTTAGGCTATTAGCGTTTCTTCCCGCTTAGGCTGTTGCCCACTTTGCTTCCCCGAGTCAGCAGAGCCTCCTTGGGTCTTCCTCACTCTCCTGAGCGTATACTATTTGTATTTTTTCCTGTGGCCACAGCACACAGTGGTCTGCCTGCTGTTCGCTTCAGCGTCAGCCATTCTGTGTACATAGTAACCTCTCTGTAAGTCTTTATTTTGAACTGTTTCATGTCAATAAATGTGTGTTCTTCTCTCGGTTACTGGCGGATAGCAAACATAAATGTGTGTAGGTGAAACCCTGCTTTTAAATCCTTCCATCCTTCTCCTCCTCCGTGCGCCGTGGAAAAGCGCACGGAGAGTTTATGACAATAGGTGCATCATAATTCCAGTTCATGGACAGGATCATGAAAATCATAAAGACACATGGTCTGTATGACATCATAAAGACACATTTGTCTATGTGTCCTGTGATACCTGAGTTCAAAGACACATGGTCTATGACATCATAAAGACATCTGTCTATGTGTCCTTTCGGACGTCCTATGATGTTCAGGCAGAGATCATATGACATCATAAAGACACATTTGTCTATGTGTCATAGGACATCCTATGATCACTGTGGTCTGTGACATCATAAAGACACATTTGTCGACACATAGACAAATCCATGTGTGACATCATAAAGACAAATCGTCCTATGATCTCTGTGGTCTATGTGACATCATAAAGACACATTTGTCGTCCTGATGCCTGAGTTCATAGGACGTCCTATGATGTTCAGCCAGAGATCATAGGCCATCCTATGATGTCCTATGAAGCGTGACAGACAGACAGACAGACACACACAGCATTGGGGGCCCGGCGGAGGGCCTGGAGCCTGTTGTCAAAATCCTTGGGTGCTGCTGAATGAAGAGGGAGAGAGAGGGAGGGAGGAGAGAAAGAGGGAGAGAGAGACAGGGAGAGAGAGACCAGGGAGAGAGAAAGGGGAAGAGGGAGAAGGGGGGGGGGAGAGAGACAGAGAGGGAGAACAAAGAGAGGGAGAGGGGGAGATAAAATCTATGTGTGACATCATAAAGACAAATCGTCCTACGATCTCTGTGGTCTATGTGACATCATAAAGACACATTTGTCATCCTATGATGCCTGAGATCATAGGACGTCTTATGATGTTCAGGCAGAGATCATAGGCCGTCCTATGATGTCCTATGAAGCGTGACACACAGACACACACACACACAGACTTCTTGCTTTTAGAGAGTGATAATATTTGGTGATGAGGATTAACTCATGGAGGCGTGTATCACAGCGTGTATCACACCACTTCACCCCTTCCTCGAGCTCCCAGGCAAGCCGCCAGTGCTGTGGTCAAGATGGTTTGAGGCCTTCCAGACCTACATCACCGCGTTCAACCTGGGTATGTCATGGTCCGCTTCGCTCATCACCATCAGCTGCACTCACACCTGGTCCTCATCAGGCGCCGCCTACATCTACCGCTCTGACCTTTGGGTTAGTGCGGAGATGTCTCACTGTGCTCCAGGAGAGCATCATCACCGTTCCCTGCCTTCTCCCTACACTACAGCCAGCGCTCGTCTTCTGCTTTGTCCAAGGAGCCATCCAGCCTGCCACGTAAGTACACATTTTTACTCACCTTGTGAATCAGTTCCCCTGTGCACAGGCGGCTTCCTCGGCGGCGGCTTCCCAGCCTCCTCCTCCCAGGCGGCGGACCATTCATCCTATCAACTCACCACCACCAGCACGTCTACTCACCTGCCGGAGTCACTCCACCACCTGAAGAGCACTGTCTTCCTGGCCACAGCTGTCACGCTGAACTGGAGCTTGCTACCATCTGTTCCCACAGTAAGTTCAGTGTAACTGTTAAACTCCAGTCGTGATGCTCAGTAATTCCCTCTCCTTGTGTGTCCTCAGGGTTGCCAGGCTGTACGGTGTCTCGCTCAGTTCCCGGCAGTTCCAGACAACATTCACTCCACATTTACACTACCTGGTTGTTAATAAACTTGACTGCATCGATTCAGAGTCTGTCTGTCGTCACTGGGTTATTGAACTATGTCAGTACATCTCCACCAGAACGACCCAGCTGACAGCGCTTTGGTGCACCGTGTCAACCATATGGTGATCCGAATCGATCAATTGGTTTATCAGCAGCAGGTCATTATGAGCCAATTAACCCGTGTTACTGATCGTTTAGACCGATTAGCTCACCCTCAGCCCTTTTCTCAGGCCTTACCACCTTCCAGCAGCTCCTCGGCTCCCGCTAGCTTCCCGGCTAACCAGCTCAAGCAGATTTTAGTGGTAAGTTGGGTGAAGTCCGGGGGTTTGTTATGCAATGTGAGGTGGTTTTCCAGCAGGTGCCAGATGACTTTAACTCCGACCATAGTAAGATCGGTTATGTCATTAACCTGTTGGAGGGAAGGGTGCTAGCTTGGGCATACGCGGTAATGGCTAGGGCAAATTACTTGAACCTCACCTTCAGTCAATTTATTGGCGAGTTTTATGAGGTTTTTGATCATTCTGACAGGGATAGCGTTCTCACCACCCGCTTACTTAACCTAAGACAATGGTCTAAGACCGCAGCAGATTATGCTATTGATTTCCGGATGGCGGCGACGGAAGTGGGTTGGGAGGACGCCTCTTTGCAGTATTTTTATTAGAAGTCTCTGTCCTAGCCTTCGGGATGAATTAGTCCCGTTGGAAAAGCTGACTAGGCTGTCCCAGTTAATCTCCCTAGCCATTAGCTTGGATAACAGACTCAGGGAGCAGGCGGCAGAACGTAAGGGTTATGGGCAATCTGAGGAACCGTTTCATCACACCCCACGGTCCTCATGTTTAGCTCTACCATCTACTGAACCCTCGGGCTCCTCGGAACCCAGGACGGTGGGACACTCTAGGTTATCCGCGGCTGAGAAACAACGGCGCCGCGAGCTGGGGTTGTGCCTTTATTGTGGGAGTGAGGAGCATGAGGTTGAGTCTTGTCAGCTTCGGCCAAAAGGGGGAGTCCGTGCCTCACAGTAGGGGGTCTCACGGACTCATCCCGACCTAATCCCCTATCTCAGTTAATGTTACCCATTAGATTCATTCATAAGCACACTGAAATTCCCACTTAGGCTTTAGTGGATTCCGGGGCTGAGCAGAGCTTTGTTTGCAAAGACCTGGCAACCCAGTTGGGCCTCCACTGCCAACCCCTTAAGTCTCCACTACAACTCATCACACTGTCCAATGCTCCTATGGCTATTGTCTCCCTGAAGACTGCCCCGGTGTCAGTTATTATCTCCGGTAATCATCGTGAGGAACTGTTCTTCCTGGTTTTGCCCATCTCGTCGTCTCCGGTCATCCTGGGCTACCCTTGGCTTCGTGTCCACAATCCCACTATTGACTGGAGTTCAGGGAGCATTAAGTCTTGGAGCTCATTTTGTCTCAGCGCATGCCTTCAGTCAGCTGTATGTTCCCCTTCTGTGACCCTAGGGGTTCCTACCGCTCCCCCTCCCAACCTGTCTAAAGTGCCCCCTGAGTATCATGACCTTGGAGCCATATTCAGCAAGTCCCAGGCCCTGTCCCTTCCCCCCCACCGACCATACGATTGTGCCATAAATCTTCGTCCAGGGGCTCCACTCCCGTCCAGCCGGCTGTATAGCCCTTCCCCGCTGGAGTGGGCTGCCATGGACGCTTATATTAAGGAGTCCCTGAGTTCGGGCATTATCCGCCCGTCCTCTTCGGCGGTGGGGGTGGGTTTCTTCTTTGTGGGGAAGAAGGACGGGTCTCTGAGACCATGCATCGACTTCAGGGAGCTGAACAATATCACTGTCAAAGACAAATACACCCTCCCACTACTCAACTCTGCCTTTGACTCTCTCCAGGGGGCGTCCTTCTTCACGAAATTGGATCTGCGCAACGCCTACCATCTTGTGCGGATCCGTGAGGGAGACGAATGGAAGACAGGTTTCCGGACCCCTAGTGGTCACTGAGTACCTTGTGATGCCATTTGGGTTGACCAATGTGCCTGCTGTCTTCCAGAGGCTTATTAACAATGTCCTGAGAGACTTTCTGAATGTGTTCGTTTATCTGGATGACTTTCTAATCTTCTCCTGTTCCCTAGATGAGCACCGAATACATGTCAGACGTGTTCTGCAGCGACTGTTGGAGAATCAATTGTTTGTTAAAGCTGAGAAATGTGAGTTTCACACCTCCAAGACATCCTTCTTGGGCTTTGTCATCTCACACAAGGAGATCCTCCCGGACCTGGGCAAGATCAAGGCGGTGGTGGAGTGGCCGGTTCCAGCCTCCAGGAAACAGCTCCAGCAGTTCCTGGGGTTCACCAATTTCTACCGTCGGTTTATTAAGAACTACAGTTGCCTGGCTCTTCCTCTGACGTGCCTCATCTCCTCTAAGGTCCCCTTCCGGTGGTTGGAGGAGGTGTCTGTGGCCTTTTCAGATCTCAAGAAGCAGTTCTCCAAGTCCCCTATCCTGGCTCAGGTGGATCCGGATCTACAGTGCCTCGTGGAAGTGGACGCCTCGGATTCAGGGGTGGGTGCTGTCCTTTCTCAGCATTCCCCGGCAGATGGCAAGGTCCGCCCATGCGCTTTCTTCTCCCGCCGACTGTCGCCGGCTGAGCGCAATTACAGCATCAGCGATAGGGAGTTGCTGGCAGTGAAACTGGTCCTGGAGGAGTGGCGCCACTGGTTGGAGGGGTCCTTGCAGCCATTCGTGGTTTGGACGGATCATCGCAATCTGGAGTACCTCAGGACGGCTAAGTGTCTGAATGCCCGCCAGGCTCGTTGGTCCCTGTTTTTTGGCTGGTTTAATTTCACCATCACATATCGCCCTGGGTCAAAAAACACCAAGCCAGACGCCCTCTCCAGGCAATTCGCCACAGACGTGCTGGAGCCCGAAGACCACCCTGTTCTCCCTGCCTCTTGTGTCTTGGGCGTCGTCTTGTAGGGGATCAAGGAGAAGGTTCTGAAGGCCCAGGAGACAGAGAGGGACCTGGGCGGGGGGCCAGCAGGGAAACTGTTCGTTCCTTTGTCCATCCGGGGTGACGTCATTCAATGGGCTCCTCCAAGTTCACCTGCCACCCGGGGAGACGACAGAGCTGCTGCAATGCTCGTTCTGGTGGCCCTCTCTCCACAGGGATGTCGGGGAGTATATCCGGGCCTGTCCCCAATGTGCTACCAGCAAGACCACATCATCTCCACCGGCTAGACTGCTTCATCCCCTCCCGATCCCCGGCAGGCCCTGGTCCCATGTGGCGTTGGATTTCATTACCAGCCCCCCTCCCTCCAACAACCATACTGTGGTCCTCACCCTAGTTGACAGATTCTTCAAAGCAGCACACTTCGTCCCCCTTCCGGGTCTACCTTCGGCCAAGGAGACTGCTGACCTTCTGGTTCAACATGTGGTGAGGCTTCATGGGATCCCCCTGGACATCGTCTCAGATCAGGGGCCCCAATTTATTTCACAGGTATGGAGGTCGTTTTGCAGCGCCCTTGGGGCTACGGTGAGCCTGTCATCGGGATACCATCCACAATCTAATGGCCAGTGCAAACAAGCCAACCAGGACCTGGAGGTGGCGCTGCGCTGTGTGGTGGCTACCAACTCGACAGCATGGAGCTCCTTCCTACTTTGGATCGAGTACGCCCACAACTCGACTGTGTCCTCAGCTATAGGTATGTCCCCTTTCCAAGCCTCTCTCGGGTATTCTCCTCCCCTTTTTTCCAGAAGAGGAGGGTGACATCGCTGTTCCATCAGTCCAGGCACATCTGAAGCACTGTCGACATCTGTGGAGGGCGACCCGGGCTGCACTACAGCACATGGCGAAACACAACACCGCAGTGGCCAACCGCCGCAGGACCCCAGCCCCAGCGTACCAGGTAGGCCAGCAGATATGGCTCTCTACCAAAAGCATTAATCTGAAGGCTAAGTGCAAGAAGCGGTTCATTGGACCCCTCGCTGTATCCCGCATTATCAACCCTGTTTCTGTTTGACTTGATCTTCCCCCCTCCCTCCGCATATGTCCTACGTTCCATGTCTCACAGATCAAGCCTGTGTCTTCCAGCCCCCTGTGTCCCCCACCCCCCCAGGCCACCACCTCCTCCGCGGATGATCGACGACAGCCCGGCCTGGACCGTGACTGCTATCCTGGATGTCTGTCGTCGGGGCCGTGGATTGCAATACTTAGCGGACTGGGAGGGCTATGGCTTGGAGGCCAGGTCCTGGGTGTGTCCTGACTTCGTACTCGATAAGGACCTCATCAGGGATTTTCATCGGACGCATCCAGGGAGACTGGAGCAACTGCCAAGAGGCGCTTGTTAGGGGGAGAGTACTGTCACGGTCTGCTTCACTCATCACCATCAGTTGCGCTCACACCTGGTCCTCATCAGGTGCCGCCTATATCTACCGCTCTGACCTTTGGGTTAGTGCGGAGATGTCTCACTGCGCTCCAGGAGAGCTTCATCACCGTTCCCTGCCTTCTTCCTACACTACAGCCAGCGCTCGTCTTCTGCTTCGTCCAAGGAGCCTTCCAGCCCGCCACGTAAGCGCACATTTTTACTCACCTTGTGAATCAGTTCCCCTGTGCACAGGCGGCTTCCTCGGCGGCGGCTTCCCAGCCTCCTCCTCCCAGGCGGCGGACCATTCATCCTATCAACTCACCACCACCAGCACATCTACTCACCTGCCGGAGTCACTCCACCACACCTGAAGAGCACTGTCTTCCTGGGCACAGCTGTCACGCTGAACTGGAGCTTGCTACCATCTGTTCCCACAGTAAGTTCAGTGTAACTGTTAAACTCCAGTAGTGACGCTCAGTAATTCCCTCTCCTTGTGTGTCCTCAGGGTTGGAGTCTGTGTGTCGTCACAGGGTCATTGAACTATGTGAGGGTAAGCTTGACAAGTTAAGAGCACGAGCCCTACTTGTTCACAACCTGGGGATTGAGGGCCAGCATGTCCTGCGCACACTCGGAGCTTTAGACTCTTTTGAAGATGTTGTTGAGCTGCTAGCAAGCCACTTTCATACCCCGGATAGCGTGACTGTCTGGAGGATCCGCTTTCGGCAATGACACCAACAGGTGGGTGAGCTGATCCATCAATTTGTCGCCGACTTAAGGCAGTTAGCTAGTGAATGCCATTTTGGATTTACGGAGCACACTAGTAGCACCGCATTACGGGCTAGGTTACTCATGGCGCCGAATGAATTAACATTAGCCAGGGCTGTCAAGCTAGCTCTCCAACTGGAGGCCACAGACAAGCTAGCTTCAGAGCTAAATTGGCACCAGTCACAACGGCCACTGGAGCCTCCCACCATGATAAATGTAGCGGACTTGGATAGTGAAGATAGCTTGGACGACAATACTATAAAAGCCAATGCTGCCAGCCGAAGGTCTGCCCCTTGAAAACCCCTTTGCAAGGGTTGTGGGTCGGTGAAGCACCGCAACAAGGCTGAGGACTGCCCGGCTAGAGGGAAGCATTGTAGCAGATGTGGACGTTTGAACCATTATGCTAGGGTGTGCCGTGTATCTGAGCCAGAGAGCTCACGGAAGAAATCACTCCGCCCGCCCCCAACAACCATCAATACCGTGTCCCCCAGTACTAACGGGTACACGTTCTGCACAGTGGAACTGGACAGCATGGAGGTGCCGCTGCTGCTCGACATGGGGGCGGAGGGGTCGTTGCTGAATTGGGCCACGATGAGGAAGTTTTTCCCCCTCTACAGAATAAAAGGTAACCCAGTACCGTTTTATGGTTATGGAGGTGGCAGGCTATGCACGGTTGGGACTTTGGAGTTAACGGCTCGGTACAAGTCTGCGATGATGGTTGACTTCGCATTCCACGTGATGGCCCGAGGTGATAACATCATGGGCTGTGACTTGTTCTATGGACTGGGTTTCGCCATTAAAGACAATGTTGGGGAAGAGTGGTCGGGTTGTGGCCAGTGGAACCCTCCGGTCCTGGTAGTCGAGGAAGACGTGTGGAACGAAGAAGTAATGGACACCACGGCAGTTGTATGCTACAATCTCAGCTTCTCATTGTGTGTGCTGGAATGTGTCTGTAGTTTTGGGTGTGTGTATATTTATATATACAGTATTTCCTGCTGTTAAAAATGGCCATGGGTCTTTTTCACCATTAATTCAAGGTCCATAGTTGAAGCAGACAGCAAAAACGTAATACTGATGACACTGCAAAATCATGCTAAACAAAGGCTCAAACCCACAACCTTCAGCACCAGAGTCCAACATTCTACACATGCACCACAATAGAATGCTTTGTAAAGGCACTAAATTAGAAAGTGTTGACTGACTACATTTAATTCATTAAATTTGGAGAGATAACATAGAACACTTAATGCCTCAGGCAGAAATTAATAAGAGTTCTTGAATAAAGAAGCTCATCGGAATTCTTTGTGGGTGACAAATATAATTTATGAAACAAGTTAATATCAGAATCACAGAAAATTGTATCCACGGTAAACACACATTGTTTATACATCATCAATACACGCCTCAATACGCACTTTGCAAAATACTTCCTGGATTACTCAGCACACACTCTGAGGCTCGGACGCTGGAAGTCCCATCACTACTTTAACCCTCTCTAACTTTCTCCATACATACCTGTCTTCTAGAACCTCTCTCTTCCCAGGCAGAGTGGACTTTTACCCTTGAAGGAACTGGAACCCTGTATAACCTTCTGTAAGTGCACCAACATTATATTCAGTAATTGTTTTAAGTCCTCGGCGCCAAGGCAGCCATCTCTTATCGCCAGGAAGAATCATCCCACTCTCAACTCTGAATCTCTATACTCGAAGATTCTGGCAGCCACCTTGTAAATACACATCATTCATCACTACAGCACCAACTGTAAGAAGAGACTCTAATTCAGTATCATTATTTCCTGCCCAATCATTATTGCAGACCAAGTGATATAGACCAAGATGGCGCCCACAGCGGTCGACATGGTGCTTCGCTGCGCTCTTTGTTTGTTTTTGTTTGTCAATTGTGTGTCTGCTTGCACTTATACCCGTGAAGAACTTCTAAATATCAGGACTTTCACCCCCACGGACCTCCTCCCAGTTTTTCTAGCCCCTGCCGCCGATCTGGTTTACTGTTTGGCTCGGAAAGTGAGACGGCGAAAGAGAGGTAGACGAGCGGGCGCTCTCATGCGGCTTCGCAGGAGAGGCTCGCGAACGGCGCTGCCTGGCATATTTCTGTCCAATACCAACTCTCTCTCTAACAAGGTAGATGAACTGAGACTGCTGATGCGTTTTAAGGACCTCGCCTCCTCAGCTGTCCTCTGCTTTACTGAGACCTGGCTCCAGGAAAATATACCGGACAGCGCGCTGCGCCTCGACGGCTTTCAGCTCTTCCGTGCTGATCGTGACACAGAGCTTTCCGGCAAGACCACAGGAGGCGGAGTCTGCTTCTACATCAACTGCAGCTGGTGCTCTGATGTAACGGTAATTTCCAAACACTGTTCTCCTGCCTTGGAATTTCTTGTTATCAATTGCAAGCCTTTCTATTCCCCGCGGGAGTTTGCTTCTTTTATAATGATCGCTGTGTACGCCCCTCCCGACGCGGACACGCGCGAAGCTCAGCGCGTGCTCGCGGATCACATTCAACACACAGAGCGGATTTTTCCAGACTCGCTGATTATTGTGGCTGGCGACTTTAATCAGTGCAATCTGAGCCACGATCTCCCCCGCTACAAACAGTTTATTAAATGCCCCACCAGAGGATTAAACACACTGGATCACTGTTACACCACAGTGAAAGACGCATATCGCGCTGTCCCTCGAGCTGCGCTGGGATTATCTGATCACGTGATGGTTCACCTCATTCCCACATACAGACAGAGATTGAAGCTCACTAAACCTGTTGTGAGCACTACGAAGATACGGACCAGTGATGCTGAGGAGAAGCTGGAAACGTGCATGGAAATGTCTGACTGGGGCATGTTTAAAGGAGCCACGCATGATCTGGATGAGTACACGGACACTGTGAACTCATATATCCACTTTTGTGAAGAGAACATTCTTCCATCACGCACCAGGGTGAGTTACTCTAATGACAAACCCTGGTTCACAGCTAAGCTCAGACAGATCAGGAAGGAGAAGGAAGCAGCGCTGAAAAGTGGAGACAGGGACTGCTACAGGGAGGTTAAATACCGGTTTAACAGAGAGCTGAAGAGGGCTAAATCTCTATACTCAGAGAGACTCCAGCAGCAGTTCACTGCTAATGATTCGGCTTCCGTGTGGAGAGGACTGAGGCAAATCACCAACTATCGACCTAAGGCTCCTAAAGGTCAGGATGACAAAGCCCTTTGTCAAAGACTGTCCCAACACTATGCCCGTTTTGACACCTCGTCATCTGTGTCCAACTCCCCCCCTCCCTCCAGCTCCACAGCCTCCACATTCCCTACTTCATTTAAGGCACCCCCCCTCCTCCCCCCCTCCCCTTATCATCAGTGAGCAGGATGTGCTCAAACAGTTCTCCAGACTGAACCCGCGCAAGGCCCCCGGCCCAGACGGCGTGTCTCCCTCCACCCTGAGACTCTGTGCGAAACAGCTGGCTCCTGTCTTCACAGACATTTTTAACACCTCCCTTAAGTTATGCCACGTGCCGTCCTGCCTCAAATCCTCCACCATCATCCCTGTCCCCAAGAAGCCACGGATCACTGGACTTAATGACTACAGACCTGTAGCGCTCACCTCTGTAGTCATGAAGTCCTTTGAGCGCCTGGTCCTGTCCCACCTCAAGTCCATCACCACCCCTCTCCTGGACCCGCTGCAGTTTGCCTACCGAGCCAACAGGTCTGTAGACGACGCAGTCAACCTGGCCCTCCACTCCATCCTGCAGCACCTGGACTCCCCGGGAACCTACGCCAGGATCCTGTTTGTGGACTTCAGCTCCGCATTCAACACCATCCGCCCCGCTCTGCTCCGGGACAAGCTGTCCCTGCTCAACGTGCCTGACTCCCTCTGCAGGTGGATCATCGACTTCCTAACGGACCGGAGGCAGCATGTGCGGCTGGGAAAGACTGTCTCAGACTATACTAGCATCAGCACCGGATCACCCCAGGGCTGTGTACTTTCCCCCCTACTCTTCTCCCTTTACACCAACTCCTGCACCTCCAGCCACCAGTCTGTCAAGTTGATCAAGTTTGCGGACGACACCACCCTCATCGGGCTCATCTCCAACGGCGACGAGTCCGCCTACAGGAGAGAGGTGGCCCAGCTGGCGTCCTGGTGCAGCAATAACAACCTGCAGCTGAACGCTCTGAAGACAGTGGAGATGATTGTAGACTTCAGGAAAGTCACTACTCCTCTGCCCCCCCTCACCCTCTCAGGCTCTCCCATCACCACTGCTGATTCCTTCCGCTTCCTAGGCACTACCATCACCAGGGACCTCAAATGGGAGCCGACCATCAGCTCACTCATCAAAAAAGCCCAGCAGAGGATGTTCTTCCTGCGGCAGCTGAGGAAGCTCAAGCTACCCACCAAGATGTTAGTGCAGTTCTACACAGCCATCATCGAGTCCATCCTCACCACCTCCATAACCGTGTGGTACGCAGGAGCCACTGCCAGGGACAGACTAAGGCTGCAGCGCGTCGTGCGCACTGCTGAGAAGGTGATCGGCTGCAAGCTCCCATCTCTCCTGGATCTGTACATCTCCAGGACCCGGAGGCGTGCTGGCCGGATCATAGCCGATCCCTCACACCCTGGTCACGTACTGTTTGCCCCCCTCCCCTCTGGTAGAAGACTTCGGTCCATCCAGACTAAAACCTCCCGTCACATGAACAGCTTCTTCCCCTCTGCCATCAGACTGCTGAACACTAAGTGACTTATTGACTCTCGTGCACTATGTACAGCAGCTCAACCAGACTCATGTCAATCATCACTGTTTTCTTCCTGCATTACCGACTGCACTATATGCGTAGTTCTCCACAGTATCTGCTGCTGGCTAATATATTTTAACTGTTGACCAGTATCACTTAATCTTATCCTACACTTTATTACATGTATAGTTTATTTCTTTTATCTTATCATGTTTAATGTTGCAGCATTGTACCGAGACAAATTCCTAGTTTGTGTACTACATGAACAATGGCAATAAACCTGATTCTGATTCTGATTCTGCCCAACCTTGTTTTGCACTTGAATGTGAAGGTGTCTGCTTTTGGGCTTGTCATTACCAAACCATGTCATCCAGACCTACCTGAGGGTCACTGAGTGAGTTTAATGAGAATTGAGGTAATTGCATAGGAGGAGAAGTAAAGTGTAATCGTGTTTAGTGTAGGGGAAATTGGTTATAAGGTACAAAGATTATTTAATTTATAATTTTAGGGGTGTGTGGAAACAAAGGGTTGCTTCGGGTCCACGCACACACAACAAAAAAACTCATTTTTGGGGCACCAGTCCGAAACCTGGACAATTTATTAATAACTAATCTTTATACCATCAATCAATCAGTCTCAAATATTCATGAATTTTCCTGGGTGACTTCAGAAACCGACATAGGAAAAAGAAATCAACAGAAACTTCTTTATACCGTTTACAGTTTTAATGATCAGACTCAGATTAAATGACATTACATTCAACGGACTTCTTGGTAAGGTGAAATGATCAAGTATCAAGCATCACATTCAACTTGTAATTGATCACTGAGCAAAAAGAGCGTAATCACATTTGTAAAACCAAGAAAACCTTAGTGTGAATTTGTTACTGTGATGAAAATGGAGACTGAAATAACTGTAACCAAAATATGAAGAAAATTGGATGCAAATTTTATGAAGAAAATGATAAAAGCTGATTATATGGGAAAAGAAATTCCGGGTTACTCTAAAAAGAGAAAATGGAATTTAATGAAAAGAGGGATACTATTTCTCTTTAATTCTATAGCTCTGATCAGAGTTATGAACTAGTTTTAAACCTGAGACAAATTATGACATACTTTAAGGCAATGGACATCGCATTAACCCAGCAGATGAAACAAAGGGATCTTGCTCACGTGACCTTTGCATTGGGGTTTTCTTCAGCTGGATCCAGGAGCTGAGATTTTCTTCAATGATACTGGAAAAATATCTGCCAGCAGATATTTCTTCCCCGAGACTCAGAAGCTGAGATCCGGCGACAATGATGATAGGCTGCTGGCCGCTTAAGCAGTATGTCATGCGGACAACACGAGGGTTTTTTTTCAGCGGCTCTCCTGGGTCCAAATAAATTGATGAGATAGTTCAAAGTCTGATCAAAGTCACAGAATCGAAGAGACAAAAATTAAAAAAAAAAAAATTCAAGCCACGAAATCCGAGTTCTTCAGATGTCGTGGGGATTGGCGAAAGCAGCTTCCAGTATGAGTTAAAAAAAAAATCAGTCCACTTTAAAACACGGTGAGTTAAGAAAAATCAATAGAAAAAGTTTAACAGAATAAAATAGGAAAAAAGACGTCTGAGAACACGGAGTTTCACTCCATATAAAAGGGAAGGTTAAGCTCAAACAGAAGAAAAAGTATTTTCCCCAGACGCTCAAGGCAGGAATGTAACTGAACAGGACACACAGACAACTTTTACAAACTTAGACAAACTGGACGCTTCTTCCTTAAACTGAGCACTTTCAAAGGATAAAAACTTGACTGACATGAAAGGGAACCAAGTGTCTCCCATTGCAGGATAATTGAATGAACTCTGGTCTAATAAGAAAGCAGTCCTTTGTCTGTAACCGACCAACGGAATGAAAGGGGGTGTTGTCCAACAGAGACTGGCTGGTGATTGGCTGGAACCAGTCAGATGACTTGCTTTGACTCCGAATATGAAGAAACACATATTGATTAAAGAAAACTAAAAAGAATCACCTTATATATACACTACCGTTCAAAAGTTTGGGGTCACCCAGACAATTATTTTGTGTTTTCCATGAAAAGTCACACTTATTTACCACCATGAGTTGTAAAATGAATAGAAAATATAGTCAAGACATTGACAAGGTTAGAAATAATGATTTGTATTTGAAATAATATTTTTTTCCAGATACTCAACCTGCTCAAAGGAAGGTCAGTTTGATAGCTTCTCTAACCAGCTAAACTGTTTTCAGCTGTGCTAACATGATTGCACAAGGGTTTTCTAATCATCCGTTAGCCTTCTGATGCAATGAGCAAACACATTGTACCATTAGAACACTGGAGTGATAGTTGCTGGAAATGGGCCTCTATATACCTATGTAGATACTGCACCAAAAACCAGACATTTGCAGCTAGAATAGTCATTTACCACATTAGCAATGTATATTAGATATTACAGTGTATTTCTGATTAGTTTAAAGTTATCTTCATTGAAAAAAACAGTGCTTTTCTTTCAAAAATAAGGAAATTTCTAAGTGACCCCAAACTTTTGAATGGTAGTGTATATAAGCTAAACTAATGTCAGTGATTCATGACTAATTTTCATTCTTGCTACATTAAACATGCACTTTCATAAACTTGTCCTTCTATAATTAACATGCATTAGAATAAGGTTCGTTTAAGCATTTTCAAACATGCAACACATTTAAACCAATGATTAATGAAACATTTCAAACCAGAATGGTATGTCATAGTCCCACTTGATTTTCCAGGGTGTCCTGAAAAAGAAAATCTTCTGAAAATTGAGAGTTTTTGTTAAAAGGAAGTCTTTTCATTCAATAGTCACAGTTCAGCTTGCAGAGGCAGCAGCGAACATATTCTGGAGTTGTCCACCAGGGGGTGCTGTGGGACTTTGGATTTTAACTAGAAGCCTTGAGGAATTTTTGTTGATAGGTCTGGAACATTTTAAACCGTTCTTGAAGCATAAAACTGCCTGGTTGTGGAGGAAGTTCTGGGATTTATAATCGCAGACTAATCCGTTCCTGGCACGAACAGAATCGTGTATCGTTCCTTTTACCATGGAATGTGTTTTCAACTGTGGTGCTTAGGTGAAGGAAACAATTCTTGACCAGACTTTTGGGTGAAACAATTTAAAGTGAAGAGTGATTTTATAGATTGGAGCCAAAGGGATTGACGCTACATTAGTGATGTGGGATGATGGGAGTTGTTGTCCGCTAGTTGTTTAAACAAAAACTAAATATTACTCAGTTATTATATGACAGCCGACAACTTTAATTACATGGAAAATTATCTTTTAAATTGACAAACATCAAATGTGTAACTTGTGGCAAAATTTGATCGGGATCAAAAGATAATTTCACTCTTGCCATTCATTTCAATGGAGAATTTTTCTGATTTAAGGTCCCATATGTGGAAGTAGAGGGGGTGTGACTTAAGCTTTCTATTAAGACCTTTGAAAGTCAGCCTTAATCAGTAATTGTCATTTTCAAGATAAGTAAGGCCTTTACTGTTAATAAATTAATAAATTTAAAAGATTTGTGGACATTGTTACAGCCAACACATTCTGTTAGTGACCAGTATTACCGTGAACTACAACCCAAGGATGTGAAGACCTCACAGGACAAAAATCCACACAGTCACTGCAGTCTGACATTTAGTTGGCTTGATTTTATAGGAAGATTGTTACCATTTTAAAACGTTAAAGAAGAAATTTTTAATTAACACTTATGGTTGTCATTTTGTCTCCAACAGACTGTGAATGCTTGAGCTAACTCAACTAGCATTCAGGAGGGAGAGCTTAGCAAGGGCAACAGAGATGAATGCTGATGGGGACCACACAGAATGATCTCATGTTAGAAAAAAATGAGCGGAACTGGTTGTTCGGGTCTACGTTTTCATTTCCTCTGCACACAACAGTAAACATGTTCAAAGAGAGTGGGGTATCAGCACAGATCCCTGGCTATAATGTGATGGCAGAGGGCTCAATTCTGGCGCGTCCCCCCCCCCCCCCCGTGTGTGTGTGTGTGTGTGTGTGCACGCTGTCATTTCTCAAACATGTCTTATATATGAAAAGCAGCAAGGTCAAAAATCCCTTGTTTATGCTAGCAATTAACCGTGAATAACTGCAATTAAATTGTTAGCGTTAAAAGGATGTTGCGTTAATTCCTTTGGGTAATATTTCACTGGGTTGAGACAGCTCGCAACTAGTTGGGGATAATGAAATGTGAGACGAAAGGATAATTTCATGTTATTCTATATTATTCTATATTATTTCATCTCTGTATTATTCTTTCAAATATTATATCTGATGCATTTTTGGTGCGTTGTATGAGCCATCATGGTCTATGTGATTTCCATGTCCTAGAGTCTTGAGTGCAGAATGGATGTGCGTGCAAATGCCTGTGAAGGATAGGTCAGCAAAGACGTAAACAATGACCCAGAATAATCCCTTGTTTTATTGACCCACTATGCTAGGTTTCTGTGACCAGGAATGTGCTAAAACCACCAGCAATATAGATTAGATTTATAGACACTTAGACTGCCTTCAGGAGATGTCTCCAAGATCCCTCAAGGACTTCTCCTCCTTGTTTATCTATTCAGGTAGCTATAAAATACCAGGTCCAGCATTCATGTTTAGAAAGGGTGCACGTGCGACTCTGGGGGACGGTCAGATGTACCTGTTTTCTCTTCTGGCCAGAGTTTGAATAAATGGCTCATAACTTGGAAACCGCCTATTGATTTTTTGACTCAGTCTCATTCATTCATTTGGCGCATCTGAACAGGGGACTCACACAGACCATAAGTGTGTTTTTTGCTGTCTTCAACCTTGAGATTGTGCATGGTCTGGGGAAGAACCGGTTTTGGGGCGGACAAAGACGCGATCCCCTAGAGGTCTGGAGACATCAGGAGCCGCTTGCTGGCTGACGGGTCTTCCAGGAACTCTAAAAGGCAGTCTGGAGTGTGAGTACATTTATTTGTTGTTGTTGTGTGTAAACCTGGGGTGTGAATAGTCCCCGAGGGAAAAGATTTCCCAAGCGCTTGACACCACAAAGCCTGGTTACGCTTCTGCTCGCCTTAACCCTGGTTTGAATTAGGTTTGATCCGGGTTTTTGGTCTGGGGCAGTTCGGTTTGGTAAGGTGAATGCTTAGGTGTGTTGTTGCACGCGTGATCAATGCAAGAGGCTTCAATATTGTTACAGTAACCTCCAAGATATTAATCGGGGCAAGATTCTCCCACAATGTTGCAGTGAGCATTGATGTACTATAAAAGTCTGAGCAAGATTCTCCCGTTTGGTTGCAGTGAGCATTTGATTTGTAAATCGATGCAAGATTCTGTCATGGAATTGCAGTGAGCACTGACTTGAGTGATCCGGTAATTTGTTATAGCACTGGTTTGAATAAAGTTACTGCGGTTTGTCTGTTTTGCTTGTCTATTTGTGTTTGTGTTTTGGAATCTGTTCCGGTGAGAGAGACACAGGACATTTCGCGGAGGTGGAAGAAGCAGGTTGAACGGGAGTTTTAAATTTGTCGTTATTTTTTGGTCATTGTGGAGTATAAAAGGGACGGTTAGACAATTATTGTTCTCTGGGGAAATGATTAAAATTGTGGGAGTTTACAGATAATACTTTTGGGTAAACGAGTTGTGTTTTCACAGCGGTGAAGAGAAAAAATAGGAGTTTTATGTTACGGTGTATAGCTGCCAGATGCGCGCTTTCTCCGCTGAAGTTGCCAGTTTTGAAGATTACTTGAAGTAATTTTCGTGCTGCTTTTGTGTGTGTGCATAAATTTGAAGCTTGTGATTGTGTGTGTATGTGTTGTTGAGCTGTGACCTTGAGTGGATAAGGCAGACAAAGCATTTGGGTGTGACTGGAATTTTGCCAGTCGGTGCATCGTGACATGCACTACACAAAGAGCAGAGATAAACAAACCTATCATCTGGTCAGTCACTGCAACAAATACTGGAGTCAATTTGTCTTGGCCTGTCCTTGCCACTGATAATACCTCTGCCAAGAATGTGCCGCTAGTCCAGCAAAAGCTAGTGGTACTCACATACTTTGCAAGCAGTTTCATGAAATGGCCAGTCAGAAAGCAACTCATACTGGCTTGGATGTCGCCCGGGTTAACAAGGTCAGGAGTTCCTGGCAGCAGAAGGCGAAGGACAGAGCTGTATGGAGGAATCTGATCAGACTTAAATGAAACAGTCATTGTCGCCCCGACAGACTGCTATGATGATGATGATGATGATGATGATGATGATGATGTGTGGGCCCTGTGTGTTTGTTTAAGATACCATCTAGCTGTTGATCTGTGTGAGAGAAAAATAAAATAAAATGGGCTGCTGCTGTAGCAAGCAGCAGAGCACAGGAAAACCTCAAAATATGCAGCCAGGTAGAAAAAACAGCTTGTTTTGCTGTAAGGGTTGCAGAACACAGCAAGATGAAAATTAAATTTATGTGTTGTCTGGTGATGGAAAATATATGAACAGGAGAGACAGGAATAGCATGAGGTTCTTGGCAAAATGGAGGAAAAAATTTAAATTCACTGGCAAACTTAGTGTTACTGACTGCGAAAGCTTAGTCTCTGCTATTAGATTAGCAGCTGATGGCAGCAGACGCAAGGAGGTAAAATATGGACTTATTGAAGCTGAACAATGGCTTCAAGTTGCAAGGAAGCGTCAGGCTGATTTAGATCAGGTGAGAGTGAACAGACAAAACCAGAGCTCCAAAGACTCAGATGTTTACAAGAAAAAAGACTTGACTGATATGTATCCTATCTCTTCCATTTTCTGAGGTGAGGATGACTCAGCCAGCCAGGGCTGGCATCTTACCCCTCCTCCTCTCTACCCCAGCCTTGAAGCGGTGGCAGCCCCCACTGCTCCGAAGGCAGATTTCCCTCCTTCTCCTCCCCCTCCCTCTCCTGCTGCTGCTGCTGCAGCCGCTGCTGCGCCCCCTCCTGTTCACAGCCTAGACTGTGACGTGAAACCAAAAGTTAAAAAGGACTGGGGTTCCAGGGAACAGCCACCAAGGATCGCAAGACAGATAAGTACGGTATTTATGCACCCTCTCGCTATGCAATTTCACACACACACCCATCTTCATCTACAGTTAAATCCATTAAGAGAGAACAGTGTGATGGGTATAATTAAATTAAATCACCCTTATTGTCATTCAACCGTACAACCAATCATGTACAGTAGAACGAGATTGTGCTTTACCTATCTACAGTGTCAATCACACACACCCCAAGTGCAGAATCAGAGGGCCGCTGCCATGCAAGGCGCCGCCACAGATTTCCCTCCTCCATTCCATTATTGCTGAGCACCAAGCTGGACGGTAGGAAGTTCCACTTTTATATGGTCTTTGGCATGACCCGGCCGGGATTTGAACCCCTGCCTCCCGGGTGTGGGGCGGATGCTCTACCAACTGAGCCACCACTCCGGAGAAAACATATAACATCATAGACCAGTACCCCATGATTGACCTCTCCAATCCAGCTTATACAGGTCCACCTGCACAGGATGGTCAGCCAGACGCCATTCAACACCAACCCACAATTCTGGTCTATCGACCTTGGACTGATGCACATTTTTCTGAAGCGGTTAAAGAAATTCCACACCCTAAAGACAAACCTACACAGTTTTTTTGAAGGGATGGCAAACCTCCTTCAAAGCTTTAAATTAAATGGCCAAGAGACAGAGAGGGCCTATAGGAGGGTCCTAAAAAGTGATTGGTGTGCAGTTTCGGGTGATTGGAACCCAAAAGATGACGGAGGTCATATCCTGTCACCAACAGATGCAGTATTAGATCAACGGGTGGCTCAATTAAATGACCACATTGGAAACAAATGGAGATTAAAGCATGATTGGAGTGCTATACAGAACACGACCCAGAACAAGACAGAACACATTGAAGCCTATAGGAGCAGATTACAAGATTACAAGTTGTTTTCGACAGTCATTCTATTTTGAGCAAACCTGGTCAAGATACAGGGTCAGAACCCTACTGGCAACATTTGAAAAGTGTGTTTGTGCAGAACATACATCCACATTTAGCACAAAACATACGTAAACATTTGGTGACATATCGTACATGTGCATTCGCTGATGTGCTAACTTATGCAAATCATGCAGAGAGGCTTGAGGAGGACCGGCTGGAGAGAGAGGAAAAGAAAGCTAAATCAAGGCCTACTCCAGTTTATGTAATTGCTGACCCTCTGGGGGAGGCCTTAGCTTCCTCCACTTCTGTATTTTTTCAGGGTCCACCACGTGGAGAAGGGAGGAGGGGCCATGGAGCTGGGGCTGCCTACCCACGACAGTGGGACCGTGACATCTGTCGGCGTTATTGACAGCGAGGCCACTGGAAAAAGGACTGCCCTGTCCACCCGCTGAGCTGGAGGGGGGGAGTGCGTGCCGCCCAGCCACCATGACAAGACCCGATACATCCCAACATATGACTAGCCGAACCAAAGCTAAGTACAGCAGATGAAAATGACAATGCCACAGTTGACATTTTTCATTTACCTGACTTTGACCTGATAATGACATTAGAGTGTTTACCAGAGATTACTCAAGAGGTTCAGGGAACTCCATTGAGATTTCTTTGTGACACAGATGCTTGTAGATCAGTCATTTCAGGGCTGGATGTTGAGGGGTTCCAAAAATCAGAACACGCAGTGATTGTCAAATCAGCAAACAGTAAATTGAAAACAGAATATCTCTCCAAAATTGTAAAAGTAAGGGATCCTGTCACAGGGGACATTGCAGAAGGTTCATTCATTTTGTCACAAGCATGTCCCCTTAACCTACTAGGCAGGGATTTGCTTACACCTCTCAATATCGCCATAATTCTGACAGAGGGCGGTATGAGAGCATCACACTTTCCACATGTGGCAGAAACTAGCATGCTGCAGGGTTTTGCTATGCCAAGGTACTCATACTCACTCCGCTTGGTACCGGCTGAACCAACCGGGTTGACAGAGAACCTGGCGGCGAAAACGATGCAACATTTTAAAACACAAGATTCCTACAACAAAGGAGGCCACAAATCAGTACCATTACAACATGTATGACAGATATCTGAGTGGCCCAGATGACAAATTTGAGAAAACATTTTTTGCTAACCCATCCTCCAGGATAGTCATTAAAAATCTATATGGTCACCAAAGGGTTACGCAGGGGCTTCTGTGAGATTGTCTGATGAACATAGCAGTCACTTTAAACAATGGGAGTCACCACACATTGCACTGATTAAGCCCAAACACTTGCATTGGAAGGATATGGGCAGGTTTGTGAACACAGCAGAACAATGTGATCAATCCTGAAAAGACACACCTGATCCAAGGGTTCAATATTGTTTAAAGCTTGAAACCTATCATCTTCCTTTGAACTGGGTGGCACAAGTCCAAAAAGACGTCAGCATTGACATCCCAGAATCACAAACATGACTGTTTCCCCTGACAGAAGGAGAGGAAGATGCACTCTCAGAAATTCCAAATTCCTTGTGGTCAGCAGATGTAGGCTTAATGAAAAATGCAGAATTGGTAACAATAAATGCAAAATCTCATTTTAGGCTTTATCAGAGACAGTATCCTCTACGCCCGGAAGCACAGGAAGGCATTAAACCTGTTATACAGGAATTGATAGAAGCAAGGGTCATTGTACCATGTCCAAAATCACCATGTAACACATCTCTGTTCCCTGTGAAGTAGGCTGCACCATCTTCCGGCTGGAGGATGGTCCAAGACCTTCAAGCAGTGAACAGAGCTGTTACTCCTAGGGCTGTTACAGTCCCAGACCCTCACACTTTGTTAAATGATCTACAACCACAAATGAAATTTTTCACAGTGATTGACATCAGCAATGCCTTTTTCAGCATTCCCATTCATCTAGATCATCAGTTTTGGTTTGCATTCACATTTGAAAATAAAAGGTACAGATTCACTAGGTTGCCACAAGGGTATTGTGAGTCACCAACCATTTTTTCACAGGCAATGTCAGCAAACTTGGCACAGTTTATTCCTCCTCATGGGAATCAGTTGGTCCTATATGTTGACGACATTTTGCTGGCATCTCCTGATGAAAACACGTGCAAAAAGGACACCATTGCCCTACTGAAATTTCTAGCTGAGCAGGGTCACAAGGTAAACAAACCCAAGCTGCAATTGTGGAAAACAGAAGTTAAGTACTTAGGCCACATTTTGTCAGCAGAAGGAAAACATGTTGATCCCGCTCACAAAGAAGCTATTTTGGCAGCGCCAAAACCGATTACAAAGAGAGACATGATGTCATTTTTGGGAACTCTGAATTACTGTCACTCCTGGATTGCAAATTATTCATTTGAAGTGCAACCATTGTCTGACCTCATTTACAAAAAGCCCATGGCACAGGTGGACAAAACTGAATGGACACCTGAGGCAGAAGAGGCATTTGTCAGGATGAAAAAACTGTTGGTCACACTGCCGTTTTGGCACTCCCTGACTACAAAAAGCCATTTATTCAAATGGCAGATTGTAGGGAGGGACACATGACGCAGTGCTCCTTCAGCCATGCGGTACAAAAATGCATCCAGTGGCATACTACTCCACGAGGCTTGACGCTGTTGCGAGGGCCCTGCCTCCATGTGTGCAGGCCATAATAGCTGCATCCACGGCAGTTCAAGCATCAACAGGGATTGTTCTTTTCCATCCCTTGACCCTAAAAGTCGCACATGCAGTGTCAGTCATTTTGTCTCAGAGCAAAATATCAGTTCTCTCCCCATTCAGACACCTTGCATGCATGACAGTGTTACTGTCACAGCCACATTTAACCATTGCGTGTTGCACAGTAATAAATCCAGCAAGCTTTTTACCAATTTCCACTGAGGGTGAACCTCATGACTGTTTGGCAGAAATTGAAAATGAAACACTACCACGTCCTGATTTACAGGACACACCTTTGGATGATTCAGATCTCACATTGTTTGTAGATAGATCATCATAACGTGACTGTGATGGATTAAATCTGTCTGGCTATGCAGTTGTCACTCATGACACTGTTCTGAAAGCCCAAAAACTTCCATCACATTATTCAGCACAAGCAGCAGAGCTGATTGCTCTGACTGAAGCATGCAAATTAGGCCAAAATAAAAAAAAAATCACTGTTTACACTGATAGCCAGTATGCATTTTCAACCATTCACCACTTTGCACAGCAGTGGAAAAACAGGGGCATGATCACATCAACAGGAAAGCCTATTCAACATAAACATTTCATTTTGGAGCTGCTCAAAAGTGTCAAACTTCCATCACAACTGGCCATATGTAAATGTGCAGCACACACAAATGGCACTGATCCAGTTTCTCAAGGCAATCACTTTGCAGACCAAACAGCAAAAGCTGTTGCACAAGGCTTAAAACCAGCACTAAACAAATCTGATTCCATTTTACTGACAGAGGAGTTGTCACATGACATTCTCATTGAGGCACAAAGAGCAGCACCACAAGCTGAAACCTACAGGTGGATAAAGAAGGGAACCATTTTTGATGACACCTCAAAGCTCTACAAATGTAACAAAAACAAGCCCATTCTGCCACGCAAACTGTTTCACCAGGTCTCCACCTTGCTGCATGGCATCTCACATGTAGCACAGGGGGGGATGGTTTTTACATTAAACAAAACCTTTACTGCCTATGGTTTTAGCCAGTTTGCCACTCAGTTCTGTAAAAAATGTCTGATTTGTGCAAAAAACAATGCACAAGGAAATTTCAGACCTGAAAGAGGCACTTTTCTAGCCTCCACTTATCCATTTCAGAACACCTGCATGGACTTCATTGCGTTAAATAAGTGTGAAGGCAAGAAATACTGTTTGGTCATTTGTGATATGTTTTCCAAATGGACAGAGGCTTTTCCCTGTACCATCTAAATGCAATCACAGTGGCAAAGAAATTTCCGGCCGAAATTGTACCTAGGTTTGGAATACCTCAGAAAATTTACTCAGATAATGGTACACAATTTGTAAATCAAATCATATCACACTTAGGCACAGCACTCAACATTAATTAAAAAAAATCATTCAGCTTATCATCCACAATCTGCAGGATTGGTGGAACGCACAAACAGAACCATTAAAGAAAGGCTTAGAAAAACAATGGCAGAAACAGGGCAAAATTGGATATATTGCCTCCCATTAGTTTTGTTCTACATGAGGATAATTCCCACCAAAGGGGGGTTGTCTCCATTTGAAATCATGTATGGCAAACCCTACTTGCTCCCACCTTTAAGACCATTCAGCTCAAGTGATGAGGAGGTGTGTTTAGCTGATTACATGAGAAGGATGCTGACTAACAGAAATGTTATTGCTGCTACTCTCCCCAGGAGGGTTCGCGAGGAAGCTAAACCAATCTTGGCCGAGCCAGGGGACCTCGTCCTTATGAAAGTCATCAAAAAGAAGAATTGGACTGGCTCACCCTGTCACGGACCACATAGAGTTGTCTTGTCAACACCAACAGCGGTGAAAGTTGAAGGACGGGACTCTTGGGTGCACTTAACACATTGCAAACTTTACCCCACTCAGAACTCACAGCCAGAGACTGTTTAATAAACACTACAAATTTTATCTCATTAAAGACCTTCAGCAAGTGACTGTTTAATTGTTTCTCTATACAAGTGTCAACTGATGACACCCCCTGGTGCCCAGTACCGGCTTAAGATGGCGAAGCAAGTGTTGTCTATCATGGAGAGACAAGAGGCAGGAGAAAGACGGTCAATAATTAAATGGTGCAGTTGTTGTTGTTGTTTCCTTGGCATCATCATCCTTGGGGTGACATTTTTGCTTTGGTTTCTTTTGGCTACTCCACAACCCATACACCGTAGGACTAGAGATATTACACACGCCCAACATGACTGGCTGGAAATTCAAGGGCATCAGGACCATGATTATGCTGCCAATACCTGGTGGAGATATGCTAACTACACAGCTAACTACACAGCTAGGTCAGCTAATTGCTCCAACTGTTATGTTTGTTCCTTGGTGCCACTATCAACTGGACAGACTTCTGTTACGGCTAGAACAATGGAGCCATCACAGGCTGTCTGCTTCTTACAGAAGGCTATGGAAAGAGACAACACAAGAAAAATTATTCTGAATCGCACTTGTAAGACCTTTCATCACTCCACTGATCAGAAAAGCTATAGCACCCCTTACTCTGTAAGGGCGAGGTTAGTTTCATCAGAGAACTTCTCTTTCTGTTTGAAGGGAAATGGCAATAACCCTCTGGGTACCTTACCCCTTTCTTGGTGCGCAGCAGCGTACAGTGTATTTTGCCCCTGTACTGCCAACACCCTGACAAACAAAATGGGCAGGTGGTGCCATCAAATTAATCGTTGCCATTATGGACCTATCACCCTGCTAGAGCTATGCAGTGCTGCTATCTGCAACTTTCACATGTATGGCGTACACATGGTGACAGGTGGTTGGTGGCTGTGTGGTCATAGGGTGTATTCCCATTTGCCTATGGCCTGGGCAGGAGTTTGAGCCCCTGTCCTTGTGACTGATCATACCCTCATTATGTCAGCGGGCCAGGCGGGCAGGGTGAAAAGAGATGCTTACCTACCACAGGATGCCACTTTTACACCGCATGACTCTATCTGGGGTACGGAGGTGCCGGAACAGTTTAAAGTACAAACCACAGGACAAAAGGTTCTTCAGTTGCTGTTCCTTTGGGTGGGAGTGGCAAAGAACACTTTGTGGGTTGAAACTCTTAATTACAGACTACAGTCTTTTGTGAATTTTTCCTTAGCTGCTTGGAGAGGTGAAAGGGAAGAAATGATAGCTATGAGACTTATGGTGACACAAAATAGAACAGTACTTGATCAGTTGACTGCCGCCCATGGGGGCGTGTGCGCTATTGTACTTTTATTCCTGCGAATGATGCAGATGGACATGTCATTGCTTCAGCCATATGCAATCTTATCGCTTTACAAGCTGCTGGGGCCAAGGATAATGTTACTGATGCACAGCCCTGGATAAAGTGGTTGTTTTCCTCATGGAGGAGCATTGTCATAAACCTGGTGGTGGTTCTTGTGGTGATAGTTTTGATTTTTTCATGTGCCATTCCCTGCATCCGCGACATGATGATGAGACTTGTTTGTGTGAACTTGGTGATGTTTCATGAAGCCACAACTGGGGATTATGGGGAAACAACACCAACTTAGAGTGTCTTTTTCATGAGTACAGAGTAAAAGTATGACTGACATGCAGAAAACCGAGAGGAGATGCATGCTCATGATGTGAATTTGAAATGTACTATTTACAAAAACATGTTTGAAGTTCTGAGATGTTGCCTTTCATTATTGTTTGGGGTTTTTCATTTCACTTTATTTTTAGCACATTATATTTGTTATCATCACATTGTTAATCACTATTTACTCATTATGCACTTTCACTGCTATGATTATTGTTTTGCTTCCTGATTGCTTAATTACACTTTTATACATTAAGATACTAACATTCATAGATTTAAGATGCTAACACACATATATCCTTATCACACACACACACACACACACACACACATATATATACACAAATATACTCAAATTGATATTATCTTTTGTCATATAATCATTTTATTGTTCTTTGTTGTGATTTTAATAGTTTTTACATTTATCATTATACATCTGTACTCTAACTCACTTCATTAACTGCTGCTAATCTGCTAACACACAGAACGACAAAGATACTTGCATCACACATATCATTTCACAATTGATCATCATTAGTGACCTTACTTTTTCCTTATGATTTTGTTTGATTATTGGTTTCTTTTATTGAACAAAAGGCTTTATCGTTTCATGCTCCCCAGGAAAAGAAACATTCCAGCGGCGCTCGGGAGTGGCAGCGGAGTCGATGGCTGACTTTCCTCATTAAAAGCGAGTTAGGATCTTTTGCAATAAAATGCTTCTTGCATAAAACGCACCAGAACTTAGCAAGCACCCCATTGAGGTTTTAAAGGCCATAATGTTTCATCTCTGATGCTTTTTTAAAGCATCAAGAGGGGGATGAAAGGATAATTTCATGTTATTCTATATTATTCTATATTATTTCATCTCTATTATTCTTTCATATATTATATCTGATGTATTTTTGGTGCGTTGTATGAGCCATCATGGTCTATGTGATTTCCATGTCCCAGAGTCTTGAGTGCAGAATGGATGTGCATGTGAATGCCTGTGAAGGATAGGTCAGCAAAGACGTAAACGATGACCCAGGATAATCCCTTGTTTTATTGACCCACTATGCTAGGTTTCTGTGACCAGAATCAGAATCAGAATCAACTTTATTGCCAAGTATGCTTACACATACAAGGAATTTTACTTATCACTAAGGTGCGCTCGTGTTAAGCGCTCCCTAATGACGCGGCAGCCATACAGGCGCCTCATACAGTGGGGGGTAAAGAAGGGGAGGGGGAGGGGGTGACACATTGGGCAGAGAGAAAAAACATAGTTATCAAAATATGGCTCGAGTGAGCAAGATTGTGATCACATAGAAAAAAACCCTCTAATTGCACACTTAGCAGACAATACAGATCCACACATTAACAAAGCAAGAGAGAGACCAGTGTGTGTATGTCAGTCATGTGATATCAGTGTGAATGCAGTGTGTGAAGTATCAGTTACTGGTGGACAACAAAAATCCTCTCCTAGGCAACGGCTAGATGTTATGTCCTTAGTGTTCTAAAACATAGATAACATGTCCACAGAGTTCATCTCTTCAGTGCATGCCAGATGGTAAAATTCTATGTTAGTCACATGACGCTGTCCTTGGAGAGTTCAAATTGCTGCACATCAGCAATTGTTTGGGTTAGAGAGAAGCCAAAACTCCCTTCTGCTTTATCTCTTCTTCTGGAGGAATGAGTTCACCCAAGGACGCCGAATCAAGGTCTGATGAGCACAGTTCACTTAGAGCATAGAATTTTCATCTCTCATGCGATTCTGTGCACAATTTACATTATTCACAGGCTTTAAAATCATTCCCTGGAGAGCACCCAGCGACTCCGAGATGTTTCCCTTCCGATTCAGTTCACTATTTGCCACTATCAGTGGCTCTCCCCAGCTGGTCGAATTGTTGAAGAAGCTTCGCCGGGTCTGCATTTTGATTAGCTCTTCCAACTTCTTTAATTTCCGATACACCAGGAAAACTCCAAAGCCAAACAGCAGAAATCCTGTGATCATGAAGCCAAAACAGGTAGATGTCTTCCACATCAATCAAAAGGTCACACAGACACATGAGTTTCCAATTGTCCCATGAGTCTCCCACACTTGGGTTCCCCCGGGCCGATTTTCTGTTTGAAAAAGTGGTGACAATTGCATTTAAAGCCCAGCTCAATTCCAATTCCATAATTTCCGTTTGGATTGAGATCAGCAAGAAGGAGAGCGAGACACAGACAGGACACAGCAAGCTGGGATCAGTCAGGGGAGGCGGAGGAGGAGAGGAAAAGAAATGCGTCTGCTCTCTGAAAGCCGGAAGAAGAAAAAAAAATCATGTGCTAAAACCACCAGCTCTATAGATTAGATTTATAGACACTTAGACTGCCTTCAGGAGATGTCTCCAAGATCCCTCAAGGACTTCTCCCCCTCTATAAAATACCAGGTCCAGCATTCATGTTTAGAAAGGGTGCATGTGCGACTCTGGGTGAGAGTCAGATGTACCTGTTTTCTCCTCTGGCCAGAGTTTGAATAAATGGCTTATAACTTGGAAACCGCCTATTGATTTTTTGACTCAGTCTCATTCAAGTCAAGTTTTTTCTATCAGAAAAGCAGCAAGTTCAAAAATCCCTTGTTTACACTAGCAGTTAATCGTGAATAATTGCAATTAAAAAATTGTCAACGTTAAACGGATGTTGTGTTAATTCCTTTGGGTAATATTTCACTGGGCTGAGACAATTCGCAACTAGTTGGAGATAAAGAAACGTGAGACAAATTTGAGAATTTGTGCCAATTTTCACTTGGAATTACACTGTCTCATGAATGTTGCAATAATGTTGCACAAACTCCCAGTGCCTTTTTGGCCAAGGTTCTCCAGGTGTTTGTATACCTGTCATGCAAGTGTTGCAGGACATTCTTGCAATCTGCGCAAGACAAAATTTAGTTGTTATTTTTTGCCCTAACGACAGTCCCACAATGGCTGCCCAACATCTGAGATGAGATTGAGACACCTGTGATGACTGAGATTATTTTGAGACAAAATCTGTTGCGCAACTTTTTTTGAACATGTTCGAAATTCCTGCAAGATGAGTGTGAGACCCCGTGACTCACGAGAGGAAAATGAGAGCCGCCGAGAATGTTTGGAGATATTTTGGAAACTCACTGGAGAATGCTATTCTCCAACTAATCTAAAGCTGTCTCAGCCCAGTGAGATAGTACAAGCTTGATACATAAACAGTATATACAGCCAATAAAAATAATGTGAAAATTAGATTTTATTGTAAACTTCCCCTTTAAGTCACTGAAAGAATAATTCCATATTTGTCTTCCATATTTGTCTCTCATTTGCTTCTGTTTGGTCTCAAAGTCTAATTTCAAGTTTGTGTGAAATATCAAGGCTACAGCTGCACTAGATATCAGCTTGTTTATAGTCTGGTTTGCATGGCTCCTGTGAGATTGAGACAGTATGACCTGGGAGAGATAATCCGTACACCAAGTTTTGACTAGATGTACTGAACCAATCGCTATAGACATTTTCTCCTCCATCTCTCAGACAACAGAAAGCTTAAAAGACTGAGCGATGTATGTTTGAGAATGATGCACGTGTAGGTGCTGAGACCGTTTGTGTATTGTTCTCCACTGGCCAGTGTGATTAAATTTGCTGAAACTCTGATCCTGCCTGTTTTTTTGACTGAAGGTCTTCAAAGATTTTTCTAACAGTCACCCACAATAGTTTACTGCCATGGGCAGCGAGAGCATGCCCCATCCTTTCTCACATTCACCAACTCATCACTACACCTGAGGCAGAAGACGCACCTGCCCCCGCTCATCAGCCAGCGTACTTAAGGAGGCTCTCTCCGCACATTCAACGCTGGCTCGTCTGGGTATACTGCCTGTCAAAGACCTGCAAGTGTGTTTTTTGATAAACGCAGACACGTCGTCTAACTTTGTTTCCTTTCCTACTCAGGTTGCTGCCACCATGCAGGTGTGTCTCTCCAGGACTGCACGTGCTCTCCTGCCACATCTCCACCATTTCCTCAGCTTCCTACCTCCACCCGGTCAGGAACCACCAGCTCATTCCCCTCATCCTACTGGTTCATCTATTTCCCGCTGGGGCCCTGCCGGTTCTCCCTTGATACTCAAGTAAGTGGTAATTTGGCTCGCCCATTTTCCCCTTGCTCTGTTCCTCCACTCACAGCTCTCGTCTTCTGTCCACAGTGTGGTTCCTCTGGTGGTGACTGTTTCCCTAGCTGTGCGTTTACTCTGAAATTTAATAAAACTCTCAAACGTGCCTCCTCATGTTGGTGTTCTCCTGTGCTGCTGTATTGTGCATGTCAGCTGTCAACTGATTAATCATGACATTTACTGTAGATTGTGACTACATTATAAATCAAGTTTTATGAACTGTGAGTGTTCAGCACCTGATAAAGCCCAAAAGAAATATACAGTTTGAAATATATGGATATTATGTGTTGATTTGCCTCCTTATTTTTTCATGTATCCATAAACATTATGATTCCTGATGTTTGCACCACTCTGACATAAACAAAAGAAGTCAAAAGCCTTGCCTTGTGAGCCATCTCCAGTGGCTCGCCTCCTTTAATCAGGATCCCGTTCTGAGCTCCAATCCCTGTGCCCACCATGACAGCTGTCGGGGTTGCCAGCCCCAGAGAACAGGGGCAGGCGATGGACAGAACAGTGATGGATGCCTGGAAGGCAAAGCGGATGATCACTTCTGCCTTGGAGATGTTCTGGTTATAACCCTGAGGGGAGGAGGAAGAATTATCACAGATGGGTCGAAGCTGCACAAAAGCTGCTGTGGCTGGCATATAAAAAAATATCTGTGTGCATCTACCGGAAAATTCTCCTTCACAATGTCAAAGTCGACAAACCCAACTGCCAGCCAGGCGATCAACGTTAGCAGGGAAACTAAAACTATGAAGGGCACAAAGTAGCCACTGAGTCTGTCAGCAAACTGCTGGATCGGGGCCTTGAAAGAGGACAGGAAACAAAAAAGACCACCGTCTTGTGTTTTTGATTAAAATATTAGTAAAATAATCAGATATGAGTGGGCAAATGTAAATAGTTTAAAAAGCCTGACTTGTTCCTCTTACCTTTGATGTTTGTGCCTCCTCCACCAGCTTCACTATCTGAGACAGGGTGGTATCAGCTCCAACATGCGTGGCCTCCACCAGAAGACTACCATGAGCATTAATGGAGCCTGCAATCACCAAACTGCCAACCTTCTTACTGACAGGCATTGGCTCACCTGAAAGGTAATAAAACTAAAGGTAAAAATACACAAAGACATAAAAATGAGGTGTAGAATTCCTAGAATGATAGCAGAGCAAAAATTTAAGTATTTCAAACTGTTTATAAGCATAGGACACTGGACAGAAAGTAGCTCAACCAAGTGCATTAGCAGCTAGTGTTAGATTTGTGCTGATTTCTGCTAATAGATACATCTGAAAACATTAGAATATCATGAAAATGTTCATTTACTCTTCATAATTTGATTACAAAAGGGGCAGCACAGTGGAAAAGTGGTTAGCACAACAAGAAACGTGGGTTCGATCCCATCCCTTGTCAGCGGTGACCCTTCGTTGTGAAGTTTGCATGTTCGCCCTGTGTCTGCATGGGTTTTTGCCAGGTACTCTGGCTTCTTCCCACAGTCCAAAGACATGCACATTAGGTTAACTGACATCAAATGGGGATAAACTGTCATTAGGTATGAATGTGAGAGTGAATTTTTTTTTTTTTGTTACTTATTTGTACCCGTAGGTAGACTTGGTTTGCAGTCTGGTGACAAGCCACCGGCTGCTGGTCGCTGCGTGCGCCCTAAACCTACATGTTTTTGGTGTGCGGGAGGAAACCGGAGAAATCCCGGAGTAAACCCTGCAACACGGGGAGAATATGCAAACTCCACACAGCTCACTGTTGGCCGGGGGCTGGGATCGAACCCACGATCTCATGATCCCCCGGCCGAGGGTAAAACTGTGCTGCCACAGTGCTAAACCACTGCGCCACCGTGCAGCCTGGTGGCTGCAATGGCTGGTGATCAATGGCTGGTGATCTGTCCAGTGTGTCTCCTACCACTCGTTTAAAGACGCTGGCATGGGCTCCTGCAACCCGAAAAGAATTCAGCGGTTGAAGATGAATGAATAATTACAAAAGTAAGCTTTCATGTATTTTATATTCCAAACAAGTAAAGGGAAATATTACAAACCTTTTTGTTTTGTCGATCATTATAATTTATAGCTTACAAAATTCAGAAATCTGGTATCTCGGATTATTAGACTATGACATTGCCATAGTCTCATAAAAAAGTCTTGTGAGCGTGAGTATACAAGACAAGGGCAAAATGACTATTGTTAATAGAATTACTATAGAATGCATACACCTTGTTCTTTGGGCACTTTTAAGATGATAACCCATCATTGTGACATTGTAGATGAGTCAGAAAACATAGAAAAGGATGCCATGGGCCCGTTAAAGAAGTAAATGCGAACAAAGGCTTAATCACATCCATAAAGCATCCCCCCAAAAAGCTACAACCACAGCCACACACATCTTGCAATCTAACTTTCTTGTACCTGTGACTAAGGACTCATCTGCCATGGAGCTCCCCTCAATCACTCTCCCATCAACAGGGAATTTTCCTCCTGGGATGACCTTCACAATGTCGCCCCGCTGGACCAGTTCCACCTCCACCTGCTCCTCACTAATGCACACAGAAGTTTACAGTGACTTAAACATATGTGCTACCACTCACCATAACTGTATGAACCTCAACTTTATGCAACACAATTTTATATTAATTGAAGTGTTTATGTATTCTGCATCTTAACCTGAATAGCTTGACGTGTACACACGTGGACAAAATTGTTGGTACCCCTCTGTTAATGAAAGAAAAACCCACAATGGTCACAGAAATAACTTGAATCTGACAAAAGTGGTAATAAAGAAAAATTCTATGAAAATTAACCGATGAAAATCAGACAATGCTTTTGAATTATGGTTCAACAGAATTACTTAAAAAAAAAACCTCATGAAACAGGCCTGGACAAAAATGATGGTACCCCTAGAAAAGATTGAAAATAATGTGACCATAGGGACATGTTCAACCAAGATGTGTCCTCTAATTAACATCACAGGTGTCTACAAACTTGTAATCAGTCAGTCGGCCTATTTAGAGGGTGACAAGTAGTCACTGTGCTGTTTGGTGACATGGTGTGTACCACACTAAACATGGACCAGAGGAAGCAAAGGACAGAGTTGTCTCAGGATTTTAGAAAGAAAATTATAGACAAGCATGTTAAAGGTAAAGGCTATAAGACCATCTCCAAGCAACTTCATGTTCCTGTGACTACAGTTGCACATATTATTAAGAAATTTATAAACCACGGGACTATAGCCAACCTCCCTGGATGTGGCCGCAGGAGGAAACTTGATGAAAAATGGAAGAGACGGATAATACGAATGGTAACAAAAGAGCCCAGAACAACCTCTAAACACATTCATGGTGAACTCCAAGGTCAAGGTACATCAGTGTCAGATCGCACCATCTGTCGTTGTTTGAGCCAAAGTGGACTTCATGGGAGACGACCAAGGAGGACACCACTGTTGAAAACAAATCATGAAAAAGCCAGACTGGAATTTGCCAAACTGCATGTTGACAAGCCACAAAGCTTCTGGGAAAATGTCTTATGGACAGATGAGACAAAACTGCAACTTTTTGGCAAGGCACATCAGCTCTATGTTCACAGATGCAAAAATGAAGCATACCAAGAAAAGAACACTGTCCCTACTGTGAAACATGGAGGAGGTTCTGTTATGTTCTGGGGCTGCTTTGCTGTATCTGGCACAGGGTGTCTTGAATCTGTGCAGGGTACAATGAAATCTCAAGACTATCAAGGTATTCTAGAGAGAAATGTGCTGCCCAGTGTCAGACACCTTGGTCTCAGTCGCAGATCATGGGTCTTGCAACAGGATAATGACCCAAAACACACAGCTAAAAACACCCAAGAATGGCTAAGAGCGAAACATTGGACTATTCTAAAGTGGCCTTCTATGAGTCCTGATCTAAATCCTATTGAACATCTGTGGAAGGAGCTGAAACATGCCGTCTGGAGAAGGCACCCTTCAAACCTGAGACAACTGGAGCAGTTTGCTCATGAGGAGTGGGCCAAAATACCTGCTGAGAGGTGCAGAAGTCTCATTGACAGTTACAGAAATTGTTTGATTGCAGTGATTGCCTCAGAAGGTTGTGCAACAAAATATTAAGTTAAGGGTACCATCATTTTTGTCCAGGCCTGTTTCATGAGTTTTTTTTTTTTTTTAAATAATTCTGTTGAACCACAGTTCAAAAGCATTGTCTGATTTTCATTGGTTAATTTTCATAGACTTTTTATTTATTACCACTTTCGTCAGATTCAAGTTACTTCTGTGACCATTGTGGGTTTTTCTTTCATTAACAGAGGGGTACCAACAATTTTGTCCACGTGTGTACAGTATATGTGTTTTTTAAACCGCCATTTTGTGTGTGTGTCACCTGATAATGGAGTGGTCAGTTCCCAACATGACCACAGTAGCATCAGTCACCTGAAGTGACATTAATTTGGCCAAAGCTTCTGAGGTTTTACTCTAAAAATGTAAAGAAAAAGAAACAGGGATGAATTCCTGACATTTTGGACAATGATTGTGCCAAATGTTGTACAATAAGATAAGAAGATGAACAAAAGTTGGAGCAGTTTGTTGTGTGTGTATTTGGCCCTTTGTGTTGTGTGTGTGTGTGTGTGTGTGTGTGTGTGTGTGTGTGTGTGTGTGTGTGTGTGTGTGTGTGTATGGCCCTTTGGGCTTGCTATTCCCGCCCTGTGGTGTGACGTCAGGCGAGCTGCGGCCACAGTATACATCGTTGTGTGTTCTCGATAAAGTTCAGTTTGTTGCTCAGTTCAACACGACTCTGGTCTCCCGTTATTGAGACATAACACAGTTGACATTAAACGGATACCAAGAATGCAATGATTTGAATGTCAGCTAGCAACCAACAGTTAAAGAGGAATCCACAATAGAGGAGAATACTAGCCATGTTGTGACTAGAGATTAATAAATGTTAATTAAAGTCACACAAAACAGCTTCTTCTTCTGGGTTGTCCATCGATCTGATGACGACCATCCCTCATGTGTTAAGTCCTCTTCTTGGTGAGCACGGAGATGGCTGTTTAGGCCGATCCTTGATCGGCAGACACGGCTGCAGTAGGGGCAAGGAAACTGCCCAGGTAATAATGCCTTTCTTCGTGCCCGTGCTTCAGCTACATCAGCTCGCCTCTTCTAAGCAGTCTCGCGCCTGGGTAGTGAGGGCGCGCCAGCCTTGCCTGTCCATAGCCCAGAGCTCGATAATTGTTTGGGAAGGATGCCAATGTGTCTGATGTTGAGCTTCATGTAGTCTTTGAATCTTTTGCGTGGTCTGCCTTGGTTCCGCTTCCCAGAGCAGAGTTCGCCGTACATGAGCTGCTTGGGCAGCCTGTGGCCATCCATCCGGATCACATGACCAACCCATCGGAGCTGGGCTTTCAGAGTCATGGCCTCGATGCTGGTCATCTCAGCTCTGTCCAGGACCCCAAGGTTTCTGACCCGGTCTTGCCAGTGAATGCTGATGATCATCCGTAGACTTCTCATGTGGAACTTCTCCATCTGCTTCAGGTGGTTCTTGTACACAGTCCACATCTCACATCAGTAGAGAAGGCTGGTGAGGACAACAGCCCTGTACACTTTGAGCTTTGTGGACAGCTGGATGTTGTGCTGGTTCAAGATGCGAGCTCGGAGATGAGCGACAGCTTGACTGGCCTTGCAGATTCTGGCGTTGATCTCCTTATCCAGGCTACCATCGTTGCTGATGGTGCTGCTGAGGTATTTAAAGTCATCTACCGTCTTCAGTTGGGTACCCTCAATGGAGCTAGAGGGGGGTAGGACGGTGGAGGCGGGTGCTGGTTGGAACAGTACCTCTGTCTTGCCGAGGCTGATGGTAAGACCAAAAAGGCGGGAGGCTTCTGCAAACTTATTCACGATGATCTGGAGGTCAAACTCCGTGTGGGCCATGAGGGCACAGTCGTCAGCGAAAAGTGCTTCCAGGACAATCTTTTCTGCGACCTTGGTCTTAGCCTTCAGTCAGCGGAGGTCGAACAGTGAGCCATCAAGTCTGTATCGCAGGTATACCTGCGATACAGACTTACATAATAAATCTTATATAATAAGATATATAAGGTCCAAGTCCCTGAAGTCCCTGAAGTCCTTGAGGATGCAAGAGAAAAAGAGGTTGAAGAGGACCGGGGCCAGAACGCACCCCTGCTTGACGCTGTTGCTGATATTGAATGGCTCTGATACCTCTCCACCTGAGAGAACCTGCCCAGTCATGTTGTCGTGAAACTGTCGTATGAGGTTTACAAACTTGTCTGGGCACCCAAGCTTGGATAGGATGATCCAGAGGGCCTCCCTGTTCACCGTGTCGAAAGGCCTTAGTCAGGTCAATAAAGACCGCATATAAGTCCATGTTTTGTTCTAGACATTTCTCCTGCACTTGGCGGACGGAGAAGATCATGTCCACGGTGCTGCGGTTTGAACGGAATCCGCACTGTGTTTCTGGCAGGTTCCCTTCAGAGATGTTGTTAATCATTCGGTTGAGGAGGACCCGGGCCAGTATTTTTCCGGCAATAGATAGAAGGGAAGAGATACCTCGGTAATTATTTACCTTTTGTTCTTATTAAAGACAAAAACAGAAAGGAGATGTCTTTACCTTCTTCTTTACCTTCCTTAAGAAGGTAAAGACATCTCCTTTCTATTTTTGTCTTTAATAAGAACAAAAGGTAAATAATTAAAAGAAGACAAAATGAACCTACTTGAACTACCTCGGTAATTGCCGCAGTCCGACTTGCTACCCTTATTCTTGAACGGGGAGACAACAGTGGCATTCCTGAAGTCTTTGGGCAGTTATTCTTCATCCCAGATGCTGGTGAGGAGGGAATGGAAGATTTCAAGGGCCACAGGACTGGCTGATTTGAATATTTCTGCCAGGATTCCATCCATCCCAGGTGCTTTGCCTGAATTGGTCTGCCTAATCGCCTTCAAGACTTTGTCCATTGTAGGGGGGAGGTCGAGGCAGTGGACGGTGGGTTTTTGTGGGATCAGATCGAGGGCATGGGCGTCTACAGTGGAGGGCCTGTTGAGCAGGTAGCTGAAGTGCTCTCTCCATCACGCATTGATGCTGCTCTTTTCCTTCAGCAGAGTTGAACCATCTGTCGACAGGAGTGGGGTAGTACATGGCTTGGCAGGTCCATATACTTCCTTGATGACACTGAAGAACATCTTGGAATTCTGCATGTCGGTGTATCTCTGCACCTCATCTGCCTTCTTCTCCCACCATTCATTCTGCATCTTTTGCAGTGCTGCTTGTGCCTGTCTCTGGAGGTGCTTGAAGCGATCACGCTTGGAAATGGAAGTGGGGTCAATCTGCCACTCAACAAAGGCCTTCTGCTTGTCATCCAGGAGTGTCTTGATGTTCTCGTTGTTCTCGTCGAACCAGTCCTGGTGCACTCGTTTCCTGGGGCCAATGGTGGTTTTTGCTGACTCCATCACCAGTGCTCTAAAGGAGTACATGAGCAATCAGTTGGCCCTCCAGATCTTCTGCAAATTCACTACATCGCTGAGGTTGTTCAAGTTTGGCGACGTTGAACGCTGGCCTGATGACTTTTGGCATCTTGCGGTGTATTGGGGCAATATGCAGGGATAGGATGGATCTGACTAGACGGTGGTCTGCCCAACACTCTGCTCCGCGCACGGCTCTGGTGATCCTGACGTCACAGATGTCTCTCTGACGGCAAATGGTAAAGTCTATCAAGTGCCACTGCTTGAATCTTGGGTGCATCCATGTTGTCTTATATTTGTCTGCTTGCCAGAACAGTGTGTTTGTGATAGTGAGGTGGTTTTCAGCACAAAGGCTCAAGAGCATCAAGCCGTTGGAGTTCAATTTTCCAGTGCCGTGTGGCCCCAGCACGCCTTTCCAGTTACAGCAGTCTGTTCCAACTCTGGCGTTGAAATCGCCTAGCAGAATGAGTTTGTCACTGGGGGGAGTGTCCTTCACAAGGGTACTGAGCTCCTCATAAAAGGCTTCCTTCACTTCATCACTGCTGGTGAGAGTTGGGGCATACGCGCTGATGAGGGTAACGTGCCGGTTACGGTTAAGGGGGAAACGGAGTTTCATCAGCTGTTCATTAACTGACATTGGTAGGTCAGGAAGTTGCTTGAGAACCGCTGTCTTGATGGCCAGTCCTACTCCATGGAGCCTCTCTTCATCTTTGGCCTTGCCTTTCCAGAAGAAGGTGTAGCTACCTTTTAGTTTGGCCACAGATCCTTCTTTGGCTAGTCTGGTCTCACTGAGGGCCGCGATGTCAATGCGGTAGCGGGCCAGTTCCCTTGCAATGAAGGCTGTTCTTCTCTCAGGCCTCGGGGAGGCCTCTCTGTCCATAAGCGTGCATACATTCCACGCACCAAGAATTAGTTTCTTTCTTCTTTGGTTTCGACCACTTGGGGGGTAGAACTGCCAGCTGCGGTATGCTGGCCAGTTGGAAGGACAAGCATTTGTTTGGGACACATTTTCTAGTCCCCTCCCTCATGTGAGGGTGAGCAGCGCTGTCCTAAAGAGGCTGCTCAGTTGCCTGGGGGAACGCGAAACTCCACTGTTGTCCCGGGGTCTGAAGGAGAGCAACTATTACCACCAAGCCGCCTGCATGCAGGGTTCAAGCTACAACTGCCAGTGGTCACCGCCACCTGTTGCTTCACTCATTCCCCATCGCCACAGGACTGTTGTAGGGTTGTGAGGACTAACACACACGAGGAACACCTGTGCGGGAAAGTTTTTTTTTAAAAGTGGGAAAGTCGATGCACAGGGGCAATCCCACTCTCTCGGCCTCAAAAGCCAGGATCTGGTGGTACGAAAAGAGCCGTCATGACCAGGGACTTCCTCGGCTGCAGTGGATGACCACGACGTCTATAGTGCCTTGCCGTGCCCTTGCTTTCCACAACGCCTGGTGTCGCCACCTTCATGACCGTTGGGACAAAAGATGACCTCATCCGCTCAATCCGCCGACTACAGTCTTCACATACTTGGGTAGGCATACCCTGTTTAACTCACCGGAGGGTTTGAGGCCTGACCGGCTACCCTCACCTGGTTCAGCCCGCCTGCCAAAGCGGTTTACTGGGGTGTGGCTGCTGCCCACGCTACAGCTTCGAGAAGCCACAGGTGAGAGTTGGGTGCCAGGTGGGAACCAATGTAGAATGAGCTGTCCTAAAAAGAACATGGCAAGCACTCCCTACAGAGGTACTATCCCTCCCCAGACACCCCAGACACACAAAACAACTACAGATGAGCTAAAATGGGTGAGCTCTTTGAGGCCAGAATAACAGCAACTAGACAACCATTGGCTAACACAGTGAGGGTGTGGTTGTCTACACAACTAATGTCTGTTATCAATGTAATTTGCTAAGTGATGAGCAAAAATGTAATCACTACACTCCTTTTCCAAAAGTATTGGAACAACAAGGCCAATTTTGCTGTGGACTGAAAACATTGAGTTTGATATCAAAAGATGAATATGAGACAAGAGATCAACATTTATTTGGGGTGTTTACATCTGGATCTGATACACAACTTAGATCATGGGTGGGTTAAAACATTTTGTTTGAACCCACTTTTTTGGAATATGTGACTGACAGGTGTTTTTTGTTGCACAGGAGTGTCCTATTCCATTGATTTTTTTAAACAATAAGTAGTGATGAATGTCTGCTCTCAGTTTCAGATTTGGGTTTTACCTGTGCAGACTGCATTCATAGTTAGGGGTGTAACCAACATGAAAACCAGAGAGCTGTCTGTGGGTGAAAAACAAGCAATTATGAAGGTGACAGCCGATGGAAGAATCAATCAGAGCCATTGTATAAACGCTGGCCATAATAAGTACAGCCATTTGGAAAGTCCTAAAGAAGAAAGAAACCACTGGTGTATTAAGTAATGGGCATCACACAGGTAGACCAAGGAAAACATCAGCAGTTGATGACAGAAACACTGTGAGAGCTTTAAAGGAAAACCTTAAAACAAATGTTAGCGACATCAGCAACAACCTCTAGAGGGCAGGAGTGAAGGTATTAAAATCTACTGCTCGCAGGAGACTTCATGAACAGCAGAATAGAGACGAGCCTCAAAAATTTTGGGGAAAAGTTTATGGGCCAATGAGACAAAGATGAACCTTTACCAAAGAGATGGAAAGGCTAAAGTTTGGAGAGAGAAAGATTCTGCTCATGATCCCAAATATACAAGCTCATCTGTGAAACAGTGGAGGCAATGTCATGGCTTGGGCTTGCTTGGCTTCTTCTGGGACGGGCTCATTAATCTTCACTGATGGCAGCAGCAAAATTAACTCAGAAGTCTGCAGAGACATGTTGTCTGCCAATTTAAAGAAACACACAGCCAAAGTCTCCGCAGGGGTGTGTGTTGTCACCACTACTCTTCATCCTGTACACAAACATGTGTCGGAGCAGACATGACAACACACACATTATAAAGTATGCTGATGATTCAGTTGTTGTCAGTCTCCTCCAGGATGGTGAGAGTGGCTACGGCCCAGTAGTTGATGATTTTGTTCACTGGTGTGAGGATTCCTACCTGCAGCTGAATACGACAAAAACTAAAGATATGATTATTGACTTTAGGAGGAAAACTCCCAGGCACAAAGTCACTGTACAAAAGGCCAGACCACTGAATGTGTACAATCCTACAAATATCTTGGGGACGATTATTGATAGTAATTTAAACTTTGAAGAGAGCTGTGAAAGGGTGTGCAAAAAGGGTCAGCAACATTTGCATTGTTTAAGGAAACTTGCACGCTTCCAAATTGGCCAAACCATAATGACAATGTTTTATCGGGCTTTTATTGAATCTGTTTTATCCTTTTCCTTAGTGTCATGGTTTGGTCAGATAAAACTGAAACAGAGGAAATCCTTGGATCAGGTTATTAGATGGTCCAGTCGTTTGCTTGGTGAGTCACAGCTGAGTATGACATCCCTGTACACCAGACAGGTACAGAGGATCGCTACCTCCATTTTAAATGATAACTCCCACCCTTTGCACTGCAACTTTCAGCTTCTTCCCTTCAGACGGAGGTTTATTGTCCCAAAAAGTAAAACCCAGCGCTACAAAAACAGCTTTGTTCCTGCTGCTGTTAAAAGAGTTGAACAAGTTGTAACAATATATTGCACATAATTTAGTTACCTATTTATTAATTTCATTTTATATTTACTTATTTTTGTAGGTTTTTTACTTGGGTTCTAAATCTTTTATTGGGTTTTAGACTTTTGAGTTTTTAACCTCTTTGACTAGTCTTTAACTTTTTAATATGACCCTTCTCTCTTATCTCTTTGTTTTTTCTCTTATCTCTTTGTCGTATGTCCTGATTGATGGAGCCTTGAGTACTTTTATCATGTTTATAGTCAGCCTCATGTGTGCCTGTGTTTGTGTCTATGTTGAGTGTAACTGTGGTTTGTAAATATGGATGTCACCTGACTGCAAAACAAATCTACCTACGGGTACAAATAAAGTAACCTGAACCTGAACCTGAAAGTGATTGGAAATCCTTCATCAAGCAGCAAGATAACGACCGACAACACACTGCCAAAACAACAAAGGAATTTATCAGGGGCAAGAAATGGAAGGTTAAAGGTAAAGCCAACTTCATTGTCATTCAATCCATACAGCCAATCATGTACAGTAGGACAAAATTATGTTTCTCTTATCTACAATGTTAATCACATCTAGAATTGGAGGGGTCGCTACCATGCAAGGCGCCGCCACAAATTCCCTCCTCCGTTCCATTATTGCTGAGCACCAAGCTGGATGGCAGGAAGTTCCACTTTTAGGCTGCATGTCCACCAAATGCATTTTTTCCGCTCTGGGCGACTATTTTCCATTCATTCTCTATGTAGTCCAACGTTTACAGCGCTGAGCGCCCTCGGCTCTGAAACGCTCTCATCCGTGGCCGTTTTTTGTTAAAGTTAAACTTTTCAGAGACTGCAGCTGAGCTTGTCAATGTCAGACCTTAAGCAGCCAATCAGAACTGCTGGGTGGGCGGGACATAGGATGCCAGTACTAGTCTGTACTCAGACTCATGCTTTCCGTGTCATCATATTTTACATCCAGAGCTGCTAGAAAATGTTTCCTGTCCATTGTTATTTAGAGACTGCTATTAAAAAATCAGTAGAAAGTTTGACCATAGGAAAAGTGGAAGTGCTGAGCTGAGAGTGACAAGCTGTTGCTGGGATACAGGGCACAGACTTTTTTTTCCCAGAGCGCCGTGCACAAACGCTGAAAAAAATGCTCAGGGCGACAAAAAAAAAAAATGTTTGGTGAACACAGCCTTATATGGTCTTTAGCATAACCTGGCCAGGACTTGAACCCTGGCCTCCCAGGTGTGGGGCAGATGCTCTACCAACTAGGCCACAACTCTGGTACAAGTATGGCCAAGAGCACCTATCTTGGTCTGAGAGGAGCTCTGGCCTGGATCGAGTCACCAGCTCCACATTGGTAGCACTGTAAACCTTGGCTTCATAACCACTGACAACCTCACTTTTCTCTGAATGCCACCCCCAAATTCCAGGTTCTAGACTAGCCAAGTCAATGTCCAAGTCAATGTCCAGACTTAAACCCTATAGAGCATGTATTTAACCTGTTAAAGACAAGACTGAAGGAACTAACCCCCCAAAACAAACAACAACTGAAAGAGGCTGCCGTGAACGTCTGGAAAAACATCATAAGTATACAAAATCAAATAAAAGAAGAATGCAAAAGTTTGGTGATGTCAGTGGGTCACAGGCTTGACAGTTAGATGTTAAGTGTTATCCATTTTAAGTGTATCTGTTCCAGTACTTTTGCTCACCTAAAAATTTGGTGTTCCATTACAAATAAAACTATCTTGTCATGGGCAACCTCTGACCAGCAGCAGAAAATGACAGACTCTGATGCAGGCATGAGTACAGTTTAACTGGGTTTATTTTCCCAAAAACATAAAATGAAACCAGCACCGGGGCCGAACATAAAGTGAGCCGTGGGAGGCTGAAAACTCACAAGTACAGCAAAATCATGGGAACAGAAGTTAGAGGGTAATCCACGGTATGATGCCACACAAAATGAACGCAGAGCAGGATATATACAGGGAGACAGATGATTAGGGGAAACATGGGACAGCTGAGGCTAGTAATCAGAGATTAAACAGCAACACGAGGAGAGGTGGCTATGACTACAAAAGACATGAGGGACTGAGAATGATAGAAAAATGAGTATGGGGAATACACACACATGAGACTTACACAGATGACCAAAGGGGAACACAGAACAACGACTGATAACGGGGACCACATGACAGGCTGAGGACCAGGAAAGACAAGAACCATCACAGAGGACCCAGGGGAGACACAGAAGGCAAAATACAGGCAAATAATCACAATAATAAACACAAAATGTGGGCGTGATCCGAAGACCCAGACCATGACAGTACCACCCCTTTAAGGGGTGGATACCAGACACCTCTACAATAACACAAGAACACCTGCTGCAGGGTGGTGGGAGCATTAGGCCAGGCAGGCTAGAACAACTCCTTACCCCCCCCCCCCAGCCAGGCAGGCTAGAACAACTCCTTACCCCCCCCCCCCCCCAGCAGAGTCAGGAAAATACTTCAGATAGTGGGGGGAAACCAGAATCCAAAACAAGGTGGTTCATGTTGCCTCCCAGAGTCCAAAGGCCACCAGACCAGGGAGTGAGGTGGGTCAGGGGCCTACCAAAGTCCATGGGCCACCTGACAGATGAACACGGTGCATTGGGTGGCCTACCAAAGTCCATGGGCCACCAGACGGGAGAAAACATAGGAGTTTCTGCTCTGAAAATAACATCATAAAGCCCTTGAACTTGGGAGATAACATCATAGCTTTAAACTCAGGAGATAACGCAGGAGCATCTTGCATAGGAGACAACACAGAAACTTTAGATTCAGGAGATAACATCATGGGAGCCTTTTGCTCTGAAGATAACATACACACGTGGACAAAATTGTTGGTACCCCTCTGTTAATGAAAGAAAAACCCACAATGGTCACAGAAATAACTTGAATCTGACAAAAGTGGTAATAAATAAAAAGTCTATGAAAATTAACCAATGAAAATCAGACAATGCTTTTGAACTGTGGTTCAACAGAATTATTTTAAAAAACAAACTCATGAAACAGGCCTGGACAAAAATGATGGTACCCTTAACTTAATATTTTGTTGCACAACCTTTTGAGGCAATCACTGCAATCAAACGATTTCTGTAACTGTTAATGAGACTTCTACACCTCTCAGCAGGTATTTTGGCCCACTCCTCATGAGCAAACTGCTCCAGTCATCTCAGGTTTGAAGGGTGCCTTCTCCAGACGGCATGTTTCAGCTCCTTCCACAGATGTTCAATAGGATTTAGATCAGGGCTCATAGAAGGCCACTTTAGAATAGTCCAATGTTTCGCTCTTAGCCATTCTTGGGTGTTTTTAGCTGTGTGTTTTGGGTCATTATCCTGTTGCAAGACCCATGATCTGCGACTGAGACCAAGGTGTCTGACACTGGGCAGCACATTTCTCTCTAGAATAGATAGATAGATAGATAGATAGATAGATACTTTATTTCGAACAAAAAAGTATAACAATACCTTGATAAGAATACCTAAGAATGCCTTGATAGTCTTGAGATTTCATTGTACCCTGCACAGATTCAAGACACCTTGTGCCAGATGCAGCAAAGCAGCCCCAGAATATACAGTAACAGAACCTTCTCCATGTTTCACAGTAGGGACAGTGTTCTTTTTTTGGTATGCTTCATTTTTGCATCTGTGAACATAGAGCTGATGTGCCTTGCCAAAAAGTTCCAGTTTTGTCTCGTCTGTCCATAAGACATTCTCCCAGAAGCTTTGTGGCTTGTCAACATGCAGTTTGGCAAATTCCAGTCTGGCTTTTTTATGAGTTGTTTTCAACAGTGATGTCCTCCTTGGTTGTCTCCCATGAAGTCCACTTTGGCTCAAACAACGACGGATGGTGCGATCTGACACTGATGTACCTTGACCTTGGAGTTCACCATGAATGTGTTTAGAGGTTGTTCTGGGCTCTTTTGTTACCATTCGTATTATCCGTCTCTTCCATTTTTCATCAAGTTTCCTCCTGCGGCCACATCTAGGGAGGTTGGCTACAGTCCCGTGGATCTTAAATTTCTGAATAATATGTGCAATTGTAGTCACAGGAACATCAAGCTGCTTGGAGATGGTCTTATAACCTTTACCTTTAACATGCTTGTCTATAATTTTCTTTCTAATCTCCTCCTCCTAACTCTCTCATTTGCTTCCTCTGGTCCATGTTTAGTGTGGTACACACCATGTCACCAAACAGCACAGTGACTACTTGTCACCCTCTAAATAGGCCGACTGACTGATTACAAGTTTGTAGACACCTGTGATGTTAATTAGAGGACACATCTTGGTTGAACATGTCCCTATGGTCACATTATTTTCAATCTTTTCTAGGGGTACCATCATTTTTGTCCAGGCCTGTTTCATGAGGTTTTTTTTTTAAAGTAATTCTGTTGAACCATAATTCAAAAGCATTGTCTGATTTTCATCGGTTAATTTTCATAGAATTTTTCTTTATTACCACTTTTGTCAGATTCAAGTTATTTCTGTGACCATTGTGGGTTTTTCTTTCATTACAGAGGGGTACCAACAATTTTGTCCACGTGTGTAGGAGCTTTTTGCTCTGAAGATAACATCATAGGAGCTTTTTGTTCAGAGGATAACAACACAGGAGCTTTTTGCTCTGAAGATAACATCATGGGAGCCTTTTGCTCTGAAGATAACAACATAGGAGCTTTTTGCTCTCAAGATAACAACACGGGCGCTTTTTGTTCTGAAGATAACATTATGGGAGCCTTTTTCTCTTAAGATAACAACATAGGAGCTTTTTGCTCTGAAGATAAGAACATGGTAGCCTTTTGCTCTGAAGATAACATGAGAGCTTTCTGCTCCGAAGATAACAACATGGGAGCTTTCTGCTCCAAAGGTAACAACACGAGAGCTGTCTGCTCCGAAGATGAAGATGACAACATGAGCACTTTCTGCTCCGAAGATGAACAACTCAGGAGCCTTTTGCTCTGAAGATAGTACCTGAGGGGCCTTCAGTGCAGGGGTGTTAGGCTTGGGAACCAGTAGCTGCAGAGCTCTGACCTCAGGAACACATGGTGGAGGCCCACTGGCCTCGGGACCTCATGGTTGGGGTGCACTGGTCATTGAGACTGCAGGGGTCAAAATATGCTCCTCCATCCCTGACACAGCCACTTCAGACAAGGAGGAAGAAATACACGTCGGTATCTGGTTCATAACCCAACCACCAGCAGAAGAGGTTGGTGCAGAGAGCTCAAAGGCAGATGAGAACTGCAACTTGGTCTCCCCTTCAGGAGCAAGACAAGACCTCTCTAAAATAAATGTAGAAGAAATAAAGAGGACTTGCCTTAACTCCTGCTCTTCCGCTGGTGAGGGCCCCGATGGCACCGCTGCTGGTGGAGCATTAGATGTGGACATAGGAAATGGAGCACATCATGGAGGCGGCACTGGAGGCACAGAGCGATATGGAGCTGGCACTGGAGGGACAGAGCAATATGGAGTTGAAACTGGAGGCACAAAGCGATGTGGAGCTGGCACTGGAGGCACAGAGCAACATGGAGCTGGAACTGGAGGCACAGAGTGATGTGGGGCCGGAAATGGAGGCCTAGGCATGGCAGCAGGAGCAGTAAAAAACCCCTGACATGGAGCCTGATGCTGGCGATGGAGCACCCTCCTTTGGAGCTAGAGCAGTGGCTGGTTGGCAGCAGGGAGCTGGAGCAGCTGAATCTTCCATAACCAGCTGGTTCCAACCCAGCAGGGGCACATACTCAGGGAGAAGCCATGGTTTGTAGTCCAACATTAACTCAAGTCTATGCAAGCAAAACCTGCTGGTGCTCCTCCTGCTCCTCCTCGTCAACAGAAGCACGAGGAGCTCCAATGCAGCAAACCTGATCTGACAGACAACGGGGTGCTCCAGCGTAGGCATGGAGGCAGCAGGCAGGGGAGTAACAGGTGATGATGGAGCTACCCGATCTGAAGAGCAGCTTGGAGAGGATCGCATAGCCGAATGAGAAGAAGCGGATGTCTGCACCCAGGGGCCCTGGCTTGGTCCACAGGCTGGGAAAAGCATCTATCAATTTTGCCGCACCATCAGGGCCTCCTCAGGAGTGCGGGAAGCCCAGGCATCACCGATAAAGTCCTCTATCAGGCCCACAACCCAACATTCCTCTTCATCCAAGCCAAAAACACTGAAGTCCATGCCCGCAGAGTCAACTGGTGGTGTCATTCTGTCACGGGCAACCACTGACCAGCAGAAATGACAGACTCTGATACAGGCAGGACTACAGTTTAACTGGGTTTATTTTCCCAAAAAACATAAAATTAAATCAGCACAGGGGCTGAACATAAAGCAAGCCGTGAGAGGCTGAAAACTCAAGTACAGCAAAATCACGGGAACAGAAATCAGAGGGTAATCCATGGTATGACGCCACACAAAATGAACGCAGAGCAGGATATATATAGGGAGACAGCTGATCAAGGGAAACATGGGACAGCTGGGGATAGTAATCAGAGATTAAACAGTAACACATGAGGAGAAGTGACTATGACTACGGAAGACATGAGGGACTGAGAATGGTAGAAAAAGGAGTACGGGGAACACACACAAGACTTACACGGATGACCAAAGGAGGACACAGAACAACAATGGTAACGGGGCTGAGGACCGGGGAAGACAATAACCATCACAGAAGACTCGGGGGACACACAGAAGGCAAAACACAGGCAAATAATCATAATAATAAACACAAAATGTGGGCATGATCCTAAGACTTGGCCCAGATCATGACATATCTTCCTAGTTGTGTATCAGATCCATTAAATACCTTTAAATTAAAGCTGAAATGTTGATCTCTTGTCTGATATTCATCTTTTGATGTCAAACCCAAATGTTTTCGGTCTACAGCAAAAATAAATAGAATAGAATAGTCTTTTTTGTCATCGTACAGTTGTACAGTGAAACAAAGTTGTGGGTGCTCCACCAGGCTACTGCGCAGTTAAGTATGAGAGAAGGATATGAATAAAACACAGAGTTACAGAACACACAACTGCATACACGATTGAATAAAATAGCCCAGTATTATTGGATACACACAAGTATGGTCGTGACTTCATGGATGGATCAATGTACATGAAAGTGCAGAGTGCAAAGACAGGTGTGATTATTATGATAATTGAAAAGGTCCTCAGTTCTGTGCATGTGAGCGTTCGGATTGGCCTCATGTTCCAATACTTTTGGAGGAGCAGGTATATAATATCGATAGGTCTGTCAAGAGATTAGAATATTAATCCTTGTTAATCACAATTAACAATCCTTTTAACCATGAATTATTAAAGCTTTTTTTTTGTTATGACAGTTCAGTTTGTAATTACAGCTCCTGTTTTGGCATTGCTGAATCATTTCCATCATCATTTGTGTCAAAGGACCTTTGTTGTGACTACCACTGTAATTATTATTATTTTTGGTGAGAACTGTTAATAGTGCCAAGTGAAACATACAGTGCTAAGTCGACAAAATGTTTGGACAATTACAACAGCATATAAGCAAAGCATATACTCTGTGTGTGTGTGTGTGTGTGTGTGTGTGTGTGCGTGTGTGTGCGTGTGTGTGGATACAAAGACTGATACATGTAAATGAGTCTCTACATACACCCATATACAGGTACATCTCAAAAAAATTAGAATATAATGAAAAAGTTCAATATTTTTTGTCACTCATTTCAGAAAGTGAAATCCATATATTATATACAGTAGATTCATGACACAAAAGAGTGATATAGTTCAAGTGTTTATTTATTTTAATTTTGATGATTATGGCTTACAGGCCATGAAAACCCAAAATTCAGTTTCTCAAAAAATTAAGAATATTACATAAAAAATTTTTTTTAAAAAAAAATAGTTTTTTAATAGAAATGTTGGCAGACTGAAAAGTATGTCCATGTACACACTCAATACTTGGTCGGGGCTCCTTTTGGATTAATTAAGTCAAAGTCAAAGTCAAAAAAGTCAAAGTGCCTTTATTGTCATTCCATTGCTAATAAACAATGCAACGAAATTGAGATACTGATCCCTAAAAACAAACTATCAAACTCACAGTTCACTCATGCATTTAACATTCTCGTAATTACAACAATAAATAATGCTTGAAAAAATATTACCTAAAAGTTGAATACAATATGTACATAGCAATAATAAAAACATACTGAGCGATAAATATATAAGACCAGCTTATACACACAGGGTTATTGCCACAAAATAACCTAAAATAACATAAAATAATATCAGCAGTGTGTGCGTGTTACATAAGTCCGTTCAAAATACGTACTGCTGCTGGGAAAAAACTATGATTAAACCTGGTAGTCCGGGTTTTATGGGATCTGTACCACTTTCCCGAGGGGAGCAAGTGAAAGAAATCATGGCCTGGATGAGTGCAGTCTTTAATGATGGCAGTAGCTCTGTTGAGGTACCGAGACCTGGAAATCTCTTCCAGAGAAGGGAGAGAACAGCCAGTGATTTTTTGCGCAGTCTCGATCACTCTCAGGAAGGCTTTGCGGTCTGCGGCTGAACAGCCCTCATACCAAACCGTGATGCCATATGACAAAATGCTCTCAATAGCAGAGCGATAAAATAAAACCAGCAACTGTGCATTCAGGCCATTCTTCGTGAGGAGCCTCAGAAAGTGTAGACGTTGTTGAGCCTTTTTTATCGTAGCTATGGTGTTAACTGCCCAGGTAAGGTTGTGAGAAATATGAACACCCAGAAACTTAAAAGCCTCCACCCTCTCCACACACTCCTTGCCTATATATAGAGGAGGCAGCTCACTGCAATCTACTTACTGTAATCATTAACAGGAGACCGGTGTTATTGATCAACTTAATGGCATACTCAACTTAAAATTCATTAGTTTGCAATGGATGCTGACTCAAAGATAAAATAACAATACTATATACTGTATGTAAGTAACTTTAATTTGGCTGTGGTGGTGCAGGGCCACCTTGGTGTTGGCAGGGGCACTGGCAGGAAAATATGAAAGCTGTCTGTCATTTTAGCATATTACACTGGGGGTGATCTAATTAAAATGACAGGTAATAATGGGTACCAGACCTCTTTGCTTATTGTTTAGATGTAGTTTATATGGTATTATGACCTTGACCTTTGACCTTGCAATCCCAAAACCATAGGCAGAAGTCAGGATGACAGAGTGAATCTGTGTACAAAGTTTGGTGACCGTAGCTTCGCTCATTCTACAGCAATAGGCCATAAGGGAAGCTAACTGTGACCTCTGACCTTTTGATCCAAAACCTATAGTCAGAGGTCAGGGTCTCAGGGTGATCATGTGTACAAAGTTTGGTGACCCTAGGTGTCATTGTTGTTGAGATATAATTTATAGGGCATTTTGACCTTGGCCTTTGACCTTTTATCCCCAAACCCATAGCTGTAGGTGGTGGTCCTATGGTGAACCTGTGTAGCTTAGTATAGCTTAGTTTAATGTTTATTTGAAAGGGACATTACATACTAATGAACATTAATACAAATGTCAGTATGCCAGATTTAGCAATACTGCTAATTTGCATCTGTAGTCCCCTAGCAGGTCACAGAAACACACAAACAATCATACACGAGCAGAACAACTGCAATGAAACTGTACAAAGTGCAGAGTTAAGGTGTTACAAAACAAAACATTCAAATGTCACACGCGTCAAGTGCTGTGTATGTGTACACACACATGCACCTCACAGCAACAACAGACAGCAACATACAAGAGGCGGGGCATATGTATGTATGTGACGCATGGGCACACACACACACACGCGCACACATATATATATATATATATATATATATATATACTGTATATATGCATGCCGCAGAGCAACCACTGGTTATGGGTACAGTTTTGGTTGTTTAAAAGCCAATTTTTGCAAGGACTCTTAAAAGTGTTTAGTGTGGTACTTTCTCTGATTGCAGGGTATGTTATCCCAGATCTTGGTGCCCTTTGATGCTACCAGGTCAGACATTGGACTACCTGTCTCATGGGTAGGGCCGTTGGCGACTCAACCGGCAACCCCGCCCTTCCGAGGGTGTGGAGGGTGAAACTGGGCGCCCTGGCAGAACTAAAAACAATATCTGTCACAGGTCTGTGGTGGACCACTCCCAGTTACACAGGGTGAGACTGGACATCCTGGCAGATAAGCACATCTGTCGCAAGGTCTGTGGTGGACTTTTACCAGTCCGTGTATCGTGATATGCACTACACAAAGAGCAGAGATTAACAAACCTATCATCTGGTCAGTCACAGCAACAGATACTGGAGTCAGTTTGTCTTGGCCTGTCCTTGCCACTGATAATATCTCTTACCTGCCAAGAATGTGCCACTAGTCCAGCAAAAGCTAGCGGTACCCAATTACTTTGCAAGCAGTTTCATGAAATGGTCAGTCAGAAAGCAACTCATACCGGCTCGGATGTCGCCTGGGTTAACAAGGCCAGGAGGTCCTGGCAGCGGAGGACGAAGGACAGAGCTGTGTGGAGGAATCTGATCAGACCTCAATGAAACAGTCATTGTCGTCCCCGACAGACTGCTATGATGATGATGATGATGGTGCCCCTCACTGATAGCACAGATTGAGCAAATGTGGTACGTCTGTGGGGGATCTCAGTCTCCTCTAGTGATTGCTCTGGTGGTTGTACCTGTGACAATTCTCAGTTTAACATATTCTCCCAGGGGCAGTGGTGCATAGCCATTTAGGGCTGTAACCAAAGATTATTTTAGTTGTCGACTAATCTAATGACTATTTTTTCAACTAGTCGAGTAGTTGTGTTTATTTTTCTCATGTCCATCATCTCTGCTTCTTGTTGGGGCTGCTTATTTTACCTCAGATGCTGTTTAATACCGCTTAACGTTCCGTTTCCTGTGGGCAGGAGGCATTTAAATGCCATTTTGTCTCAGCTGGACACAGTGTAACACAGTGTAACTAATATTCAGAATGAGGGCTAATATTAACAAAGATGAAAAAGCGATAGCGACTCCAGCAATTCAGTCACTGCATTCAACACATTAGCCATGACAGCTCAACCCTCAGCAACCAGACAGCTTACTGTCAAACAGGTAAACTAACATTAACAGCACATACTAACAGTATTGTCATTTTTCTAAAGCTTGAAACCGTTGGCCACTGAAAACAAGCAGTGCTAACTTTCTTTACTCTCTAAAACTTACCCTTGCATACAGTAATGTGGCTGCTGGGACTCCCTGTGAATTAAAGCTAAAATGTCCATATTTTAGCCAGGCTCGTTAGCTGGTAACAGGCTTTGCTCCAGGTAGGTTCTGCAGCCAGTTAGACATGGAGCACACGATAATACCTTCACAACAGTGGGTCTTTATTCTCCTTTCTCTGCGTTGGAGAGACACATACAGCCACTTCGCGCTTAAACTCTGTAACAATCATGAAAACAAAACACAACACATGCTTCGCCATGCTGTGCTCCTCCTCTTCGCTGGAAATTGTTCAAGCATGCCGGACAACAGAGGCGCTACTGCCCTTAGCAGTTCCAGTCGTGCACTGCAATTTCGGTTAAATGGAGCTTGGTCCTGCTGGTTACAGCTGAACCGCAGCATGCATATAAACTTTATAATTAAACGATTTGTCGACAATAAAAATATTTGTCGACAAATTGTTATTGTCAACGTTATTGATAACGTCAACTAATCGTTTCAGCCCTATAGTCATTTAATATTTTATAGATTGGACAGGCAAATTTGAGAGTTTTATAGTTTTCAAAAGACAGAAGATTGTATTTCTTGTAAATGTGACAGCAATGATATGTGGGATCTTTCTTGTCAAGGATTTTTATGGCTTTTTGGTATAAAGATTCAATGGCTTTGGAACAGTAATCAATGTGTGAGAAAATCATTGCATGCAGGAACATTTTGGCCACATTAACTGTCAGCGATGGTCTAATTTGTTTAAAATTTCTTAGATTGAATTTGATTATGTTTGAGATTTTTTTGACGTGTTTTTTAAGGGTTAATGAGGAGTCTAAAATCATGCCGAGGTACTTACATTCCTCAATTAGTTGCAGCTCCTCCTCTTTTAAATACCAAGTACCAAGTTTGGAGACCCTAGCTTTCTTTATTGTTGAGATAAAGCTTAAATGGCAATTTAACCTTGACCTTTGACCTTGGAACCCCAAATCCATAGTCAAAGGTCAGGGTCACAGGGTGAACCTGTACACAAACTTTGGTGGACGTAGCTTTATTTGTTCTATTGTAATAGGGCATAGGGAAAGCTAAGCATGACCTTTGATCTTTTGACCCCAAACCCATAGTCAGAGGTCAGGGTCTAAGCCATCCAAGACTTATCTTAGACATGATGATATCGATTTGAAAAGGCTACATCATTGCTTTGTGTGGTCACTGTGTTCACAAGATTTTGGGAAAACTGACCTCTGACCTTGACCTAAAGGTCAGAGGTCACCCATATTTACATATGGGTAAATATGGGTGACCGTTAATGACCGTTAATGACCGTTAGTGCTGTTAATGTTTTTCATACCCATGGGTGTGTGTATGAAAAATCCGAGATTTTTCATACACACACCCATGGTAACAATTTGAAAAGCCCACATCATTTATTTCTCTAGTTATCGTGCTCACAAGAGAGGCTGTTGACACCAATGCCACCACCGCCCATACCCCTGGCGGGGTGATGACAATACCCCTTCAGCCTTTACAGACCGAGGGGTAAAAAGTCTAGAGCAACATCTGTTTCAAAGCTACCTGAAGCAGATTCATGTTTTATTAGAGATGGTGGACAGTGTTTTTTTCTTTCCAGAGTTTTTCCATTGATAGCCACTCCAGACAAAAGGAAAAATTTAAATCCTATGTCCCCTTTAAGTAAATAAACACATATGCATGAGTGCATTATAAGCTGAACTTACCTTTGCAATGTGTTCAAGCCATCGCCCCAAAGCAATAAACACAAACAGCATTGGTGGAGTGTCGAAAAAGGTGACAGGACTCTGACTAGCCTGCTCAGCCATGGCAACAACAAGAACCACACAGGAGTAGATGTATGCAATAGAAGTGGCTAACACAATCAGCACGTCCATGTTGGCTGTGCGATGTTTTAGTGAGCGATACGCTTGAATGTAGAAGTAACGACCTCCAAAGACCTGGTGAACAAAGAAGGGTGACTACATATTTTTTTAAAAAGCGAGAAAGTGTCAACAAAATGATGGTAGTGTGTGATGTGTCTCCTCACCTGCACAGGGGTACAGAGCAGGAAAAAAAACAAATTGAGGAGGGAGAGGCCTGGCAGCACGTTTTGTTCCGTGGGCATAGAGCCACCATGGTCTTGATGCTGACTGTCCATCACCATCATGTAAATCATGAGCCCCATGACAGGAAGACCAAAGAGAAGGCTGAACAAAAAGGACTTCTTCCACCTAAAAACAGAATGAAATATGTCTGTCTGATGACCAGAAGGCAATTTTCCTCTGTGTTGTCACAGTGTCTGTTCCTAAATGGTGCAACTCAAGTTTCCTGAGCTAGTACCTACTGGACATTTATTAATACATGAAAAACAATCAGGGACAGGAGAGAAAATACAGTATCTCACGAAAGTGAGTACACCTCTCTCATTTTTGTAAATATTTTATTATATCTTTTCATGGGACAACACTGAAGATATGACACTTTGACACAATGTAAAGTAGTCAGTGTACAGCTTGTATAACAGTGTAAATTTGCCGTCCCCTCAAAATAATTCAACACACAGCCATTAATGTCTAAACTGCTGGCAACAAAAGTGAGTACACCCCTAAGTGAAAATGTCCAAATTGTGCCCAAAGTGTCAATATTTTGTGTGGCCACCATTATTTTCCAGCACTTCCTTAACTCTCTTGGGCACGGAGTTCACTAGAGCTTCACAGGTTGCCACTGGAATCCTCTTCCAGTCCTCTACGACAACATCACAGAGCTGGTGGATGTCAGAGACCTTGCACTTCTCCACCTTCCATTTGAGGATGCCCCATAGATGCTCAATAGGGTTTAGGTCTGGAGACAGGCTTGACCGCCTCCGTCTCTTCTTCTTTGCCCACAGCTCCCGACCAGACGATCTCCGGAGCCACCCAGAGGGAGTCGTCTGGACCATCAGCAGCAGCAGAGCAGGAACTCATGCAAACCCCTAGTACACAGACAACCTCCGGTCTTGCGCACGGTGAAGTTATGGTCGGAGGAGGCAATGGACGCACTAAAGGACTATTTTGAAATCACTGCCTGGGAGCAGCTCTGCGATCCACATGGTGAGGACATCGATGGCCTCACTCATACCATCACGGACTACATCGGCTTCTGTGTGGACAACACCGTACCCACCAAGACCATACGGTGTTGCTTGAACAACAAACCCTGGATCAACCCTGAGATAAAAACACTTCTGAAAGAGAAGAAGAGGATCTTCAGGTCGGGGAACAGGGAGATGCTGAGGTCCGTACAGAGGGAGCTGAGGAGGAAGATCAGAGAAGGCAAGGACAGCTTCAGGAATAAGATGGAGGACAAGCTGCAACAGAGCGACATCGGCGGGGTCTGGAGAAACCTTAAAACCATCTCTGGGCTCCAGAATACCTCCCCCCAGGCCACGGGGGGCAGGGAGTGGGCGAACAATCTGAACCTGTTTTTTAATAGGTTTGACCAATCGCCCTCCCCCCCCAACTGCACAACAACCACTGCTGCCTCTAAAGTCATTGAGACCTGCTGTCCACACCCCACTCCACCAACACCCCCCCAACTCCCAACACACAGCCCCCCAACATGACCCTCACTAAGATCCAGGTGAGGACGGAGCTGAGGAAGATCAAGGTGAGGAAGGCCTCAGGACCGGACGGCATCAGCGCGAAGCTCCTCAAGTCCTGTGCAAACCAGCTGTGTGGGATTGTGGAGCACATCTTCAACCTGAGCCTGAAGCTGGGGAGGGTACCACAGTTGTGGAAAACATCTTGTGTGGTACCGGTACCAAAGACTTCCCACCCCAAAGATCTGAACAGCTACAGACCAGTGGCCCTGACGTCTCACATGATGAAGACCCTGGAGAGACTGTTCCTTGCTCACCTCCGCCCCCTGGTGAGACCAGCGATGGATCCACTCCAGTTCCTACCAGCATGGCATTAGGGTGGAGGATGCAGTGATCTTCCTCCTTCACCATTCTCTGTCCCACCTGGAGAAGCCCGGCAATGCGGTGAGGATCATGTTCTTTGACTTCTCCAGTGCTTTCACCATTCAACCGATGATCCTGAAGGACAAGCTGCTGTGCGCAGGGGTGGACCAGCACCTGTCATCATGGATCCTGGACTACCTCACTAACCGGCCACAGTCTGTGAGAACCCGAGATTGTGTGTCTGACATGATCATTGGTAGCATGGGGCCCCCCCAGGGAACGGTTTTGGCTCCCTTCCTGTTCACCCTTTATACTGCAGACTTCTCACACAACACAACACACTGCAATCTATAGAAGTTCTCTGACGACTCTGCGATTGTCGGCCTTATCTCCAACGGAGATGAAGCTGAGTACAGAGGACTTATCCAGGACTTCGTGGACTGGTGCCATCGGAACTGCCTCCAGATCAACGCGAGGAAAACTAAGGAGCTGGTGGTGGACTGCCGCAGGCAAGGACAACCCCTCACAGCACCAGTAAACATCCAGGGAACAGACATTGAGATGGTGACATCCTACAAGTACCTGGGTGTTCATCTGAACAATAAACTTGACTGGTCACACAATACTGATGCACTCTACAAGAAGGGACAGTGCAGGCTGTTCCTACTGAGGAGGCTCAGGTCTTTTGGTGTACAAGGGGCACTGCTGAAGACATTCTATGACACGGTGGTGGCATCAGCCATCACTTTTGGAGTGGTCTGCTGGAGCAACGGCATTACAGCAGCTGATAGGAAGAGACTGAACAAACTGATCAAGAAAGCTAGATCTGTCCTGGGGCAACGCCTTGACCCAGTGGAGGAGATAGGAGAGAGAAGGATGGTGGCTAAACTGTCATCTCTGCTGGAGTCCGAGTCCCACCCTATGCAGGACATACTGAACGCACTGAGGAGCTCATTTAGCAGTAGACTACATCATCCTAGGTGCGCAACCGAGAGGTTTCGCAGGTCCTTCCTACATACGGCTGTCAGACTGTATAACCTAAGCAGGGCTGCTCGCAGAGATAGCAAAAAAACGTGACGACCTAATTGTATTGAATGCAAAAGATGCAACAGACTTACACAAATGGTCCCCTCCAGTATACAACTAGGACAATATCAGTCGCTACGGAGGGTGACAATATGTATGGGTACATATTCATACTATGTAGGATAACTAAGTAGACGGTTATGTTGTTTATTCCATCTTGCTACAATGCTCCGCACTTTGTATATATATTTATATATTTATGTGTACGTATGTATATCCACTGCTCTTATTTATATTTTTCGTATCTTCTTAATTATTGCTCTGAGTGTTGCTATCCCTATACTGTTGCAATCCTGGAATTTCCGCATTGTGGGACTAATAAAGGCTTATCTTATCTTATCTTAAGTACCCGTTCATTTTTTAACATCAATAAATGATAGGTCTTGCCGGGTTCCTGGTGGGAGGGCTCTGCAGCGGCCGTCTGCCACTGCTGAACTCTCACCACCCGCTTCTGCCATTTTTTCTGCTGCCACCTCCATCCCTCCATCCTCACTTGCTTCTTCCCCATCTGTTTGTGTGTTTTTGGAATGTTTCCCAATTCTGGGTGGAAACCGGATTGTCTGGGAGGAGTCTGCTGTTCCAGAGGGCCTCCTAGCAGCAGCTGCCTCCCCACTAATGCCGCTGGATGCCAATGTTTGCCGAATTGGGGCTGTAGCTTTGGAACCCCTGTGTGAGGGTGACGAGGAGGAACAGGAGGAGCGTTGGCAGGCTGTGCTAGCCCAGGAGGAGTTAATGCTGGACAACAAGCCGTGGCTCCTTCCAGAGCATGTGCCCCAGCTGGGTCGGATCCAGCTGGCTATGGACATTTCAGCTTCAGTACATGCTCCACAGCACCACCCAGCTCCAGAACCTGCTCCATTGCACCACCCAGCTCCAGAACCTGCTCCACGGTGCCACTCAGCTCCAGAGCCTACTCCACGGTGCCACCCAGCTCCAATTCCTGCTCCACGTTGCTCCCCAGTTCCTGTACCTGCTCCATGTCGCTCTCCAGTTTCTGTTCCTGCCTTTGATTCTGATGTGGTCACCCCGGCGACAGGAAACCAGGAGTTAAGGCAAGTACCCTTTCATTTATGCTCAAATACCATTTTCAAAAAGTCTTGCCTTGCTTCTGGTGGGGGGGATCCCTGTTCAGATTCCACCAGCTGCTGAGTCCTCCCCACTAGTCTCTGCTGTTAATGACTGTGGTGTCGCCTCACTGACCTCCTGTTTCCCTCCATCATCTGAGGTGGCTGTGTCGAGGATGGGGTCACAGGAGGACCATGTTCCAGCCATTTTTCCCGAGGTCAGGAGACCTCCAGCTGTTGCTCCAGAGGTTGGAGTGCCTACACCTACCGTTTTGGAGGCCAGCATGCTACCGTCAGATGTTCCTGTGAATAAAGTTGCCATGTTGTCACCTCCAGAGGTTAAAGTTACCATGTTACCACCTACAGAGGTTAAAGTTACTTTGTTATCACCTCCCGAGGTTGAGGTGTCTATGTTATCACCTCCCGAGGATAGAATGTCCATGTTGTCATCTCCTGAGGTTTAAATGTCTATGTTACCATCTCCAGAGTTTAAGTGTTCCATGTTACCCTTTGAGTTTAATTCCAGAGTTATCCCCTGAGTATAATGAATCTATGTTGTCATCCCTAGAGGGTAAAGACTCTTTATTTCCAGCTCCTGAGGGTAAAATTCCTCTCTTATCGCCAGAGCTTAAAGGTTCTTTGGTGTCTTCCCCTGAGGTTGAAGTTTCTGGGGGTAAAGCTTTCATGTTACTTTCCCCTGAGTATGATGTCCCTGTGTTAGCTTTAGAGCACAGTGCTCCTGTATTAGCTTCAGAGCAAAGGGCTCCTGAGTTAGCTTCTGAGCAAAAAGCTCCTGTGTAAGCTTCTGAGCAAGGAGCTCCTGTGTTTTCAGAACCTAAAGATCCTGTGTTACTATCTGAAGTTAGGGTGTATATGACATCTCCAGTGTTTAAGGGTTCCACTTTCTATTTATATCTTTAATAAGAACAAAAGGTAAATAATTAAAAGAAGATGAAATGAACCTACTTGAGATAGTTCCACATTATCATCTCCTGAATTTAAGGTTTTCATGTTATCATCTCCTGAGCTTAAGGGTTTTTTGTTATCAGCTCCTTTGTTTAAAAATTTGATGTCATTTTCTCCTGAGTTTAAAGTGCTCCTACTGTTTTCTCTGGACCCACTCTGTGCTCCGGTCTTGGGGTCCAGGGACTCTGGAAGACAACCTGAACTGCCTTGCTTTCTAGTCCAGTGGCCCTGGGACTTTGGCAGACCACCCAACCTGCCCAGTACTCACCCGGTGAGGGGTCCGGTGGACTCAGATAGACCCCCTGAACTAGTCTGTCCCATGATCTGGTGGCTCAGGGACTCTGGGAGACCGCAAGATCCATCTTGTTTTTCGGTCCGGTGGTCCATGGACTGGGGTAGACCACCTGACCCATTTTGTGTTGGACTTGGGGTCTCGGACTGGGGTTATCGTGGTGAAGTTGGTTTTGGGTTCTGTCGGGGGAAGAGTTTGTTTTGCCCACCTGGCCTTGAACCCCCACCACCCACCCTAGGAGGGTGTTTTTCTGTTTGTATGTGGTGCTATTTTGAGGGCCGTCTGGAAGCTGCCCCTTAAGAGGGGGGGACTGTCAGGGCGTGGGTTGAGTCTCATATTGTCAGTTTCAGTTGTCTGTATTTCTGTACAGCATAGACTCAATCCACATTCTTGCTTTGTGTTTGTTGTATCTTCTGTATTTATCATTGTTTGTTGGTTCCATGATTCTGCTCTCAGTTCTGTTTAGTATTATTTATGATCTGGATTCAGTTCTGTCATTGTTTGTCATGGTCGTGTCTCCCCTGCGTATGTTTTGTCTCCCTCTGTGTGTGTGTTAGCCCCGCCCCCTCCTGTCAGCTGTCTGTGATTATTGATTTCCCCACCTGTCCCGTGTTTCCTGATTGTGCTCGGTTAATCAATGTCTGCATTATTTAAAGGATGCAGCCCCTCTGCTGAGTGCTGCGTCATTAGTCATTATTTGGCGTGAGTTTCTTGCCTGCCTGTTCAAGCCTGTTTAGCTTTTTGTGTTTCAGCTTCCGAGCTGCCCTTCTTAGTTTATTAAACAATGTTGAAAGCTCGTTATGCATCTGGGTCCTGCTCTCTGCCCCGAGGGGTGAACCATGACACATGCAACGACAACACGACAGGGGGAGCACAAAGGACACTTAATAATAATAATAATAATAATAATAATAATAACCACAGAGAAACAAAATAAACAAAAGGCATGGGCACAGTCCCCAGACCATGCCCAGATTCTGACAAGGGGAAACAAAAGACAACAATAACCAAGACAAGGACAAACACAGTGAAACCAAAATGAATATAAAACATGGGAATGGTTCCAGACTATGCCAAGATCATAACTCGTCGTCGTTGGCCTCCGTCAGTCTATGATGACCATGGAAGAGAATCCTAAACATCTACTCTGCTGGAACAACACCGCCTGTGGCTGAACAGGCCGATGCACACCGGTGTTCTACCTTCCAGCGTTGGCCGTTGGTAGGATTCAAGCCTGGGCAGGAAGATATGGAGGACAAGATGTTACCCATGCAGCATGTCCACCCTCTCCACGTCACTGATGGATCCAAAGGAACAGCAGGGCTGCTATAGTTTGGCACCAGCGCCATTGCAGGAGCTGCCAGAACGATGTTGAGCACAACAGAGAACTGCCTTAGGGGCTCCGACTCCGAATTTTTCCTTAGGGTTGACTCCCGAAGCCTTTCCCGTGACCGGGTGTGCTGCAAGGCAGCAGAGGTTTGAAATCAGGGTTTACCTTGCCCTAGATGGGCTACCTTCCCAGGTTGACGAGCCACCATCTACCCGAAGCATCTGGTTTTAAGGCGCCAGAGATCCGCCCTCGCCCCTTCTCCTATGAGTAAAAGCAGTTCCGCCGGGCTTAGAGACTAAACCACACGGGCAGGCTAGGAGTTGGACTTAGTTGTCAGAGGCTTTTCGAGACGCACGCCATAAGGAGCATTTTATGAGCACTGGGAGCTTAACCCCAGTGCCGCTCCTGGCTATGACAACCTTGGAACCAAGATCATAACAGGTACACTCAAATCCCACAATAGTTCTGGGCTTGTGTACACAAACTTTCAAATTTTTAGACTCACAGTGCAGCAGAGAAACCTGCTGTGTGGGAGAATTACTTGATCATATCAAATTATAATGAGCAGTTCAATCTGTCAGGTGATATGCTTGCCTTGTGTTACATTTAGACAATAGTTTTGACAATTTACTTTAAAGACTAAAGGGGCTGCTTTTCGTAATTAGAAACGTTCTATCCATATTTATGTCACTGCAGCAAATATTAAAACAGGTTTAAGCAAAACACTTTTAAAACTATAGTTATATGGAATGGGAAAAACTGAATTAAATTTTTAGTTTTTGAAATTTTTCTTTTTTTATCATTGCAGTTGAGGTCAGGGTTTTTCCAGTTGTAATTTTATTACTGTATTTATATATTTGTACTGTAGGGAGTCTCCTGTGTGGGGTCCCTGGAATGTTCAGGTTTCCATGGGAAATTTTCTTATGTCCCTTCTTAATTGGTCCAAAAAAATTGCAAATAATTTGCTGTTGTTGTGCCTGTCTTCTGCAGGCACCCATGCACAACAATGGCAAATTATTTGATATTTTTTGACCAAATAAGAAGTGAAATTAAAAAATGTCTCACTGAAACCTGAATGTCCCAGGGACCCCAGATTGGGAACCACTGTTCTAAAAAGTATTTATTTGATTAAGTTTTGTGCTATGTAGTATCTGATAATAGTTATCCCTTACAAATTATCTGTTAACTCACTGGTAAACCACAGCAGAGCTTTACGCACACAGAAGTGTCCGGCTGAGGTGATGCGCTGCATTGGGTTGCAAATAAAAAAAAAAAACTGTTCCAGATTACCAAGAGAAATTCTGCTGTATACACCAGAGAATGTGTGGGGGGAATTATTTTATTTGGCCCTGTGTGTTTCTGCACAATATTAATAGGTGCCAGAGAACTGTACCAATCTGAGCCAATGCAAGGGGCCTTTCGGCACTTCTTAAATAGTAAGTAATAAATTTTTATGTTTGACAAGAATGCTCTAAAATGACAAAATGGACTACATTTAATTAAAAAAAAACAGCAGTTCCACAATACAGATTTAGATTACAACCCTCAGATGAAGATCAGCTGGTCAAGCCAACTCTGTTATACAGCACTAATCTCCTCCACAACATGGTTCTTTTGCATTTAAAGTGACTTTTGAGGTTGCCACACAACACTATTATTTTTCACTTCTTTCACAATGTCTACTGCCGAAAAGTTTGTCATTTTGTCATCTTATGTACCGCTGTGTCATAAATACTGAAGGCAAATCATGGATGTAGTACTTAAATTGCAATCATTTCCATCCACCAAATTTATCATTGAGTGAACAGCACCCAAGGAGACTGACCAGATACAGTTTCATAAATGTCATGTGGACCTTTCCGTGCAACTGTAACACCCACTTGTGTGTAACACCTCTTTGTAGCACTTTAGGTGTGTACAGTCTTGTACCCTTGTGGTAGTATTGGGTTATGGCAGTGTAGTTACCTTTAACTCTACTACCTGGATGGAAGGGACAATTGGGCCAGATCAGACAGACCCCAGGTTCGTAGGAGCCCGGAGGACACAACAATAGAAAACTCACACACACGGTGTATGGAACTTGCAACTATATATATTTCAAAGTTATGTACACATAAACACAGGTAGAGCGCTGATCACAATAATAATTCAATAATAAAAGAAAATACAATCCATCCAAAATATATTCACAATATGTACAGTTCTTTGGTATCAGTTCCAGGTGACCAGTTGGGTCACTTTTACCAGTCAGTTAGGTTCGGGCAAGGCTCGCCATCCAGATCTGGAGTTCACGGTTTCTTGGTCCAGGAATCAGGAAACCAAAAAAAAAAAAAAACCTGACCTATAAAATAGGTCAGAACAAGAATTAAGCTATAATTTATAGCTTGTTACCTCAATGTCGAATAGTTCTACATAGTACAACAATAGTTCAAATTCCTTAAATCACCAAATGTGCATAAAATAAACACATTCTTCTATCTCCATTTATCAATGTGGTACCATAACAATGAGTAAAGTGCATTTGGAACACTTGACATCACAGTAATAATTGTGCAGTGTGCTGCACCAAGTTAGCATATCAGCTAGCACAACAATTTATCACAAATTTGCACTTTAAAACACATATAAACCACAGGTTCAACATTCACTATTAAGTAGCAATCAATGGCCAGGGAACTGGGACCTTTGCTAACCGTTACAGCTTTGAAAAATGCCTTTTTCTGATCAAAAAACTAGCCGAAATTAGCATTGGCGGTTAGCATTTCAAGCTAACGATTAGCATTTCCCATACACACTAAATGGCACTTACCAAGCTAAGTGACAAGTGCATCATGGGGTTCCCGCGCTCAACATGCGTTTACAGCCTTTGGATCCAAATCTTAAAATTTAACAAACGGGGCATTAGAATTTGATAACACAGCAACGTCTCATTGCAGGTGTTTGTTCAGGCTTACCAATCTCAAGTTTTATCCGAGACAAAGACTGCTATTAGCACGTTAGCGTTGCCATATCATCAAGGACCGTCTCTCTCTCTTGGTCGGTGTCTTTCGGCGTCTGGCTTGACTGAGCCAAAAAATGCAAGTCATACCCAGACCCGGAGAGAGAGCGCTGTTGTTTGGCGCTGGCGCTGCCAAACAACGGCGCAGCCATTGGTTGCTCAAAATACCAAATAAAAACATTTGGAACTTTATCAAAACTCCCCAGAAAATGTTCCCTACTGTTTTATGGATATATATTTATTTAAATATTCATCTTTAAATTATTTACTCCCATTGTGAAATGGGTGTTTTTCTTTTTAAAAGCGGTATCAATATTCATATTTTTATTCGCGTTTTTAACACTGGGTTACACAGCCATATCTGCACACAAATCTATGATGATTTCTACGTATTTTTGATAAATGCAATAAATACTAGCATGAAATTCTAAACAACCCTACAACTGAGTGGTCCTCTGGGGAGTTTTGTGGGAGTTACAATTGCAAGCTTAGAGTAGCAAAATTGATGAAGAAAGTTTTGTTTTCAGAGCTACTATTCAGACTTAAGATTAATAAGGTATGAGCCTTCTAAACCATAAAGTAAATTGTAGGTTTAAGTCAACACTCAGATGGTTTGTAGAACAATGGTGCAATGAGAGTGTGTTGGGGCCCTAACACAGAAGATAATGGACCCAAACCATCTCTGCTGCAACTGACACTTTTTTTTCTACATGGGCATTTGCTTACAGCTCTTCATTAGTCCTTCCTGGCATCCTTCAGTCTCGGGAGACAGTGGATCTACGCCTTGAGTTGGAATAACGGGGTTACGGCAGCATTGCTTGTGGCTGTGTAAGCCGATACATGAGTGACAGTCACGGTTGCAATGGTCGCAGATGTAGGCGCTTGGTTGTGGTGTCTTTTTCAATGCATCCTTTCAAGATGATTGTTTTTCGTCGGCAGACTGGCGAAGGTACTCTTCTCCCCTTCTGAGTCCGTCTTTCAGCGCATGTCTCCAGCGGTTTTGGTCGTCTGCAGTATCCTCCCAGTTGATCACGTCCATGCCCAGTGTTTTCATGTCTCTTTTGCATAAATCCTTGAAACGGAGATACGGTCGACCTCGAGTTCGTTTGCCGGATGCAAGCTCTCCGTACAGAATGTCTTTCGGTATTCTCCCATCCGACATCCGATGGACGTGTCCCAACCAGTGGAGATGACGTTCGCGAAGCAAGGTGAACAGGCTTGGTAATCTCGCGCGGGAGAGTATCTCATTGTTTGTGATACGGTCGCTCCATTTAACGTTAAGAATACTTCTCAACGTGTGGAGATGAAAGGTGTTGAGCCGTCGTTCTTGTGAGGCGTATAGACACCATGTCTCACTGCCATATAGCAAGGTACTGAGGACGCATGCCCTGTAAACAGTGATCTTCGTGTGCCTTGACAGTTTTTGGTTCAGCCATACCTTCTGTGATAATTTTCCGAAGGTCGTTGCAGCAAGGACGATTCTTCTACTGAGCTCGTTGTTGAGGGAGTGGTCATCCGATATTTTGGATCCGAGGTATAAGATAAGATAAGATAAGATAAGATAAGATAAGCCTTTATTAGTCCCACAACGGGGAAATTCCAGGATTGCAACAGCACAGGGATAGCAACACTCAGAGCAACAATCAGAAGGCAAGAAAAAAAAAAAAAAAAACAAAAAAAAAACAAGCAAGCAAGAGCAGCTAATATACATATGTACATATTACTATAAAATATATATATACACACACACACACAGACACACAGTGCAGAGCATTGTAGCTGGATGGAATAAATATATGAATATATGAACACACAGTGCAGAGCATTGTAGCTAGATGGAATAAATATGTAAATATATAAACACCCACAGTACGGAGCATTGCAGCTAGGTGGAATAAATATGCAAGTATATAAACACACACAGTGCGGAGCAATGTAGCTAGATGGAATAATATGTAGATATATAAAAACACAGTGCGGAGCATTGTAGCTAGATGGAATAAATATATAGATATATAAATATAAATATAAACACACCCAGTGCTGAGCATTGTAGCTAGATGGAATAAATATGTAAATATATAAACACACACAGTGCAGAGCATTGTTGCTAGGTGGGATGAAACAGCATAACCGTCTATTTAGTTATCCTATATGGTATGATTATGTGCCCATACATATGTATGTAAACTCATGAACCACATCCAGTGGGTGGTTTTCGATATTTATCGTAGGAGGGTTCGAGACACCTTGGCCCATTATTTTGGTCTTCTGCTGACTGATGGTCAGACTGTCGCGGGCTTTATTAAGTGTGTTGATCATTGACTGTAATTCCAGTTCCGAGTGAGCTATCAGCGCTGCATCGTCGGCAAACAGCATCTCACTGATGGATACTTTTCGGATCTTGGATTTTGCACTCAGTCGTGATAAGTTGAACAGTTTGCCATCAGACCTTGTGTAGAAGCAGACACCATCGTTCCGAGTACCAAATGCATACTTTAGCATGACAGCAAAGTATATGTTAAACAGGGTAGGAGCAAGCACGCAGCCCTGTTTTACTCCACGGTGGATGTTGAATGGTTCTGAAAAGCTCCCATCAAACTGGATAATAGCTTTCATGTTGGTATGGAAGGATTCAATAATTTGCAGCAGTTGGGGGGGACACCCGATCTTCTTGAGAACTTGGAACAGTCCTTCACAGCTAACTGTATCGAAGGCTTTTGTCAGGTCGATGAATGAAGTGGTTTATTTTGCTCGCTGCGTTTCTCCTGTAGCTGTCCGAGAGAAAAGATCATATCAATCGTGGAGCGCCCTGATCTGAAACCACTTTGAGATTCAGGATAAATTCTTTCCGCGAGTTTCCGAAGATGGCTGAGAACCACACACGCGAATGCCTTCCCGGTGACACTAAGCAATGATATCCCTCGATAACTGTTGCAGTCGCTTCGGCTACCTTTGTTTTTATACAGCATCACTATCTGCAGTCCTTCATGTCTTGAGGCACCTCTCCTTCCTCCCAGCAGCGACATAGGATCTCATGTAGTTGTTGAAGGATGACATTCTTTGAGCACTTTATAACTTCTGCTGGGATCCCATCGAGGTCAGGCGCTTTCCCAATTGGCAGAGAGTCTAGTACTTCTTCCAGTTCCTCCATGGCTGGAGGTGACTGGAGGTGAGTCCAGCTCTTCCATGATTGGTAGGTCCTCCAAATTATTCAGTGCTTCCTTCGAAATCGAGCTGTCTTGGGAGTATAGTTCAGAGCAGTGCTCTACCCACCTCTCCATCTGCTCCATTTGGTTTGTGATGGTAGTTCCGGTCTTGGTTTTTAGCAGCGCTGTCTTGCGTTGAGTTGGCCCAATTGCTTTCTTGATCCCATCGTACATTCCACGTATGTCTCCTGTGTCGGCTGCCATTTGGATACTCTCACAGAGTTTCAACCAGTAATCGTTTGCACAGTGTCTGGCTGTCCGTTGAGTCTTGTTCCTGGCTGCCTGCAGAGCGGGTGGGGCGATCCTTGTATTTCATTAGAGCAGCTCTCTTTTCTGCGAGGACAGCGGCCAGCTCACTGGAGTTTGCCTCAAACCAATAGGGTGTGTTTCCTCATTTTTTACCAAATGTATGGAGAGCAACACTGTGGATGTGATCTCTGAGGGTTTTCCATCTCTCTGCAGCATCTGCTTCAGGTGAGATTGTGATGGACTTCTTGAGATTTTCGGTGAATTCGATGACTTTGTCTGGTTGTTGCGTCATCCTGGCAACAATGCGCTGTCTTCCAGGAGGTTTGTTGTAATGCAGGGCCTTGGGAACAAGTCTGACCTTACAGCATACCAGTGAGTGATCTGTGTCGCAGTCAGCACTCTGGTACTAGCGAGTGATCTGTACATTCCGCAGATGGTGTTGACGTGTCAGTATCAGGTCCAGTTGGTGCCAGTGCTTAGAGCACGGGTGCATCCAAGAAACTTTATGCTGTTGCTTTAACTGAAAGAAGGTGTTCGTTATGCAGAGTCCTTGGAGTGAGCACAGTTCTAGCAGCCGTTGACCATTTTCATTCATCTTACCGGTTCCGTGCTTCCCCATACATGTTGGCCAGGATCCTGAGTCAGCACCCACTCTAGCGTTGAAATCTCCCAATAAGATCAGGTGTTCTCTGGAAGGTATCTTTTGTATCATCGATGAAAGCTGGTTGTAGAATTCATCTTTCATGTCCTGCCTGGAGTACAAGGTGGGCACGTAGACACTGATTAGGTTGACCGGTCCGTCTGAGGTGTGCAGTCGAAGAGAGAGCATCCTTTCTGTTCCTCCCTCAGCAAGATCCACCATCTTCAGCAGAGAGTTTTTCACTGCAAAGCCAACTCCCTGCTTCCTTGTCTCATCTGCACTCTTACCCTGCCAGTAAAAGGTATAATCACATTCACGTAATGAGCCTCTTTCTGGTAGTTTCTTGGAGTGTGGCGATGTCCACCTTGAGCTTCAGCAGTTCGTTGTTTATTACTGCTGTCTTGCGTGCGTCCTCTATCTCTCGGTGATCGTTTGAGAAGCCCAGAAGTAGGGTTCTGACTTTCCAGCAGCCTAATTTGAGTGCTGGTTTTTTGTTATTTGATACTTTGTTTTTGTTTGGTGCAGGGTTTGCAGTCCATGATTCAGAACATAAGTATTCCTGAGCCCCACGCACCCAGTAGGGCGGACAGACTGTTGCGGAACAGCACCTAACTGGCTGGGGGCTGCCCAGCTTGAGGCGGGCGGTAGATGTATTTCCATACATCTCTTTATTAGTACTGTAATAATAATAATGTATTGCATTTATATAGCACTTTTCATGACACCCAAAGATGCTTTACAATGAGGCCATTAGTCATTCACTCCACAGACAGACAATGGTAAGCTATGTTTGTAGCCACAGCTGCCCTTGGCAGACTGATGGAAATATGGCTGCTAATGGCTTCTTGGACCACCACCAAACATTTATTCGCATTCATACACCAGTGTCACACTCAAGCACACAACAGCAGGATGGCTGGGTGGAGTGGAATTCAAACCGCCAACCTTCCAGTTATTGGATATTCTGCTCTACCTCCTGAGCCACTACTGCCCCAAGCAGTAAGACAGTGCTTGGTTTGAATAATAAAAAACTACAGCAACAGGATTTGAGCAAAAAGGCACTTCTGCACAAAGGTTTAAGTTGTGTAGTCCTGGGGGGAGCTCTGCTCGATACCTTTGAAAGCCATTGCTGTTAGAATCCAGAGAAAACTTTCCTGAAGAATTTTTCCTGACATGACAGGCCCACAGTAATGTAATGGACCCTTTAAAAAAATGAATAAACAGCTAAATAAGAACTAGAAAAGCACTCAGAGAGTGCATACCTCTGCCAAGGCTCCTTCCATCCCTTATTGATCACCTCCAAAATGTAATGGGTTCATCTGTAACCCAAGAACTACCTCTGGTGAAAATTACATCCAAATCCATCCAGTAGTTTTTGTGTAATCCTGCTGCAAAAATACAAACAAAGCCCTTGGTGGAGATGTGCACTCTCAGATCATCACCAAAATCAAATCATCTGTTCCCCGTGCCATTACACACCTTTCCTGAAAATTTAATCAAAATCCATTCATAATTTTTTGAGTAATGTTGCTAACTGACAGACAAACCAACCAATGCCAGCAAAAACATTCCTCCTCTTGGCAGAATTAATAACAATAAAAGGGAAAATTATGTAGGACCCCACATCACTACCATGAGCCCCAGTGGCCTAATGGATAAAGCATTGGCCTCCTAAGCCAAGGACTGTGGGTTGAAGTCCCACCTGGGGTGATTTCATGCAGATGTGTGCTGGGCCTTTAACTCATAAGTAACCTCTTCTTTCATATGAGCTTTTGAAATAAAGTGTCTCTATTGGCACTGCACAATGAAACTAAAGTGCAACCCCTTGTCAGAGTTAAAAAAAACAAAACAAACACACACTGAAATTATTGTACAGTCCCTAAATTTCGCATGACAGCAGTCTGTCAATCCTTTATTTATAATTAGCTTTACTACAGGTCCATGGAGAAAAGATTCTTCCCATAGCCTTCTGTTCACATTCACTCACCTCAGCCGAGCAACGGTAGTCACAGATCGAAAAGGAGTGTTTGGCTGCTGTGTGGGCATGTGAATGTTTTTCCAGGTATCTTCAGGACCTGAGTGAGTTTTCCTTACAGGCAGACCACAAGCCTCTGGTTCCGCTAATCAACACGTGATCTTGATAAAACACCAATACGCTGCCAGTGCCTGCTTACTCACCTGATGCTTTTCAATGCCAAAGCAGTCCACATTCCAGGTAAATCACTGGTGATAGCGGACACACTGTCACGCCACCCACTCAAAGACAACAGTCATTCAGACACAAAAGATGTAGTAAAAACCTATGTGGGCACAGTGATCAACTCCAAGCCAATATGAACCAAAATTAGAAAAGTTACAAGCTCAGACCTCAACTTTATCCAGGTCATGCACCACACTAAACATGGTTGGCCCCATCACGTGCTCCAGGGACTAAAAGAGTTTCATGCAGCTCAAGCCCTTCTGTCCAAGGTGGATGGATTAGTGCTTTAGGGAGACAGGATTGTAGTTCCTAGTAGTCTGCAAGAGGACATTCTCAACCGCTTACACAGTGGGCACCAGGGCCTGACCAAATGCCGTGAACGAGCCAAAATGTCTGTTTGTTGGTCCAGTATTGGAGTAGACATTGCCAGAGTGGTTCTGAGCTGTAGATTCTGCCAAAAACATAAGTCAATCCAGAGAAAACAGCCTCTCATCATAACACCACTCCCACCAGGTCCATGGTTCAGAATTGGAGCGGACCTGTGTGATCTCTCATGTAAACGTTACTTTGTGGTAGTAGACTACCATTCAAAAAAAACTTGAGATAGCTCATCTCCAGTACACATCCAGCAAACATGTCATAGCCAAACTAAAAGGCATGTGTGTGAGATAGGGCATCCCAAGAGAACTTGTTTCCGACAATGGGACTCAGTTCAGTTCAGCTGAGTTTCCTCTGACTGGGGTATTACTCACATCACCTCTAGCACACATTTTCCCCCACTCCAATGGTGCTGCAGAAACAGCAAAACAAATTTTATGTCAGCAAGACCCTTATTTCACTCTGATGAGTTACAGAGCCACCCCAGTAGCCACTATAGGGACACTGCCTGCTCAGTTAATGACAAGACGTCAAATCTGGACCACAGTCCCAGTCCTCAAGAACACACTACAACCCAGACTCATCAGTAGAGTGAGTGTTGCAGCCCATGACGCCAAGGCAAAGGTAGCCTACAAGTTCTTCTATAACTAGCGTCATTCAGTTTGTTCCCTTCTGGCACTGCACTGGCGTGAAGGAGTGCTTCTCAAGTTAGATGGAGAGAAGAAATGGGGCACCCCCAGCACCATCGCGAGCACAGCAAAGGAGTCTCATTCGTATTTGGTGCAAACCCAGGATGGAAACGTTCTACACCGAAATCGCAGACACCTACAGACAGTGCCAGCCCCAGAGCTCCAGCAAGATCATCTCACTGACTGTTCTCCATCACAGGAGCCTGGAGAACCCATCACATCCTCAGAAGTATCTTCAACCACAGTGATGGACAAGAATCCCTCAGGGCCCAATTCCAGGTTCAAAACTACTAGGTTTGGTAGCATAATAGCACGGGCTATAAGTCTAGGCAGGGGGTCGATGATGACGACGCTTCGCTTCCAGACAGGCTCAACGACTTCTTTGCATGTTTTGAAGCATCTAACCCGACAACCAGAGGGAGGGCTGGCCCACCCCCACCATCGGTTGGACCAGCTTTTACCATCAACACAACGGACACACGGAGGACCCTAACCAGAGTCAACCCACGTAAAGCTGCAGGTCCGGACAACATCCCGGGAAGTGTGCTCCGAGACTGCGCGAGCGAGTTGGCAGATGTCCTGACTGACATTTATAACATCTCCCTGAGTCAGGCCATTGTTCCCAGATGCTTCAAGACCTCTATCATTGTACCGGTGGCAAAGAAACCAGTTGTGTCCTGTTTGAATGACTATCGTCCTGTTGCACTGACACCAATTGTGATGAAGTGTTTTGAACGGCTTGTCAAACCACAAATTACAGCCTGCCTCCCTGCATCACACGACCCGCTCCAGTTTGCATATCGTTCAAACCGCTCCACGGAGGATGCTATAGTCACCACCCTACACTCTGTCATCACCCACCTGGACCAGAAAGACACCTACGCCAGACTCCTGTACATTGATTTCAGTTCAGCATTCAACACCATTATTCCCCAGAGACTGATGGAGAAATTATTCCTTCTTGGTCTGAACACCGCCACATGTCTCTGGATCCTGGATTTCCTGACTGAGAGACCTCAGTCTGTCCGGGTTGGAAACAACATCTCCAACTCTGTCACGCTGAGCACCGGATCCCCTCAAGGCTGCGTACTCAGTCCACTGTTGTTTACACTTATAACATATGACTGTGTATCCAGACACGAGGGGAACCAGATTATTAAGTTTGCAGACGACACCACGGTGGTGGGACTTATTCAGAGGGATGAGGAATCAATGTACAGGGAAGAAGTGAGAGACCTGGAGGGCTGGTGCAGGGAGAACAATCTGGTGCTCAACGTGGACAAAACAAAGGAGATGATTATCGACTTCCGGCGGTCACAGCCTGAGCACGTCCCCCTCAGCATCGGCGGCCGTTTAGTGGAGAGAGTGGAGAACATCAAGTTCCTCGGAGTGCAGATCTCGCAGGACCTGACCTGGAGCAAGAATTCCTTGGGGATCAGGAAGTGGGCTCAGCAGAGACTGCACTTCTTGAGGAAACTCAAACAGGCCTCTCTCCCCATCTGCATCCTCAGGACCTTCTACAGAGGTGTGGTGGAGAGTGTTCTGACGTACTGCATTGCTACATGGTACTCCAGCTGCAGTATGTCAGACAAAAAAGCCCTGCAGAGGATAGTCAAGGGAGCTGAGAGGGTAATTGGAGTCTCCCTCCCCTCTGTCCAAGAACTTTTTCAGAACCGTTGTAGGAGCAGGGCACTGAACATTGTCAAGGACCATTCTCACCCTCTGCATAAACACTTTGAACTTCTTCCATCTGGTAAACGATTCCGGAGCATCAGAGGCAGAACCACCAGACTGATCAACAGCTTCCTTCCACAAGCTGTCAGGATGCTGAACAGTTGACCCGGAATCTCTCATACACACTACTGCACCTATGGACATTATGTATATTATTTGTATATTATAGTTAGTTAGTTTTTCCCAAGTATGTCTCAGGGATGTGTGAATGGATGGAGGGGGTGGGGGGGTGAAGATATGTGTGAGTGTGTCTTATATCATGCTGCTTCTATTTATATGGATGCTGAAAGAAACACAATTTCATCTTGCCTGCACTACAGTTGTATGTACAGCAATATGACAATAAAGTTTGATTTGATTTGATTTGATAATAAAGCCTCCTGTTTGTTATCTGGACTAAAGGTAACAGGGCTAATAAATAAGAAAAGGGGGAACCGACAGATTTACACAAATGGATGTGAGAAATCTAATGTGTTTGCAGTTAAAGATGTGCCTTATTATATTTCCATTGCTCAGTTATATTGGACACAGTCTGTCCATTAGTTCTGGAGTAGTGTTGCTAACACACTGTGAGAAGCTAAGACCCTTGGCTGAGGTATGCATTCTCAGATCATCACCAAAATGTAACAGGTTCATCTGTAGCCCAAGAACCACCTCTGGTGAAAATTTCATCCAAATCCGTCCAGTAGTTTTTGTATAATCCTGCTGCACAAATACAAACAAAGCATCACCAAAATCTAGTTATCTGTTCCCCATGCCATTACATACCTTTCCTGAAAATGTCATCAACAGCCATGTTGCTAACAGACAGAACAAACCAATGCCAGCAAAAACATTACCTCCTCCTCTTGGCAGAGGTAATAACAATAAAGGGGAAGATTATGCCCCCCTCATGGATCGTCACCTTATCGTGGTGGGGGGGTTTGCGTGCCCCAGTGATCCCAGGAGCTATGTTGTCCGGGGCAATTTGCCTCTGATAGGGTCTCCCAAGACAAACTGGTCCTGGGTGAAGGGCCAGACTAAGAACGATCCAACAGACTCTCATGATAAATTGTATATCAAGGATTCAGTGTACCCCGCCCGGTATGGGGTTACCGGGGCCCCACCCTGGAGCCAGGCCTGGGGGAGGGGCTCGAAGGCTAGCGTCTGGTGGCCAGGTTTCCATCCATGGGACCCGGCCGGGCTCAGCCCGAAGGAGTTACATGGGTCCGCCCTCCAGTAGGTTCACCACCTGCAGGAGGGATCATGGAAGTCCGGTGCTATGTGGATTAGGTAGCAGTCAAAGGCGGAGACCTTGGCGGACTGATCCCAAGCTTTCTAAACTGGCTTTTGGTACGTGGAATGTCACCTCTCTGGTGGGGAAGGAGCCTGAGCTGGTGTACGAGATTGAGCGATACCGGCTAGATATAGTGGGCCTCACCTCAACACACAGCTCCGGTTCCGGAACCAGTCTCCTGGAGAGGGGCTGGAGCTTGGCCTTTTCTGGAGTTGCCCCGGGCGAGAGGCGACGAGCAGGGGTAGGTATTCTTGTATCGCCCCACCTTGCTGCCTCTATATTGGAGTTTTCCCCGGTGGACGAAAGGGTTGCTTCCCTGCGCCTTCGGGTTGGGAAACGGGTCCTGACCATCATTTGTGCCTATGCACCAAATGATGTTTCAGAGTACCCACCCTTTTTGGAGTCTGTGACTGGGGTGCTGGAGGGTGCTCCTCCTGGAGACTCCATTGTCCTACTGGGGGACTTCAATGCGCACGTGGGCAACGACAGTGAAACCTGGAGGGGGGTGATTGGGAGGAACGGCCTGCCCGATCTGAACCCGAGTGGTGTTCAGTTATTGGACTTCTGTGCTAACCACAGTCTGTCCATAACGAACACCATGTTCAAGCATAAGGGTGTCCATATGTGCACCTGGCACCAGGACACCCTAGGCCGCAGGTCGATGATCGATTTTGTTATCGTATCATCAGACCTGCGACCGTATGTCTTGGACACCCGAGTAAAGAGAGGTGCAGAGCTGTCAACTGATCACCACCTGGTGGTGAGTTGGATCCGATGGCAGGGGAGGAAGCCATTCAGACCTGGTAGACCCAAACGTATAGTGAGGGTGTGCTGGGAGCGTCTGGCTGAGGCCCCTGTCCGGGAGGTCTTCAACTCCCACCTCCGGAAGAACTTCAACCACATTCCGAGGGAGTCTGGAGACATGGAGTCTGAATGGGCCATGTTCTCCACCTCTGTTGTTGAAGCAGCGGCCCAGAGCTGCGGCCGCAAGGTGGTCGGTGCATCTCGTGGTGGCAACCCCCGAACCAAGTGGTGGACACCAGTGGTGAGGGGGGCCATTAAGCTGAAGAAGGAGTCCTATCAAGCTTGGTTGGCTTGTGGGACTCCCGAAGCAGCTGAGGTGTACCGGCAGGCCAAGCGGAGTGCAGCTCGGGTGGTTGCTGAAGCAAAAACCCGGGTATGGGAGGAGTTCGGTGAGGCCATGGAACAAGACTTTCGGTCGGCTTCAAAGAGATTCTGGCAAACTGTTCGGCGGCTCAGGAGGGGAAAGCAGCTCCCCGTCCACACTGTGTATGGTGCGGATGGGACACTGTTGACTTCAACTGGGGATATCGTCGGGCGGTGGAAGGAATACTTCGAGGATCTCCTCAATCCCACTGATACGCCTTCCACAGAGGAAGCAGGGTTTGGGGACAAGGGGGATGACTCGCCTATCACAGGGGCTGAGGTCGCCAAGGTGGTTAAAAATCTCCTTGGTGGCCGGGCCCCGGGGGTGGACGAGATTCGCCCCGAGTACCTCAAGGCCCTGGATGTTGTTGGGCTGTCATGGTTGACACGCCTCTGCAACATTGCGTGGAGGTCGGGGGCAGTGCCTTTGGCATGGCAAACCGGGGTGGTGGTTCCTCTCTTCAAAAAAGGGGACCGGAGGGTGTGCTCCAACTTTAGAGGGATCACACTCCTCAGCCTCCCTGGGAAGGTCTATGCCAAGGTACTGGAGAGGAGAGTCCGGCCGTTGGTCGAACCTCGGATTCAGGAGGAGCAATGTGGTTTTCGTCCTGGCCGTGGCACATCGGACCAGCTCTTTACCCTCTCGAGAATTCTTGAGGGTTCGTGGGAGTTTGCCCAACCAGTTTACATGTGTTTTGTGGACTTGGAGAAGGCATTTGACCGCGTCCCTCGTGGATTTTTGTGGGGGGTGCTTCGGGAGTATGGGGTATCGGGCTTGTTGTTACGAGCTATTCGGTCTCTGTACGACCGTTGTGAGAGTTTAGTTCGTATTGCCAACACTCGGTCGGAGTCATTCCCAGTGAGAGTTGGACTCCGCCAGGGCTGCCCTTTGTCACCGGTCCTGTTCATAATTTTTATGGACAGGATTTCTAGGCGCAGCCAGGGAATGGAGGGTGTCATACTTGGTGACCACAGGATCTCATCTCTGTTGTTTGCAGATGATGTTGTCCTGTTGGCTTCATCCAGCAATGACCTACAGCTCTTGCTGGGACGGTTTGCCGCTGAGTGTGAAGCGGCTGGGATGAGAATCAGCACCTCCAAGTCCGAGTCCATGGTCCTCAGCCGGAAAAAGGTGGATTGTCCTCTCCGGGTTGGGGACAGGCTCCTGCCCCAAGTGGAGGAGTTTAAGTATCTTGGGGTCTTGTTCACGAGTGAGGGGAAAATGGAGCGAGAGATCGACAGACGGATTGGAGCAGCATCTGCAGTGATGCGGACGTTGTACCGGTCTGTTGTGGTGAAGAGGGAGCTTAGTTCTAAGGCAAGGCTGTCGATTTACCAGTCAATCTACGTTCCTACTCTCACCTATGGTCACGAGCTTTGGGTAATGACCGAAAGAACGAGATCGCGGATACAAGCGGCTGAAATGAGCTTTCTCCGTAGGATTGCTGGACTCACCCTCAGAGATAGGGTGAGGAGCTCAGTCATCCGGGAGAGGCTCAGAGTAGAACCGCTGCTCCTCCACATTGAAAGGAGTCAGTTGAGGTGGTATGGGCATCTGATTAGGATGCCTCCTGGACGTCTCCCACTTGAGGTGTTTCAGGCACGTCCCACTGGGAGGAGACCCCGGGGCAGACCCAGGACTCGGTGGAGAGACTATGTCTCCCAGCTAGTCTGGGAACGCCTTGGTATCCCCTCTGAAGAGCTGGAGCAGGTGGCTGGGGAGAGGGAAGTCTGGGCTTCTCTGCTTGAACTGCTGCCTCCGCGACCCGGACCTCCGGAAAAGTGGTAGAAGATGGATGGATGGATGGATGGATGGGAAGATTATGCAGGACCCCACATCATCACAGAAAGTCCCAGCGGCCTAATGGAAAAGACATTGGTCTCCTCAGCCAAGGATTATGGGTTCAAGTCCCACCTGTGGTGATGTGTGCTGGGCTTTTAACTCCACAGTTAAAGGATCAAAACCATTCCTTGTGACAAATAACCTCTTCCTTCATATGGGCTTTTGAAATAAAGTTTCTCTATTGGCACTGCACAATGAAACTAAAGTGCAACCCATTGTCAGAGTTTAAAAAAACAAAAACACACATACTGAAATTATTGCACAGTCCTTAAATTTCGCATGATAGCAGTCTGACAATCATTTATTTGTATTCAGTGCATTTACTTGAATACCTATTTTTTTTAATCTGTTTGTCCTGGTTTTCACTATCTTGTATCTTCTGCCTGAAGGCATCAGTTTAAACAGGTAATGTCCTTGGTGTGATGGTCCCTGAGGATGCTTTGGGCTTTTTTTTAAGGCACCATGAGCTGTAGAGTTCATCCAAGGAGAGGAGAGGGCAGCCGATGATCTCCTGGGCAGCGGTGATGACCCTCTGGAATGCTTTCCTCTCTGTTGCTGTACAGCTGGCATACCACACACACATACAATATGTCAGCACACGCTCTATGGAGCAATGGTAAAAAGACAGTAGCAATTTTTTTGTACAGACAGTTCTTCCTGAGGAGGCTCAGGTAACAAAATCTCTGCTGTGCCTTCATAATTGTTACTGTGGTGTTAGCATTCCAGGTCAGGTCCTCCTTGATCTGTATGCCCAGGAACCAGAAGTCAGAGACCGTCTCCATACAATCCTCGCTGCTGAGTAGTGGCTGGATGTCTGATTTTTTTCCGTCTGAAGTTGACGATCATCTCCTTCATCTCAGTGGTATTAAGTTCCAGGTTAATATCCTTGCATCACCCGGTCAACTGCTCCACCTCATCCCTACTCTATTTCCATAATAAACTGCATGATATGAAAGGATTCTAAGATTAAACAGCAGCAATAACACAAAAGTATATTTTGCAAAGCAGTTAAGTTGTGTGGTCCTATGGTAAGTTCTTCAGGATGCTTTCCAAATGCTTTGTTGTTAAAAGCCAGAGAAAACAGTAATGTTAACTTTGATTTCCTAAAGATTTGTTTTCCATGACTGGCCCCATTACCCTAATATGGACACCGCAAAATTCAAGTTCATAAAAAATAAACTGGGCATTCTACATAACCCCACAGATGAAAAGTCCTATCTCAGGAAGCCATAGAAATATGTTCTTCTTAGAATCCAGAGAAAACTTTCTAGTGATAACTTTAATTTCCTAAGTAACAGGATTTGAATACAAAAGCAGTTTTTGCAAGGAAGATAAGATGAGCGGTCCTATGGGGAGTTCTGTAGAATCAGAATCAGAATCAGAATCAGGTTTATTGCCATTGTTCATGTAGTACACAAACTAGGAATTTGTCTCGGTACAATGCTGCAACATTAAACATGATAAGATAAGAGAAATAAACTATACATGTAATAAAGTGTAGGATAAGATTAAGTGATACTGGTCAACAGTTAAAATATATATTAGCCAGCAGCAGATACTGTGGAGAACTATATAGTGCAGTCGGTAATGCAGGAAGAAAACAGTGATGATTGACATGAGTCTGGTTGAGCTGCTGTACATGGTGCACGAGAGTCACTTAGTGTTCAGCAGTCTAATGGCAGAGGGGAAGAAGCTGTTCATGTGACGGGAGGTTTTAGTCTGGATGGACCGAAGTCTTCTACCAGAGGGGAGGGGGGCAAACAGTACGTGACCAGGGTGTGAGGGATCGGCTATGATCCGGCCAGCACGCCTCCGGGTCCTGGAGATGTACAGATCCTGGAGAGATGGGAGCTTGCAGCCGATCACCTTCTCAGCAGTGCGCACGACGCGCTGCAGCCTTAGTCTGTCCCTGGCAGTGGCTCCTGCGTACCACACGGTTATGGAGGTGGTGAGGATGGACTCGATGATGGCTGTGTAGAACTGCACTAACATCTTGGTGGGTAGCTTGAGCTTCCTCAGCTGCCGCAGGAAGAACATCCTCTGCTGGGCTTTTTTGATGAGTGAGCTGATGGTCAGCTCCCATTTGAGGTCCCTGGTGATGGTAGTGCCTAGGAAGCGGAAGGAATCAGCAGTGGTGATGGGAGAGCCTGAGAGGGTGAGGGGGGGCAGAGGAGTAGTGACTTTCCTGAAGTCTACAATCATCTCCACTGTCTTCAGAGCGTTCAGCTGCAGGTTGTTATTGCTGCACCAGGTCGCCAGCTGGGCCACCTCTCTCCTGTAGGCGGACTCGTCGCCGTTGGAGATGAGCCCGATGAGGGTGGTGTCGTCCGCAAACTTGATCAACTTGACAGACTGGTGGCTGGAGGTGCAGGAGTTGGTGTAAAGGGAGAAGAGTAGGGGGGAAAGTACACAGCCCTGGGGTGATCCGGTGCTGATGCTAGTATAGTCTGAGACAGTCTTTCCCAGCCACACATGCTGCCTCCGGTCCGTCAGGAAGTCGATGATCCACCTACAGAGGGAGTCAGGCACGTTGAGCAGGGACAGCTTGTCCCGGAGCAGAGCGGGGCGGATGGTGTTGAATGCGGAGCTGAAGTCCACAAACAGGATCCTGGCGTAGGTTCCCGGGGAGTCCAGGTGCTGCAGGATGGAGTGGAGGGCCAGGTTGACTGCATCGTCTACAGACCTGTTGGCTCGGTAGGCAAACTGCAGCGGGTCCAGGAGAGGGGTGGTGATGGACTTGAGGTGGGACAGGACCAGGCGCTCAAAGGACTTCATGACTACAGAGGTGAGCGCTACAGGTCTGTAGTCATTAAGTCCAGTGATCCGTGGCTTCTTGGGGACAGGGATGATGGTGGAGGATTTGAGGCAGGATGGCACGTGGCATAACTTAAGGGAGGTGTTAAAAATGTCTGTGAATACAGGAGCCAGCTGTTTCGCACAGAGTCTCAGGGTGGAGGGAGACACGCCGTCTGGGCCGGGGGCCTTGCGCGGGTTCAGTCTGGAGAACTGTTTGAGCACATCCTGCTCACTGATGATAAGGGGAGGGGGGGAGGAGGGGGGGGTGCCTTAAATGAAGTAGGGAATGTGGAGGCTGTGGAGCTGGAGGGAGGGGGGGAGTTGGACACAGATGACGAGGTGTCAAAACGGGCATAGTGTTGGGACAGTCTCTGACAAAGGGCTTTGTCATCCTGACCTTTAGGAGCCTGAGGCCGATAGTTGGTGATCTGCCTCAGTCCTCTCCACACGGAAGCCGAATCATTAGCAGTGAACTGCTGCTGGAGTCTCTCTGAGTACACAGATTTAGCCCTCTTCAGCTCTCTGTTAAACCGGTATTTAACCTCCCTGTAGCAGTCCCTGTCTCCACTTTTCAGCGCTGCTTCCTTCTCCTTCCTGATCTGTCTGAGCTTGGCAGTGAACCAGGGCTTATCATTAGAGTACTTCACCCTGGTGCGTGATGGAAGAATGTTCTCTTCACAAAAGTGGATATATGAGTTCACAGTGTCCGTGTACTCATCCAGATCATGCGTGGCTCCTTTAAGCATGCCCCAGTCAGATATTTCCATGCACGTTTCCAGCTTCTCCTCAGCATCACTGGTCCGTATCTTCGTAGTGCTCACAACAGGTTTAGTGAGCTTCAATCTCTGTCTGTATGTGGGAATGAGGTGAACCATCACGTGATCAGATAATCCCAGCGCAGCTCGAGGGACAGCGCGATATGCGTCTTTCACTGTGGTGTAACAGTGATCCAGTGTGTTTAATCCTCTGGTGGGGCATTTAATAAACTGTTTGTAGCGGGGGAGATCGTGGCTCAGATTGCACTGATTAAAGTCGCCAGCCACAATAATCAGCGAGTCTGGAAAACTCCGCTCTGTGTGTTGAATGTGATCCGCGAGCACGCGCTGAGCTTCGCGCGTGTCCGCGTCGGGAGGGGCGTACACAGCGATCATTATAAAAGAAGCAAACTCCCGCGGGGAATAGAAGGGCTTGCAATTGATAACAAGAAATTCCAAGGCAGGAGAACAGTGTTTGGAAATTACCGTTACATCAGAGCACCAGATGCAGTTGATGTAGAAGCAGACACCGCCTCCTGTGGTCTTGCCGGAAAGCTCTGTGTCACGATCAGCACGGAAGAGCTGAAAGCTGTCGAGGCGCAGCGCGCTGTCCGGTATATTTTCCCGGAGCCAGGTCTCAGTAAAGCAGAGGACAGCTGAGGAGGCGAGGTCCTTAAAACGCATCAGCAGTCTCAGTTCATCCACCTTGTTAGAGAGAGAGTTGGTATTGGACAGAAATATGCCAGGCAGCGCCGTTCGCGAGCCTCTCCTGCGAAGTCGTACGAGAGCGCCCGCTCGTCTTCCTCTCTTCCGCCGTCTCACTTTCCGAGCCAAACAATAAACCAGGTCGGCGGCAGGGGCTAGAAAAACTGGGAGGAGGTCCGTGGGGGTCAAAGTCCTGATATTTAAAAGTTCTTCACGGGTATAAGTGCAAGCAGACACACAATTGACAAACAAAAACAAACAAAGAGCGCAGCGAAGCACCATGTCGACCGCTGTGGGCGCCATCTTGGATCGAAGTACACCTTCCAAATGGGTTGTTGTTAGAAGACAGTAAAAAGTTAGCGGTGATGGAGATAACTGGTTTCCTACTATTATGGCAGACATCCTGTGATACCTTATCATCAGTCGCTGCTGCTGTGACTGCAGCCTTTGGCCTAGAGCAGGGGTGTCCAATCATGTGCCATGGAGGGCCATGACCCTGCAGGCTTTACCTCCAACCAGTGTGCTCAACAGCAGATTCCACTGAATTTCTTCCCACTGATTGCTGATAAGTGAAAACACCTGCTGAAGAGACTGGGTAGAAGAAAAAACTGCAGGGTCTTGGCCCTCCATGGCACATGATTGGACACCCCTGACCTACAGCTCATGTATACAGGGCGTGAACAATCTCTACTGGGTGTTTCAACCCTAACCACTACACTTTCTGACTGGTCGATCGGCAGTGGCGGCCAAATCACTGCCCATCAGTTCCAGGCCTCCAGCTACACTCCTCCCTTTTAATCCACAGCCAACACGAGGTTTGTTCTGTTGCCTCTCCTAGCTCACATTCTGCAGATTTCCTCTTTTTTTCCAGATAGTACCAAAGCTGCGAGCATCTTCCATACAAACTGTGCTGGGAATTCTCTGTAACCAACCTCATTTGGGAAGAGCCCCAAATGCAATCCCTTGTTCTTGCATTCTCATATCAGCTACATATACTACAACCCCAATTCTGGTGAAGTTGGGACGTTGTGAAAAACATAAATAAAAACAAAATACAATGATTTAAAAATCCTTTTCAACATGTAATCAGTTGAATACACTACAAACACAAGCTATTTAATGTTCAAACTGATAAACTTTACTGTTTTTTGCAAATATTCACTCATTTTGAATTTGATACCGGCAACAGGTTCCAAAAAAGTTGGGACAGAGGCAAGAAAAGACTGGGAAAATTGAGGAATGCTTAACATTCCACAGGTGAGCAGGTTAACTGGAAACAGGTGAGTGTCATGATTGGGTATAAAAGGAGCATCCCTGAAAGGCTCTGTCATTCGATATATATAGAGTGATTCTTGACCAGATAGAGTGATGATATAGAGTGAAGTACGTAATTACAGTAACGTAAATACGGTAATGCCCCTGTAAGCCGGTTGCCAACTGCCAATCAAATCTAAAAGAAGAAGAAGAAGAAGAAGAAGGATCTGCCATTCACAAGCAAAGATGGGGCGAGGTTCACCATTTTGTGAACAACTGGGTGGACAAATAGTCCAACAATTTAAGGGCAATGTCTCTCAATGTACAATTGCAAGGAATTTAGGGATTTCATCACCTTCAGTCCATAATATCATCAAAAGACTCAGAGAATCTGGAGAAATTTCTGCACGTGAAATTTCTGCATGTAAGTGGCAAAGCTGAAAACCAACATTGACTGCCTGTGACCTTTGACCCCTCAGGCAGCACTGCTTTAAAAACCGACATAATTCTGGAAAGGATATTACCACGTGGGCTCAGAAACACTTTGGAAAACCATTATCAGTTAACACAGTTAACTTATAAATGCAAGTGGAAAAGTGTGCTGTGGTCTGACAAGTCCATATTTCAAATTGTTTTTAGAAATCATGGACGTCGTGTCCTCTGGGCAAAAGAGGAAAAGGATTATGCAGATTGTTATCAGTGCAAAGTTCAACAGCCAGCATCTGTGATGGTATGGTGGAGTGTTAGTGCCCATGGCATGGGTAAATTGCACATTTGTGAAGGCACCATCAATGCTGAATGGCACATATACTGTAGGTTTTAGAGCAACATATGCTGCCATCCAAATAACGTCTTTTTCAGGGACATCCCTGCTTATTTCAGCAAGACAATGTAAAACCACATTCTGCACATGTGACAAGTGTGGCTTCATAGTAAGAGTGTGGGTACTAAACTATCCTGCCTGCAGTCCAGACCTGTCTTCCACAACTCAGATCGTCACTTCCTTGTGGTAACGTATCGTCACTTCCTGTTTTGCTGTCTGCCTGTGTGGTTTGCTCTCCAGCTCTCGAGCCACTAGCTATGGCTACTAGCTCTCTTTCCTCTCCTCTGGTGTGCTCTCTCTGTCAGATGTTTAGCTACACCTCTGCCTCTTTTAGTGATAATGGTAAATGTAATAAATGTTGTCTTTTTGAGGCGCTCGAGGCGAGGTTGTCTGATTTGGAATCCCGGCTCCGCTGCATTGAAACACCGTCTGCGCCAGTTAATCTTGACGGACGCCCATTAGCTGCAGCGGAGCTAGCTAGCTTAGGCCCCCCTGTCAGCGGTTCCCCGGCTCTCCTCAGCAGCGAGGAGACTGGGTGGGTGACGGTGAGAAGGAAGCCTAGTCGCAAAGCCCCGGTTCACCACCAACCTGTTCACGTTTCTAATCGTTTTTCCCCGCTCAGCGACACACCCGCTGAGGAAAAAACTCTGATCATTGGCGACTCTGTAGTCAGAAACGTGAACCTAGAGACTCCAGCGGTCATAGTCAAATGCATTCCTGGGGCCAGAGCAGGCGACATCGAGTCAAATTTGAAAATGCTGGCTAAAAGTAACTGTAAATATTCCACAATTGTTATTCACGCCGGCATTAATGACATCCGTCTCCGGCAGTTGGAAGTCACGAAACTTAATGTAGAATCGGTGTGTGACTTTGCAAAAACGATGTCTGCCACTGTAGTATTCTCTGGGCCCCTCCCCAATCTGACCAGTGATGACATGTTTAGTCGCTCGTCATCCTTGAACTGCTGGCTGTCTGTGTGGTGTCCTAAAAATGACGTGGGCTACATTGACAATTGGAGCTCTTTTTGGGGAAAACCTGGTCTTATGAGACGAGACAGCATTCATCCCACTTTGGATGGTGCTTCTCATTTATCTAACAATCTGGCATCTTTTTTATCCAAATTTCCAAAACCGTGACTACTCAGAGTTGGGACCAGGAAGCAGAGTCGCAGTCTTACACGCCTCTCTGCAGCTCCTCTTCATCCGCCACCCCTCAGCTTAGCCCCTGTCTTCCCCATCAGAGAATCGTTGTCTGCTCCCTCCAAAGTAAATAAAAATATAATATATAAGCATCCCAAAGTGATAAAGCAAAATATTGGTAAAACTCAAATTAAACATAAAGCCTCTAAATTGAATGATTTGGCCTCTGTTCCTCCTCATAATTTAAAAATTAAATGTGGTTTATTAAATATTAGGTCTCTAACTCCCAAGTCTCTGTTAGTCCATGATCTGTTAATTGATCATCAGATTGATTTAATTTCCCTTACAGAGACTTGGTTAGGGCAAGAGGATTATGTTGGTTTAAATGAATCAACCCCCTCTGGTTATTTAAACTGTCAAAATCCCAGAAGTTCTGGTCGTGGAGGAGGAGTAGCAACAATTTACCATTCCAAATTACTAGTTAATGTAAAGCAAAAAACATGTTATAATTCCTTTGAGGGCCTGGTCCTCAGTATTGGGCACTTTAGCAATTTCAGGTTAAACCCAATTTTATTTGCCATTGTTTATCGTCCCCCATCAACCTATTCAGAATTTTTATCCGAATTTGCTGATTTCTTAGCTGATTTAGTGTTGAAATCTGATAGAATAATTATAGTAGGGGACTTTAATATACATGTGGATGTAGATAGTGACTGCCTTAATGTGGCTTTTAATTCAATATTAGACTCGATTGGGTTTTCTCAGAAAGTAGGAAATTCTACTCATTACCTCCACCATACATTGGACCTTGTTCTGACATATGGCATAGAAATAGAAAATCTTGTAGTGTCTCCTCATAACCCTGTACTGTCAGACCATTGTCTGTTAACCTTTGATTTTACTATTTCTGACTATTTGGCTCCTAAAGAAAAATATTATCACAGTAGATGCCTCTCAGATGATGCTGTTTCCAAATTTATGCAGATTGTTTCCTCTATGCCATGTGTCAACACAACGGAAATAAGCTATAGACAGCTTGCTCCTTCTGTAATTGATAACATGGTGGATAGTGTTTCAGCTTCTCTGCATCAGGCTCTAGACTTGGTGGCCCCCTTAAAAAAGAAAAAGTCTAATCAGAGATTTTTAACTCCTTGGTTCAACACAGAAACTCGTAGCTTAAAACAGAAGACTCGTCAATTAGAAAGAAAATGGCGCTCTACTAATTTAGATGAAATCTATTTAGCTTGGAGAAATCATCTTTTAATTTATAAAAAATCTCTTAGAAAAGCTAGAACGAGTTATTACTCTGCATTAATAGAAGAGAACAAGAATAATCCCAGGTTTCTTTTCAGTACTGTAGCCAGGTTGACAAAGAGTCAGGACTCTGTCAATCCTAGCATCCCCTTAGAGCTTACTAGTCAGGACTTTATGAACTTTTTCAATAATAAAATTTCATCCATCAGAGATAAAATCAATCAGATTCTTCCCACAGTTAACTTAAATACCGTAACTACTACAACTCCTTCTATTGATGTCTGTCTTGATGAGTTTACTCCAATCGACCTTTGTGAGTTAGACAAAGTAGTTTCCTCATCCAAACCTTCAACTTGTCTTTTAGACCCTATTCCTACCAGGTTATTTAAAGAAGTCTTCCCACTTATTGGTAGCTTTATTCTTCATATAATCAATTCTTCATTGACTTTAGGCCATGTACCGCAGGCTTTTAAAACGGCTGTAATTAAACCCTTACTCAAAAAGCCAACGCTAGATCCAGGAGCTTTAGCTAACTATAGACCAATCTCTAATCTCCCTTTCATTTCAAAAATTTTAGAAAGAGTTGTTGCTACGCAATTATTTGACCACCTGCAGGAAAATGGTTTACTTGAAGAGTTTCAATCTGGGTTTAGAATCCATCATAGTACTGAAACAGCCTTAGCGAAGGTCACTAACGACCTCCTCATTGCATCTGATAATGGACTAGTTTCTGTACTTGTCCTTTTAGATCTTAGTGCAGCTTTTGATACTATTGATCATAATATTCTACTTGATAGATTAGAACACTATGTTGGACTTAATGGAACTTCGTTGCAGTGGTTTAGATCTTATTTATCTGATAGGTTCCAGTTTGTTCATGTAAATGATGAGTTTTCTTTCAGCTCAAAGCTTAGTCATGGAGTTCCACAGGGATCTGTGCTAGGCCCTACTCTTTTTAGTTTATATATGCTTCCGTTAGGCAACATTATTAGAAAGCACTGTATACATTTTCATTGTTATGCAGATGACACACAATTATACCTGTCAATGAAGCCAGATGATACTAATCAATTAGCCAAGTTAGAAGCCTGTCTTAAGGAAATCAAAGCTTGGATGACTTGTAATTTCCTGCTATTAAATTCAGATAAGAATGAAGTCATTCTTGTTGGTCCAAAAAACCTTAGAAATTCCTTTCCAAATCAAACTTTCAGTTTGGATGCAGTTACTCTTTCTCTTAATAGCTCTGTGAGGAACCTTGGAGTTATTTTTGATCAGGATTTGTCCTTCAATTCACATATTAAATTTGTTTCTAAGACTGCCTTCTATCATTTGCGTAATATTGCCAAGATTAGGAGCATCTTGTCTCAGAGTGATGCTGAGAAGCTGATCCACGCTTTTGTTAGCTCGAGATTAGATTATTGTAATTCTTTATTATCAGGCTGTCCTAAAACATCTTTAAAAAGTCTTCAGCTGATCCAAAATGCTGCAGCAAGAGTTTTAACAGGTACTAGAAAGAGAGATCATATCTCTCCGGTTCTGGCCTCCCTTCATTGCCTTCCCATAGAGTTTAGAATTAAGTTTAAAATCCTTCTTCTTACTTACAAAGCTCTAAACAATCAGGCTCCTTTTTATTTAAAAGATCTGATACTACCGTATTATCCTAGCAGAGCACTACGCTCCCAAAATGCAGGATTACTTGTAATACCTAGAATCTCCAAAAGTACAATGGGAGGCAGAGCCTTTAGTTATCAAGCTCCTCTCCTGTGGAATCAGCTGCCAATCTGGATTCGGGAGTCAGACTCGATCTCTGTTTTTATGAATAGGGCTAAAACCTACCTTTTTGATATAGCCTACAATTAGGGAGGGATCATCTGTTTCTGAACCCTCCCTTAGTTATGCTGCTAATAGGTTTAGTCAGCCGGGGGACCTCCAGTAATGCACTGGGCCTCACTTCTTTCCTCACTCTCTATGAAATATTTTTTTTTTGCTGGTCATTAACATTTGTTTGTTCTCTCCCATAGATTGAGTCCCCATCGTGCTGTTTGCTCTCTACATGTCTGTTCTTTTCTTCTTCTCTATCCCCTCACCCCCCAGCCAGTCACGGCAGATGACTGCCCCTCCCTGAGCCTGGTTCTGCTGGAGGTTTCTTCCTGTTAAAAGGGAGTTTTTCCTCTCCACCGTCGCCAAGTGCTTGCTCACAGGGGATCGCCTGATTGCTGGGGTCTTTCTGCAACTGTGGGGGTTCCCCCTACAGTTGATAGTGCTATGAGATGACTGTTGTTGTGAAATGGCGCTATATAAATAAAGTTGAATTGAATTGAATTGAATTGAATTGAAATGTGTGGTGCATTATGAAGTGCAAAACAGGACAATGGAGACCTTGAACTGTTGAGCAACTGAAGTCGTACATCAAGCAAAAATGCCAAAAAAAACAAACCTACAAAGCTTCATAAATTAGTGTCCTCAGTTCCTAAACACTTCCTCAGTTCCTAAACACTTTGAATGTTGTTAAAAGGAAAGGTGATGTAACACAGTGGTCAACATGCCTCTGTCCCAGATTTTTTTTGGAAGGTGTTGCAGGCAAATTCAAAATGATTGCATATGTCCAAAGAACAATAAAGTTTATCAGTTTGAACATTGAATAGCTTGTCTTTATAGTGAATTCAACTGAATATAGGTTGAAAAGGATTTTTAAATCATCGTTTTGTTTTTATTTACGTTTTACACAATGTCCCAACTTCACTGGAATTGGTTTTGGTAGAGAAGTTAAGATGGTCCTGTAAAGGAAAATGTCTTTTATAGATAATATGGTATGATTCTACACAACCCCACAGCTGAGTGGTCCTAATGTTGAGTACTGTGGAACTCCAAAAGCTAGGAATTGGAAGATTTGAGTCCTATTTGGGGTAGATGCCTTGTCTGGGTAAACAAAGAACTAGTGTAATAGAGTTTTCAAAAACCTGTTACACTAGCTCCAGGGCTTGATATTAACTTTTTTGCTCACCAGCCACTGTAGCTAGTGATTTTCCAAAGTTACTTGCTACACAGCCTTTTCACTAGCCACAATTCTGTGACTGGAAAATTATGTGTAATACGATCAAATTTGACTATTGCATGCTAAAATGTACTTGAACTACATTTACAACGTTTTTAAATATAAATGACCCTTATACATGCATTCAAAATAGAAAGAGAAACACTTGTCTATTTTTTTATGAACAGCAATAAACACTGTAAAACAGTAGAGAAAAATATTTGTAACGTCAGAGTGAAGTACAGGTAGATTTGGGGTCTGTCCCAATTCTCATCTGTACCCCTACCACCACCCCGCGGCCCTTAAGGGCTGAAAATTACCCCTATGAATTGGGACACCTCTTCAGGCTGCACTACAGTCATGTGAAAAAATTAGGATACCCCATTAAATATTCAGTTCTTTATTAAGAAATGTTCACATATCTATGCCTAACCTTGTTTTTATTTTTATTTGCATTTTTCAACATTTATTTTAGCCATTTTAAGTGGGAATGAATGTGGGGGTCTCCTAAAAAAGATGGGGGGGTGTCCTAATTTATTCCTCACTATTTGTCTAAAATTATATTTTACAGAAAATTTGAAAAAAGTCTTTAATTCATTTTTAATTGTTTAGTTGTATTACATGAATCTCCCAGTATTTTAAACACTGATATTAAATATCCATATGTCCAAATATGTTAAAAAAAACACACAGGCTTATACAGGGTATCCTAATTTTTTCACGACTGTATGTCATTAGTAGTTACTACTGGATTTAACCTAAATGGACACTACCTGTTTTCACCAGAAAAAACGAGAAAGAATAGAAAACTGATGAAGAAAAAAGTTTCATCTTAAGGAGAAAAATGTCTCAAATTTATATGAACAATTCTAATGAGTACAAAAAGTCAGAAATTTACTAGAAAAAAAGCTTTAAATTCACAGAGAAAAATTTGGATACCCTGGCGGACAGATTTTGGCCCGCGGGCCATATGTTTGACACCCACCGTTCCCTCGCCGCTGCATCAGGCGCTCCAGGTCGCTGTCTACTGGGCTACGCCCTTGCTGTGCCAGCCACCTGCCATTACCAAGTAAGCCTGTTATCATTATCATATCTCCCGTGTTGGTGTGGTGCCCGTTACCCTTCTCCCTTTGCTTCTCCCATAGGGTTGTCCGGCTGTACGGCCTCCTGCCTCCGTGCCCGACGCAGACGCCACCACCAACACATTTACATCCCGCATACACACAACCAAACACACTTGTTGTTAATAAAGCTATTAAGTCTACCCTGAGCCTGCGTGTGTGTCTCCTGAGCCGTGCATTATGTCAGTACGGCTTCAGCAGAGCGGCTCGGCAGACGGCGGGCTCGCACGCCGACTTTCCACTCTCAAGGCTCGGGTGGACCTAATAGCCCACCAGCAACAGGTGATTTTAAATCAGTTATTTGTCATCACTAACCGATTGGACCGCTTGGACCCCCAACAGCCGTTCCCCCCGGCTCACCAGGGTGGCGCGGCTCCTGCTGCTCCAGCGGCCGTCCAGCCTGCTCCGGCCGCACCGACTCGGCTCACGCCCATTCCGACCCCCGCCCGCTTTAGCGGTAAGCTCGGTGGAGCGCGGGGGTTTATTATGCAATGTGAGTCCGTGTTCCACCGGGTGCCCGGAGATTTCCCCTCAGACCATAGCCGAATTGGCTACGTAGGGAATCTCTTGGAGGGGCGAGCGCTTACCTGGGCTTACGCTGTTATGGCGAAGCCCAGTTACGCCACCCTCACCTATGGCCAATTCGTGAGACTGTTCCTGGAAGTCTTTGATCATTCTCGAACAGAGAGCGTTCAGGTCGATCGGCTTCTCAGCCTTCAGCAGGGAAGCCGGTCGGCAGCTGACTACGCAATCGACTTCCGGGTAGCGGCGGAGGAAGTTGGCTGGGGAGAACGTTCTCTCTGCGGCATCTTCCTTCGCAGTCTCAGTGCTGGTCTGAGGGACGAATTGGCTGGACGGGACATCCCGGAGACTTTAGCAGAGCTAACGTCCCTAGCCATCAGCCTGGATAACAGGTTGCGCGAGCGTGCCTCGGAGCGGAAGTCGCCTTCTTCTCGTCCTCGAGGTGTCTCGCTGCGCCTGTCCCAAGCTCGCCCCCTGGCATTGCCGTCACCGTCGTGCTCCGAGGAGTCAGAGCCGATGGTAACAGGCCGGACAAAGCTTCCCCCTACGGAGAGACAACGCCGCCGTGAGTTGGGTCTCTGCATGTATTGCGGAGACAGCCAACACACGGTGGAGCTTTGTCCACAGAAGCCAAACGGGGAGGTCCGCGAGTCACTGTAGGGGGCCTCGCAGACGTCAATCGGTTAAATCCCCTCTCTCAATTGAAGCTGCCCATCCGGTTTTGTCACAACCCCACTGGGCACCTCACCCACGCACTGGTGGATTCTGGCGCGGAGGGCAGCTTTATTTCGCAAAGCCTGGCAACCCAATTGGGCATCCGTTGCCAAGTCCTCAAAACTCCTCTCGCCCTGGTCAACCTCTCCCATGTCTCCCTGGGGAGAGTTACACACCAGACCGTCCCTGTCCCTGTGATCATCTCTGGGAACCACCGGGAGGAGACCTCCTTCTACGTCCTGCCCAACTCTGTGTCACCTGTCATCCTGGGATACCCATGGCTCCGCCTCCACAACCCTGTCCTGGACTGGAAGTCCGCCAGGGTGTCAGCGTGGAGTTCCTTTTGTATGAGCACCTGTCTTCAATCCGCTGCCTGCTCCCCGTCCTCTCCTCCTACTCCCAAGGACGCCGCGCCTCCGGATCTCTCCCTGGTGCCATCGGAGTTTCACGACCTGGGTATGGTTTTCAGCAAGTCCAAGGCGATGTCTCTTCCTCCGCACAGGCCTTACGACTGTGCGATAAACATCCGCCATGGGGCACCCTTACCCTCTGGGCGACTCTACAGCCTGTCTGCGCCGGAGAAGGAGGCCATGAACTCCTACCTCAAGGAATCACTGAGTGCTGGAATCATCCGTCTCTCGTCATCACCATTAGGCGCTGGATTCTTCTTCGTGGGCAAGAAGGACGGTTCCCTCCATCCTTGTATTGACTACCGCGCCCTGAATGACATCACGGAGAAGGATCACTACACCCTGCCTCTAATGGACACCGCCTTCCACTCCCTCCAGGGGGCGACTTGGTTCACCAAGCTGGATCTTCGCAGCGCATACCACCTCGTCCGGATCCGGGAGGGAGACGAGTGGAAGACAGCCTTCCGTACCCCGAACGGCCATTTCGAGTACCTGGTGATGCCGTTCGGGTTGACCAATGCTCCAGCCGTCTTTCAGCGCCTTATAAATGACGTCCTCCGGGATTTCATCGGCCTGTTTGTGTTCGTCTACCTGGATGACATCCTCATCTTCTCCAAATCCAGGGACGAGCACCGGGTCCATGTGAGGCGGGTCCTCCAAAGGCTGCTGGAGAACCGGTTATATGTCAAAGCTGAAAAGTGTGAATTTTACGCTGAGACCACGTCCTTCCTCGGGTTCGTCATCTGCCACGACCAGGTGCTTCCGGATCCAGCGAAGGTGAAAGCAGTGGTGGAATGGCCCACACCTACATCAAGGAAACAGGTGCAACAGTTTATTGGGTTTGCCAACTACTACCGCCGCTTCGTCCCGAACTTTGGTACCGTCGTCGGCCCTCTGACCCGCCTCACGTCCCCTAAGGTCCCGTTCTGGTGGACTGAAGAGGCCGCAGCTGCTTTCCAGGCGCTGAAGGCGGAGTTCTCCTCCTCCCGGGTCCTCAGCCAAGTCAATCCCTCGCTGCAATGCATCGTGGAGGTGGACGCTTCGGACAAGGGAGTGGGGGCGGTTCTATCTCAGCAGTCACCTGATGACGGAGTCAAACGGCCCTGCGCCTTCTTCTCCCGGCGCTTGTCCCCGGCGGAACGTAACTACGACGCAGGGGACAGAGAGCTCCTCGCCATCAAGCTCGCGCTGCAGGAGTGGCGTCACTGGCTAGAGGGGGCGGACCTGCCATTCGTGGTTCTAACTGACCACAAGAACTTGGAATATTTAAGATCTGCCAAGCGTCTGAACGCCCGCCAGGCGCGTTGGTCCTTGTTCTTCGCCAGGTTCCGCTTTAACATCACCTTCAGGCCTGGCTCCAAGAACGGCCTGCCTGACGCCCTCTCTAGGCAATTTGCCCCTGAGGCGTCTGAGGATGCAGTCCACACCATCTTGCCCAGGTCGTGCATCGTGGGAGCCGTCACTTGGGTCATTGAAAGTAAGATCCGGAAGGCGCAGGAATCTGAACCTGACCCTGGCGGCGGACCGGAGGGGAGGCTTTTTGTGCCATCCACGGTCCGGGGGGAGGTCATTCACTGGCTACACACATCTAAGCTCACCTGCCACCCTGGTTCCTCCCGGATGATCGACCTGCTTCAACGGTCCTTCTGGTGGCCGGGCCTGCAGAAGGACGCTGCCCGCTACGCCCGGGCCTGCCCTGTCTGTGCCACCAGTAAATCAGGTAATTCTCCTCCAGCGGGTTTGCTCCAGCCTCTGCCCGTCCCTGGCAGGCCCTGGTCGCATATCGCCCTGGATTTCGTCACCGGACTCCCAGCCTCAAACACCTTCGACACTGTCCTGACCATCGTCGACCGCTTCTCCAAGGCCGTGCACTTCATCCCTTTGCAAGGGCTTCCATCTGCCCTGGAGACGGCGAACCTTCTAATCCAACATGTGGTCAGGCTGCACAGGATTCCGGTGGACGTGGTCTCGGACCGGGGTCCCCAATTTTCCTCAGACGTTTGGAGGTCCTTTTGTAACGCCCTGGGAGCCAAGGTAAGCCTCTCCTCCGGCCATCACCCCCAAACCAACGGGCAGTGTGAGCGGACCAATCAGGAGCTGGAGGCTGCGCTCCGCTGCGTGACTACGTCCAAGCTTGCGTCCTGGAGCAACCATCTCGCCTGGGTTGAGTACGCCCATAACACCGCCCGCTCTTCTGCCACTGGGATGTCTCCATTTAAGGCGTCCCTGGGCTACGACCCCCCTCTGTTCCCAGCGCAGGAGAGTGAGGTAACTGTCCCCTCAGTTCAGGCGCACCTCAGGCAGTGCCGTTCCATTTGGGCGTCGGCGCGCAATGCGCTTTTACGCACGGCGGAGCGCAACAAGTCCGTGGCGGACCATCACAGAAGACCTGCCCCAGCCTATCAGGTAGGCCAGCATGTCTACGTGTCAACCCAGGATGTCATTTTAAAGGGTGAGAGGAGGAAGCTGGCACAGCGTTTCATGGGCCCATACCCCATCACCAGGATTATAAACCCGGTGGCTGTGCGTGTGGCTATTCCCCCCTCCCTCCGCATCCATCCCACCTTCCACGTTTCCAAGGTGAAGCTGGCAGTCTCCGACCCCCTTTGCCCTCCTCCTGCTGCGCAGCCCGCGCCCCGGATGGTTGATGGTCATCCGGCCTGGCCTGTCTCTTCCATCCTGGACTCCCGGCACCGGGGTCGCGGGTTGCAGTACTTGGTGGACTGGGAGGGCTATGGACCTGAACATCGGCAATGGGTACCCTCGTCGTTTGTGTTGGACCCGTCCCTCATTACTGAGTTCCACCGAGCGCACCCGGAGAAACCATCGCCAGGAGGCGCTGCTAGAGGGGGGAGTACTGTCACGCCTCGCCGCTCATCAGCGGCGCCAGCTGTACGCACACCTGCGCCTCGTCAGCGGCGAGGGATTTAAGCCGCCTCGCCCTGGGCTTCGGCCTGAAGCCGTCTGTCTTCATTGGCTTCCCTTGTTGCAAGGAATCCCTATCGCCAAGCAAGCATTCACGTAAGAATCACTTACCCTCTTCTTCCAGTCTGCTCCCCTGTGCACAGGTGGATTTCCCGGCGGCGGACTACTCCCCTCTGCCACCGTTCCCTCGCCGCTGCATCGGGCGCTCCAGGTTGCTGTCTACTGGGCTACGCCCTTGCTGTGCCAGCCACCTGCCATTACCAAGTAAGCCTGTTATCATTATCATATCTCTCGTGTTGGTGTGGTGCCCGTTACCCTTCTCCCTTTGCTTCTCCCATAGGGTTGTCCGGCTGTACGGCCTCCTGCCTCCGTGCCCGACGCAGACGCCACCACCAACACATTTACATCCCGCATACACACAACCAAACACACTTGTTGTTAATAAAGCTATTAAGTCTACCCTGAGCCTGCGTGTGTGTCTCCTGAGCCGTGCATTATGTCACTTTATTGCAATAGCTTTCTGTATTTTGTAATATGATCTACCTTTATGATCTTCATCCCACTTTTTTTGCCATAGCTCAGTTCCTTTTTTCTTGATTACTGCTTTCCCTTCACCTTTTCCAAGAGACAATGGTATAGTTATTTCTTTCCCAAGTGCACTTTTTGCTAATTTGTCTGCACAGTCATTCCCTTTCAACCCTTTGTGTGCAGGAACCCAATAAAACTGAACTTCTCCACCACCCCGTGTACCCTAAATAAACTGTGATATAGCTCAATCACCAACTCTTCCCTTGTAGATTTTAGTGTCTGTATGGTTTTTAAAGCTGCAAGTGAATCTGTGCACACCACCACCCAGTCCAGTCTGACCTCCTCCACCCACTGCAAAGCAATAATTATTGCCATCATCTCTGCTGTAAACACGGATGTGTTGTTGGAGAGTCTTTTTGTGATGGTCACTTTAAACTCTGGAATGTATACTCCAACTCCAACAGAGCCCTCTTTGTCCTTTCAACCATCAGTATAGACCTGTAAGTAGCTATAGTAATTGTTCCTGAGGTAAATGCTTGTTTTAACACCAACTTCACTCATATGCCAATCCTTTTTCCTCATTAGCAGACTAATGTCTACTTCTTTTCCCGGAAACAGCCAAGGGGGAACATTACTCACTGGACTGGTCTTAGCTATATCAATAGTGTCTAGTCCATACATTCTGGCTTTCTGTCAGGCAGGTCCTATTTAAGTGATTTCTTGATTGAGAATACAGTATGTATGGCAGTAATCATGCCTGGGTGTGGCTAGAGAAATTGAACTCAGCTTTCCAAAGATGTGATAAGCCACAGTTAATTTATGTTTTAACGGGAGGGGGGGCAATCACTTTTTCGCACAGGGCCATGTAGGTTTGGATTTTTTCTCCTTAATAATAAACACCTCCATTTAAAAACTGCATTTTGTGTTTACTTGTGTTGTCCTTGTCTAATATTTAAATTTGTTTGATGATCTGAAACATTTAAGTGTGAAACATACAAAAAAATGAGAAATCAGGAAGGGGGCAAACACTTTTTCACACCACTGTATATGTTTCTCCTGCTGCAGGAGAGTGGAGTAGAGTAGATTAAAGTAAAGCAGATTAGAGTAGAGCAGAGCAGATTAGAGTAGAGTAGATTAGAGGAGGGTAGATTAGAGTACATTAGATTAGAGAAGATTAGAGTAGAGCAGATTACAGTGGAGCAGATTAAGGTAGAATAGATTAGAGTAGATTAGAGTAGAGCAGATTAGAGTATATTACATTAGAATAGATTAGATTAGAGGAGAGTAGATTAGTTAGTTTAGAGTAGAGCAGATTACAGTGGAGCAGATTAAGGTAGAATAGATTAGAGTAGAGCAGATTAGAGTATATTACATTACAATAGATTAGATTAGAGGACAGTAGATTAGTTAGTTTAGAGTAGAGCAGATTAGAGCAGAGTAGATTAGATTAGCGTAGATTAGATTAGAGTAGACCAGATTAGAGTATATTAGATTAGAACAGATTAGAGTAGATTAGACTAGAGTAAACTTTAATGTCCCTTAAGGGAAATTTGTCTTGGGCATAGTGCTACATCCACTGCTTTGCAAGTTTAAACTAGAAAAGCACTCGGAGAGCGCAGACCTCCGCCAAGCGCCACAGTTCCCCCCATACAGTGTTTGTGTGTACGTTTTCATATTCCTTGACCATGAAAACATATGACTAGCAATTGGATTCACAATGATAGGATTAGTGGTTCAGTAGTTATTCATGAAAATCGCATTTTCCGTAATGGGGATTTTCACCACAGTTCCCCCCATACAGTGTTTATGTGTACGTTTTCAGATTCCTTGACCATGAAAACATATGACTAGCAATTGGATTCACAATGATAGGATTAGTGGTTCAGTAGTTATTCACGAAAATCGCATTTTTCGTAATGGGGGTTTTCGCCACAGTTCCCCCCATACAGTGTTTGTGTGTACGTTTTCAGATTCCTTGACCATGAAAACATATGACTAGCAATTGGATTCACAATGATAGGATTAGTGGTTCAGTAGTTATTCACAAAAATTGCATTTTCCGTAATGGCGGTTTTCGCCACAGTTCCCCCCATACAGTGTTTGTGTGTACGTTTTCAGATTCCTTGACCATTTATTTATTTATTTAGCGAATGCAAAGTCCTTAAGCCAAGCAGTTGCCTCCTGGTTTGCTGTATGGAGGGTGTGTAATCCTCCTTCCAGTCTTTGGAGCGGGCAAACCTCTATGATGTGTTCCATTGTTTGCTCCTCTCCACATGCGCACAGTGGGCTAGGGCTACTGCCCCATCTGTGAAGGCTGGCCAAGCAGGGGCCATGTCCAGTCCTGAAGCGATTGAGTGTAGACCACTGTCTCCTTGGGAGGTTGGTGCCCGGGACCTGTTGGTTGGGGTTTATCACCAGCTGTTTGTTTGGGACCTCCTTGGTCTCCCATTCCTCTTGCCAAGCTGTCTGGATGGTAAAGTCAGCTGGGGGAGGGTTTTTCCAAATCGGCCGTCTGGATGAAAGTCGGGCAGTGGGTGGGGTGTAGATATCTGCATGGATTGGCAAGTGAGGAAAATCTTTAACTTTTTGGAGCATCCTTTGAGTTAATGCTGCTCGCCGGATGTGTGGAGGGGCTATGTTTGACAGTACAGAGAGCCAGGGGAGTGGTGTTGAGCGGATTGTTCCAGTTATAGTTCTCATTGTTGAGTTGAGCTGGGTGTCTACATGGTGTGAGTAAGATGACCTGGACCAGACAGGGGCACAATATTCTGCTACAGAGTATGAAAGGGCCAGTGCTGAGGTGCGCAGGGTGGAGACTGCCGCCCCCCATTTTGCACCAGCGAGCTTGCAGAGCAGGTTGTTTCGTACCTTCACCTTAGCAGCCGTCCCCTTTAGATGTTCCTTGAAGGATAAGGTCCTATCAAGGGTCACTCCAAGATAAGTTGGATTTGGGGCATGCTTAAGCTTGAGTCCGCTCAGGTGGATGTTTAGTTCTCTGGCAGCTTTTGCATTGTGGAGATGGAATACACTGGAGACGGTTTTTGCTGGGCTTGGTTTTAGGCGCCAGATTTTGCAGAACTGGTCCAGTTTGGCAAGATCTTCCGTGAGCACCCGTTCCAGTGGTTCAAAGTCTGGTGCTTGGAATGCCAAACAGCTGTCGTCTGCATAGATGAATTTGCGGGATTTTGTAGTAGGCAGGTCGTTTATGTAGAGGTTGAACAGAGTTGGAGCTAGAACTGAGCCTTGTGGGAGTCCGTTTTTCTGCATTCTCCATGCACTTGTGTTCTGACCGAGGTGGACTCTGAACCTTCGGTTGGTCAGCAGGGTTTTTATAATTGCTGTTGCCCAAGCAGGGATCGCCTTTATAAGTTTCAGGAGGAGGCCTTTGTGCCAGACCGTATCATAGGCGGCTGTAAGATCGAGAAACACAGCCCCTGACTTCAGTCTGCTCTCGAAGCCATTTTCGATGAAGGTGGTTAGGGCCAGTACTTGTTCTCCTGTACTGCGGTCCTTGCGGAAACCTGCTTGATTCACACTCCTTGACCATGAAAACATATGACTAGCAATTGGATTCACAATGATAGGATTAGTGGTTCAGTAGTTATTCACGAAAATCGCATTTTCTGTAATAGCGGTTTTCGCCACAGTTCCCCCCATACAGTGTTTGTGTGTACGTTTTCAGATTCCTTGACCATGAAAACATATGACAAGCAATTGGATTGACAATGATAGGATTAGTGGTTCAGTAGTTATTCACGAAAATGGCATTTTGCGTAATGGCGGTTTTCTTGTGGACAGTGATCCGGATCACCACCAAAATCTAATCATCTGTAGATACCCCATTTCTGACAATCTGTGAAAATTTCATGAAAATCCATCCATAACTTTTTGAGTTATCTTGCTAACAAACAGACAAACAGACAGACAAACCAACGCCGGTGATCACATAACCTCCTTGGCGGAGGTAAAAAACACCAGAGAATAAAAACTGCTTTGTGGTGACACATAATAGGTGGCATTCCACCCAGGACTGGAGGTTGGGGGAGGGAAGGGGGATATGAGAAATGGACGGTGAAGAGGGGAGCGGAGACAGGAAGAGTGCCGTAGCGCTGGGGTTTTTTAGATGAAACAAAGAGGAGCCGTCGCCCCCGCTGTAACAGGATTCACACCGGAGTTCACCGGGGTGCGATAGTATGGTAATAAGTAATGCTTTGTGTACTCTATGTTGATGTGGGTGCAGGCTTTGTGCCTTGTATGTTAATGTCTTATACCCTGGGTCTCAGAGGTGGTAATAAAGATGTATAAGAGTGATCACCTTGAGACCCCGGGCAGGCTGTTCTGTTTGTTTGGAGGTGAATAAAGTTCTGTGTCGTTCAGCTTGCTGTCTCATCTGATTCTATCCTCCACATTGGTGACCCTGAGACGTGAAATGGAGAATGAGCCGAGCAACTCCGCAGAGACACCCCAGCGGGAGCACACCAGCACTGCATGTACTGTCACAGTTAAATTCCTGGACTTTTGGCTCCACAATCCAACCGCTTGGTTTCTGCATGTGGAAGCCCAGTTCGCCCTCCATGGATCTCCATGGACAACACTAGATACCATCATGTGGTAGCTGTGCTGGACGCGCACGCCACACAGCAAGTAATGAGCCTGCTCCAAGAACCACCAGCCCAGGGTAAATATGACACGCTCAAGCAGATGCTGCTGCAACATTACACCCTTTTGGATGGGGAAAGAGCAGAAAAACTCCTCACACGCTCACAGTTAAGTGACAGATCAGCTGTGGATCTGATGGAGAGCATGCTCGCGCTAATGGGTAAGGACAACAGTTCCTTCCTGTTCACCCACCTCTTCCTCAAGAACCTACCACCTACAGCGAGGGCGATCCTCGGTAACTCACCACTGCTGGCGACCAGGAACTACTGCGTGCTGGCATAAGAGGCAGACCACACCATCCTGGCAAACAAGGCTCTCAGCGTGTACACAGTGACACTGGAATCCACAAACAAATCCAGCGAGGTCGCGGAGCCGTTGGTTGTGGCTGGGACAGCCACCAGGAGACTCAGGAATGGGATGCTTTGTTTTTATCACCACCATTTTGGCCCAAATGCACAATGCTGTCTGCCTCCATGCCAATTCAAGAAGCAGGGAAATGGCACAGCCAGCGGTCAGTAGCAGCTGTGACCACTGGCAACAGGGAGAAGCTGCTTTTCATCATTCTGGGAGACGTTTTTGGTGGACTCTGGCTCCCAGAAGAGCCGCTTCATTCTGCCGGTCAGTGCGGACAGGCTGGCAGAAGGCAGTGGCCCTGCTCTTACGGCCGCCAACGGATCCCACATCAGGACGTTTGGCAAAAGGACGGTGATGGTATGCTTATATGAACGCAATTACCAGTGGAACTTTGTGGTAGCTGCATGTTCGGTTCCCATCTTAGGTGCTGATTTTCTGTCTGCTTATGGACTGTTAGTCCATGTTGCCAACAGATGTTTAGTGGATGCTGTTTCTTTTACCTCACTGCCCTGTACAGCTTGGGGAGCGTGCTCAAAAAAATAATTCAGTCCGTGAAAAACATTGAATAGACCCCCAAGCGGGTCCAGGCTTTCACAAACGCAAAAACCGCACTCAGTAACACGGCTTTACTTTCCCACCCCACCCCGTCAGCACAGATAGTGCTCACCACAGACGTGTCTGACGTCACAATAGGGGCAGTGGTGGAGCAGCACGTCTCCAGTTCGTGGCAGCCACTCGCATTTTTAGCCGTACTTTGCACGACAACAACCGTAAATACAGCACTTTTCACCGGGAGTTGTTGGCTCTCCACCTGGCTACACGCCATTTACAGTTTTGGACAGAGGGTCGTGAGTTCACCGCGTTTGTTGATCACAAACCGCTAACATACGCAATGTCCAAAGTTTTGGAACTGTGGTTGGCTCGGCAGCAACGGCACTTGGCCGCAATCTCAGAATTCACTACTGACATTCAACACGTAGCCGGTAAGCTTAATGTCGTGGCTGACTGCCTGTTGCACACATTAGTCTCGCTGGTCTACATGGGGATAGATTTCACCGCCGTGGCTGCTGACCAAACCGGGAACGCAGACATTTGCGCGCTCCAGTCCGCGCCTATTGGATTAAAACTGGAGAGCAGGGTGGTGCAAGAAGGGTGACCTCCCTTGCTCTGCGACGTCTCCATCGGCCGCCCCTGTCTGGTGGCTCCGAGCTCTTGGTGCCACCGCATTTTTGAGTCCGTCCACTCCCTTTCACATCCAGGCATGTATGTCTTGGTTAAACTGGTAGGGGCAAAATTTGTCTGGCCTCACCTACACAGGGATGTGAAGGAATGGGTTGCAGCATGTGTCGCGTGCCAGCGAGCTAAAGTGCACAAACACACCAAGGCCCCCCTCGAGCCGTTTCAAATTCCAGCCAGGAGGTTTGACCACATCCACGTGGATTTGGTGGGGCCCCTTCCACCATCGCAAGGTTTCACGCACCTTTTGACAATCATGGACTGCACCATCCATTGGCCTGAAGTGGTCCTGCTGGCTTCCACCACGTCCACCGAGGTGGCTCACACGTTTTTGTCGACTTAGGTCGCACGGTTTGGATCCCCATCGGACAGGGGTCTGCAATTCGTCTCGGAACTCTGGTCCACCATGGCCGATAGCCTGGGGGTCAAAATCCACCACACTACAACATACAACCCCCAGGCTAATGGGTTATGTGAATGTTTTCACAGGTCGTTTAAAGCAGCGCTCAGAGCCTCCCTCACGGATGCAAACTGGGTCGGCCGCCTGCCTTGGTGCCTTGGGTTCTATTGGGGTTGCGCTCTGCGCCTAAGGAGGGTTTGGCAGCCTCCCCAGCAGAACTCGTTTTTTCTCAGCTGTTGCGGATCCCCAGGGAATTTTTACTGGAGAGCCCCACACCCGGGACTGATCCACACACGCAATCTTTTTATAGTAGAGGGGCTGCTAACGTGCCGGGCCCAGCGCACCATTGTTTTCCTCGCACCTTCGTTCCAAAGAGCTTAGAGAGTGCCAAGTTTGTTTTTGTCAGGCATGAAGCACACAGAACCCCGCTGCGACCGTACGATGGCTCGTTCAGAGTGCTGGAAACAGGGAACTGTGCTCATGAAACTATCCCTCCCCGCCCTTTTCCCTTTCACAGACCAATGTTTCCTCTCACACACCTCGCCAGGAAGGCGCTTCGACTGGACCAGCGGTTCCCCGCTACAGCCACTATGGGCGCTTGCTCAAGCCCAAAGGACCAAAGGGCTAGGGCCCGTTCTGGGTATTCGGGGAAGCGGGGGCTGTGTGGTGACACATAACACCGGTCAACACCAAATTTATTGTCTTAAGTTATTTTTGCTGATTTAGGACAATTTTGATGTGCTGAATCCAAAAATCACGTTGGTTTTGCTCAATCAGGTCAACTTTTTGAATTATGGCCAAATGTTGTTTTATACGTTTTTGTTTACATGTACGGGTATTTTCGCTTTATATGATGCAAAATTCTTTTTTATATCCTGAAATTCTCTGAATTTTGAACAATGATGACATAACATTCAATTTACATGTATTTACCTTTATATAAAGGTAAGTACATGCACAGTACTACGTAAGTACTAAGTAAGTACAGGTTTTTACTTAGCATCTGATCGAGAGAAACGTATGTCATTTTCGGATTCAGCGGTGCAAAATTGTCTTAAATCAGTTGAAAAAACACAGACAACTTACAAAAAATTTATTTTTGTAACCCTGTGTAATTGGTGGCACTCCACCAAGGACTGGAGGCTGGGAGGGGGGGGGGGGGGTAATGAGAAATGGATGGTGAAGAGGGGAGCGGAGACAGGAAGAGTGCCGTAGACAGGAAGAGAGCCGTCGCCCCCGCTGTGACAGGAGTCACACCGGAGTTTGCCAGGGTGTGACAGTATGGTAATACTGTCAGGTATACAGGTGCAGGCTTTGTGCCTTGTATGTTAATGTGTCATACCCTGGGTCTCAGAGGTGGGAATAAAGATGTATAAAAGTGATCGTTTTGAGACCCCGGGCAGTCTGTTCTGTTTGTTTGGAGGTGAATAAAGTTCTATGTTGTTCAGCTCGCTGTCTCGTCTGATTCCATTCTCCACAGTTTCACAATATTGACAAAAATCTTTCCTAAAAAAAAACTACATGAGACTGTTTATGCCACTGCTGGAAACAATAATCTTAAAGGTTTTTTTTGTTTTGTTTTGTTTTAACTAGACCTGTACCCAAGCTAGGTATGTGTCTTTTTATACAGTGTATGTAAACTTTTAGTTTCAGCTGTATTATCACAGGATACGTTGCAAACCATAATTAAAATATTAGTGTTTGATTTAGAGGCACACTGCATTTGAAGCTGAAAAGGCTTATGAAATTAAAAAAAACCAAAACAATCTGTATTATGATCTGGCTCGACTGTAAACATTAGTCACGTCTAAGTTTCACATAGTCTTTTGTTAGAGGTAATGAATGTTCTCATAAACATGGCCAAACCTGTCTGTGTGCCCCTTCTACTACACATGGCACTGAGCAGACATCAGTCACTCTAGGACAGATGCTGGTAATAACTTTTAGCTGAAATATGGCAACCACAAATCCACCTCACTTCAAACTCAGCACAGCTTTTACTTCGATTCTCAACCAATTGTCATCCTAATTTGAAATGGATAAAATGAGCAACTGCTAGTAGATAAACACCAGGTGGACATAAAGATTATTCTGTTGGAATTTTTTTTTTTTATAGATTTTTAAATTAAGATACTTGCTGTTGAATTTCTTGTGTGTGATCAAGGTTGTTCTTGAAGCCTGACTTCACCAGACTTGCCTCAAATCCAAGATCCTGAAAAAAATAACAGTGTAAAAATCAAATGACGAAATGATGTAAAACGACGAAATGATGTAAAAACAGATTTTAAATATATATATATACTGTATATATATATATATATATATATATATACTGTATATATATATATATATATATATATATATATATATATATATATATATATAGTATATACAGTATATATACTGTATATACATATACATATAAACACATTAAAATGTGTTACTAGATTAAAGGAACACATTAAAATGGTTCCTTTAATCTGAGTAAGCTGCACTAGCCTGGCACAATTTCGATATCCAGCTTATTTTTTCCCATTAAAATCTGATGTGTTTTCAAAGTGTTCCCTTTATTTTTTTGAGCAGTATATATATATATATATATATATATATATATATATATATATATATATATATATATATATATATACTGTATATACTGTATATACTGTATGTATATATATATAAAGTATATATATATATATATATATACAGTATATACACACTACCGTTCAAAAGTTTGGGGTCACTTAGAAATTTCCTTATTTTTGAAAGAAAAGCACTTTTTTTCAATTTATTTATTTAGCGAATGCAAAGTCCTTAAGCCAAGCAGTTGCCTCCTGGTTTGCTGTATGGAGGGTGTGTAATCCTCCTTCCAGTCTTTGGAGCGGGCAAGCCTCTATGATGTGTTCCATAGTTTGCTCCTCTCCACATGCGCACAGTGGGCTAGGGCTACTGCCCCATCTGTGAAGGCTGGCCAAGCAGGGGCCATGTCCAGTCCTGAAGCGATTGAGTGTAGACCACTGTCTCCTTGGGAGGTTGGTGCCCGGGACCTGTTGGTTGGGGTTTATCACCAGCTGTTTGTTTGGGACCTCCTTGGTCTCCCATTCCTCTTGCCAAGCTGTCTGGATGGTAAAGTCAGCTGGGGGAGGGTTTTTCCAAATCGGCCGTCTGGATGAAAGTCGGGCAGTGGGTGGGGTGTAGATATCTGCATGGATTGGTAAGTGAGGAAAATCTTTAACTTTTTGGAGCATCCTTTGAGTTAATGCTGCTCGCCGGATGTGTGGAGGGGCTATGTTTGACAGTACAGAGAGCCAGGAGAGTGGTGTTGAGCGGATTGTTCCAGTTATAGTTCTCATGGTTGAGTTGAGCTGGGTGTCTACACGGTGTGTGTAAGATGACCTGGACCAGACAGGGGCACAATATTCTGCTACAGAGTATGAAAGGGCCAGTGCTGAGGTGCGCAGGGTGGAGACTGCCGCCCCCCATTTTGCACCAGCGAGCTTGCAGAGCAGGTTGTTTCGTACTTTCACCTTAGCAGCCGTCCCCTTTAGATGCTCCTTGAAGGATAAGGTCCTATCAAGGGTCACTCCAAGATAAGTTGGATTTGGGGCATGCTTAAGCTTGAGTCCGCTCAGGTGGATGTTTAGTTCTCTGGCAGCTTTTGCATTGTGGAGATGAAATACACTGGAGACGGTTTTTGCTGGGCTTGGTTTTAGGCGCCAGATTTTGCAGAACTGGTCCAGTTTAGCAAGATCTTCCGTGAGCACCCGTTCCAGTGGTTCAAAGTCTGGTGCTTGGACTGCCAAACAGATGTCGTCTGCATAGATGAATTTGCGGGATTTTGTAGTAGGCAGGTCGTTTATGTAGAGGTTGAACAGAGTTGGAGCTAGAACTGAGCCTTGTGGGAGTCCGTTTTTCTGCATTCTCCATGCACTTGTGTTCTGACCGAGGTGGACTCTGAACCTTTGGTTGGTCAGCAGGGTTTTTATAATTGCTGTTGCCCAAGCAGGGATCGCCTTTATAAGTTTCAGGAGGAGGCCTTTGTGCCAGACCGTATCATAGGCGGCTGTAAGATCGAGAAACACAGCCCCTGTCTTCAGTCTGCTCTCAAAGCCATTTTCAATGAAGGTGGTTAGGGCCAGTACTTGTTCTCCTGTACTGCGGTCCTTGCGGAAACCTGCTTGATCCACACTTAGAATATCCTCTATTTCTGGAGAAATGCGTTGCAGTATTAGGCGCTCCATGATTTTGTAAGGAACGCTGAGTAGGGAGATTGGGCGGTAGCTTGCTGGTAGTTTGTGGTCTTTGCCAGGTTTTGGGATGGCAATGACCTTTGCTGTCCGCCATTTCTTTGGGATCGAGTTCGTTTGTGTGATCCTTGTGTAGAATTGTGTCAACCAGGTTAGGGCTCGGGGGCCAAGATTTTTCATGAATTCTGGGAAGATGTTATCGTATCCTGCTGCCTTTCCACATTTCAGGCCCTGTAGGACTTTCTCCAGTTCAGCAGCCTCGAAGGGTTCAGGGTTCGTTTCCTCTACAGGCATTTTTTGGTGTTTTTTTAGCTCAGTTGTAACTGCTCTTCTGGTGTCTTTGTCTTGGGGTGCTTTGGCGATAGTCAGTAGGTGGGATGCAACTTGGTTGGGTGTGACGGATACTCGGCTTTGGCTAGGGGGCTTCTGTGCAGCTCCTAGGTGACGGATGAGGCTCCAACATTTCCTGCTAGAGTGGGTAAAGCTCCGGTCAGCAACTGTCTCCTCCCATTTCTTTCGCCGGGCTGTATTTAGCGATTCAATGAGATGGTCTGCTATCTCTGGGTCCCCTGATGTTTGATAGGATTGTAGGAGGGCAGCACTTTCTCCGTCCAAACATGGGACATAGAGGGGTCGGTAGCCTCGTGGGATTGCAGTATGGGCAGCCTTGAAGATTGCGCTGCAGAAGCGGTTGTATGCTTCATCTACAGTGATGGTGTGGAGTGGGATGGTAACAACGCTCCGGTCCAGAGTTTCACTGAATTTCTTCCAGTTGGCTTTGCGGAAGTTCCAGTGCATCTTCCTTGGGCTGTATATGACTGGAAGTTGTAGGCCAATGTGTACAAGCAGGGGCCGGTGTTGGTTGTGTGGAAAATCATCAAGAATGAGGATCTGTGTAGGATATGGCTCCCCATTCAAAGAGCTGACCCAACACAGGTCAGGAGAATAGTCCTTCTTTCACCTAGCAGAGTGGAAGGTTCCTCTTTGTTTGGGGTCGTATATCAAAGCGAGGTCATTTCTGGATGCCCAGTCTGAAAGTGCCTCCCCATCACTGTCCACTGCTGGGTACCCCCAGTCAGGGTGATGGCTGTTAAAGTCCCCCACATAGATGGCAGGGTGGGGTAGGGTGGGTAAGACCTGCAGATCCCAGTTGGCATTAGGGGGCTTGTACACATTGACAATATGGAAGCCACCAATGATTATGGTGTCTGAGAAATGTGTTGTTATCAGGTGATTTGCTTCAACTATGTCAGAACGCGCATAGGTGGCACGTCCATGTTTAGCATGTAGAACATAGCACAGGAGGTCAAAGCCTTTGATGGTGAAGCGGCCAGCTTCCTCTGTGCCAATATGAGTCTCTTGGAGGCAGATTACATCAATCAAATGTTGGAAGGCGAGGACTTCGATAAGGCTTCGCTTGGCTGCAGATAGGCCTTCAACGTTTAGTTGTAATATGCGAAGGGCAGATCCTACCACAAAGTGCTCTTGGGGCTGTTTGCTTTCGGCTTTAGGACTGTGACTAGGATTCTTCTTTGACTTGGCACAGAGGCGTCGTCTCTTCGAATTTAGTCTGCTGGTAGGATCATTAGCTTCCCCAGGCGAGCCCGGGTACTGGCGGAGGGCGCGACGAGAACGCTGATCCATTGCCCCCTGATCCATTACTTTTTTTCAATGAAGATAACTTTAAACTAATCAGAAATACACTCTATATACTGCTAATGTGGCAAATGACTATTATAGCTGCAGATGTCTGGTTTTTGGTGCAATATCTACATAGGCGTATAGAGGCCCATTTCCAGCAACTATCACTCCAGTGTTCTAATGGTACAATGTGTTTGCTCATTGCGTCAGAAGGCTAATGGATGATTAGAAAACCCTTGTGCAATCATGTTAGGTCTGCAATGCTGTAATTGCTGCAAATGGAGGATTCTTTGACAAAAGCAAAGTTTGAAGGAAAAAATTATTATTTCAAATACAAATCATTATTTCTAACCTTGTCAATGTCTTGACTATATTTTCTATTCATTTTACAACTCATGGTGGTAAATAAGTGTGACTTTTCATGGAAAACACAAAATAATTGTCTGGGTGACCCCAAACTTTTGAACGGTAGTGTATATATCGGCGGCGGCCTCCGTCGGTCTATGATGACCATGGAAGAGAATCCTAAACGTCTACTCTGCTGGAACAGCACCGCCTGTGGCTGAACAGGCCGATGCGCGAATGGCAGTCCCTGTCACACAGGTCGCACTTGTGGGTGGTCTCCGTGCTGCTGGGTCTGTGGCGGTTCTTCCTGCGGGTCCTTTTTTCATCTGCTGCAGCAGTCAGTCTCTCTTCACCCGCCTTGAGCTGTCTGGTCAGGGTGCCTCTCCATTTGGAGCGGTCCGTTGCAAGGTCCTCCCAGCGCTCTGTGTTGATCTCCAGGGCCTTCATGTCTCTCTTGCAGACGTCTCTAAAACGCAGCTGTGGGTGGCCAACGTCTCTCTTGCCAGTTGCCAGTTCTCCATAGAGGACGTCTTTGGGGATTCTGCCATCCTCCATACGGTGAACGTGGCCTAGCCAGCGGAGCCTGCGCTGTCTGAGTAGAGTGAACATGGAGGGAAGGCCGGCGCGGGACAGAACTTCTGTGTTGGGCACTTTGTCCTGCCAGGATATGTCCAGGATGTGGCGAATGCAGCGCAAGTGGATATAGTGTATCCACTAGTGTATAGAGTATACATATATATATATATACGTATATATATATATATATATATATATATATATATATATATATATAACTCAACCAATGTACTCTCATTCTTCTTCTTCTTTCGGCTGGTCCCTTTAGGGGTCGCCACAGCCGATCATCTGCCTCCATCTCACCCTATCCCTTGCATCTTCCTCTGTAACCATAACCATGTCCTCCTTCACTACATCCATGAATCTTCTCTATAGTCTTGTTCTTTTCCTCCTGCCTGGCAGCTCCAGCTTCAACATCCTTTGTCCAGTATATCCACTATCTCTCTTCTGCACATGTCCAAACCATCTCAGCCTTGCCTCTCTTACTTTGTCTCCAAACCGCTCAACCTGAGCTGTCCCTCTGATATACTCATTTCTAATCTTGTCTCTAATAGTCACTCCCAATGAAAATCTTAGCATCTTCAACTCTGCCACCTCCAATTCCACCTCCTGTCTTTTTGTCAGTGCCACCGTCTCCAAACCATACATCATAGCAGGTCGCATTACCGTCTTGTAAATCTTCTCTTTCACTCTTGCTGCTACCTTTCTGTGACAAATCACCCCGACACTCGTCTCCACCCACTCCACCCTGCCTGCATTCTCTTCTTCACCCCTCTTGTGCATTTTCCATTGCTTTGGATGGTTGGCTCCAGGTATTTAAACTCACCTACTTTCACTATCGCAACTCCTTCCATCTTCACCGTTGCACCTGCCTCCCTCTCATTCACACTCATGTATTCTGTCTTGTTTCTCCTGACTTTCATTCCTCTTCTCTCCAGTGCATACCTCCACCTCTCCAGGTTCTCTTCCACCTCTTCCCTACTCTCACTGCAGATCACAATGTCAGCTGCAAACATCATGGTCCACAGAGACTCCTGATTGACCTCGTCTGTCAGCCTGTCCATCACCATGGCAAACAAGAAGGGGCTCAGAGCCGATCCCTGATGTAATCTTACCCCCACTTTGAATCCATCCATCACTTGTACAGCGCACTTCACCACCGTCTCACTGTCCTCATACATGTCCTGCACCACCCTCACATACTTCTCTGCCACTCCTGACTTCCTCATACAGTACCACACTTCCTCTCTTGGCACCCTATTATATGTTTTCTCTAGATCCGCAAAGACACAGTGCAACTCCTTCTGACCTTATCTTAAAGCAAATTTTGCATCTGTAGTACTCTTTCTTGGCATGAAACCATACTGCTGCTCACTGATTGTCACCTCTCCCCTTAACCTGGCTTCAGCAACTCTTTCCCATATCTTCATAGTGTGGCTGATCAACTTTATGCCTCTGTAGTTACTACAGTTCTGAGCATCACCCTTGTTCTTGAAAATTATGTATGCATAAATAGTAAAGCCAAATGAAGTGATAATTTTGCAGTGGTCTCTCTGGGCTCATAATGTTTTCCATATACACTACCGTTCAAAAGTTTGGGGTCACTTAGAAATGTCCTTATTTTTGAAAGAAAAGCACTGTTTTTTTCAATGAAGATAACTTTAAACTAATCAGAAATACACTCTAATATCTAATATACATTGCTAATGTGGTAAATGACTATTCTAGCTGCAAATGTCTGGTTTTTGGTGCAATATCTACATAGGTGTATAGAGGCCCATTTCCAGCGACTATCACTCCAGTGTTCTAATGGTACAATGTGTTTGCTCATTGCGTCAGAAGGCTAATGGATGATTAGAAAACCCTTGTGCAATCATGTTAGCACAGCTGAAAACAGTTTAGCTGGTTAGAGAAGCTATAAAACTGACCTTCCTTTGAGCAGGTTGCGATCTGGAAAAAATTATTATTTCAAATACAAATCATTATTTCTAACTTTGTCAATGTCTTGACTATATTTTCTATTCATTTTACAACTCATGGTGGTAAATAAGTGTAACTTTTCATGGAAAACACAAAATAATTGTCTGGGTGACCCCAAACTTTTGAACGGTAGTGTATATACAAGCTTATCTCAATAAATTAGAATGTCATCGAAAAGTTGATTTAATCATGTTTATTCAATTCAAAAAAATTAAACTCATATATATACTTCCATAACACCTCAACAGTGCCACAGGCTGATCACCTCCATAACACATCACATTTATGCAGTAATTCATGAAAAAGGAGCCCCAGCCAAGTATTGTGTACATAGCTATACTTTTCAGCTGGCCAATATTTCTAATAAAAATCAGTTGTTTTAAATTAATTTTATGCAATATTCAAATTTATTGACAAACTAAATTTGGGGTTTTCATTAGCTGTAAGCCATAACCATCAAAATTAAAAGAAATAAACACTTGAAATAGGCCGGAAAAAAGCCGGAAAAAGGTGGATTGTCCTCTCTGGGTTGGGGACAGGCTCCTGCCAAAAGTGGAGGAGTATAAGTATCTTGAAGTCTTGTTCACGAGTGAGGGGAAAATGGAGCGAGAGATTGACAGACGAATTGGAGCAGCATCTGCAGTGATGCGGACGTTGTATCGGTCTGTTGTGGTGAAGCGGGAGCTTAGTTCTAAGGCAAAACTGTCGATTTACCAGTCAATCTACGTTCCTACTCTCACCTATGGTCACAAACTTTGGGTAATGACCGAAAGAACAAGATTGCGGATACAAGCGGCTGAAATGAGCTTTCTCCGTAGGATTGCTGGACTCACCTTCAGAGATAGGGTGAGGAGCTCAGTCATCCGGGAGAGGCTCAGAGTAAAACCGCTGCTCCTCCACATTGAAAGGAGTCAGTTGAGGTGGTATGGGCATCTGATCAGGATGCCTCCTGGACGCCCCCCACTTGAGGTATTTCAGGCACGTCCCACTGGGAGGAGACCCCGGGGCAGACCCAGGACTCGGTGGAGAGACTATGTCTCCCAGCTGGTCTGGGAACGCCTTGGTATCCTCTCTGAAGAGCTGGAGCAGGTGGCTGGGGAGAGGGAAGTCTGGGCTTCTCTGCTTGAACTGCTGCCTCCGTGACCCGGACCTCCGGAAAAGCGGTAGAAGATGGATGGATGGATAGATGGATGGATGGATGGATGGATGGATGGATGGATGGAACACTTGAAATATATCACTGTGTGTAATGAATCTATATAATATGGGAGTTTCGTTTTTTTGAATTGAATTACTGAAATAAATCAATTTTTGATGACATTCTAATTTATTGAGATGCACCTGTAGATATAACATTTACCACTGAGATTTGACATTTAATATTTAAATTTAAAAGTGACATTAGTTTTTTTCTCTCATTGAGAAAAAGATAAACATGAGGAAAAACACACAAGAGGTGACTTTGAAACAATCATACCACAGTTTTAATGTTGCACAGAGCTAAATGTAGCAGAAATGTTGCTATTAAATTTAGCATGTCCAACTTCACAATTGGAGCACCATACAACAGAAGCTAAGAAGCCAAAGAACTACAAAGGTCACTTAAAAGGGTGTAATGAATACCTTTATGATTTCGATAATATTGCGAGCTCCAATCACCTCTGGGTCAAAGTGGATTAGTGCTTTTTTGGTTGCTAGGGCCACTGAGGCCTGAGAGATCCCATTGGTTGAAGTAAGTCTTGTCTCAATATTGTGGACACACGATGCACATGTCATGCCTGTTATCTGCAAGTGAAAATTTGTGAAAATAAATGACTGTTTTTGATGTTAAAAGCAAAATTCTGTATGACATAATGCAAGGACTTACAGTGACTTCCAGCTTCCCATTTGGCACTGCATTATCTTCTATTACTTTTGCATCAAAGCCCAAGTCTTTTATGAGCTGAGTTACAGCAGCAGCATCCAGGATGTTTGAATTGTACTTCACCTCCGCTTTTCCAGCCATTAGAGATACTAACACTGATACAATTCCTGGAAGTCAATGTTATAGTGAAAATAGTGAAATAGAGATGATAGATTTCACCCCCACTGTGCTGGACCCTCATTATTTAATATAACTTACTGCAATGACTCATGACAACCAGATAGAGGCCACAGTTGTAAATAAGAATGTTCTTAATCTGTTCTGCCTGGTTAAATAAAAATAAATAAATATAGCGTATGCACATATAGGGCCATATTACAATGATGTGGTCGGTTATTCAGTTGTCAGTGACACAGAATGCATTTACAGCCATTTCTAAATTCATTTCCTTATCCCAACAGCGTAAAAATGAACTTTCTGTCAGTGCATAATGCAAAGAGGCCGGTCTAATCCTTCAGAGGTGTGTTTTGATTAATCCAATCCAAAGTGCTCATACCCAAACTTTTAATGCAAAGAGACACATTATCTAAAGTGAATTCTGATCATCACGGTTTAAGACGGGTTTTGCGCTGACTAAAACCCATGTGTGTGAGCCAAAATGCACATGATAGTAATACTGTTTGGTAATAAGGAAGACATCATTCACAGTTGATGCCCAGTTCATTATGCTAGAAAGAACAAATGGTGAAGAATGGGCTGAAAAATCACTGGGATGGTTTAATGTAGTGCGCATGAATGCAACACACAGACATGAATGGGTTTGAAACTTCAGGAAAAGAGGATGATGCCTGTGCAAACGTTCATAAACTTTTATTTCAACTTTCACTGGAGTGGTGGCCTAGAGGTAGAGCATCCGCCCCACAACCGGGAGGTTGGGGTTCAAGTCCCAGCCGGGTCACGCCAAAGACCATATAAAAATGGAACTTCCTGCCATCCAGCTTGTTGCTCAGCAATAATGGAACGGAGGACGGAAATGTTTGGGGCGGCAGTGGCTCAGGAGGTAGAGCAGGTTGTCCAATAACCAGAGGGTTGGCGGTTTGAATCCCACTCTCCCCAGCCATCCTGCTGTTGTGTCCCCGGGCAAGACACTTTACCCATCTTGCCTCCAGTGTCCATGACACTGGGTATAAGTGGTTGTTGGTGCGGCTTGGCAGCCACGTTACCATCAGTCTGCCCAAGGGCAACTGTGGCTACAGCAGTAGCTTACCACTACCATTGTCTGTCTGTGGAGGGAATGAATAATGGACTCATTGTAAAGTGCTCTTGAAAGGCACTATATAAATGCAATCGATTACACAACATAACAAAAATATTTTTTTTGTAAGTTGTCTGTGTTTTTTCAACTGATTTAAGACAATTTTGCACTGCTGAATCCGAAAATGACATCCGTTTCTCTCGATCAGGTCAGGTTTTTATTCTTAGCTGTAAGCAGTTGTACAGTTGTACTGTAAATTGAATAGTAGACACTGATAAAGGTAAGTACATGCAAATTGAATGTTACATCATAATTGTTCAAAATTCAGAGAATTTCAAGAAATAAAAAAGAATTTTGCATCATATGAAGTGAAAATACCCGTACATGTAAACAAAAATGTATAAAACATGTGGCCATAGTTCAGAAAGTTGATCTGATTGAGCAAAACCAATGTGATTTTTGGATTCAGCACATCAAAATTGTCCTTAATCAGCTAAAAAAAAAACTTAAGACAATAAATTTTGTGTTGACCAGTGTTATTATTATTCATTAACAATGGCGTGGAAGTCACTCCCAACCCATGGGGAGATGGAGGAAAGGAGGAGATTTGGTGCAGCTTCCCATGGCCATGAAGCGAGCCCACTTTCAGTGGCTTCTGCTTGCCCCTGATGGATGGCAATCGGGGAGCTAGCTGGTGGAGAACCACAACCCTAGGCAAGGTGCGGGCACCCAGCTGGAAACCCGAAGCACACGGCCAAGGCAGATGTGGATGTATCTCCTGTCTCTCTGGGGAGTTACAGGGAAAAGTAAAACACTGCACACTCCTTGTTCATTCATTTATTCCCCTAAAAATGCCTTAATGCCTCATTAGTCCGTGATGAAAATGAAAATGTGGATGGTATAAAAATCTTCAGCCTCCCCCATATGCACACAGGCTCGCTGTTCATTCCTTCATTCCCCTAAAAAAATCCTACATTAATGCCTAATCTATAGACTCCAATGGTAAGTCCGCAATGAAAATTAGAGTGTGGATGGAATTTAAAAAATAGTGTGTGATCATCATATAATTAAAATGATGGGCGATTATATGATGACTATTTACAATTCTCTTCATTAAAATAATAGAAAAACGCAGCAGATGTCATTTCCTCATGAACTCTGGAGCTGTGCGATTTCAAAACATGCCACAGAAATATCATTACACAATGCGCTTCTGACGATAGACCTCTTTTTTCCTGATCAAAAGCTGATTCTCACAGAATGCACTAGCATAGTAATATGCATTAGATTGCACACCGCCACACCTCTTTGAAATGAGGCATCTCCTCTGAATGCATAGCAGGCACACTGTCTACTGGTAATTTGATGGCATGACACATGTAAAAAAAAAAAAAACAATGCACTGACAGAAACTAAAAAAACACTGGCGTACAGCAGAAAGTCTATCAGAAAACTCTGCAGATGATTGTCCTAATAGGGCCCATAATGTTTGCACGTACTTATTTCCTATAGTCGGACAGTCCTAACACTCATGCACATGAATTGTAGGAAAGATATCTGGGATACATTGTGAGAGCTAGCATTTAACAAACAGGATAATCTGTGACTTAGACCTTTAACTTTTCAAAGCAAAACTTAGAACCTTATTGCCTATCCTAATCTTTTAAATGATTTTGAGTTCACTCATGACACTCTGCTTTAGTCCTCAACCTTCTTTGATCAAACTTAATTGAAATTGCTCACGGCATTACTAAGTTATAGCCATTTAATCTCAAATTTCCATTGCAGAAACATGGACAGCAGTGTTTCCCCTAGGTTTCCAGCCTTTTGGGGGGAAGGAGGGGCAACAGTGTGAAGGTCGACAACGACAAATTCTTAAAGGAATTGTTTAATTTGATTTTTTTTTTTTAATTTGTACTTTATTAATCCCAGACAGAAATTCAGGGCATCCACCTGGATGGATGAGGCAGCCAAGGTGCGGCACCAATCCCTTCACCATTCACCCCTAGGGCCACTTTAGAGTCTCCATTTAACCTAACTTGTATGTCTTTGGCCTGTGGGAGGAAACCAGAGTACCCAGAGTAAACCTACGCAGACCCAGGGAGAACATGCAAACTCCACACAGAAGGGTCACTGATGGTCAAGGGGTGGAATCAATCCCACAAACTTCTTGCTGTGCTGCCACAGTGCTAACCACTGCACCACTGAGCTGCCGTTTTTTTTTCTAAATGATTTTTTTTCTAAATGATTTTTATAGGAATCATGGTGTTCTGGCACTGCATAGAAAAATAAATATACAAAAATTACAGAATACCTAATTACTGAAAGCGAATGGGACATCCAATATTAGTGACTGTTTCAGAACCCTTGTTTATTTGCTTGTCAGATCACTTATTTGTGTGATCTTTTATGACTTATATTCATAATAGTGTATCTTGCACTTTGGGGAATGGATCCTAGCATTTTTAGCATTCTTCCTTATGAAAACCAGGCCAAATGTCCTCACAACAAGAAATGTCCACACAAAAAAGGTGGTCTGTCAAGGGGTGGTCCACACAAGAACAGAAAGACAGGAGCACACACACATACTGGTTTTTATGTTTGGTGGGGACCAATTTTCTGATCATCACTTGTGGGGACTACCCTTTCTACACAGAGATTCCTTGCATTTAGATAGATAGGAGATTAACTTGGCACGGGTGGGGGGGCAATATAATGGTAAGGGAAACACTGGACAGTGTACTCCATAGCTGTTTCCTCCATGGGGCAATGTACACAAATGCTATGGGCTCCCAGACAATGAGCTTCAACCATCTACTTTATTGTTCTTAATAGCAGTTTAACCAAACCTTAATAATGTGGTTAACTTTCACCCTGACAATATGTCCCTTTAAAGTGAAATCATGCTCCATCCCCACTCTGTACATCTGCTCTAATCAACGGGGGTCTTTCCCCATCACAGCATTCACACTAACGGTGCCAGACATTAAGTCACGTGAAACATTAAATATAATAATAAAATATCCCACAGAAAGAGCTTATGCACAGTAAAATGACTAACTTCTCTTTAAATCATTTGCCTAAGGAAAATATGCTTATTATTATTTTCCATCAGCCCTTGCGGCTGCATTCATCCACAACGCTACAATATTTTGAGACAATTAAAAGAGCCTGTCTTCATTTTTAACAAGATAAGCTCATTATATGTTTTGTGATGACTTAAAATTTTATGTAAAATATAAAGAAAACAAGCTGTTGTGATAAAGAAGCTGTTTGGGAGTAATTAGATCAAAATTTTGACTGCCGGGGGTGAGTGTGGGCAGTGCGGTGGCGGAGTGGTTAGCACTGCGGCAGCACAGCAACTCACCCGGTCGGGGGAACCTGGGTTCGACCCCAGCCAACAGTGATCTGTGTGGAGTTTGCATGTTCTCCCCGTGTCTGCGTGGGTTTACTCTGGGATTTCTCCAGTTTCCTCCCACATGCCAAAAACATGAAAGTTAGGTTAACTGGCATAAAACTGGGGATTCTAAATTGTCCTTAGGTATGACTGTGAGAGTGAATGGTTGTCTGTCTCTCTGTGTTGGTCCTGTGATGGACTGGTGATCTGTCCAGGGTGTACCCTGCCTCTCGCCCAAAGATGTTGGGATAGGCTCCAGCAAACCTCCCCCCCCCCCCCCCCCGCCAACCTGAAAAGGATTAAGCGGAAGAAGATGGATGGATGGATGCATGGGGGTGAGTGACGTCATCAATTGGTACTGGGATGTCTTACAGCTTCTACGAAAAAAACCTTATCTCTCTGTTGTAGAAAAAAAGAAGAAAACTATCCAAGAGAAAATGCAAACAGGATGAAGGTAAAGCATTTACTGATGAATGTATTTGTACTTGTGGGGAAGAGAAAGCTGAAGAGAGACAATTTTCCCTGTCCATGTAATTGTGTTAAATATATGAACTTCTATTTTTTCGAATTATACTGAAAAAAAACTTTCACAATATTGTAGTTTACTGTGATGCACTAGAATAATTTAGTGATAAATGGTTATTAGATGTGCTAAATGAGGAAACAAACTAATTGATAAATCATTTAACCTCTTGCACTCCGGTGTACCGCGGGCGGACACGTCTCTGCGTCCTAGAGCGCACGAGGGCGCTGCGTCCTAGAGCGCACTGAAAAAAAAAGCTGCATTTCCGTTCTTCCACTACAGACACAGCCACGAACAGAAAGCCAAAGGAGTGCTTCGATTGGTTTAGATGTGATTGACCTCTCATTCAACTAATAAGAGCCTTGAATTGGGTTTCTGAAACCTTGAAGAACCAATGACTGAAAACCTAGCAAGAAGGACCCGCCTACCAATGGCTGCGAATACAGCCAGCCAATTGAAGCACAGAAGTTCGAAAGCTGTTTTGTGTAAGGCTGGGTGACACACAGGCGTTCGCCAGTCTTTTTTTCTTATTACTGTTCTTATTTGTTTTGAAAAATCATTTGCCAAAACCGCAATCATGGAAGCGCAAAACCGCAATAATGGAATTATGGTTTGACCGGGTCGCGTGACCAGAACCACGAGTCCGTAACAAGCGGACCAGCGTCATGTTCGTCTGACAATGAGGAAGAGAAGTTCGCCAGCGAGACTGCTGTTGTGGACAGGTAAGTGTTATAAGCTAAATTATTCTTTATCCCTGAAAATTGTAATCCAAATGACTTTTGACCGATCGGTAAATTACAACTGTGCGTTATCGCAACATGACGGAGCGGTCCGGGTCCGTCATGTTGCGAACGCCCCCCCCCGCCCCCCCCCCGCTACTCTTCTGTAGTGGATTGCAGATATATTGCAGATATTTTAGTCCAACTGTGCGTAGTAGACCGCGGCGCACTGTCACCGCTTTCCGTCATGTAGCGATGGGCGATGTCCGTCCTCTGTAGCAGGGAGTGGGGGGGGAGTTGTTATCTTCTACATTACAGATATTTTCGTATAATTTTTAGTGCACTGTAGGTTATTTTTTCTTGTAAAAAAAAGCCACACATTTTTTACGTGGCATGCTTCTTTGTGTGTGGGGGCTTGTTTGTTTATTCATTCATTCATGAATGAATAAACAACCCCCCCCCACACACACACACACACACAGCCCTTCACCTTTCATTAGAGCCCAAGATGAAGCTTCTATATTGAATCATTCAAAAGTTACAGACGTTTTTCCAAACTGTGCCATTTGGCACAATTTGGCACAGTTCAAAAACGCCTGGGAACAACCTAAGAAAAAAGCTGTGTAATATATTCATTTTTTGTGGTATTGTTACAAAATTTTGACCTCAGCTGGATAACACTTGGTTCTACATTTCTGTTGCATTTTCCAGCCTGGATCTGACAGCTGTGTGTTATTTGCAAGCTTTTGTATCCAAAAAAACACCCAGGCGAAATTTATTTTCTTCAAGTTCAGTATGTTTAGATGACTGTTACTCAGTGGCAGGAGCACTTAGAGAGATTATGACTGTTTTGCCAAAAAATTCAAATTCAAAGTGTTTTCTTTTAAATGAGACCAACCCCATGAAGATGCTGCAAAGGGTTGAAGAACAGCTTTTGATTTACTTTGGGTACGCTATTTTTTGGTGTTTTTAGGGAAATTGACCAGAGTGCAAGGGGTTAATTGTAAACTGCATCTAGTGCCTTGATGCACTAGTTTCCTCACTCTGTCACTGATCTCTGATCATAATAATTATCCATCTATTTAATTTTGTGTTCATTACTAAATTACTGTTGCTTTAATATTTTTAAGATATCAAAGCAGAAAACAATCACAAAAGTGACAACTATGAAATTGGATGCCTCCATTCAGGGATATTGTTTTTTTTTTAATTTAAAGTCACATTTAAGTAAAAAAAACCAACAAAAAACTAATTTTTGTATGATTAAAACATATTTAATATTATGATATATGAATATCTCGTTTTCTTCATAAAGTATACCAGATAAAGGCATTGCCACAAATTATCTTCCACCGCTTTACAAAAATAAGGGCCCCAAATACAATCTTGCATAGGGCCCCCAAAATGCAGGAAACGGCCCTGGTGTGATCACAATAGTTCACCATCACCTCCAGTGTGGTTATAAGCACCAGTGACTCAATCTGTGACCTTCTATTTGAATTATTTAGACTGAGTGGATTACACAATAAAATTAAATCACCAAAGGTTACTCACCGCTTTGTTTGACCAGGTTTCTCTCAATATTGGCCACACAAGAGGCGCATGTCATTCCCATTATGGAAATGAAGCATTTTTGTACTGTCATCTGGGAAAAGCTGTTATGACGGGTTGTGGAAATTGCTTGTGAACTGATGCCATTGCTGACTCCCATAATGCTGGTTGACTGCAAGTCAGGAAGTCCAGAGTTAACAGGCCAGGACTTGGAATGACACTCAGTCTTCTGTGTTGGATCTGAAATGAAAAGTATAAAATCAAGTGTATAATGATCACACCAATTATATAAGTATACAAAGGGGCTGAAAAGTTCATAGGCTGACTAAGGCTGATTCACACCAGGATAGTCCAGGGGTCTCGATTCGACTCGGTGGGGGATGGCAAGAATTTTCACGCCTTCGTTTGGTTTGGTTTGCATTCACACAGCACTTCACTCAAGCGGACCGAACTGCTTGGACAACGTCACGCAGTTACAACAGCTGATCATTTGTGGCACTTTAGCTGAAGCTACAACTGACCAGGAAGAAAAAATCTCAGCAAAGAAGAAAAATCTGGTTCATCAATTGGCCAGGACCACAAAGGGAAATCCGGTGTTTTGCCGAGAATTGCTCGCTTGTCAAGAATTGCATCCCATGCACCAAAACTATAAAACATAACACTACAGCCAGGCTTGTAACCATTTGTGCATTTTTAGAAGTACCCATTATACATTTTTAGAAGCAAAAATTGTTATTACCGCTTGTAAATTATCTTTAAATTATGTTTATTCAACGATGGAATGCAATTCTCGGCAAGCGAGCAATTCTCAGCATAACACCCTTCCCTTCAGCTGAGTTGTTTGTCTGCCACAAACTAACAAAAATGAAAAGCTCCACTGTCTGTAAACCCCTGTGCCACCATCATGTCGCTAAACATTTTAAAAACATCGGTATTCTTGTGTGTACCCACAAGCAGCTGAGAAATCTGGTCCTCAGACCAAATGTCTATCCGAGCCTGTATCTCCTCCTCACTCCTCATTCCTCCAAGTCCAAGAGACATTTTTTAAAAACTTTTTCTCCTCAGTTTTCTCCGGTAAAAGTATTTCTTGGATCCGTGTGGTTGTCTTTATTATTTTCTACCCAAAAAGGAGGCTGAAGAACTGGGAGCTCTTCAGATGAATCGGGGTGTTGGATTTATTTATTTACCCACGGATTCCTGCCACAGAAAAACACATTAAGTTTTCAAAAGGGTCCATTTTTTCAGGTGAGTGGCAATTTCGCCTGTCTGCATCTCACCCAGATGGTGAATTCATGTCTTTTCATGTATTTACATTGAGTTATAGTGTAATCGTGCTGTGTGAAAAATTTGGCTGTTTGCGTTTGATGTGAAGGCACCTTTACAGTAAATGCCATTTTCTCTTCTCATTATGTGTTGCTGTGGTTACACAAATGCCAAGAGGCACGTCCGACCTTTGGTCCACTGGATACTCCATTTGCATTCACATGGCAAGCGAAGCGCACCACTGCATTTGCAAGCAAACCGACCCCCCCCACACACACACACACAATTTTCAGGGGGACCAGACTTCGCTTGTTTGATGCGCACCAGAGTTCCAGGCACATTCAGATGGCGCCAAACAAACCAAACTATCTACTGAACACACTCACTCTTTGGTCCTTTAGTTTGGGTCAAAAAGTGGCTGTGTGAATGTGCCCTCAGGAGTTATGCTACAGCAACAAAACTAGTCATGCATTAAATTCAGCCCTTTCTGATACTAACTGCATTGTTTCTTTTCAGATACACTATTCTACCCTCCTTGAAACGTGAGTGTTTAATTTAGCAGATAGCTATAGGTGTGTTCACACCAAATACGAACGGGCGGCGCGAATCCATATAAAGTGAATGGGAAGACGCGTAGCAGTTAGCTAGCTAGCTGATAGCGGTGACAGTATCACCATTGCAGAGTAAACTAGTTTGAAAATGAAACTCACTGGGAGACAGGAGGACCAGGAACTCTTCAGCTGAATCGGGATTTTGGAGTTATTTACCCACGGTTTCTGGCCACGGCTGTCCTAGCAAGCTAGCAACGTAAAAACCCATCATCTGTGAAGTTTTGAGATGAGATGAGATTCAACTTTATTGTCATTACACATGTATGAATACAAGGTAACGAAACGTGACTTAGCATTTGGCCACGCTCTTGGAGGCTTGAGACAACATTTTCAGGTGAGCCCCCAGTCGGATAATGTAAACCTAAGCATGGCGTTATTTTGGGAATTTCCACAGCAGGTTGAACATAGCTGCAGAATTTTTAAAGACAACTTCGCCTGTCTGCATCTCACTATTCATGTCTGTTTGCATGTTTACACTGCGTTATAATGTAATCGTGCAGCGCAAAAAATTTGCCTGTTCGCGTTTGGTGTGAACGCACCTTTACAGTTCTCCAAATGATAGGCAGGTAGGTAGGTGCAAGCCATTTATTTTGCCTATCAAATGAAGAATTCAAACTTGTAAAACTGCAATACAAAGAAAAAGAAAAATACATTTTAATCATAAAATGTCTCTTTTGCATGTCAAATAGACAATTCAGCACAAAACAAACCTAAAACAGCACACACCGTGGCTAACATAAGCTGCTAGTAATTAACAGAAAACAGCGCACGATATTAGCTCAATGCTAATGTGAATGGAAATTGCCATAGAGATGCTAATGAACGTTAGCATCGGCCCGCAATTATTTTACACTTCTTAAACTGTGCCTTTTCACCAAATAACATTCTTCTTCTTCTTCTTTTAGAATTGATTGGCAGTTGGCAACCATCTTACAGGTGCATTTCTTCTTTTAGATTTGATTGGTGGTTGGCAACCATCTTACAGGTGCATTACTGCCAGCTGGCACACCTATTGATGCCGCCGAGGACACAGTCCAAGGACGGATAATTTTTTCACACATAGGGAGTTGTTCAGAACTCCTTATAAGAACTCCTGATACAAAGATATACAGTGATGATATAGAGTGAAGTAGATAAGATACTTTATTGATCCCAAACTGGGAAATTACAGTGTAACAGCAGCATGACAGTTGACAACCAAACAACAGAAAGACACACATGACAAAGGGATTACCCGTGGAAAGTAAAAACACGACTATAAAACATACATCATAGCTTAATATATGATGACCCGTATAAACACATGAATCATCACATTGCACAAAGGAGGACTATCAGGAGCACAGTGAAAATGTGAGGTACCAGTTAGTCTGTAAAGTGCAGTGTGGCAGCATAGTAATGCCAGAATACAACATCATACTGAGTTATTGTACAGTGAAATTGCATGTGGCAGGAAAGATTTCCTATACCTGGCTGTTCGACAATGAAGCTGTAGTAGTCTACTGGAGAAAGTGCTTCGCTGTCTATCTAGTGTGTGGTGGAGGGGGTGATCAGGATTGTCCATGATGGATCGCAGTTTATTTAGTGTTCTCCTCTCCATCACTGTCTCAAAGGTCTCCGGTCTGAGACCAATTACAGAGCCAGCCCTCTTGATAATCTTGTCAAGTCTGTTGGTATCTCTGGCCCTGACACTGCTACCCCAACAGACAGCAGCAAAAAAGATGGCGCTGGCGACAACGGTCTGGTAGAAAAGCTCCAGCATCCTGCTGCACACGTTGAAGGATCTCAGCTTTCTCAGGAAGTAGAGTCTGCTCATCCCCTTCTTGTGAGCAGCATCGGTGTTGGATCTCCAGTCCAACCCGCTGCTGATCCTGACACCCAGATATTTGTAGTCCTCAACCACTCCCACATCCTCCCCCCTAATCTGCAGTGGCTGAGAAGGAGCCTTCCTCTTCCTCTTCTGTGGCGGTAATGCACCTGTAAGCTAGTTGCCAACCACCAATCAAATCTAAAAGAAGATTTGATTGGCGGTTGGCAACCAGTTTACAGATGCATTACTCTATATCATCACACTATCTGGTCACATAAGGAGTTGTTCAGAACTCCTTATACAAAGATATAGAGTGATGATAATCAAGTCAGTGGCGGTAATGCACCTGTAGGCTGTTTGCCAACCAGCAATCAAATCTAAAAGAAGAAGGAGCTGGAGTCCTTACCGCCACGTACTTCACTCAGTAAACACCACTCTATGTATCAAAAGTCAGAATTCTTCTCGGTTGGCAACCTCTTCTTCGTCATCTTCACTATGTATCTTTGTATAAGGAGTTCTTATAAGGAGTTCTGAACAACCTTCTTCAGTGAGATTTCCATGTCTATATCATCACTTTATATATCTTGGCTGTGGCAACTGCCACCAACATCACTCTATATGCTGAAATATCACTTTCTTCTTTTTAGATTTGATTGGCGGTTGGCATCCAGCTTACAGGTGCATTACTTTGGTGTGCATCACTCTATATATGTCTATGCTGCATTCATCATCACTCTAAGGAGTTCTTATAATGAGTTCTGAACAACTCCTTTCCTCTCGGCGGCTTCTTCTTCTTTTAGATTTGATTGGCAGTTGGCAACCAGCTTACAGGTGCATTACCTTCTTCTTTTAGATTTGATTGGCGGTTGGCAACAAGCATACAGGTGCATTACCACCATGTACTTCACTCTCTCATCACTGTATAGCTTTGTATCAGGATTTCTTATAAGGAGTTCTGAACAACTCCCCTACGTGTGAAAAAATTATCCCTCCTGGGACTGTGTCCTCGGCGCTGTCAATAGCTGTGCTAGCAAGTCAGCCGGCGAACCGGCCGGCTCCAGGTACATTACTGCCACGTACTTCACTCTATCTGGTCAGGAGCTATGATCTCTATGATGTTCCTATGATCTCTAACATGATGTCTAGTCTGTATCTGTCTGTCTGTGTGTCACGGCCATAGGACTCGCTAAAAGACCATAGGATCGCCTATGATGTTCCTATGATGTCTACATGATGTCTGTATGATGTCATACAGACATCATAGTTTAGTGATTCATGAAAATCTGTGTGTCACAGTGTCTATGACTAATTCAAGAAATCTGTGTCTGTGTGTCACGATCACAGGACTCGCTAAAAGATCATAGGACCGCCTATGATATTCCTATGATGTCTACATGATATTCTACGATATTTTTATGTCTACATGATGTCTATATGTCATATAGACCATAGGACTAGCCGATGATGTTCCTATGACGTCTGCATGATGTCTATATGATGTCATATAGACATTGTCATGACCATAGGACTCACTAAAAGATCATAAGATTGCCTATGATGTTCCTATGATCTCTACATGATGTCTATATGACATCATATAGACACCATAGTATAGAGTGATCAAAGGCAGGCATTACTGAATGAGTGGCGTGCTTGCTTACACCTGCATTCTGTGGGCATGCAGAAATACTTGCTTATACTTGGTTTCTACAGGCATGTATGGGCATGCACAGGTATGCACTAGTCATCATCATATTATAATTCAAGAAATCGCTGTGTGTGTGTGTCTGTCTGTCTGTCACGACCATAGGACTTGCAAAAAGATCATAGGGCCACCTATGATGTTCCTATGATCTCAGCATGATGTCCTATGATGTTCCTATGTATAAGGAGTTCTGAACACGTGTGAAAAAAATTATCCATCCTTGGACTCCATCACTCATGATCATTGGACTTGCTATGACATCATCAAAGATCAAAGGCAGGCATCACTCATGATCATAGGACATCAAAGATCAAAGGCAGACATCACTCATGATCATAGGACTCACTATGACATCATCAAAGATCATAGGACTCGCTGTGACATCATCAAAGATGAAAGGACTCGCTATGACATGACCAAAGATTGGTAATGCACCTGAGGAAATTCTTGCTTATACTTGGTTTCTACGGGCATGCACGGGTGTGCACTAGTTCATATAACTCAACATGTACTCATGTACTTACAGGCATATATTTTCCTAGCTCTGTGTGAGATGATGACAGAACTGCTCCAACTGTGTCTGATACTCTGAGCTGCATGAGCTTTGCACACACATTTTTTTAACCAAACTTTAAATTAAATTAAATTAAATCACCCTTTATTGTCATTCAACTGTACAACCAGTTATGTACAGTAGAACGAGATTGTGCTTTACCTATCTACAGTGTAAATCACACACCCCAAGTGCAGAATCAGAGGGCCGCTGCCATGCAAGGCGCCGCCACAGAGTTCCCTCCTCCATTCCATTTATTGCTGAGCACCAAGCTGGATGGCAGGAAGTTCCACTTTTATATGGTCTTCGGCATGACCCGGCCGGGATTTGAACCCCTGCCTCCCGGGTGTGGGGCGGATGCTCTACCAACTGAGCAACCACTCCGGTTTATTCAGCACAAGCAAAGCAGGGACATAGAAAACAGCTCAAATTGTAAATATATTACAATGGTAGGAATGAAACAAAGACAAGCAAGCAATGTTCATGAAATATTAGAAAATAGATAAAATAAGGTAGAAATTATATCAACAGGAAACGAAAAAAGAGGAAAAAGAGTACTGTAATGTTGCAAGGGTTCACCTTTGACAAAAAAGGCTTTATTTATACACACACTCACAACACAGAACAGAGGGGAGGTCATTTACACAGGCCCTCGTTTCGCTCATGGTGGCACAGACACATGATTTGGCATATATAGGGAAAAAACGCTATCACAACCGGTCTTATTACACAGTTATAATGGCACACATGAATAACGCTTAGAACACACAGATACAGTATTTGAATCCTCCGTGGCGCAAGCATGCCATGAGACTCCCGCCCCCTTATCACAGCCCCAACGTTACACTGTTCCCCCAGACTGGTTTCTGTCCCCAGAGTAATAAAGTCCAACTCAAAAGTCCAACACAAATCCGTCCAGGTGTTGGGGTGGCCGCTGCTGTCGGCGACCTGCTCTACCTGCCAATAGCCGCTGCGGCGGTCCAGCGAGCTGAACCAGCTGGAGCCAGTGATGTAATCCAGCATGTCATCGATGCGGGGCAGAGGGTAAGAATCCTTGTGGGTGGCGTCATTCAGGCGCCGGTAATCCACACAGAGCCGCCACGAACCGTCCTTCTTCTTAACCAGAACCACCGGCGCTGCCCAGGGGCTGCTGGAGGGCTCAATAACATCCGCTTCCAGCATTTCCCGTATTTTTTGTTCTGCCGCTGCCCGCCTTGAAAAAGGCAGATGGCGGGGGCGGAGCTGGATTGGCCTGGTCTCACCGGTGTTGATCTGGTGGTGCACCAAGCTGATTCGGGTGCCCTCCTCATCCTTGGCAGCGAAGACGTCAGTGTAGCAGTCCAACAGCTCCTACAGCTGGCGTCTCTGTCCCGACTCTAGTCTGCTGCAGCTCTGCTGGAACAATTCCTTGACCGTCTGCTGTGTTTCTGCTGACACACTGACCTGCCCCCCCCCCCCCACCGTCTCTGTCAGCAATTGCGCTCCCTCTGCTTGTGCTGGTGGTGCTGCTGTGTTCAGTTCTGACGACGACCCACCCGGTTCAGTTCGTTTTGGCGGCCCCTTGATCACGCAGGCCCCCGGGTTCCTCCTCTGGGTCCCGCTGCAGAGCGTGATGGTCCAAGCCCCCAGCAGGAGAGACAATCTGGTGGTGTCAATTGTTGCACCCCATGCTGCGAGCAGACTGAGTTCAGTAATGCAGGGATCTTGAATGTCAGCCAGCCAGAATGGGTGGATTGTATTCTGGCTGGCCACCCCCACCACAAGAACTCTCCACCCTCCCAGTCTGGCACGCTCACCGGTGGCTGTGGTGATGCAGCGCAAGGTGGGTTCCCACCCCTGCCTCGTCCGTACCGGGCAGCACTCCAGGTCGGACCAGGGAGATGGTAGAACTAGTGTTAATCAAGGCCCAGATCGGCGTGCTGTCCAAGGTGCACTGTAGGTACATCCCTAGCGAGTGTCCAATTCGGCCCAAGCGTGGTGACAATTCATTGGGGAAAATGTCTGTGGGAGGTGGCAGGCTCCTGTCCACACCACCTCACTCTAGTTTAAAGTCTGTGAGGGGGCAGTTTGTCGCGGGGTGGGTGCCAGGCAGTACCGCGCGATGTGCTCTGGCTCCTCCCCGCAGCAGAAGCACCCTTCCTTGCGCCGCTGTTGTTGTCTTCTCACTGGCCGTGCCGCTGTGGTCCGGTGCAGTTCCTCCTCCTCGCTCTCAGCTGTCGCCTGGAAAGCTCTCTGCCTTGGCGACGACACATCAGCTGCATAATCCATCAATGGTCCCACCCGCTCCGCTTCTACCACAGCCATCTCCCAGCTGCTTGCAGCGTGAATCTGGATGTGGTCCTGGAGCCGGGCTGGGCGGAGCCCCTGGATGAAGTGCTGGAGGGCGAGCTTCTCCACCACCCCCGGCTTGAAATCCGGGTAGCCACGCCACGTCAGCAGTCATATGTCCACTGTGTAGGCTCCCAGGCTCTCTTGGCTGCCTCACCGGCGGTTGGCCAGCTGTTCCTGGGCATGCTCAGCATTGGCTGCTCTCCCAAACCGCCTCCGGAGCGCTACTTGTAGCGCTGGCCAGCTGCGACGTTCCTCAGGCCAGAGGTCAGACAGCATGTGGAGAGCCCCACCCTCCAGGGCCAGCACAACCTGCATGGCAGTCTTTACGGGTGTCCAGCCGTTCAGCACAGCAGCCAGCTCGACCTGGACCAGATAGTCGTCCAGCAGGGTTTCGCCACCAAAGCGGGGGAGTTTGACCTGTTGGCAGATTGGTGGGACGGTCGCCTCTTGGTCGATCGCCGCCCCTGGTCACAGTGGAATCACCGGCCCGTCCTGCCCTGAAAAGGGCGGGAAGCGGGGCCGGTTTACTCTGCTTGGCCCGCTCTGCCTTGAGAAAGGCAGAAGGCGGGGTATGCTGGCCCTGTCAGGTCCGCTGCTCCATTCATCCCGGCGAGCAGCTCCGGGGGTCGGTGTGTCAGCTCTGTTGTCCATCTCCAGCTGAGCAATGAGCACATTTAAGGAGAAATTTAATCCCTCAAACTGTACTGAAAATTTTGTTAGGAATATGGTACCATAAGGAGTGACATTGCAACATACAGTCTTTTAACCATTTCACCCTAGAGGCTGTGATTGTAGACTGGAAATCCATGGCTTTTAGGCCCCCATAAGCAAAGTCTTTAATCAGTTGTGATTTACGTAGATAGTGCATTTTGTTTTTCCATATAAACTTGAATATGGCAGAATTTATGGATTTTATCAGCTTTGGAGAAATGTACAGAGAATGGCAAGGGTAGATGCGTCTTGAAAGACCCCCTGCTTTGGACAGGAAAATCCTACCCAGTACTGATAAGTCTCGTGTAAGCCAGTGATTAAGCAATTTTTGTACTGCTTTTAATTTAGAAGAAATATTTAAAACTTCTCTCTCGTGCAAGTTTTTAGTAATTATTAAGCCAAGGTATTTGACTTCCTTTTTAACAGGAATGTTAGCTATGCTACTTAACTCACTGTCATGAATGGCTAAGAGTTCACACTTCTTAAGATTTAAGGTTAACCCGGATGCTCTAGAGAAAAGACCTATTTTATCAATCATTTTTGAAACCATGTTTTCATTCTTTAAGAAAAGTGCTGTGTCGTCTGCAAATTGACTTATTCTGAATTCCTTCCCCAGTATTTCGATATTCTGAATATCAAGTTTTTAATATAAATAGCAAGCAAGTCTGCAGCTAAAATAAATAACAGGGGACTGATGGGGCAACATGCAAACTCCACACAGATCACTGCTGGTCGGGGGCTGGGATTGAACCCAGGATCCCCCAGCCAAGGGTGAGGTGCTGTGCTGCTGCAGTGCTAATCACTCCGCCACCGTGCTGCCCATGTCTGTGTGGGTTTACTCCAGGATTTCTCCGGTTTCCTCCCACATGCCAAAAACATGCAAGTTAGGTTAACTGGCATCAAAACTGGGGATTCTAAATTGTTCTTAGGTATGAGAGTGAATGGTTGTCTGTCTCTCTGTGTTGGCCCTGCGATGGACTGGCGATCTGTTCATGGTGTACCCTGCCTCTCGCCCAAAGATGCTGAGATAGGCTCCAGCCCCCCTGTGACCTGAAAAGGATTAAGCGGAAGAAGATGGATAGATGTTGGGGCAACCCTGACGAATACCCCTTTTAATTGGAAATCTTGTTGAAAAGCCCCGGCTGAGAGATACGTTACAATTAATGTCATTATAAAACATTTGAATGATATTGCAGAAGCTGGGCCCAAAGCCAAACCTATTCAAGGTTTTAAACAAAAAGGGATGTTCTAGCATATCAAAAGCTTTAAAAAAAAATCTAAAAATAAAATAAGGCTATCTTGTGGAATTAGAGAACTATAATCAAGCATATCTAATATTAATTGATAGTGGTTATGGATATGTCTTCCTTTAAATGCCAACTGCGTTTCATCAATAATTTTTGTAATTTCTATTTTAAGTCTGTTAGCATAAATGTGGGCTGAGTTTATAGTCTACACAGAGGAGTGTAATAGGCCTCCAATTGTCTAGATAGAATTTATCTTTATTTTTTTTTTCCACAATATCTTTATTGAACCTTTTTTTTTTTTTTAACAAACATGATACAAACAATCAAACACTAACACTAAAGTACTACAAAAAAAAAAAATGCACTAAAAACACCAACAACCACCAACAAAATCAAGTCTTCAACAATGCTCCTCTGTTTAGTCTAGACAATCCAATACATAAGTATACATATTATGTTCACCAGTTTGGAATTTACAAGGTCCACACACATCATTCACCTTCTTCTTCAAGAGTTATGTTTAAATTTTTTACATAATCAATAAAAGGTCTCCATATATTCTCAAACACAATTTCCTTTGATTTCAGTATATATGTTATTCTTTCTAATGGAAGGTTTGTTAACATCTGTCTTAACCACTGAGTCACATCTGGTCTATGAGTCTTTTTCCATAATAGTGCAATACATTTTTTGGCATTAAGCAAACTGAGGTCTATGAATGTTCTTTCACTTTTATTAAAATTATGCTTTTCTGGGTACAGACCCAACAAAAACAGTTTAGGATTCAATATGATTTGTTTTGAGATTATTTTTTCAATTGTTACCCTCACCTCTTCCCAAAACATTCTTATTAATCTACATTCCCATAAACAATGAAATAGGGTTCCTTTACTTTCCATGCATTTTGTGCATGTATCTGGTATATTTTTGTTATATCTATTTAACTCCTCCGGTGTAACATACATCCGCATTAACCATTTGAAATGTATCAATTTAAGGCGTGCATTTATTGATTTGGTTTGAGCTTCTGTACAAGCCAATTCCCATTGTTCCTCTGAAATTTCAATTTGCAGATCTTCTTTCCAGTAGTTTAATCTTTTCAGTGAATTTTCACTTGAAGATAGTGTCAATGAGTTATAAAACTCTGAAATAATACCCTTTCTTTTACTATCTTTCATCATCATTTTTTCCAAGGATGAATAAATAGGTCGAGTGAGAGCTTTATTTTGATTTGATCAAATAAAGTTTCTAAGTTGAAGATATTTAAAAAAATGTGTTCTATTGAGATTAAATTTGATCCTCAGCTCTTCAAAAGACATTATGTTGTCTGCACATGGCAAATATAAATCCTGAATCTTTTGTATCCCTTTTAAATTCCATACTTTAAATACAGCGTCCGCTCTCCCTGGTTTAAAATATTGATTACCCCATATTGGACTAAATTGTGACAATAACTGTGGTTCTTTTAAATAGTTTTTAGCTTCACACCATATTTTGATCATATGCTTTACAAATGGATTTTTAACTTGTTTTTGTAATTTTTGTGCCGAATCTGAGTATATGAATATGGGAAGAGGTAAAGGTAAATTGTATGATTCCATTTCAGTCCAGTGAGGGAGATCATTTGATGAAAAATAATATGTCATAGACCTCAGTTGTGCCGACCAATAATACAACATAAAATTTGGACATTTCAGACCTCCACGATCAAATGGTAAATATAATAAAGACAAACGTAATCTAGCCCTCCTGTTGTTCCATATAAATTCCACTAACTTTTTTTTTATTCTTGAGAATAGATCTAAAGGTGGTGATAAGGGAATGTATTGAAATAAATAAAGTATTTTAGGTAAAATATTACTTTTAAGTATATTGATTCTCCCGATCATCGACATTGGTAGTGACATCCATCTCTGAGTTAACTCATTGATATCTGACATTAAGGCTTCATAGTTGACACTGGCGACTGATTCTAGCTTAGGCATAATATGGATTCCTAAATATTTAAACTGATTTACAACATTGAATTGATTTACCTCAGGGGCTGGGTAATTTCTCTGGGTCTCATTTAGCATTAATATTGAAGATTTAGTTTTATTTATTTTATATCCTGATATTTCCCCAAAATGAATTTATCTTTATTTGGTTTTGGTATAAGCGTAATAATACCTTGTTTCATAGTTGATGATAGGTTAGAGCTATCTATGCATTCTAAAAAGGCTGCATATATCAGGACGCAGATTTCAGTCCAGAAGTGCTTGAAAAATTCGACTGTGAGACAATCTGGACCAGGTGAATTTCTGTTAGGCATCTGGGAAATGGCAGCGTCCAGCTCTGCTATGGAAATTTTAGCTTCAGTTAAGGTCTTGAAATCTTCATCAATTTTAGGGGTCCAATCCTTTAACGGATTAAGGAAGAGATTAGCCTCTTGACTGAAATAATTAGAACTATAGAGAGATCTGTAAAATGAAAAAGCTTCTCACACACATACCAACTACAGTGGCCTACAATGTCAAAACTCCAAACAAAAAAGTGCATGCTGACAGAGGGCAGCACACTCCCCACCTGGTATAATGTTTTATACCACTACACAATATCTTTACAAAAGAGTAAGATAACCTCCAAAATAGGCTGCAAGTACACTTTAGGAATGCCCTGCGTAACCATCTTGACTTCAACCTTGCATACTCTATTGTCCTGACTTGGTATAGTCTTCATCACAAGTCCAGTGGGCCACTCTGATGTTCGTGCTTGTGAATCCTTCAGTACTACAACATCTCCCACCTGCAGGTTACACCTCTCAGAATGCCACATTTTCCTGGGCTGAAGTGTTACTAAGTACTGTTTCCACTTCTTCCAGAATGCATCGGCAAGGCCTTGAACCCTTTTCCAGTTCTTATTGGGGAGGTCATTAGCATCCAAGTACTCCACAGGTGCAGAAAGTGTATCTGTTTTTTGCGTCAACAGCATTGAAGGAGTGAAAACTTCAGCAGCTTCAGGGTCAGAAGATACTGGAAGTAGTGGTCTTGAGTTTCATAATGATGATGACCTCTGCCATCAGATTAGCAAGCATCTCATGTGTCAAGTGAGATGTGTTTGTCTTGAGAAGAAGTGCATCCAGAATACATCGTGTGATGCCAATCATCCTCTCTCACACTCCACCCATGTGGGAGGAGTGAGGAGGATTGAAGATCCAAGTGCATTTACTGTCCTGAAGATATGTCTTCAACTCAGGGTCTTCCGTGATGAGGTTGAGCTCTTTACAGGCTCCAATGAAATTTGTACCCCAATCTGACCTGAGTGTTTTAATGGGTCCTCTAATAGCTGTGAACCATCTGAGGCCATTGATGAAGCTTGCAGTGGACATAGTCTCAGTAACCTCAATGTGCACCGCTCTGGTGCTTAGACAGGTAAATATGATGGCCCAGCATTTACTCTCTGCATGACCACCTCTTGTCCTCCGGGAGGTCACAGTCCATGGGCCAAAGACATCCACTCCAACGTGTGTGAATGGTGGGTCTAAAGACTGTCTGCTGGTAGGTCTGACATTTTCTGTTCCTCTAGTTTTCCTCTCAGTTTTTTGCAAGTGACACAGTTATGCAAGACACTAGACACAAGTTTCTTTCCTCCAAGTAGCCATAGTCCAGCTAATCTCACCACACCTTCTGTGAAATGGTGTCCTTGATGTGCAACTTGTTCGTGGTAATGCCTCACTAACAATGTAGCAGCATGTGTCTTGGGAATAATGAGAGGGTATTTGTCATCAAGGGACATGTCTGCTGAGGATGTGTGACCACCAACTCTCAATAATCCATCCTTATCCAGAAACGGAGCCAACTTCACAAGTGGACTTTGTTTTGGAATCTGATCTCCTTTGGAGAGACTTTGGATCTCCTTCATGAAGACATCTTGTTGCACAGCCTTGATTATTACAATTGTTGCTTGTGTGCGTTCATCTTTTTCATTGATGTCACTGTCAGGAGTTTCTATGCCACTTCTGACTTTCTTTATCGGTCTGGAGACAGCTTGTATCAGTGACTTCCATGTAGAGAATCTCTCAAACCTGTGTGATCCAAGCAGGCCTTGTGTCACCTTTGTACTAAAGGTTGCCACCTTAGGACAGATTTCTTGTTCTTTGTCTGGATGTACTAGTTCAAAAGCATCAAATTGAGTAGTATGCTCCTGCTAAGGTTTTGAAAGGAAAGATGACCCAGAAAACCAGTTGGTCTCTTTGGGCCTCTTTCCACCAAACCGGTTCCAGTGCTAGTTTGGTTCTGGGGCTGGTGCTAGTGCTTAACCAGTTCTTCTGGAGTGGCTCATAAGAACCAGTTGGCTTTCCACCGATATGGAGCTAGTCGGGAATTATGTCAGAGCTACGTCATTACGTAGTGTGAAGCGCCCAACCCCCGCAGAACACCAGAGAAGACGGAAGGTGGCGGTATGCACCTCTCACTTGTTTGCTATCCGCCAGTAACCGAGAGAAGAAGAAGAAGTAGCAGCGTTAGCTTGTCAACATGTAGGAGTTTGTTGTGTCTTTAGGAGCGCTGCTTTTATTCCAAACCTGTATTACCATCCAAAAACAGTTTTATTCTTAATGGCAGAGAACGGTGGCTACATTTAAGGACACCGGTAATCATCAATATTTCAATTATCAGCCATTGTTAGATAAAGTCTGTAGCGCGAGCACTGACTACACTTTTAAACATAATATTTATGTCATTTCTGTAATAGGTGGTGTTACGGCGCATTACGAGACGGAGGTCGCCTGTTATGTCATGCCAAAAAGTGATCAGCTGTCCCAAAAAATGATCGCCAGGGGCCATATTGTTATGGGTTATATTAGCCGGTAAATATATATATTTCAACAGATAAACAGTACTTAGTTAGGTATAACAAGATATATTTAACACTTATGATGCATTTTGAACCCAAAACAAACTTGATCTGGGATTAAAGCAATTAAAATAATGCAGTCACAAGGTTACATGGAAAAATGTATAGATTTACTGCATATATACATGAAGATACTGTATAAATGCATATTCTATGCACCTCCAAACTACAGAGATATGAAAGGTATACCCTTCTGTACTTGTGTCATCTATTCTGGTTAAAGTACTGATTCAAGTTTTTATTCATGTAGGGATAACAAGAGACAGACTGTAAAGTGTTCAAGTTCAAAGTTCTTTCCCCAGAAATGATCTTGTCCAGAGCTGACAGAATGTCATGTGGTACGTTGTCAAAACAAGATAAACTCATCATTTTTGAAGCTGGCAACTTGGAACATTTTCTACAGAAAAAGTACATAGATTTAAAGTTTGTTGCTTTTTGTTCTTTAAAAAATGTGAAAGAAGTTGTCAAAAATATGAGTAAGTCTACAAATACCTGATATATTGTCCAATACATGGAAAAATGAACCTAAATGCAGTAATTCAGTACTTGTACTTTCACTTCCCACCACTACAATGTTATAGTGATTTGCATTGTCCTAAATAACTTTATATTTCATGCATATGAAATGTAAAGTCTTTAACTTTTTAATATGACCCTTCTCTCATGTTTTTTCTCTTATCTCTTTGTCATATGTCCTGATTGGTGGAGCCTTGAGCACTTTTATCATGTTTATAGTCAGCTTCATGTGTGCCGTGTTTGTGTTCATGTTGAATGTAACTGTAGTTTGTAAATATAGATGTCACCTGAGTGCAAAACAAATCTACCTACGGGTACAAATAAAGGAACCTGAACCTGAATATGTTTGGTGTGAGGATAACAATGTAGAAGCAGAAAAACACTTAAGGAAAGAAAGCTTTTATTTCCAAAATGTGCAAAAACTTCAGACTGCTACATATGAAATATTATGTACACACAGCTAAAAATATCAACGCTGTGATAATTACTTTTTTTACAGTCCCTCAAGCACAGACACAACACGTCCCATCAGTCCAACAAGGGTGTTGGTCTGCTTTGCAGCAAAGCGAAGTTCAGCTGCTCCTCCCTCATGCTCTGCTCCTGCTGGCTCATCTGACTGTAGTCAAGAAGGAGGTCCATGTTTGTGTCACACTTCTGTTTCCCTGTTTTAAAGTACAAAAATAAGCAATATAAAATAACCACACACTGAAAAATGCAGGAATCATCAGTCCAAGATTGAATGTGTCTATTCAACATCCATTTCCTGTTAGTGGCATCACAACATTCAGTTCAAGTGTATAATTGGTTTAATTCACTCCCTCCTTTGTGTGAATGGGTCATGATCCATCCAGGTGGATGCCCTCAATTTCCCCTTTGGGGATCAATAAAGTACACAAAATCAAAATGATCTGAACATAAATTACCTAATCTGGTCTGATTAGAAGAGCAGGAGGAGGACAAGCTTGGAGCTGGACACCACAGGTCTGGCTGGTTCTCCCTCATCATCCAGCTGTGATAAATCTATTAAAAAAAAAGTGTTTTAGTTTGTGCAGTGAACAACTTAAGCCTTCCATTAAATGTGCAGACATAGAAGACAATTTTATTCAATATCAATGTTAGCAAAGCTTACATGTCTGATTATGGAATAGAAGAATAGGAATAGATGAAACTTCATTGTACTGTACAGGTGTACAGTACAATGAAACTGTAGGTGTTCCACCAGGCTAGTGCGCAATAAAGTAAGAGAAGGATTAGATAAAATATGGCTACACAACATACAATTAAACACGAGTGAAATTTAAAAAAAAAAATGGCCTAAGATTATGGAAATATTACCAAAATAGTAAAAAAGATGACGTTACTAGTGTCTGGTAGAAAAATGGCACCCATTCATACACAGTATTCATACCACAAAAAACGTATTTTGCGCTGGATGTCTTTATAAAAAAAAGTATTGTGTAAGATGCTAAGATTTCTGTTCTAGTTTCTCAAACGCACATTTCTGTATGGCAAGGAGAAACGTTCGTGCTAAAAACAGTTAGCTTGTTAGCATAGCTAATCGAAAATACTATGGCCACAAGAGTGAGTAAAAAAAAAAAAAAAAAAAAAATAATCCGAAATTTGGCCGTTACATATCAATACAAGCGGTATACATCTGTCAGCAGAGACGACCTGTTCATTTCTTTATGGCGAGGAGAAACGTTTGGTCGTAGTAAAAGTACTGTTAGCTTGTTAGCATAGCTAACCGAAAATACTATAGCCACAAGAGTGACTAAAAAAATATCCGCACTTTGGCCGTTACATATCAATACAAGCGGATATACTGTATATGTATACATATATTGGTTAACGTCTGGCATTTTAAAGACAATACACTTACCAGCGTGTTTTAAGCAGTTTGTTGTCCAGACTAATCCACGGCAGTGACGATGGTCCAGCTGGCTGGCCGATCCTCCAAAACAGTTCATCACATGAGTGGCCCCCTCCAGCTGATCTTGTACTTCTGCTTATGTCCATAGAGCCAAGAAATGTGTCTCCTCTTCGCTCTAAATCTGTTTGGTTTTGGAATCCGTTGCGTGCTCCGCTGTTTGGAAAGCAACATGGCGGTCAGTAATGTTTTGAAGCTGGTCAATTAACCACGCCCATGGCTGTGGACCTAACCAACGTAAACTGGTGCTGCCGCTGGCCCAGCTAGGAGTTGGGGCCACGATAGCCCCACTTTTGGGAGTCCGGGACTGGTGCTTAAGTCAGTGGAAACCCAAAGAACTGGTGCTAATGACGCAATGGCTCCAGTTAAGAACTGGAACCGGTTTGGTGGAAAGAGGCCCTTTGAGAGCTGCTGCCACAACTGGTCGCATTCCATGGTCTGCAGGATTGCCCTCAGTGTTGATGAAATGTCATTGTTGTGGATGAGAAGATCTTCTGATTCATGCGATTCTGTTGGACACATAGACATAAAATCGATGTGAGGTGTTGTGAATGTAGCCTAACATGATCTTGCTGTCTGTGTAGAATTTCACTGCATCAATGTCAATGTCCATTTCACTCTTGATAAAGTCTGCCATCTCAACTGCTAGGACAGCAGCACAGAGTTCAAGACGAGGCACTGTGTGAGTGGGACATGGCGCTAGCTTGGACTTTCCCATGATGAATCCTACATGGCAGTCTCCACCAGTAGAGACAGTTTTCAAGTAAGTTACAGCAGCTATAGCCATATTTGATGCATCTGAAAATATGCAAAGCTCTCTGTAATGTGTCTGTGTAGCTACAGGAATGTAGGGTCTTGGGATCTCAAGCTGTTCCAGTTCTTTCATGGAGTTTCTCCAGAGGTTCCATTGTTCTTCTTTTGCTATTGGAAGTGGAGCATCCCAATCATTCTGCTCGACTGAGAGTTCTCTCATTTTGATCTTTCCTCCCAGAGTGACTGGTGCCACGAATCTCAAAGGGTCAAATAGACTGTTCACAGTCGAGAGGATACCTCTTTTGGTTGAAGGTTTCCCCTCTTGGGACACACAGAAAGTAAAGCAGTCTGTCTCAAGATTCCAACTAAGATCTAGACTTCTCTGAAGAGGTAGTGATTTCCCTCCCAAGTCCAGATTCTTCACATGTTTAGCTCTGTCTTCTGCGGGGAATGTTTGTATGACGTTGCTGCAGTTGGATGCTATTTTGTGCAGTCTGATGTTTGACTCTGCTAGCATTTTTTGGGAGAGTTTCAGAATGTTGATGGCGTCTGTTTCACAAAGAAATGATGCAAGTTCATCGCCCACAAAGAAATTGTGCATAATGAAGTCTCTAGCATCAGGACTAGGCTCTGTTGCTTCCAAAGCAGCTCGTCATAGACAGTAAATGGCAACTGCTGGTAACTTTTGACAAATACGTGCACTGTCATGCAAAACTCTTTCATTGGTTTCTGCAAGTTGTTATCTTCATACCACAGAAACCTTAAAAAGTCTCGATGTTTCTCCCAGACTTGAAAACAATAAAACATCTGTTGCACGTCAGTCGTAACTGCTACTGGTTCTTTGCGAAAGCAGATCAGAACCCCAATGAGAGTATTATTCAGATCAGACCCACTCAAGAGCGTGTCATTCAGAGAAACTCCTTCATGTTTGGCACTGGAATCGAATGCCACTCTTATCTGATCTGGCTTGTGAGGATGGTAAACACCAAACAAAGGTAGATACCAGCATTCCTGTCCTTCTTTAAGCGGTGGAGCTGGCTCTGCTTGCTTGGCATTAAGTATCTTTTGCATAAAGCCAATGAAATCTTCTTTCATTTGTGGTTTCTTGTCTAGGGTGTGCCATAAGGATGACAAACAATTTACGGCCTGTAGTCTGTTGTTTGGGAGACGGTTCCGTGGTGACCAAAAGGGTAAGGAGGCAACCCAAGTGTTTGAATCATCCTTGTACACTTGTTGCTCTAATGTCTCTAGAAAGAGCTCATCTTCGAGTGACACAGCGGGTTTGTCATCATGCTGCGTTCTCTGAAACACATGACTACCAAGAACATCTGTGTCTTTCAACAGGTGAAACATGGAATTTTGGTGACTCATGTTTGGAGTGTGATGACTGAGCTTCTTCTTTACCTGAATGTTACTGTTGCATGGAACCAAAAGTGAGGGTCATCCATTGTGAAGGATGTTGGTCTTGTAGATGCTGATGTTAGATGACTTGTGTGCTGCTCCAAGACAAACCTCAACAACAATGACCCACCCAAGGTCAAGCTGTTGAGCATATGGTTCGTTGTGGAGTCCATTGTGCTGTTCTCCAACCTTGTGTACACAAAGAATGTCTCTGCCAAGCAGAAGGAGAATTTTGGCTTCTGAATCAATTTCTGGGATTTTGCTCGCTACCTTCTTAAGATGTTGACAGTGTTGAGCGATTTCAGGTGATGGAATTTCTCCTCTGTCATCAGGTATCATGTCGCACTCAATGAGAGTAGGAAGATAAAGCTGAGTCGTACCATCCAGGGACTCAGTAATGAAATTATTTGCTCTTCTCCTGGTCACTTCCATAATACCTGAACATGTCTTTAAGGTACACTACCGTTCAAAAGTTTGGGGTCACCCAGACAATTATTTTGTGTTTTCCATGAAAAGTCACACTTATTTACCACCATGAGTTGTAAAATGAATAGAAAATATAGTCAAGACATTGACAAGGTTAGAAATAATGATTTGTATTTGAAATAATAATTTTTTCCTTCAAACTTTGCTTTTGTCAAAGAATCCTCCATTTGCAGCAATTACAGCATTGCAGACCTAACATGATTGCACAAGGGTTTTCTAATCATCCATTAGCCTTCTGATGCAATGAGCAAACACATTGTACCATTAGAACAATGGAGTGATAGTTGCTAGAAATGGGCCTCTATACACCTATCTAGATATTGCACCAAAAGCCAGACATTTGCAGCTAGAATAGTCATTTACCACATTAGCAATGTATAGAGTGTATTTCTGATTAGTTTAAAGTTATCTTCATTGAAAAAAAGTGATTTTCTTTCAAAAATAAGGAAATTTCTAAGTGACCCCAAACTTTTGAATGGTAGTGTATATGGCTCTAAATGTCCATTGATACTGAAAAGGTAAAAAAAAAAGTCTTCATTAGTGAGTGGTTACTTTGTTCATCAAGAATGGCGTACATCTTGACTGCTCTTTCTGATTGGTCTACATGATACACTCTCACTAAGCATATCTTGGAGCATGATCTGGAGCTGGTTGGGTTTCCACATATTTCAGTACATTTTGATGTCACAGGTGAGGCAGTTGGTTCCTTTTGCTCCCCGCCATGATCTTCAGTGGTAGCAGAGCTCTCTGATTTTAAGGTGAGAGGTTCTGGATGTAATGCCGTTGGATGAGTTTTACTTCCACATTCCCTGCATTGTATTGTTTCATGACTGTCACAACGGCCCTCACGGACCGTCACAAGACGCCTCAGTCACCAGTGAGTTTGCAGTGATGTTTATTAACAGTGCAGGTTGACAAGGAAGAGATTACAAACAACGGGATGGGTACGTCTGAGCCGGGGAGCACCCGATGCACCAGACGAGTAATAGTCAGGGTAATCACACTGAACGTACCTTACACACAGGACCGTTAACCGATGGGATTACGAGATACCCGAGTCGGCTAACAGTGGACAACGGAGGTCAGCAGGAACACAACAGGGGTTAACCAGGATAACCAGAACATAGCGGAACATAACAGGAACATAACAGAGACTGCCGCGCTGGAGGACATTCAGCACCCGCTTATATCTGGTGGCTAATGACCCCAACGCGGCACAGCTGCTGCTAATGACAGCAGAGCAGCAGCTGACTTTGACAGCAGGGAGCTCCCCCGGGCGCCTTCACAATAAGAGCCCGAGGAGCTGGAAGGAACCCTCAGCTGCCAAAGCCAGGGAACAACAAGATATGAGGCCCGAGTGTGGCCAGAACCGACACTCGGGTTATGACAGTACCTCCCCCTCAAGGCCGAGCTCTGAGCGGCCAGAGTAACACCCCAGCCCCCCCCCCACCCCCCTAGGGTGGGTGGATGGGGTGCTGGCAGGAGGGAGAGAGACAAACAACAAGACCAACAAGGCAGTAGAGACAGGAAAAAAAAACCATACTCCCTTGAATGTGGGTGACAAGAACAGAGTCAAAATAGGCAGTACACCTATTGGCAAAAACAAATTGACATAAGGTGGAGGGAAAAGAACCACCAAACACAGAAACAAAGTAGTGGGCCACAAAAACACAAATCAATCCCCCTCCCCCTCCCCCCCGCACACCCCAACAGTCCCACAAACGAAATCAGAAACCCGGGGAGGGTGCAGTCCTGACCCGGAGGGATGGGGGCAAAAGGTTCGGGGGGTCGTCCGGCATCAAGAGGCCACAGAACAGGGAGGGGAAAAGAGGACGGTTCGGGTGGCCTACCCCAGTCCCATGCTCGGAAGCAGAGAGTTTCAGGCGGCCGAAGCAGGTCGCCACACAGGGAGTCAAAAATGACGGGGGGCCGGCCCAGAGAACCAAACCGGCGAGACAGTCCTTCAGGCGGCCGCCCCGCAACGCCAGCCCACCAGAACCGTTGGGAAGAAGCAGCCGGCGGTCCCGCTGAAAAGGGGAGAGACGAAGGGGAACCGGGCGGAGCGTTCGGGACCCCAACAGCCCCAGGTGGAGATGGGTAGCGCTCCTCAGGGAGACGAGGAGGATGACGGTGGTGATGAGGGTGACGAGGGGAATGAGTCCGTCCAGCATCCGGTGGCCGGGGATCTGCAGCTCCCTCACCGAATCCAGGACCTGCTGGTGCTGCACCCACGCCGGACCCCGATTGGGCCTCCGGAACCGAACCCACGGTGGACCCCGATTGGGCCTTCGGAACCGAACCCACGGTGGACCCCGATTGGGCCTTCGGAACCGAACCCACGGTGGACCCCGATTGGGCCGGCGTGGCACCAGACTCGACCTCCAACCCCGAAACCGGAACCTCTGGCGCAGCAGGCGAGAGCAGCCCCTCGCCGGCGACCCTGGGAGAAGGCTCAAAAGAGAGAGAAAACCCGGGATCAGGATCACCGGCAGCGCCAGAACCCGGCGAGATAAGCTCGGACACAGCGGGCGGCTGCACCCGGCTCATCTCCCCTTGAGACAGGCAAAAGTGCTCTAAGAGGTGAAACAGAAAGACAAAACAGAGCACTTGCCTGAACTCGGGTTCTGACGCCGTCCAGGACTGCGAAGATCCGGGCTCAGATGTCAGGAGGTCGTCCTCAGGCTCCCACTCAGCTGCGTCGGGCTCCGCAGCTGGCATGATGGTGCGTGCAGCCAAAGAGTCCTCCGGCACCGATGTCCACGCCGGTGGCCCGCATGGCGTGGTGGCAGGAGAATCTCGCCCTGCTGGACCGGACCGCTCCTCCGTGGAACCCCGGGGACGCTTCCTCACCGGCGAAGGCTCCATGCTGCAGTCCGCTCTCCTCCTCCGCCCATGGCGTGGCTGCGGAACCGGAACCAGGCTCTCCAGAACCGCAGGCCCCCTCCTCATCCAGCGACGTTGGCCTGACGTCGAGGACCGCTCAGCGGAGGGAGACACAGAGGAAGCAGGGTTAATTCTTTCATCCACAGCAGGTGGAGGGAGCTCGGGGGGCTGCATACCCCGAACTCCACCCCCAGGAGTCAGACAAGGCAAAACAATATCGGAATGAGAGAAATTATCATGCACTCGCCTTTCTCCTGAGGGTAAGATGGTTCCCGCTGTGGGGGATGTCGTTCCTCCCTTTCCCCGCTGGGTGGCGACAGAGGGCCCTCTGGGAAGACGAGGTGAGGCCACTCGAGACGGTTCCGGGATGAGACTCGCCAAAACGGAGCTCCCGAGACACACAGCAGCCAGGATAGGCGACGAGGAGGAGGGGGCGACAGCCGGGGTCAGTCGGGCATGGAGTGCTGACGGGACAGCAGGCGAAAGCCCGGGAAAAGACGAGGCTGCGGGGATTCCCCTCTGACGAGGCGCAGGAGTGACAGCTGTGTGGGGGGTTGAGCCCTTGCGGCGACCCAGAACTGGATCCAGACGGGGTTTCAGCTGAGGATTCTGCTGAGGAGAGCCCGCGTCGTTACGCCGACGTCGTCGCCGGCCCCCAGACGGCGCGCACTCCTGGTTCTTCTCCGGGACGGGGGCGGAACAACGACGCAGGGAGCAAGGACGCTTTCTCCCTTGCTTCCTGCTCCTCTCCTCCAGCCCACGAAGTGACTCGCGTTGGGCGGCGAGTTCCTCCCACCTCGCTATCACCTCCGGGTGATCGTCAAACTCGAGGGGGAGATTAAGCAGAAATTCCTCAGCGTAGTCCAAATGTCTTAACATGTCGCTGGGAGCGTCCCACAGCGTAGCGGAAAAGATGGTGTTGTCAATATCTTCCAGAGCTTCCGCTAGCTGCCTGCCCAGGCGCCCGCTGCGGCTCCTGGATGACGTCATACTCCCAGCTGCAGACACTCAGACAGGTAGAAACAAACAGTCCAATACTGCAAACTGCACAGTGAATGGCGTCTCGATACAACGCCTCCTCTCCGGGCGTTTGGCGGCAGTCTACTGTCACAACGGCCCTCACGGACCGTCACAAGACGCCTCAGTCACCAGTGAGTTTGCAGTGATGTTTATTAACAGTGCAGGTTGACAAGGAAGAGATTACAAACAACGGGATGGGTACGTCTGAGCCGGGGAGCACCCGATGCACCAGACGAGTAATAGTCAGGGTAATCACACTGAACGTACCTTACACACAGGACCGTTAACCGATGGGATTACGAGATACCCGAGTCGGCTAACAGTGGACAACGGAGGTCAGCAGGAACACAACAGGGGTTAACCAGGATAACCAGAACATAGCGGAACATAACAGGAACATAACAGAGACTGCCGCGCTGGAGGACATTCAGCACCCGCTTATATCTGGTGGCTAATGACCCCAACGCGGCACAGCTGCTGCTAATGACAGCAGAGCAGCAGCTGACTTTGACAGCAGGGAGCTCCCCCGGGCGCCTTCACAATAAGAGCCCGAGGAGCTGGAAGGAACCCTCAGCTGCCAAAGCCAGGGAACAACAAGATATGAGGCCCGAGTGTGGCCAGAACCGACACTCGGGTTATGACAATGACAGTCTTTAGCCATGTGATAAATGGATGAACAGCATCTAAAACAAATGTGCTTGTCTTTCAGGAAAGCATTTCTTTCTTACAAGGTCTTGCTCCTGAACAGATGGCACTTTCTCAAGGGGTATGGCTTACAATGTAGAGGACATTGTTTATCAGGATCCATGGTGTTTTTGTCTGGAGATGTATTTTGATTAACTTCACCTGCTTGTGACACGTCTGTTTTCCTGACAGAGACTGGTGGTGTGCATTTCTGTTTTTCACCAGCCAGTTTTTCTGTTGTAGGGATAAAAGTTGTGACACAGGTAAAACTGGGGTCATTGCAAGTCTTAGCCTCTTCGTTGATGAAGTTAACAAAAAATGAAAAGGGAGGATAGGGAACACCATGGTCTTGTTTGAACCTTGAAGCAACCGTAACCCACTTCTCTTGAAGGTTATAGGGGAGTTTTGTCAGAATAGGATTGACTCCACGTGTTGTGTCAAGATGAGAAAGGCCAGGAAGATAGCTGTTCTGTTTTGCAGCTTGCAGTTGTTTGGTGTGAGCTTACAGATCATGTGGACTTTCTATCAGGCACTGTTGGGAAGCTTGATCAGATACGGCATGGCAGCCTGTTGTGATTCACTTACAATTCAGTCCAAATCCAAGATACAGAAACTGGTAAAAATGACCATGAAAGTAACAGGAAACAAAAATTATCAGTCTCTCCAATCAATACATGAGAAAACTGTTGTTAATCAGGCCCAAAGAATTTTAAAGGACCCGTCCCATATCCTTTACCCTGATTATGAACCGTTACCTTCAGGGAGACGCTATAGAGCAATCAGACACAAAACTAACCACTATAAGCTCTCTTTTGTCCCTCCATCCGTAACACTGTTAAATAAGGAACTTGCTCAGTTGAACAGGACATGACTCCCATTTTAGCTGCTCTTACTTACAATCATTATTTTTAATCTTGGTTTCTAGATTTTAATTGTTCAAATTATTTATTGATCTAAGGCTATTTTATTGTTTTTATTGTGGGATTATTTCTATATTGATTGATTTAATCTCTTTTATCCATACTTGATGATGATTATTTTTTTACATTGATTCTTGTCTTATAAACATTGTTGACTGTGTGTTTTAAATCTGTGACTGAAGGTGAACGCAGCATCATGTAACACTGTCATCCAAGACAGATTTCCCGTGAGGGATAATTAGGTTTATTCCGATTCCGAACTGTAAATGCATCATCAGTGTATATCAAACCATGGCACCAAGTTTCAAAACAATCAGAACAAAATTGTAGGAGGAGCTGATTTCACAAAAGTGGGACAGATGGACGGACCACCCCCTAACATATAAAACTAGAAAAGCACTCAGAGAGCGCAGACCTCTGGTAAGGCTCCTTCCATCTGTCATGAATCACCTCCAAAATGTAATAAGTTTGTGTGTAGGCCTACAGCCACTTCTGGTGAAAACTGCATCAAAGTGTGTCCATTAGTTTTGGAGTATTGTTGCTAACACTGTGAGAAGATAAGAGCCTTGGTGGAGGTATGCATTCTCAAATCATCACCAATATGGAATGGGTTCCTCTGTAGCCAAAGAACCACCTCTGGTGAAAATTTCATCCAAATCCATGTAGGAGTTTTTGCGTGATCCTGCTGCACAAATGCAAACAAAGCCCTTGGTGGAGCTATGCACTCTGTGATCACCAGCAAAATCTAATCATCTGTTCCCCCTGCCATTACACACCTTTCCTGAAAATTTCATCAAAATCCATTCATAACTTTTTGAGTTATGTTGCTAACAGGCAGACAAACCAACCATCCATCTTCTACAACTTAATCCTTTTTGGGTTGCGGGAGCCTATCCCAGCATCTTTGGGCGAGAGGCAGGGTACACCCTGGACAGATCGCCAGTCCATGGCAGGGCCAACACAGAGAGAGAGACAACCACTCACTTTCACCTTCATACCTAAGGACAATTTAGAATCCCCAGTTGATGCCAACCTAACCTGCATGTTTTTGGCCTGTTGGAGGAAACTGGAGTACCCGGAGTAAACCAATGCAGACATGGGGAAAACATGCAAACTCCACACAGAAGAGTCACCGATGGTCTGAGAGTGGGATCAAACCGATGATGGTCAGGGTGGAATCGATCCTGTGGCCTTCTTGCTGTGCTGACACAGTGCTAACCACTGCTCCACCGTGCTGCCACAGACCAACCAACACCACTAAAAACATTACTGTTACGTCTGAATAATGGAAGACAGAGACCTCTCTCTGCTGAACACTGAACTCCCTTTACTGAACAGAACAGCACAATATACAGTATATCCCAGTTGTAGCCCGCCTGACGTCATCAACCCCCAACCCCCTGGCTGAGCTACAGCAAGCCCCAAGGCACAATTCCCATATGTAACATTCCCCCCCACACAAAGTTCCAGACCCCCCCCCCCGCCATTTCAGCAAACCAATGAACATGAAACTCATCATATAAACATTACCATCCAACCTTGTTTTTTTTAAACATATCTCCATGAATAACTATAAACAGGTGAACTGCACGGGCATCTGAGTAGACTGCCAGAACGCCCTGCCTCGTTGGAGCGGATTATTCTGCCGTTAGTCCCAACAGGCGTCAAATATGGCAGTCTTCACCACATAGTCCTCCATGTACCTGGGCCTCCGACGAATTCTAGCTGGGCGTCCCCTAGGAGGGGGCCCTGCACCTGGCACCGCTGGCCTCGCTTGAGGGCCCTCATCAGTCAGGACCCCCCAGTGCCAGCTCACATTGAAATGTCCCGCTGCAGCTTCAGTTCTCTCCTCCAGTGGCGACCTTCTAAGTCTACTGGCATGCCACCGTGACCAGTCTTCAAGCTCAAATGTATCCTAGCCCCGCTGCCTTGTGATCCGCTGCGGCTCTGTCCACAGCGGTTGCAGTTTATGGGTGTGGACAGGATGGTTGATCCACACCTGGTCCGCCACTTTCAGTCCGTGACTCCTCGCCCTGTGCTTCTTATCAAATCACCGCTACATTCTATGTTGCTGCCTGGTGACACGGCTCCTAACTGCATCCGTACCCTCCAAGGGACGCGTCATGGGTGGTCTTAATTGATCCACCGGCAGGAGCAATTCACGCCCCAGCATGAGAGCCACCGGGGAACAGCCTGTCGTGGCGTGGACAGACGCTCTGTAGTGCAGCAGCATGCTTTGTAGGGTGTCCAGGAATGCAAAACCATCTACCAAGTGTGTGCTCAATCCATTCTTCAACATTTTGTTAAACTGCTCAACACCTCCGTTGGCTTGAGGGCGATAGAACGGCATCTTGACATGTTCCACACCCCTACTACTCAGGAATTCCTCATATGCTCCGGAGGTGAACTGCGGGCCATTGTCCATCGTAACCATGCCCGGTGTCCCCCACCTGGCAAACAGGGACAACAGGAAACTCGTGACCACGTCCGTTGTGACTCAGTTTGTTGGCAGCACCTCCGGCCACTTCAAGAACACATTATAGGCCATAAGTAGGAACCGGCTATTCGAAGGTGCTGCATGCAGCTCGCCACAGATATCCAGCTTAACGTGTCTCCAGGGTCCTTCCAGATACACCACCGGCCGCAGGGATGGGGGGTGGTCCGCCAGTCTTGCTGCTCTCCAAACACGGCATGCAGTGTTTCACCATGGCCTCGATGTCCTTATCGATGCCCGGCCACCAGACGGAGTCCCTACTGCGTTGCTTCACCTTGACCACACCCAGATGACCCTCGTGCAGCATCATCAGGACACGTGCCCTCAGGGACGACGGGATCAGGGCACAGTATCCTCTTGCCACGTACACCTGATTCTGTCATGACCCGCCGCTCATCAGCGGCTTCAGCTGCGCGCACACCTGCGTCTCGTCAGCAGCGGGCTATTTAGCCCACTCTGCCCTCTGCTGCAGTCTGGAGCCGTCTGTTCTCTTCAGCGTTTCCAAAGCTCGTGATTCTACCTCAGATCACCAGCAAAGATTCAACGACACGTAAGAACTCCTTACCTTGTCTTCCAAGTTCTCACCCCTGTGCACAGGTGGACCCTCCTGGTGGCGGATTTCCCCCGTCATCGCTATAGCATCTCCATCTTCTGCGCAGACCCAGCAGGACGCTGTCTCCCGGGCTCATCGCCTGCCGACGCCAGCCACCTGTCCCTGCAAGTAAGCAACACCGTCACTTATATCCCCTGTCTCGGTGTGGTGCCCGTTACCCTTGTCCTTTGTTCTTGTCTCCATAGGGTTGTCCGGCTGTATGGCGCGCTGCTCTGCTGCCTGCGCATCGGCGTTCACCCCAGCACATTCCCATACCGCATACATCCATCCACACACACCTGCTTGTAGAATAAAGCTGTTAAATCTATCCTGAGCCTGCGTGCGTGTTTCCTGGGCCTGTGTGCTACATTATGTCAGTACGGCTCCAGCAAAGCGGCCCAGCAGACAGCGGGCTCGCACGCCGTCTTTCCACCCTCGAGGCTCGGGTGGATTTAATAGCTCATCAACAGCAGGTGATACTCAACCAGTTGGTTAACATCACTCACCGGTTAGACCGCCTGGACCCCCAGCAGGCGTTCCCCATGGCTCGCCAGGGCGGGCCAGCTCCTGCCGTTCCGATGCCCGGTCAGTCTACCTTGGGAACGCCAACCCGCCTCACACCAATCCCGACCCCCGCCCGCTTCAGCGGAAAGCTCGGAGGGGCGCGGGGGTTTATAATGCAGTGTGAGTCGGTGTTTTTGCACGTTCCCGGGGACTTTCCCTCAGACCACAGCCGAATTGGCTATATTGGAAATCTCTTGGAGGGGCGAGCGTTAACCTGGGCTTACGCCGTAATGGCGAAGCCCAGCTACGCGAGCCTCTCCTACAGCCAGTTCGTGCAGAGCTTTTTAGAGGTCTTTGATCATTCCCGGAGCGATAGCGTCCTAACTGAACGGCTTCTCGCCCTCCAGCAGGGAAGCCGGTCAGCAGCGGACTATGCTATCGACTTCCGGGTTGCAGCAGAGGAGGTGGGCTGGGGCGAAGCCGCTCTCTGTGGCATCTTTCTCCGCAGCCTCAGCTCGGGTCTGAGGGATGAACTGGCTGGTCGGGATCTTCCGGAGACATTGGCGGAGTTAATCTCCACCGCCATTAGTTTGGATAATAGGCTGCGTGAACGGTCCACCGAGCGGAAGTTTAGCAGCCGCTCGCGTGGAGGCTCCATCCGCACGCCTCAAGACTGCCCCCTGGCGACACCTCCACCGGAGGCCTCCGAGGAGTCAGAGGCGATGGTGGTGGCCCGGTCAAAGCTCCCTCTAGCGGAGAAACAGCGCCGCCGGAAGTTGGGTCTCTGCATGTATTGCGGAGGAGGCCAACATTCCGTGGAGCATTGCCCAGAGAAGCCAAACGGGGAGGTCCGCAAGTCACTGTAGGGGGCCTCGCGGACTCTAACTGGTCAAATCCCCTCACAAGCCTATCCTTGCCCATCCAATTTTGTCACAATGCCACGGGGCATCTCACACACGCACTGGTGGACTCAGGAGCAGAGCAGAGCTTCATTTCAAAGAGCCTGGCAACCCGATTGGGCATCCCCTGCCAACCTCTGCCCGCTCCTCTGAGCCTTATCACCCTCTCCCATGCTCCCCTTGGCCAAGTGACTCATCGCACGCAGTCCATCCCAGTCATTATCTCGGGCAATCACCGGGAGGAACTCTCCTTCTACGGTTTGTCCTCCTCTGTGACGCCTGTTATCCTTGGGTACCCCTGGCTGCGCCTGCACAACCCGGTCCTGGATTGGCAGACCGGGAAGATCACCGCCTGGAGTGCATTCTGTATGGGCACCTGTTTACAATCCGCAGCCTGCGCCCCGTCTGCTCCTCCCCCGATCAAGGACGCCGTGCCTCCGGACCTCACCTTGGTGCCCTCGGAATTCCACGATCTGGGCTTGGTCTTCAGCAAATCCAGGGCGATGTCTCTCCCTCCTCATCGGCCCTATGATTGTGCCATCAACCTCCGCCCAGGGGCTCCCCTGCCGTCAGGTCGCCTGTATAGCCTTTCAGCACCGGAGCGGGAGGCGATGGACAGTTATATAAAGGAGTCTCTCAGCGCAGGTATCATCCGCCCCTCCTCGTCCCCGCTCGGAGCCGGTTTCTTTTTCGTATCAAAGAAGGACGGGTCCCTCCGCCCTTGTATCGACTTCCGAGCATTGAATGACATCACTGAGAAGGACCGGTACACTCTGCCGCTGATGGACACTGCCTTCCACTCCCTGCAGGGGGTGACCTGGTTTACCAAATTGGACCTCCGCAGCGCCTACCATCTCGTCCGGATCAGGGAGGGGGATGAGTGGAAAATTGCATTCAGAACGCCAAGTGGACATTTTGAATACCTCGTAATGCCCTTTGGTCTGACCAACGCCCCAGCTGTCTTTCAGCGCCTAATAAATGACGTCCTGCGTGATTTCCTGGGTCTCTTTGTATTCGTGTACCTAGATGATATCCTCATCTTCTCCAGGTCACGTGAAGAACACCAGGTGCATGTGAGACGGGTCTTACAGCGGCTGCTGGAGAACAGGTTATATGTGAAGGCAGAAAAATGTGAGTTTTACGCCAAGACCACCTCCTTTCTAGAATTTGTGATCTCACATAATCAGGTTCTGCCCGACCCCGCTAAGGTCAAAGCGGTGGTGGACTGGCCAACGCCGACATCCAGAAAGCAGGTCCAACAATTCCTTGGGTTCGCTAATTTCTACCGCCGTTTTGTGCCCAACTTTGGTGCCATCGCTGCCCCGCTGCCCCGTCTCACGTCACTCAAGAACGCCTTTCGCTAGACTGAAGAGGTCACCGCGGCGTTTCAGGCGCTGAAGACGGAGTTCTCCTCCTCCCAGGTCCTGACCCAGGTCGACCCCGCGCTGCAGTGCTTGGTTGAGGTCGACGCATCTGACACGGGGGTGGGGGCGGTGCTGTCCCAGCGTTCACCCACTGACGGGACCAAACAACCCTGCGCCTTCTTCTCACGGCGTCTGTCTCCGGCCGAGCGGAATTATGACGTCGGGGACAGGGAGCTTCTTGCCATCAAGCTCGCCCTGCAGGAGTGGCACCACTGGCTGGAGGGGGCAGCGCTACCATTCGTGGTGATGACGGACCACAAGAACTTGGAGTATCTTTGATCTGCTAGACGCCTGAATGCCCGCCAGGCGCGCTGGTCTCTATTCTTTGCCCGGTTCCGCTTCACCATTACCTATCGCCCCGGCTCTAAGAACATCCTACCTGATGCCCTCTCCAGGCAGTTCGCCCCTGAGATATCGGAGGAGTCGGGCCACCCCATCCTGCCCAGTTCGTGTGTGGTAGGTGCCATCTCCTGGTCCATCAGGGACAAGATCCGGAGGGCGCAGGAGGCTGAACCGGATCCTGGCGGCGGACCAGAGGGAAGGTTGTTTGTTCCATCTTCTGTCTGGGGGGAGGTCATTCATTGGGTCCACACCTCCAAGCTCGCCTGTCACCCAGGGGTATCTCGGCTAGTGGATCTCCTCCAACGCTCCTTCCGGTGGCCAGGTCTGCAGAAGGATGCCTCCAACTACGTCCGGGCTTGCCCTGTGTGCACCTCTGCCAAGTCGGGTAATTCTCCTCCCGCCGGTCTACTCCAGCCTCTGCCGACCCCTGGCAGACCCTGGTCCCATATTGCCCTCGACTTTGTCACTGGTCTCCCCACTTCCAACTCCTATAACGCCGTGCTGACCATTGTGGACCGTTTCTCCAAGGCCGCCCACTTCGTGCCACTGCGGGGTCTTCCAACGGCGCAGGAGACGGGGGATCTCCTGGTGCAGCACGTGGTCAGGTTACACGGGATACCAGTAGATGTCGTCTCGGATCGGGGTCCCCAGTTTGTCTCAGAGGTCTGGAGGTGCTTTTGCAATGCCCTGGGGGCCACAGTTAGCCTCTCATCCGGCCATCACCCACAATCCAACGGGCAGTGTGAGAGGGCCAACCAGGAGTTGGAGGCTGCCCTGCGCTGCGTCACGTCATCGGACCCATCCTCCTGGAGTTCACATCTGGCCTGGGTTGAATACGCCCACAACACCGCCCGGTCTTCTGCTACAGGTATGTCTCCCATTAAGGCGTCCCTGGGCTATGATCCACCCTTGTTTCCAGACCAGGAGGCAGAGCTCGCTGTTCCTTCCGTCCAGGCGCACCTGAGACGTTGTCGGGCTCTGTGGTCCAGGACACGGGACGCGCTTTTACGCACGGCTGCACGTAATAGCATCACTGCCAACCGCCGCAGGAGACCGGCCCCCGCCTACCAGGTGGGTCAACGAGTCTGGTTGGCCACTCAGGATTTCCACCTTAAGGGGGAGAAGAAGAAGTTGGCACCACGCTTTGTTGGTCCTCACACCATTTCCAGGATTATCAACCCGGTGGCTGTGCGTCTGGCCCTCCCCCCCTCCCTTCGCATTTGTCCTACTTTCCACGTTTCCAGGATCAAGCCCTATGTGTCTGACCCCCTCTGCCCCCCGCCCGCAGCGTCGCCCGCGCCTATGATGATCGACGGCCACCCGGCCTGGAGAGTCGCCTCCTTCCTGGACTCCCGGCGCCGAGGGCGCGGGTTGCAGTATCTGGTGGACTGGGAGGGGTTTGGTCCGGAGTTTAGATCCTGGGTGCCCTCCTCTTGGGTGTTAGACAAGAGCCTCATCAGGGAGTTCCATCGGGCACATCCGGACAAACCAGCGCCAGGAGGCGCTGCTAGAGGGGGGAGTACTGTCACAACCCGCCGCTCATCAGCGGCTTCAGCTGCGCGCACACCTGCGTCTCGTCAGCAGTGGGCTATTTAGCCCACTCTGCCCTCTGCTGCAGTCTGGAGCCGTCTGTTCTCTTCAGCGTTTCCAAAGCTCGTGATTCTACCTCAGATCACCAGCAAAGATTCAACGACACGTAAGAACTCCTTACCTTGTCTTCCAAGTTCTCACCCCTGTGCACAGGTGGACCCTCCTGGCGGCGGATTTCCCCCGTCATCGCTATAGCATCTCCATCTTCTGCGCAGACCCAGCAGGATGCTGTCTCCCGGGCTCATCGCCTGCCAACGCCAGCCACCTGTCCCTGCAAGTAAGCAACACCGTCACTTATATCCCCTGTCTCGGTGTGGTGCCCGTTACCCTTGTCCTTTGTTCTTGTCTCCATAGGGTTGTCCGGCTGTACAGCGCGCTGCTCTGCTGCCTGCGCATCGGCATTCACCCCAGCACATTCCCATACTGCATACATCCATCCACACACACCTGCTTGTTGAATAAAGCTGTTAAATCTATCCTGAGCCTGCGTGTGTGTTTCCTGGGCCTGTGTGCTACATTATGTCAGATTCCAGCAGCTCAGCTCATCCTTAACTTGATGGTAAGGTGCTAGCTGGCCCTGCACCTTTGCTGACCAACCCTCCCTAATCACCAAGTGCAGCTGCGTCAGTACTGGGTCCTGTTCCGACTCCGCCCAGAGTTCCCAAGGAGACATAATATTCTGGAGGGTCCTGTACAGTGTGTGGATTAGGTCTGCCTCTACTGGGTCATCGCCACCATCGTCTGGTAGGGAGGAATTGACTGTGGTGCGTGATAAGAGAGCCGCCACAATGTTATCCTTGCCTGGGGTGAACTGGGTGGTGAAATTATAGGCTCTCAGTCTTTTGGACTACCTGTGGATCCTCAGCGGCCTATGCCCTGACCCCGACGTCTCCAGCAAAGTTGTGAGCGCCCGGTGGTCTGTCCGTTAGGTGAAATGGTGCCCATAGAGGTAAATGTGCCACCTCTTACACACCCAGATGCAGGCAAGCACTTCCCTCTCACCCACGGCATATTTTTTGTTCCACCGCCGAGAGGGACCTTGATGCGAACACCACCGGGTGCTCCATGCTATCCTGCACCTGGGACATGACCACACCCCAGTGCTGAACCAGCTGCATTGCAGGTTACAATGGTCGCCTGGTTGGGGTCAAAATGAGCCAACACCGGTGGGGAGGTAAGCTGTTGTTTCAACTTGTCAACCGCCGCCAAGCAGGCTGAGGTCCAATCCCACGGTGCATCCTGCTTTAACAAGGCTCAGAGAGGTTTGATCATCTCTGAATAGCGGGGAATAAACCGCCCATAGATGTTGACCATACCCAGAAATGATGAGATCTCTGCGGGCGTGGAGGGTTCTGGAATGCGCAGCACCACATCCACGTTCGACTGTAGCGGTTGAAGCCCTCTTCCAGTCAGCCGAAACCTCACAAACTCTATGGTTTCTGCCACGAACATGCACTTCTCGCCATTCAGGGTGACCCCATGTTCTTGTAGCGTTGTCAGGACCCTCTCCAGCCTCCCATCATGCTCCTCCCACGATGCAACATATTGTCATCTAAATACGCCACCATGCCCTTGAGACCTGCCACAATCATCAACATGACTTTCTGAAAACAACTGGGTGCAGAGCTCAGGCTGAACGGCATTCAGGTATATCTGAAGACCCCCATGTGGGTCATGAACGCCGTCAGGTTCCTGCTGGCCGGGTGGAGGAGCAGCTGCAGGTAACCCTGACGGAGGTCTAACTTTGTGAAAACCTGTGACCCACTGAATGTCGCAGTGAGCTCCTCCATAGTCGGGAAGGGGTATCTGGGATGACTGCTTTATTCACCATCCGGAGATCTATGCACGGTCTGATGTCTCCCCCTTTCTTCTTGGCCACCACCAAGTTGGATATCCAGGGCAAGGCATCCACCTTCTCAATGATGCCGGCCTCCAGTAGTTTGGTTAGTTCTGCCGTGACATCATCCTGAAGCGCGAGTGGAAGTCGCTGCAGTGGCTGAATCCTCGGTGGCACATTCTTGTCAATGAGACGGCGATGGTGGAAAGCTCCGATACAACCCAGGCCCCTGAACAATGCTGGCCAGCGTAGGTGCCAATCAGGATACACCATTAGCATAGTTGAGCCCTCCGGGTCCATTATAGAAAACTCCAGCACCCCTAGTAGGTCGATTCCCAGCAAGTGTGCCCCCCCTGGTGCGCCACCTGGAAGGTGAAACTGGATACCGTACTTTGACCCACACGTCACCAAGAACTCTGCCATGCACACCATCTCGATCTCTGCATGTCCATACCTGAACATCTTCACAGCGTTCACGTTGATAGCCTTCTTGGGGAACAGCCTCCTCACTGTAGACATGCACAGGATAGATTTACCGGCCCCCGAATCCACCATAAGGGGCACGCCGACCCTGTCAAGCTAAAACATGTACCACTTTAGCAGCCCCTTTTGCTAAACACACCCGTCTGGTGTCGCTGGGCTCCGCCATTACTGAGCCAGAGGTTAAGGTGTGGGCCCTGTTCTGCCTTTTCTTCTTAGCTAGCTCTCGAGGCCTAGTTAGCATGCTAGCTGTCGCCCTCAGCGGGCATCTACAAACAGCCAGCCCCTCGCTAGCTGATGCTGTTAGCTTCTGCTGGACCGTGGACTCCCTTTGCCTGACCAAGTCCAACACACTTTCCAGCGAGAGAGTTTCCTGAGTTAGCTTTAGCTTGTCTCTCAGCCACACGTTGTTGGTGCTGTGGGCTAGCTTATCCCTCACTAGCTCCTCCTTGATAGGCCCGAAGGCGTACTCCCTTGCTAAGCTGCGTAGCTCCATGATAAATGATTGTGTGGACTCACCCGTTCGCTGTTGACAGTCAAAAAAAATGCATACCTCCTTTTGGTGATGGTGGAGTTGTCACCAAAGGTACTGTCCATTAATGTCAGCCCATCTTCCAGGAAACCGCCACCACACAGCCTGAAAAAAATTTGCTGCCCTTCGGTGCCAAGGTAGTGGACTAACAGGCTCCTCCATCTCTCCTTGCTGACGTTACCAAGTCCAGCTGCCGTCACATACACCTCAAACGTGTGTCTCTCCAGCGAGCCCACGGTATAGCTGGTGTGCCCTGGGACTGTAGAAAAGGAGGTGGCTTCCTGACGCACACACCCATTTTACTTCGTCGCCAAATGTTACATCTGAATAATGGAAGACGGAGACCTCTTTCTGCTGAACACTGAATTCCCTTTATTGAACTGAACAGCACAATATATATCCCAGCCGTAGCCCGCCTGACGTCAACCCCCAACCCCCCGGCTGAGCTACGGCAAGCCCCGAGGCACACTTCCCATATGTAACAATGACCTCCTCCCTTGGCAGAGGTAATAACACTGTAATAATTTTATTGACCATATTTATTGGGAAAGTCAAGGTTAAATCAGCATCACAGTTTACTGACCCTTTCAGGTCAGTTTTTCTTCCATTTTTTTCCTCTCTTCTTCCTTATAGTTTACTGATAAGGCTCATGATTAAGCAATATTACACAACAGTGAGGTATCATATCACTGCGATGCGTAGTAAATGAGCATAAGAGAACACGCCTATTTTCATTTCACACATAAATTAAACATTGTCCACTGCTGAAGTTAGTGTGTTTACATACCGTGTGGGTCATGCGGCTCACAACGACATCCATAGCTTGTCTCCCGGTATGCGCCTGCAGAGTTACATGTGCAAGCACATAACTCTGCACCCTATCTTAAATTGTGCACTTTGCTCACTTTTTTTGGCCTCTTCACATAAAATACAGAGTCATTCATCACATACAATGTGGTTGGAGACCACATTTCTTTTTGTCACAAGCCACTTTACTTTTTCTGCAGTGTTTTGCTGCTTCCAACCAGCACTGTGAGTGCACTGCTTCTGGGGTGCAGAAGTACGTGCCCATGCAGTCTTAAAGGGGAAGTACAAAAAAAGCACAATATTAATATAATAATACAATTTCTAAAAAAAATTCCTGGATCCACACAGTGATCTGGATCAGCACCAAAAACTAATCATTGTTCCTTGGCCCATTTCCTGCATTCTCTGAAATTTTCACTGAAATCCATTGTCTACTTTTTGACTAATGTTGTCATGAGGCTGAGCACTGTGTTTTTATCATACTCATGCTCTCTGTTTACTTCTGGTTGTTTTTGTGCATTATTTCTCTGTGTGCTGATTTTGAATTTATTTTGTTCTCTTTGACATGAGCTCCCCACCTCTTCTTCCAGACACTCCCACCTTGGTATCATTTTGTATTTGTAGTTCAGTTCATTTCCTTCCCTGTAATTAGGTCAACCTGCTCACTCATGTGATTCCACACCTGTTGTCATTTGTGTTGGATTGATTTCATGTCCTATTTATTGTCTGCCACATTTTTCACTCCTTGTCGGAGTCTCATTGGGTCAACATCGTGTCAGCCTAGATTCATGCTGTATTCCTGTCGGGACCCTATCTCCGTTCTGACACCTTTCCTCCTCTCCACTCGGTTTCGCTGTTACTGTAAGTTTTGTGTTGTACACTGTTTGCACTGATGTTTCCTTATTAAATATCACAAACTGCAGTTCAGCGCGTGGGTCTCCCCTTCCTGCCCTCTGGGCCTATCCATGTCAAATGTTGCTAGCAGACAAACAGACAGACAAAAAAACGGACCAATGCCGGCAAAAACATTACCTCCTTGTCGGAGGTAATAAATTTAAGTTATCTGTAATGCAGAACAAAAATCCAGGACAGCTCCCTGGTTGGAATTAATTTGCTCCTGTGTTGCTGTTTTATAAACTTCATTTGCTACTTATAATGCTAGAGAACAGTAGAACATACACTCCCATCTAAAAGTATTGGAACAGTAGCACTGTCATGACTCGCCACTCATCATTGGCTCCTGCTGCGCGCACACCTGCGCCTCGTCAGCGGCAAGCTATTTTAACCACTCAGCCCTGTGCTTCGGCCTGAAGCCGTCTGTTTCCTTCGGCTCGTCTTCGCTGTTGGAACCCCCATTACCAGCAAGACAACGCTCACTCGTAAGCATCTTACCTCTTCTCCTCAGTCCTCTCCCCTGTGCACAGGTGGATTCCTTGGCGGCGGACTCCTCGTCTCGCCACTCCATCCTCGCTGTCGCCACAGGCTCTGCAGGTCGCTGTCTCCTGGGCTCTCTCCTTGCCGACGCCAGCCACCCGTCATTCCAAGTAAGCAGCAGTCATTCTCACAGTCCTGTATAGGTGTGGTGCCCTTTACCTTGTCCCTCTGCTCTGTCATTATAGGGTTGCCCGGCTGTACGGCGAACTGCTCTGCTGCCTGCGCACTGAAGTTCTCCCACAATACATATACATATCCCACACACGCATTCATCCACACCTGCTTGTTGAATAAAGCTGTTAAATCTATCCTAAGCCTGCATGTGTGTCTCATCTTCGCTGTTGGAACCCCCATTACCAGCAAGACAACGCTCACTCATAAGCATCTTACCTTTTCTCCTCAGTCCTCTCCCCTGTGCACAGGTGGATTCCTTGGCGGCGAACTCCTCGTCTCGCCACTCCATCCTCGCTGTCGCCACAGGCTCTGCAGGTCGCTGTCTCCTGGGCTCTCTCCTTGCTGACGCCAGCCACCTGTCATTCCAAGTAAGCAGCAGTCATTCTCACAGTCCTGTATAGGTGTGGTGCCCTTTACCTTGTCCCTCTGCTCTGTCATTATAGGGTTGCCTGGCTGTACGGCGAACTGCTCTGCTGCCTGTGCACTGAAGTTCTCCCACAATACATATTCATATCCCACACACGCATTCACCCACACCTGCTTGTTGAATAAAGCTGTTAAATCTATCCTAAGCCTGCGTGTGTGTCTCCTGAGCCGGACATTATGTCAGGCACAAGTTTTTTATTTTAGCTGACTACAATAACATATTCAAGATACAGTCATATAATCAATATGGACTTAAAGTGCAGAATCTCAGCTTTAATTTGAGGGTATTCACATCCAGATTGGCATTACGGTTTAGGAATTGCAACCATTTTTATACAAAGTCTCCTCATTCCAGGTGCTCAAATGTAATGGAACAATTGACTCAAAAGTTATTTCATGGGCTGCACAGGCTATTCCCTCATTAATCCATCATCAATCAAATAGGTAAAAGGTCTGGAGCTGATTTCAGGTGTGGCATTTGGAAGCTGTTGCTGGGAACCCACAACATGCAGTCAAAGGAGCTGTCACTGGAAGTGAAACAGACCATCCTTAGGCTGAAAAAAAGAAAAAAATCCATCAGCGAGATGGTGGAAATGTTAGGAGTGGCTAGATCAACAGTTTGATACATTCTGAGGAAAAAAAAGAGCACAAAGGTGAGCTTGGGAACTCAAAAAGGCCTGGACGTCCATGGAAGACAACAGTGGTGGATGATCATAGAATCCTTTCCATGGTGAAGAAAAACCCCTTCACAACATCCACCGAAGTGAAAAACACTCTCCAAGAAGTAGATGTATTGGTATCTAAGTCTACCATAAAGTGAAGACTTCATGAGAGCAAATACAGAGGGTTCACCACAAGGTGCAAACCATCAATCAGCCTCACAATTCCAAAGGCCAAATTAGACTTTACCAAAAAAAATCTCTAAAGAAGCCAGCCCAGTTCTGGAACAGGATTCTTTGGACAGATGAAACCAACATCAATCTGTACAAGAATGATGCGGAAAAGAAAGTACGAACAATGTTTGGAACAGCTCATGATCCAAAGTATGCAACATTTTCTGTAAAACATGGTGGAAGCAATATGATGCATGGGCATCCATGGTTTTCCATTGGTACTGGGTCACTAGTGTTTATTGATGATGTGATAGAAGCAGCCAGATGAATTCTGAAGTGTATAGTGATATACTGTCTGCTCAGATTCAGCCAAAGTTGGTTGGATGGTGCTTTACTGCAAAAGCAACCCAGGAGGTTTTTTTTAAGGCAAAGAAGTGGAATATTCTGCAATGGCTGAGTCAATCGCCACATCGAGCATGCATTTTTTGTATACTTTATTAATTCCAGGGGGAAAATCAGGGCATCCACCTGGATGGATGAGGCAGCACCAATCCTTTCACATCTAGGGCCACTTTAGAGTCTCCAGTTAACCTAACTTGCATGTTTTTGGCCTGTGGGAGGAAACCCACACAGACACAGGGAGAACATGCAAACTCCACACAGAAGGGCCACTAATGGTCAGGAGGTGGAATCGATCCTGTGACCTTCATACTGTGCTACTACAGTGTTAACCACTGCTCCACGAAGCTGTCATTAGCAAATGTTTGACTTACTTAAGACAAAACTTAGGGCATAAAGACCCACAAACAAGCAACAACTTAAGACAACTGCAGTAAAGGCCTGGAAAAGCATCACAAAGGAGGAACCCCAGTGTTTGGAGATGTTAATGGGTTCCAGATTTCAGACAGTTGTTGCCTGCAAAGGATTCTCAATAAAATCTTAAAAATGAACAGTTTGTATATGGTAATGTTCCATTACTTTTGAGCACCTAAAATAAAGAGACTGTATAAAAATGGCTGCAATTCCTAAACTGCAACTCTAATTTGGATGTGAATACCCTCAAATTAAAGCTGAGAGTCTGCACTTTAAGACCATATTGATTATGTAACTGTATCTTGAATATTTTTTGGTAAACAGCTAAAACAACAACACTTGTGTCACTGTTCCAATATTTTTAGAGGGGAGTGTAGCTGGTATCAAAAGTTTTCAGCATGTAAAACTGACAGTTTTCTACAATATAAATGAGCACCACATCTTTATAAAAACGCAGAGCGAGTGCATGCTTAACAGCTTTCCTTCAGGCCCCTTTCATGTCATACAAACCTCAACACCGACAGATTAAGATAAAAAAATAAATAAATCTAAGAATCTGTCCATGATCTTTCTAGGTTCCTTCCCTGCAGTCTGTTTTTGTCACTAAAGACCCAGTTTGACAGAAGAGCCCTCAGGATTACATTAGAGAGCATACTTGGCTGGTTTCCACAGTAACCAGTGGAAACTAAGAGAAGGTGATTCTGGGGTGACTATTCTGTTGGCTCGCTGCCTCGATGCTCTCTGCAGGTTCAAGAGGTAAAAAAGTATTTTCTTTATATAAGAAATGTATTTCCACTAGATTTTTTTCCCACAGATGCTTTGCTTGCTTTTTACTTACTTCTCAGTCCTGTTTTTCCGCTTAAATTAAGACGCAACCATAGCTGTTAAGAGACCTGACTGACAACTTCACACAGCATTAACAAGACTTTGTGGGTGGTTTGGCCCACAGTGTTTGGATGACACCAGCTTATAAGTCAGTCACTGAAGTCTAATTAAACATTCTTTTTCTACCTTGAGTGGAGCGAGCTGAAGAACCAATTGAGAGTTACTTAAATTTCAAAAAAACATCTCTTATGAAAGGTCAACAAAGCAGATGATGAACTACAGGACTTGAGAATGTGAAATTTTCTTTCCTGTTCAGCTTATAAATGTAAAAACAAATTAAAAAAAAAACACCTCTTCCGGTTATGGCTGCCACGTAGGACGGACGTGTCTCGCTCTGCTCTGCTCCTGGAGAAAAAAAATCGGCAAATAACTCTCTCATTTGGGACAGAACGTATCCCAGCATTTGGGCGAGGATATGTCGGCGAAGCCTAAGGCTGGAAAACCAGGAAAAGGAAAAAGCGAGCCGCCGAAACAGTCCAAATTAACGGACTTTCAGGTCTGTGACGCAGCAAACAAGGCTCCATATATGGCGGAGGAAGCTGGCGGCGGTGCGATTTCTGCGCGGGGAGGCGCAGATGCGCTGATGGCTGCCATGAGTTCAATGAGAGCGGACTTTTCCTCTAGATTTGATGGGATTATGACAGCGTTGGAAGGAATAAGAAAGGAATTGGGTGACTGTGTAGAACGAACGGCGCAGATGGAGCTCCGTCTCGCTAGTGCTGAAGATGACGTCACCCGTCTTCAATTAAAGGTGCGCACTTTGGAAAAAAAAAATAAATCTCTGGAAGATAATATTTTGGATTTGGAATCTCGGTCGAGACAGAATAATTTGAGGCTGGTGGGTCTTCCAGAGGAATCAGAAGGTCGGGACGTATGTTCCTTTCTGGAAAAGTGGATTCCGGAGGTGCTGGGCAGCGAGGAGTTGCAATCAGCAGTGGTTCTGGAAAAAGCACATCGTATTGGCCCACGGAGAGATAAGGGACCGCCGAGGACCTTAATTATGAAGTTTCTTAGCAACAGAGACAGGATGAAGATCTTCAACGCTGCACGAGCTAAAAAAGGAGAGATTAAACACCAGGACCAGCAGGTGCGGTTCTACCCAGATTTGGCCACAGGAATCCAGCAATTGAGGAAGCAGTTTGATCCCGTACGTAAGGAGCTGCGCAACCTTGGGATTCGTCATGGTGTAATCTATCCTGCGAGACTGCTGACCACGTATGAGGGCAGAACCCACATCTTCAAGACCCCAGAGGAGGCGCAGGAGTTCATCAAGAAGATCAAAGAAGAAGAAGAGACTGGTGGGAGCTAAGCATGAACAACATATAAGGTAGAATAATTAAGCATTTGCACAGGCATCTGACTGACTTGAAGTAAATAGTAAGTTTACAAAATATAGATTGTATTATATATTAAAAAAAACAAAACAAAACAAACAAAAAAAAAAACTATGATGTACAAAGTTGTTAAAAATTTTGGAGTTAAGTTGGAAAACTACAGAGGAGAGTTAATGTTACGTCATTAAAAGCAGTAGAGTTAGGGTGATTGGGAGGATGAAGAAGGAGTGGCTTAGGCTGTTCCCCGTGGGTGTGGAACAGTCGATGGCTATATCGGGAGACAGAATTTTTCTTTTGATTTTGGGGGGTTTCCCACAAGTGTGGGAAGGGGAAATTTGTTTGTGTGTAGTTTGTAGGATGAATGTTCAACCACTCATGTTTTTGCTTCTCTGTATGAGCATGTTTACACTGCAAGGTAATCCCAAACTCTCTATTGATCATGGACCAAAGTGTTAATCTTAATTTAACTTCATGGAATTGCAGAGGTCTACAAAATTTAAAAAAACTTAAACAAGTTATGAATAAAATAAAGGACATGGGTTCAAGAATTGTGTTTTTACAAGAAACTCATCTGATAGAGGAGGATGTTAAAAGAATTAGGAGTAGATGGCAGGGAAGTGTATTCACCTCTTCATTTTCATCCCGGGCCAGGGGAGTTATGACTCTCATACATAAATCAGTTCCTTTTCAAGTGAAAAATGTAATTGGAGACAAATTTGGAAGATATGTAATCATTCAAGGTTCTTTGCTATTAGAAAATATAAATCTTGTGAACTTATATGGTCCCAATATAGATGACCAGAAGTTCTTTGCTAATTTATTTCTCATCTTATCATCACTTACAGGGCAACATATAATAGCAGGGGATTTTAATTGTACATTGAATCCAGGTGTGGATAGATCAACAGGACTGGATTGTACGCACATTGGATGTAGGATGACTATTAATCATTTTATGAAAGAATTGAGATTGTTAGATATATGGAGAGAAATGAAACCACAAGTTAAAGCCTATTCTTGTTATTCCAGTACCTACAAGACATTCTCACGTATTGATTATTTTTTGATTTCCACAGAATTAAGGTCCAAGATTCAAAACTGCTTTTATGATAACATCGTGATCTCTGATCATGCACCCTGTTGTCTAATATATGTAGATAAAAAATTGACAAAGGAATCAGGTAGATGGCAATTTCAGCATAAATGGCTTCAGGATGAGGAATTTGTCAAGTATATAGAAAAACAGATAGACGAGTTCTTTGACATCAATACTACACAAACATCAGCATGTGTAAAGTGGGAGGCTTTCAAAGCTTTTATTAGGGGACATATTATTAGTTATACAGGATCAAAATCTAAGAAGACTCGAGAGGAGAGAGCTAAATTGGAACATAAAATAAAAAATCTTCAGGAAAAAGTGTATGCAGGAAGTGACCCAAGGTTGGAGAATGAATTACTGATTTTGAGAGCTGAATACGACAAAAAATCAGCGAATAGAGCTGCCTCGAGTCTTCTAAGATTGAAACAATCTTTTTATGAACAAGGTGAAAAATCAGGAAAATTATTAGCATGGCAGATTAAACAATTGGAAATTAAAACACCAATTACCAGTATTATAAGTAATGGACAGGTAGTTATAGATCCTTTAGAAATTAATAGAGCCTTTAGAGATTACTATGAAAAATTATATGATACCAAAAATGAACCTGATTTAACAAAACTAAATGGGTTTTTGAACGAACTATCTATACCGTGTATTCCAAATGAAAACAGGGAGATATTGGATTCTAAAATTAGTCAAGAAGAAGTTGGGCTAGCCATTGATAATATGAAATCAGGAAAAAGTGCAGGACCAGATGGTCTTCCAGTTGACCTTTATAAAAAATTTAAGAATAAATTAATAAAACCTTTTTTGGAAATGGTTTTAGAAGCATTTCAAAATAATAATTTACCATCATACATAAATAATGCCTTAATTATACTGCTGCCAAAACCAGGTAAGCCCTCTAATAAATGTGAAAATATGAGACCAATAAGCCTATTAAACGCCGACCTTAAGATAATCTGTAAAATTTTAGCAAGACGAATACAAGAAATTTTACCAAATATTATTAATCGAGATCAGAATGGCTTTATAAAGGGTAGACAAGGCTTCCATAATGTAAGAAGACTATTTAATATTATTTATTTTAATAAAGAAGCACCGGATACAGCTCTCCTATCATTGGACGCCGAAAAGGCCTTTGATAGAGTTGAATGGCCCTTTCTTTTTGAAGTCCTACAAAGGTTTGGACTTGGAAATAATTTCATAAAATGGGTTCAAATAATATACAATAATGCTACAGCAGAAATCCTAACAAATAACAATATTTCAAAACCAATAAAAATCAATAGAGGATGTCGACAAGGCTGTCCACTTTCACCTTTACTGTTTACTATGGCAATTGAACCTTTAGCGATAGCGATACGTTTACATTCACAAATATATGGAATTAAAGTTGGACCAACAGAACATAAAATCTCCCTGTACGCCGATGACATAATTTTGTTTATGTCGAGTCTAAAAAAATCAATTCCAACCTTGTTGAATTTAATAAAGAACTTTGGGGAAATATCAGGATATAAAATAAATAAAACTAAATCTTCAATATTAATGCTAAATGAGACCCAGAGAAATTACCCAGCCCCTGAGGTAAATCAATTCAATGTTGTAAATCAGTTTAAATATTTAGGAATCCAAATTATGCCTAAGCTAGAATCAGTCGCCAGTGTCAACTATGAAGCCTTAATGTCAGATATCAATGAGTTAACTCAGAGATGGATGTCACTACCAATGTCGATGATCGGGAGAATCAATATACTTAAAAGTAATATTTTACCTAAAATACTTTATTTATTTCAATACATTCCCTTATCACCACCTTTAGATCTATTCTCAAGAATAAAAAAAAAAGTTAGTGGAATTTATATGGAACAACAGGAGGGCTAGATTACGTTTGTCTTTATTATATTTACCATTTGATCGTGGAGGTCTGAAATGTCCAAATTTTATGTTGTATTATTGGTCGGCACAACTGAGGTCTATGACATATTATTTTTCATCAAATGATCTCCCTCACTGGACTGAAATGGAATCATACAATTTACCTTTACCTCTTCCCATATTCATATACTCAGATTCGGCAAAAAAATTACAAAAACAAGTTAAAAATCCATTTGTAAAGCATATGATCAAAATATGGTGTGAAGCTAAAAACTATTTAAAAGAACCACAGTTATTGTCACAATTTAGTCCAATATGGGGTAATCAATATTTTAAACCAGGGAGAGCGGACGCTGTATTTAAAGTATGGAATTTAAAAGGGATACAAAAGATTCAGGATTTATATTTGCCATGTGCAGACAACATAATGTCTTTTGAAGAGCTGAGGATCAAATTTAATCTCAATAGAACACATTTTTTTAAATATCTTCAACTTAGAAACTTTATTCGATCAAATCAAAATAAAGCTCTCACTCGACCTATTTATTCATCCTTGGAAAAAATGATGATGAAAGATAGTAAAAGAAAGGGTATTATTTCAGAGTTTTATAACTCACTGACACTATCTTCAAGTGAAAATTCACTGAAAAGATTAAACTACTGGAAAGAAGATCTGCAAATTGAAATTTCAGAGGAACAATGGGAATTGGCTTGTACAGAAGCTCAAACCAAATCAATAAATGCACGCCTTAAATTGATACATTTCAAATGGTTAATGCGGATGTATGTTACACCGGAGGAGTTAAATAGATATAACAAAAATATACCAGATACATGCACAAAATGCATGGAAAGTAAAGGAACCCTATTTCATTGTTTATGGGAATGTAGATTAATAAGAATGTTTTGGGAAGAGGTGAGGGTAACAATTGAAAAAATAATCTCAAAACAAATCATATTGAATCCTAAACTGTTTTTGTTGGGTCTGTACCCAGAAAAGCATAATTTTAATAAAAGTGAAAGAACATTCATAGACCTCAGTTTGCTTAATGCCAAAAAATGTATTGCACTATTATGGAAAAAGACTCATAGACCAGATGTGACTCAGTGGTTAAGACAGATGTTAACAAACCTTCCATTAGAAAGAATAACATATATACTAAAATCAAAGGAAATTGTGTTTGAGAATATATGGAGACCTTTTATTGATTATGTAAAAAATTTAAACATAACTCTTGAAGAAGAAGGTGAATGATGTGTGTGGACCTTGTAAATTCCAAACTGGTGAACATAATATGTATACTTATGTATTGGATTGTCTAGACTAAACAGAGGAGCATTGTTGAAGACTTGATTTTGTTGGTGGTTGTTGGTGTTTTTAGTGCATTTTTTTTTTTTTTTTTTTTTGTAGTACTTTAGTGTTAGTGTTTGATTGTTTGTATCATGTTTGTTAAAAAAAAAAAAAAAAAAGGTTCAATAAAGATATTGTGGAAAAAAAAAAAAAAAAAAAAACAATTAATAGCCAAAATATGCCTTTCATATTTTTTTATATTCACTGGGCCCACTCTTTCTTTGATGATGACTAAAATGCAATTCAGTCTGAAGATGAAACAAATAGGAACAAAACTGTAGCAAGGAGGGAAGAATAACAGAAAAGAGACACCAAATGACTAGAAAAATAAAGGTTGCCATACTAACACGAAATGTTCCTAAAAATAACCACACAAAGACAATAACACTCAGATAAAGTTACATCAAAATTAAAAAACATCTTAGCCAGATTCAAACCAAAAAGTTATAAGGCTGTCCCGCCTCTGTGTCAATTTTGCATACGGTAAGAGAATTGTTTGTTTGAGTATGTGGGTAATGGGTAATGTTTCTGATTTAGAACTACAATAGGGGTCAAGTCCTTCTTTGTAGTGATAGCTACATGTAAAAATTTGGAAACTCTGCTTAATATATCCATCCATCCATCCATCTTCTACTGCTTTTCCGGAGGTCCGGGTTGCGGAGGCAGCAGTTCAAGCAGAGAAGCCCAGACTTCCCTCTCCCCAACCACCTGCTCCAGCTCTTCAGAGAGGATACCAAGGCGTTCCCAGACCAGCTGGGAGACATAGTCTCTCCACCGAGTCCTGGGTCTGCCCTGGGGTCTCCTCCCAGTGGGACGTGCCTGAAACACCTCAAGCGGGAGGCGTCCAGGAACCATCCTTATCAGGTGCCCATACCACCTCAACTGACTCCTTTCAATGCGGAGGAGCAGCGGTTCCACTCTGAGCCTCTCCCGGATGACTGAGTTCCTCACCCTATCTCTGAAGGTGAGTTCAGCAATCCTACGAAGAAAGCTCATTTCAGCCGCTTGTATCCGTGATCTTGCTCTTTCGGTCATTACCCAAAGCTCGTGACCATAGGTGAGAGTAGGAACGTAGATTGACTGGTAAATCGACAGCTTTGCCTTAGAACTAAGCTCCCTTTTCACCACAACAGACCAGTACAACGTCCGCATCACTGCAAATGCTGCTCCGTCTGTCAATCTCTCGCTCCATTTTCCCCTCACTCGTGAACAAGACCCCAAGATACTTAAACTCCTCCACTTGGGGCAGGAGCCTGTCCCCAACCTAGAGAGGACAATCCACCTTCTTCCGGCTGAGGACCATGGACTTGAACTTGGAGGTACTGATTCTCATCCCAGCCGCTTCACACTCAGCGGCAAACCGTCCCAGCAAGAGCTGTAGGTCATTGCTGGATGAAGCCAACAGGACTACATCATCTGCAAACAATAGAGATGAGATCCTGTGGTCACCAAGCATGACACCCTCCATTCCCTGGCTGCGCCTAGAAATCCTGTCCATAAAAATTATGAACAGGATCGGTGACAAAGGGCAGCCCTGGAGGAGTCCAACTCTCACTGGGAATGACTCCGACCGAGTGTTGGCAATACGAACCAAACTCTCACAACGGTCGTACAGAGACCAAATAGCTCGTAACAACAAGCCCGATACCCCATACTCCCGAAGCACCCCTCACAAAAAACCACGAGGGACACGGTCAAATGCCTTCTCCAAGTCCACAAAACACATGTAAATTGGTTGGGCAAACTCCCACGAACCCTCAAGAATTCTCGAGAGGGTAAAGAGCTGGTCTGATGTGCCACGGCCAGGACGAAAACCACATTGCTCCTCCTGAATCCGAGGTTCAACCAACGGCCGGACTCTCCTCTCTAGTACCTTGGCATAGACCTTCCCACGGAGGCTGAGGAGTGTGATCCCTCTAAAGTTGGAGCACACCCTCCGGTCCCCTTTTTTGTAGAGAGGAACTACCACCCCGGTTTGCCATACCAAAGGCACTGCCCCCGACCTCCACGCAATGTTGCAGAGGCGTGTCAACCATGACAGCCCGACAACATCCAGGGCCTTGAGGTACTCAGGGCAAATCTCGTCCACCCCCGGGGCCCGGCCACCAAGGAGATTTTTAACCACCTTGGCGACCTCAGCCCCTGTGATAGGCGAGTCATCCCACTTATCCCCAAACCCTGCTTCCTCTGTGGAAGGCGTATCAGTGGGATTGAGGAGATCCTCGAAGTATTCCTTCCACCGCCCGATGATATCCCCAGTCGAAGTCAACAGTGTCCCATCCGCACCATACACAGTGTGGACAGGGAGCTGCTTTCCCCTCCTGAGCCGCCGGACAGTTTGCCAGAATCTCTTCGAGGCCGACCGAAAGTCTTGTTCCATGGCCTCACCGAACTCCTCCCATACCCGGGTTTTTGCTTCAGCAACCACCCGAGCTGCACTCTGCTTGGTCTGCCGGTACACCTCAGCTGCTTCGGGAGTCCCACAAGCCAACCAAGCTTGATAGGACTCCTTCTTCAGCTTAATGGCCCCCCTCACCACTGGTGTCCACCACTTGGTTCGGGGGTTGCCACCACGAGATGCACCGACCACCTTGCGGCCGCAGCTCTGGGCCGCCGCTTCAACAATAGAGGTGGAGAACATGGCCCATTCAGACTCCATGTCTCCAGACTCCCTCGGAATGTGGTTGAAGTTCTTCCGGAGGTGGAAGTTGAAGACCTCCCGGACAGGGGCCTCAGCCAGACATTCCCAGCACACCCTCACTATACGTTTGGGTCTACCAGGTCTGAATGGCTTCCTCCCCTGCCATCGGATCCAACTCACCACCAGGTGGTGATCAGTTGACAGCTCTGCACCTCTCTTTACCCGGGTGTCCAAGACATATGGTCACAGGTCTGATGACATGATAACAAAATTGATCATCGACCTGCGACCTAGGGTGTCCTGGTGCCAGGTGCACATATGGACACCCTTATGCTTGAACATGGTGTTCGTTATGGACAAACTGTGGTTAGCACAGAAGTCCAATAACTGAACACCACTCGGGTTCAGATCGGGCAGGCCGTTCCTCCCAATCACCCCCCTCCAGGATTCACTGTTGTTGCCCACGTGCGCATTGAAGTCTCCCAGTAGGACAATGGAGTCTCCAAGAGAAGCACCCTCCAGCACCCCAGTCACAGACTCCAAAAAGGGTGGGTACTCTGAAACATCATTTGGTGCATAGGCACAAACGATGGTCAGGACCCGTTTCCCAACCCGAAGGCACAGGGAAGCAACCCTTTCGTCCACCGGGGAAAACTCCAATATAGAGGCAGCAAGGTGGGGGGATACAAGAATACCCACCCCTGCTCGTCGCCTCTCACCCGGGGCAACTCCAGAAAAGGCCAAGCTCCAGCCCCTCTCCAGGAGACTGGTTCCGGAACCGGAGCTGTGTGTTGAGGTGAGGCCGACTATATCTAGCCGGTATCTCTCAACCTCGTACACCAGCTCAGGCTCCTTCCCCACCAGAGAGGTGACATTCCACGTACCAAAAGCCAGTTTAGAAAGCTTGGGATCAGTCCGCCAAGGTCTCCGCCTTTGACCGCCACCTAATCCACATAGCACCGGACCCCCATGATCCCTCCTGCAGGTGGTGAGCCCACTGGAGGGCAGACCCATGTAACTCCTTCGGGCTGAGCCCGGCCGGGTCCCATGGGTGGAAACCCGGCCACCAGACGCTAGCCTTCGAGCCCCTCCCCCAGGCCTGGCTCCAGGGTGGGGCCCCGGTAACCCCATACTGGGCGAGGTACACTGAATCCTTGATATAGAATTTATCATGAGAGTCTGTTGGATCGTTCTTAGTCTGGCTCTTCACCCAGGACCAGTTTGTCTTGGGTGACCCTATCAGAGGCAAATTGCCCCAGACAACATACAGTAGCTCCTGGGATCATTGGGGCACGCAAACCCCCCCACCACGATAAGGTGACGATCCATGAGGGGGCGTTTAATATATCATTTTTAAATATCATTTAATATATCATTTTCTAAAAAAATGCTTGATCTTCTTTTAAATTATATCTATAGATTAAGGTTATGCAATTGCCTCAAGATGCAAAACGCAACAACAAATTCACTTCATATACGATACCAGTTCTGGGGGGAAAAATGCCAATTAGATTTTTCTTATATAACAGTCTACAAAGTTCTGTGCACTCCTTAATACAGAATAGACAGTATTCACATGATGTCACAAAACAGAACTCATAGCAGTTAGAAAACAGTGAGTGGCAAAAATGAGTGGCAACAATAGGGTGTATGCAGGAAAACACAAAAAACACACAGTATTCAGTCACAGCAGTAAACAGAGGTACCTGCAAATAACGGTGTAGGCTGTTGTCTAACTGTTAAGGTACCACACCACTCCGCACTGGAGTGGTGGCTCAGTTGGTAGAGCATCCGCCCCCACACCCGGGAGGCAAGGGTTCAAATCCTGGCCAGGTCATGCTGAAGACCATATAAAAGTGGAACTTCCTGCCATCCAGCTTGGTGCTCAGCAATAATGGAATGCAGGAGGGAAATTTGTGGCGGCGCCTTGCATGGCAGTGGCCCTCTGATTCTGCACTTGGGGTGTGTGTGATTAACATAGTAGATGTGTAAAACACAATCTCGTTCTACTGTACATGATTGGTTGAATGACAATAAGGGTAATTTAAATAAGGTTATGAAAAAACTACAGACATGTTAAGCTATGTCACATTTTCAAAGCATGCCCAGGGGGAAGTAACTAATATCAGCTCCAGCTCTCAAAATACAAAACAATACATCTGTGTTGTTTTTCTCTTCTTTGGATCCTTCTTTCATCGGTCAGGAAACAGGAGGTGAGGTTTCAGTAATCTCCCCCCACGATCATGTTTGGTGATGTGGGATGATGAGAAATGTTGTCTGCTCATCATTTTCACAAAAACTAAATATTACTCTGTTATTATACAACAGCTGACAACTTTAGTTACGTGGAAATTTATCTTTTAAACTGACAAACATCATATGTGTAACTCGTGGCAAAATTCGATCAGGATCAAAAGATAATTTCGCTCTTGCCATTCGTTTCAATGGAGATGTTTTTCCAATTTAATGTCCCATTTGCTGAAGCAGAAAGGGCATGATTTAGGTTCTCTGTTAACTCAAATCTTGTCAGTTAACCTATCAGAAGCTTCCAAAGCCATGACATCATCATCTGGGCTTTCCCAGATTGTTTATAGACTAAAGGGCAGATTTACTAACCTGTTGCGCCATCGCAAAACCTTGTTTTGGCATTAAAAAACTGCTGTTGAGATTTATTAAAGGGCGCAGGGCAAAGTTAGTGGTGGAAAGGCATGGACTATGTTAATGTTGTGCCTGGCCTCATTACATACGTATTTGTAGGAGTTGTCATGTCAAAGTGCAAATTTGAGAGAGGAGAGTATTTAAATGACTGGTGCAAAGTAATTTACTAAGGTTTGCCATTGTCAATCTCCTGCTAAATGCACCAGGATTTAACGTCCCAAAAAAGCATGTCTTAATTCATCTGCGCCTAACATGACAGCGATTGTTGGTACCGGGAAGAGACACCTGCAAGAACCAAGGGTGCGTGACCGAAGAGAGAGAAGCTTCTCTCTATGCGTGATTTTATTATTTGGCATGACAGAAGAACAGATTATACAGTATGTCATATATAACAGAAACGATCTCACAGAGATTGGTGTTGTGCTGAGCTGGACATCAGCCAGCATTTTTTTTAATTTCATTTGTTTATATATAGCCTACTACTGCTACTACTACTAATAATAATAATTTATTTCATTTTCATTTATAATGCACTTTACATTTCGGAGCAAAATGTCTTCCACATTGTCAATTTTCTTCATTTTTTTCTCTGTCCATATTTCTATATTTGTTTCCTTTTGCTGTGCATAAAACAGTAATTCAGTTCCCTCTTCTCTTCTCTCTCCCAGTTCTAGGATACAATAGGAGGAAAACAACAACGAGATTATTAAAAAAATAGCACAGACCCATAGAAACAGTCCCTCGACATTGCAACATTGTAGCAACTCAATGACAGCAGTCTCGTTGTGGCTGTCCAAGGAATAAGTGAAATTGTGTGTGTTTAACTTGATTACATTCCAGACTTCAGAAAACATAAAATGTACATATTTATGAAAAGTCATGGACTGGGAGACCTGTAGATTTTGATAAAATAAAGTTATTCAAATAATAAAATCCCAGAGTCTCCATCAGACCATCTTGATGGTTCTTGTGTTAATAAAACTAGTGCATACCCATGCATGCCCGTAGAAACCAAGTATAAGCAAGCATTTCTGCATGCACGTAGAAAGTTAGTTACCATGGCAACAGTAACCATGGTGATGCCTGTCTTTGATCTTTGACATGGTTACCATGGCAACAGTAACCATGGTGAAACCTGCCTTTGATCTTTGCCATCACCACTTGTTCAGTGATGCCTGCCTTTGATCTCTGATGATGTGCCTGCCTGGCAACAGTAACCATGGTAACATCTGTGCGTCTATAATGTCATAACTATGAATGCCCATAGCTCCCCTATGGATGTTCATTAAAGATTTCCCCTGCTAAACTTCCACATATCCAGGGAGGCTGAAATTCGGGGATGCACACCCTCATAACCTCAGCAAAGTACGATAAAATTAAGGCCAGTCTGACGAACGGTTCGAGAGATACACGTGGAACACACAGTGATTTCTTGCATTATAATATGATAAACACGGTAGTCAAATAATCACTTCATGAGTTGTCCTTTTTTAAATTATATATACAGTTCTCCCCATGTCTGCGTGGGTTTACTACGGGATTTCTCCGGTTTCGTCCCACATGCCAAAAATATGCAAGTTAGGTTAATTGGCATCAAACTGGGGATTCTAAATTGTCCTTAGGTATGACTGTGAGAGTGAATGGTTGTCTGTCTCTCTGTGTTGGCCCTGTGATGGACTGGCGATCTGTCCAGGGTGTGCCCTGCCTCTCCCCCAAAGACGCTGGGATAGGCTCCAGCCCCCCCCCCCCCCCCCGCGACCCGAAAAGGATTAAGCGGAAGAAGATGAATGAATGAATATACAGTGGTGTGAAAAAGTGTTTGCCCCTTCCTGATTTCTCAGTTTTTGTATTTGTCACACCTAAATGTTTCAGATCATCAAACAAATTTAAATATTAGACAAAGATAACACAGGTAAACACAAAATGTAGTTTTTAAATTAAGGTGTTTATTATTAAGGGTAAAAAAAAAATCCAAACCTACATGGCCCTGTGTGAAAAAGTGATCCCCCCATGTTAAAACATAAATTAACTGTGGTTTATCACATCTTTGGAAAGCTGAGTTCAATGTCTCTAGCCACACCCAGGCCTGATTATTGCCACACCTGTTCTCAATCAAGAAATCACTTAAATAGGACCTGCCTGACAAAGTGAAGGAGACCAAAAGATCCTCAAAAGTTCAACATCATGCCAAGAAATTCAGGAACTTCAGGAATTTCCAGAGAAATTCAGGAACAAATGAAAACAGGAACAAATGAAAAACAAAGTAACTGAGATCTAGCAGTCTGGAAAAGGTTATAAAGCCATTTTTAAAGCTTTGGGATTCCAGTGAACCACAGTGAGAGCCATTATCCACAAATGGCAAAAACATGGAATAATGGTGAATCTTCTCAGGAGTGGCCGGCTGACCAAAATTACCTCAAGAGTGCAGCGACAACTCATCCAAGCGATCACAAAAGACCCCACTGCAGCGGATGATAAAAAATAATAAGCGTTGTTGAAGGTAAAAGTTGAAGGTAAGCTGTTGAAGTAGAGTTTATTATCATACCGCCGTCACGGGCTCCGCTCCCGGCGCCGTGCATGCGTGCCGGGAGCGAGCCCAAACGGCTCTCAGAGAAGAGGGACACAAAGTCTGTGTCCGGCAACAGCAGTTGCAGAAGCGGGAATGAGAGGATGTGTTACAGAACCTGTGCAGTATTTATACCAAACTCAAACACTACATCAAAGCAGCTTCACAGCAGTTGGTCTGATCAAAGGGACTGCAGAACAGGCATGGGACATTTGCATTTGTAAGACCTACATAACAATAGGCAGATGCAGCCTCTGCTCCGGCTTGCAGGACAAAGAGGTTACAAGGCACATCTACATATTGATCTCAGCCTCTAGGTCACAGTAAGGACAGGACGCATGAACACTATAAATGAATGGCACATTACATCACAATACATGAACGGCACATTGCATCTCAGTAGTGCAGCGGGAAAAACCAAGGAGTGCGAGCTGACTGTCTCTGTGTTCTGTCTCTGTGTTGTGGGGGTTGAAACAACCCGCTACACTGCTCCCCCCCAGAGGGCACGGTAGGGGACCGTGGCCTCGATGTTGCAGTTTGGGCAGCGAGCAGGGAAAAGCTCTGTGCAGGAGGAGGGGGAGGGGAGTAGCAAATGCTGACCGGGCGCGGGAAAACCGTTCGAGTCGCGCCAAAAGTGTTTCCTGTTCCGCGATGTCCCGTCTGAACATGCGGAGATCAGAAGAAAAATTTGTCTCTGACTCCTCCCGTGGCCATGAAGAAAAGCAGGAGCGGCTGTAAGAGAAAAAAAAAGAAACAAAAGCAGAGGGACTGGCGTGTTGGCTTTAGGTGCAGGAGCAACCCCAAAGCCTCCCGGGAACAGCTGACGGCTGAATTCCCCTTGTGTGCCGTGGCTAAGACCATAAAATCCAGTGAACAAGCTGCTGGTCTCAGGTGTACAAGCAAGCCTGAAGGGCCAGTGTGCAGCAGAAGGAAAGCGGTCAGCGAAGCCATTATTGTCCCGTGCGTGGTGTGCCGTCCTCGTAACTCCCCGGTGCGCGCGCGGGGGTTCCGTGCTTGGGTGGGCCGCTGGAGTGACGAGTCAGGGTGCAGAATCTTGGTGGAGATCGGCGCAGACGGCGCCGATAAAATCCAGGTTGAGCTGTGGCTGCAGATTGGCCATGGTGCGTTGGAGCGGTGAGAGGAAATAGACGATCTTTTGTTCCTCAGGCTCGTGCAGATGCGTTGGAGCGGTGGGAGGGAATAGACGATCTTTGTTCCTCAGGCTCGGTTAGATGAGTAGGATTGCTGAGAGGGAGGAGTAGCGGTGAGAGGGGGAAAACGTTCTGTGCCCCTCGGCTGGTCCAGCGTGGACGTCCCGATCTCAGGCGAGGGTCGCGCCATGACGTTTTCTGCAGTTTTCCCGGTCGTGGGTGATGTCCGGAGAACGGCTCGCCTGTGTTGGCTCCGCGTCGAGGTCTCCCTGAAGCCGAAGGGAGAGCGGCTCGTTTGCGTCAGGCTGCTGTGTTCGCTGGCAGCGTGGTTTTTTCAGCGTCGGTTTGCCAGCGTGGCCGTCCAAATCAGAAGGCTGCGTCGCACAAAGCGTGTGCGTCTTCAAGGGGTCACCAGTGCAGCAGATGATAAAAAATAAGCAGCAATGCTGTGGTTTTAAGTAGAGTTTATTATCATACCGCCGTCACGGGCTCCGCTCCCGGCGCCGTGCATGCGCGCCGGGAGCGAGCCCAAACGGCTCTCAGAGAAGAGGGACACAAAGTCTGTGTCCGGCAACAGCAGTTGCAGAAGTGGGAATGAGAGGATGTGTTACAGAACCTGTGCAGTATTTATACCAAACTCAAACACTACATCAAAGCAGCTTCACAGCAGTTGGTCTGATCAAAGGGACTGCAGAACAGGCATGGGACATTTGCATTTGTAAGACCTACATAACAATAGGCAGATGCAGCCTCTGCTCCGGCTTGCAGGACAAAGAGGTTACAAGGCACATCTACATATTGATCTCAGCCTCTAGGTCACAGTAAGGACAGGACGCATGAACACTATAAATGAATGGCACATTACATCACAATACATGAACGGCACATTGCATCTCAGTAGTGCAGCGGGAAAAACCAAGGAGTGCGAGCTGACTGTCTCTGTGTTCTGTCTCTGTGTTGTGGGGGTTGAAACAACCCGCTACACCACAACAACATCCAAAGAACTGCAGGCCTCACTTGCCTCAGTTAAGGTCAATGTTCATGACTCCACCATAAGAAAGAGACTGGGCAAAAATGGCCTGCATGGCAGAGTTCAAAGATAAAAACCACTGCTGAGCAAAAAGAACATAAACGCTCATCTCAGTTTTGCCAGAAAACATCTTGATGATCCCCAAGCCTTTTGGGAAAATACTCTCTGGAATGACGAGACAAAAGTTGAACTTTTTGGAAGGTGTGTGTCCCATTACATCTGGCGTAAAAGTAACACAGCATTTCAGAAAAGGAACATCATACCAACAGTAAAATATGGTGGTGGTAGTGTGATGGTCTGGGGCTGTTTTGGTGCTTCAGGACCTGGAAGATTTGCTGTGGTAAATGGAACCATGAATTCTACTGTCTACCAAAAAATCCTGAAGGAGAATGTCCGGTCAGCTGTTCATGACCTCAAGCTGAAGCGCACTTGGGTTTTGCAACAGGACAATGATCCAAAATACACCAGCAAGTTCACCTCTGAATGGCTTAAGAAAAACAAAATGAAGACTTTGGAGTGGCCTAGTCAAAATCCTGACCTGAAACCGATTGAGATGCTGTGGCATGACCTTAAAAAGGCGGTTCATGCTTGAAAACCCTCCAATGTGGCTGAATTACAACAATTTTGCAAAGATGACTGGGCCAAAATTCCTCCACAGTGCTGTAAAAGACTCATTGCAAGTTACCACAAACACTTGATTGCAGTTGTTGCTGCTAAGGGTGGTCAAACCAGTTATTAGGTTTAGGGGGCATTCCCTTTTCCCACAGGGCCATGTAGGTTTGGATTCCCCCCCCCCCCACTTAATAATAAACACCTTAATTTAAAAACTGCATTTTGTGTTTACTTGTGTTATCTTAGTCTAATATTTAAATTTGTTTGATGATCTGAAACATTAAAGTGTGACAAACATACAAAAAATGAGAAATCAGGAAGGGGGAAACACTTTTTCACACCACTGTAAAAGAAGTCTGCCATGTAAAATGTAAATCAAACAAAAATTAACTATTTTACTGAGTTTTGCGCTTAAAAAACGCTTTTAAAAAGCACCTATATTATGCTCCCCTGAAGTGGCTGTGCCTTTGTTGATGACCCACTTCCTCAGGTGTGCCTGTGTGCAATTTTGTGGTGCTCTTGGTGGATGGGTGGTCATTATTGAAATGAAGTGTTCATAATTTTGCTTGTTGTTAGTAGATCACTGGCAAAGCTCTGTCTAATTTGCATTGCCTTAGTAAATCTGCCCCATAATTTATGGGAACATCCCCCACAGGGAAATAAGGTCTTCCACTGAAGAGTGGTGAGTTGTTTTTTTTTAATCACATGCTTTGTTTTGGACACTTTGTAAGTTAATTGCTGTGCATGTGTAGCTGAATGCAACTGTCTTAATAAAATTTTCTAGTGTAATTATTGCAGGACCCCATGAAATTTATCTTCATAAAATCACCACTGCATGTTATTTCATCTTTTGTTTTTCCATGACAGGGTTTCTGTGCCAAAAATCCCACTGCTGACTCAACAGCAGTGGGATTTTCTGGGAAAGCTTGCCATTCACAATACAAAAATAAGAATGATAGAATAACGTTTTACTGCATGCAGTCATGTATCATGCATATGCTGTCCTAGTGGCCTAGTGGATAAGGCAGCACCAAATCTGGGGTGGTTTTTGGCAGAGTAGCACAGTCGAAGTATGATGGATCTGTGATCCAGAGGTCAATGGCTTGATACTGTCCTCTGTTAACTTTTTCTCCGCCAATAATTAACATCTTGCTGATGGGTGCATGCACTGACCTACTTGCTAGACACCCCCCCCCCCTCCACCGGTCTTTCTGAGTACCATTTGCTGAATATTTATTACTGTTGTAAATATGTAAATACTATATTCTAACTTTGAAAAATCGTAATTGTCTGAAGTGTATTTCTTCATTTAAAAACAATTGTGTACTAATGCTTTTGGGGAAAATGAGGGAAGTCAAATATTTACAAGGGGAAAAACTGCAAATTGACATAACGCACGGCTCAGGAGACGCGCACACACAGGCTTAGAGTAGTTCAAAGAGTTTATTTACAGCAGGAGTGTATGAGTGTGTGTCTGCGGGATGTAGATGTGTTGGTGGTGGCGTCTGCTTCAGGCACAGAGGCAGATGACCGTTCGGCCGAGCAACCCTATGGAGAGAACACAGGGAGAGGGTGACGGGCATACACCAATACAGGATGAATTATGGCAAGAGAAGATCTTACTTGAGTTGTCAGGATAGCTGGCACAGCAAGGGGAACGTAGCCCGGGAGACAGCCACCTGGAGAGCTCCGTGCAGCAGCGAAGGATGGGCGATGGAACGGAGACGTCCGCCGCCGGGGAATCCACCTGTGCACAGGGGAGCAGACTGGAAAAGGAGGTAAGGGTTCTTACCCAGAATAGTGATGCTGAAGAAAGGAATGCTCACGATGGTGAGGGAACGAAGTCTGACGGCTTCAGGCCGAGCCTCCGGGCGAGGCGGCTTTTATCCCTCGCCGCTGATGAGGATCAGGTGTGTGAGCAGGTGGCGCCGCTGATGAATGGCGCGGCGTGACAGTACTCCCCCCTCTAGCAGCGCCTCCTGGCGATGGCTTATCCGGGTGCGCTCGGTGGAAGTCCGCGATGAGCGATGGGTCCAACACAAACGACGGGGGCACCCATTGTCGATGCTCGGGCCCATAGCCCTCCCAGTCCACCAAGTATTGCAACCCACGACCCCGGCGCCGGGAGTCCAGGATGGAGGAGACGGACCAGGCCGGATGGCCACCAATCATCCGGGGCGCGGGTTGCGCTGCAGGAGGAGGGCAAAGGGGGTCGGTGACTGCCAGCTTCACCTTTGATACGTGGAAAGTGGGATGGATGCGGAGGGAGGGGGGAATAGCCACGCGCACAGCCACCGGGTTGATGATCCGGGTGATGGGGAAGGGACCCATGAAGCGCTGTGCCAGCTTTCTCCTCTCGCCTTTTAGGGTGACGTCCTGGGTGGAAACGTAGACAAGTTGCCCAACTCTGTACGCCGGGGCAGGTCTTCTACGCCGGTCCGCCACGGTCTTGTTGCGCTCCGCTGTGCGTAAAAGCGCATGACGCGCGGCGGCCCAGGTGGAGCGGAACTGCCTCACGTGCGCCCTAACTGACGGAACAGTTACCTCGCTCTCCTGCGCTGGAAGCAGCGGGGGGTCGTAACCCAGGGACGCCTTGAAGGGGGACATCCCCGTTGCAGAAGAGCGGGCGGTGTTGTGGGCGTACTCCACCCAGGCGAGATGGTTGCTCCATGATGTCGGCTTGGATCTTGCAACACAGCGGAGCGCAGCCTCCAGCTCCTGATTGGTCCTCTCACACTGCCCGTTAGACTGGGGGTGATGGCCGGAGGAGAGGCTCACCTTGGCTCCGATGGCGTTGCAAAAGGATTTCCAAACCTCGGATGAAAATTGGGGGCCCCGGTCCGAGACCACGTCCACCGGGATCCCATGCAGCCTGACCACGTGTTGGACGAGGAAGCCCACCGTCTCCAGGGCGGTAGGGAGACCTCGCAGGGGGACGAAGTGTGCCGCCTTGGAGAAACGGTCCACGACGGTCAGGATGGTGTCGAATGAGTTGGAAACTGGGAGCCCGGTGACGAAATCCAGTGCGATGTGCGACCATGGCCTGCCAGGGACGGGCAGAGGCTGGAGCAGACCCGCTGGAGGGGCGTTTCCCGATTTGCTGGTGGCACAAATTGGACAAGCCCGGGCGTAGCGGGCTGCATCCCTCCGCAGGCCCGGCCACCAAAAGGACCGTTGGAGGAGGCTGATCATCCGAGAGGTGCCGGGATGACAGGTGAGCCGGGAGGTGTGGAGCCAGTGGACGACCTCTCCTCGGACCGCAGACGGAACGAACAGTCTTCCTTCCGGTCCGCCGCCAGGATCAGGTTCCACCTCCTGTGCCTTCCGGATCTTGTCCACAATGTCCCAAGAGATAGCTCCCACGACGCACGACCTGGGCAGGATAGTGTGGGGCGTCTCCTCAGCCTCCACGGGGGTGAACTGTCTAGAGAGGGCGTCAGGCAGGCCGTTCTTGGAGCCTGGCCTGAAGGTGATAGAGAACCGGAACCTGGCGAAGAACAGAGACCAGCGCGCCTGGCGGGCATTCAGGCGCTTGGCAGATCGTAGGTACTCTAAATTCTTATGGTCCGTCAGGACCACAAACGGCAGGTCCGCCCCCTCTAGCCAGTGGCGCCACTCCTGTAGGGAGAGTTTAATGGCCAGGAGCTCTCTGTCCCCCACATCATAGTTCCTCTCCGCCGGGGACAGGCGCCGGGAGAAGAAGGCGCACGGTCGCTTGGCGCCATCGTCCGGTGATCGCTGGGATAACACTGCTCCCACTCCCGTGTCCGATGCGTCCACCTCCACAATGCACTGCAGCGCGGGGTCGACCTGGCGAAGGACCCGGGAGGAGGAGAACTCCGCCTTCAGCGCCTTAAAGGCAGCATCGACCTCTTCGGTCCACCGGAACGGGACCTTCGGGGACGTGAGGCGGGTCAGTGGTCCGACGATCCAGCTGAAATTCGGGACAAAACGGCGGTAAAAATTGGCGAAGCCAACAAACTGTTGCACCTGCTTCCGGGATGCGGGAGTAGGCCACTCCACCACCGCCTTCACCTTCTCTGGGTCCGGGAGCACCTGGTCTTGGGCGATGATGAATCCCAGGAAGGATGTGGTCCTAGCGTAAAACTCGCACTTCTCAGCCTTCACGTACAGACGATTCTCCAGCAGTCTTTGGAGGACCCGCCTCACATGGACCTGGTGCTCGTCTCTGGACTTAGAGAAGATCAGAATGTCGTCCAGGTAGACGAACACGAAGAGGCCGATGAAATCCCGGAGGACGTCATTGATGAGGCGCTGAAAGACGGCAGGAGCGTTGGTCAGCCCGAACGGCATGACGAGATACTCAAAGTGGCCGTTCGGGGTACGGAAGGCTGTTTTCCATTCATCTCCCTCCCGGATCCGGACGAGGTGGTAAGCGCTGCGGAGATCCAGCTTGGTAAACCAGGTCGCCCCCTGGAGGGAGTGGAAGGCAGTGTCCATGAGGGGCAGGGTGTAACGGTCCCTCTCAGTGATGTCATTAAGTGCTCGGTAGTCAATACAGGGACGGAGGGAACCGTCCTTCTTCCCTACAAAGAAAAACCCCGCCCCCACGGGTGATGACGATGGGCGGATAATCCCAGCGCTCAGTGATTCCTTCAGGTACGTATTCATAGTCTCCTTCTCCGGCGCCGACAGGCTGTAGAGCCGACCAGATGGCAGGGGGGCCCCCTGGCGGAGATTGATGGCACAGTCGTATGGTCGATGCGGGGGAAGAGACATAGCTTTCGACTTACTGAATACCATACCCAGGTCGTGAAAATCTGGGGGCACCAGTGACAGGTCCGGGGGTGCTGTATCCGCCACAGGAGGAGCCGCGGACGGGGAGCAGGCAGCGGACTGAAGGCAGGTGCCCATGCAGAAGGTACTCCACGCCGACACCCCAGCTGACCTCCAGTCCAGGACAGGATTGTGGAGGCGTAGCCAGGGATACCCCAGGATGACGGGCGACACAGAGTTGGGCAGGACGTAGAAAACCATTTCCTCCCGGTGGTTCCCTGAGATGATGACTGGGACAGGAATGGTTTGATGGGTAACTCTCCCAAGGGAGGCATGGGAGAGATGGACCAGGGAGATGGGGTGTTTGAGTGCCTGACAGCGGATGCCCAATCGGGTTGCCAGGCCTTGTGAAATGAAGCTGCCCTCTGCGCCCGAATCCACCAGTGCGTGGGTGAGGTGCCCAGTGGGATTGTGGCAAAAACGGATGGGCAGCTTTAATTGAGTGAGGGGACTTTGCCGATTGACGTCCGCGAGGCCCCCTACAGTGACTCGCGGACCCCGCCGTTTGGCTTTTGTGGGCAAAGCTCTACCGTGTGTTGACTGTCTCCGCAATACATGCAGAGACCCAACTCACGGCGGTGCTGTCTCTCTGCCGAGGAGAGCTTTGCCCAGCCCGTCACCATCGGCTCCGACTCCTCGGGGCACGATGGTGGCGACGTCGCCACGGGGCGAGCTTGGGGCAGGCGTAGCGGGACTCCTCGAGGGCGAGAAGCAGACGGCTTCCGTCCTGAGGAGCGCTCGCGCAGCCTGTTGTCCAAGCTGATTGCCAATGAGGTTAGCTCCGCTAACGTTCCGGGGATATCCCGTCCAGCCAGTTCATCCCTCAGATCACTATTGAGGCTGCGGAGAAACAGGCCGCAGAGGGAGCGCTCCTCCCAGCCCAGTTCCTCCGCCGCTACCCGGTATTCGATGGCATAATCCGCGGCCGACCGGTTTCCCTGCTGGAGAGCGAGAAGCCGATCGACCTGGACCGCCTCGGAACGGGAGTGATCAAACACCTCCAGGAAGCGCCTCACGAACTCGGCATAGGTGAGGGTGGCATAACTGGGTCTCGCCATAATAGCGTAGGCCCAAGTTAAAGCACGCCCCTCCAGGAGGTTCCCTATGTAGCCGATTCGGCTGTGATCTGAGGGAAAGTCTCCGGGCACACGGTCAAACACGGACTCGCACTGCATCACAAACCCCCGCGCTCCGCCGAGCTTTCCGTTAAAGCGGGCGGGGGTCGGAATTGGTGTGAGTCGGGCCGGTGCCACTGGAGCTGGCTGGACGGCCACCGGAACAGCAGGAGCTGCGCCACCCTGAGGAGCCGGGGGGAACGGCTGCTGGGGGTCCAGGCGGTCCAATCGGCCAGTGATAATTACCAATTGATTCAGGATGACCTGCTGTGCGAGCCCGCCGTCCGCCGAGCCGCTCTGCTGAAGCCGTACTGACATAACGCACGGCTCAGGAGACGCGCACACACAGGCTTAGAGTAGTTCAAAGAGTTTATTTACATCAGGAGTGTATGAGTGTGTGTCTGCGGGATGTAGATGTGTTGGTGGTGGCGTCTGCTTCAGGCACAGAGGCAGATGACCGTTCGGCCGAGCAACCCTATGGAGAGAACACAGGGAGAGGGTGACGGGCATACACCAATACAGGATGAATTATGGCAAGAGAAGATCTTACTTGAGTTGTCAGGATAGCTGGCACAGCAAGGGGAACGTAGCCCGGGAGACAGCCACCTGGAGAGCTCCGTGCAGCAGCGAAGGATGGGCGATGGAACGGAGACGTCCGCCGCCGGGGAATCCACCTGTGCACAGGGGAGCAGACTGGAAAAGGAGGTAAGGGTTCTTACCCAGAATAGTGATGCTGAAGAAAGGAATGCTCACGACGGTGAGGGAACGAAGTCTGACGGCTTCAGGCCGAGCCTCCGGGCGAGGCGGCTTTTATCCCTCGCCGCTGATGAGGATCAGGTGTGTGAGCAGGTGGCGCCGCTGATGAATGGCGCGGCGTGACACAAATTAAATCATAAATAGTTTGGTAATGAACAGGTACTGACAGATGTGAAGTTCCAGTGCCAAATTTTTTTTATTATAATAATGGACTGCATTTATATAGCACCTTTCAAGATACCCAAAGCATTTTACAATGAGTCCATTATTCATTCACTCCACAGACAGAGGTAGTGGTAAGCTACTGCTGTAGCCACAGCTGCACTGGGGCAGACTGATGGAAATGTGGCTGCCAATCTGCACCAATGGCCTCTCCGACCACTACAGAACATTTATACCCAGTGTCATGGACACTGGAGGCAAGGTGGGTAAAGTGTCTTGCCCAGGGATACATCGGCAGGATGGCTGGGGAGAGCAGGATTCAAACCACCAACCCTCTGGTTATTGGACGACCCGTTCTAACTCCTGAGCCACTGCCACCCCAGATACTTTAGATATCAAGACCACTTCTGTTCAGCCAAAGAAATAATAAGCTACAAGCTTATGTTCTGAAGTTTTTAATCAGCCAATCACATGGCAGCACTTCAGTGCATTTAGACATGCAGACAAGACGATCAGCTGCTGAAATTCAAACTCGGCACCAGAATGGAGGCAAAATGTGATTTAAATTACTATGAATGTGTAATGTTTGCTGGTGTCAGACAGGCTGGTCTGAGTATTTCAGAAACTGCTGATCTACTGGGATTTTACGAACAACCATCTCTAGGGATTATAGAAAATGGACTAAAAAAAAAGAGAGTGTACAGTGAGCAGCAGTTCTCTGGGCCCAAATACTTTGTCCAAACTCATAACCCAGGGACGGCAGCGGCTCAGGAGGTAGAGTAGGTCATCCAATAACAGGATGGTTGGCGGTTCGAATCTCGCTCTCCCCAGATATCCTGCCGTTGTGTCCCTGGGCAAGACACTTTACCCACTATGCCTCCTGTGTCCATAACACAGGGTATGAATGTGTATAAATGTTTGGTGGTGGCCGGAGAGGCCGTTGGCGCGGATTGGCAGCCATGTTTCCGTCAGCCTGGCCCAGGGCAGTTGTAGCTACAGTAGTAGCTTGCCACTACCGTTGTCTGTCTGGAGTGAATGAATAATGTATCTACTTGTAAAGCGTCTTTGAGTGTCTATGATAAAGCGCTATATAAATCTGATGCATTATTATTAACTTCTTAAAAAAACGATTGGAACTCAAAACCAAGTTTGACCTGCTTACAAGACATTCCACTGAACGTCTGCTTTTAAGAAACAAGAGACTATTATATATGTAGGTCATCGGGGACTCCTGTGGGGTGAGGGCTGGATGGCCATCACCATGCGTAGACCCAATCAGCTTAACCAGTGCGTGCCAACATTGCGAGTTTTGGGCCAGCTCCTCTGCAATGTCAACAGCAACTCCCAGCTGCCGGAGGTCTCTCTCAACCACATTGAACCATCTGGTGCATGGCTTGCCCCGAGGTCTTTTCCACCCTGAGGCCCTGGGGTCAAACATGAGGATGGCTTTTGTTGGGTGTTCTGGTGGGGGGTGGAGGACATGGCCAAACCAGCAGATGCACCGCTGTGTAATAAGGTGGGATGCTGCAGGCTGATGTGTGTGGGCTAAGCGCACGTCATTAGAGGCGCGCTGGGGCCACCTGATGTTCTAAATGGTTCTGAGGGCCCAACTATCAAACCCATCCACTCTTGAGGCCAGAGTTTTATTCAGTGGCCATGTCTCTGACCCATAGAGTCTTTTGGGAGATTGAACGATGGCGCCAGAGAGGTTTCCATAGTGTCTGCAGGGCTGATGCAGCAAGGCCATGTCTGCGGTTGATCTCTGGTTTCATGTCCCCATTGTTGGTCACGGTGGAGCCCACACAAAGGAACTGACAACTCGACGGCATCATTCCCGAGCTGTAACGGGGGTGGGGTCTGGTCTATCACCGAAATGCATGAGCTTTGTCTTCGTTCAGCTCACCTGAAGGCCCAGCTTCGTTGCCTCTTCGTGGTAGACAACCAGAACATCTCTCAGCTGACTGTAGGATGGGCTGAACAGGACTGCATCGTCAGTATATTCAAGGTCAACCAGATGGAAGTTGCCAAAGTGCATGCCAGGCACCTGCTCACAGACCTTTGTCATCAGTCTATGACACAATTGAAGAGGTCAGGAATGGCCATACAACGTTGTTTGACCCCGCTGTTGATGGGAAACCAGCCGGACTCCTTTCTGTTCACACAGACACAGCTCTCCAAGCTGCTGTAGAGCCGCTTGAACAGGGCTGTGATCTTGGGTGGGGCTCCGAGGGTCTGCAGGATACTCCAACGAGAAGCGTGGTCCACAGTGTTGAAGGCAGCCTTAAGATCTATAAAGGCTATATAGAGATGGTGGTCATTGCAGAATTCATAGGCCTTCTCTATTAATAGGTGACAAGCAGAGAAGTGGTCTGAGGTCGAGTGGTTGGGCATGAAGCTTGCCTGCTGAGGGCGACGGCCGCCTCTGATGGCTGGAAGGGCATGACTGAGGAGGATTCTGGTGAAGAGCTTACCAGGAATGGACAAAAGGGTGATGCCTCTGTGACTGCTGCAGACGAGTTTGTTGCCCTTTCACTTCCAGAAGGGGAGAATGATGCCCCTGGTCCAGTCACTGGGAAGCTTCTCTGTCACATAAACATGATTGATAATGTGGATGAGCCACTGTATTGTGCAGTCTCCATCCAGCTTCAGCATTTCAGTAGTTATAGCACAAATTCCAGGGGCTCTCCTGTTGTTTATCTTGGTCAGGGCAGCCAAGGATAGCTTCCTGTGATTCTGCAGAATCACAGGAAGCAGTGGCAATGGCAGTGGCTAGGAGATTGGGGTCACCATTAACAGGAGGATGATGCAGGAGGTGACTGAAGTGCTCTTTCCAGCAGTCAAGGCAGTCTGTCTCAGTGGTGGTGAGACTGCCATTTATGTCCTTCACCTGGGCTGTCTTGGTGTGTGGGCCATTGCATGCTTGACAGACAATACTGAACACGTGGCCCATGCTGTTATTTCTGGCCACTGACTCCAGGTGCTCGGCTTTTTCCAACCAGTACCTTTCCGATGGCCACACTGCATATGGTTTAATCTGCAGTACTTCATCAGGTCACCTCAGAGGCGAGCCGACCCTCTCAGTGTTGGTCGATGATGTCCAGAGGCCGCTGAGAGATCCAAGGTCATTTTGGGGAAGATTGTAAACATCCCAGGGCATTGTGGGCAGACTGGATGACGTTTTTCTTGAAAATCTCCCAGTCGCCCACTTTGTCTGTGGCCAGGACACTGAAGCAATTGTTGATAGAATATCAGAACTCAGTAGTGATGTTGGGATCATGGAGCTGGGAAGAGTCCAGGCGGGACTGGTACTTGGTAGAAGGATTGGCCATAGCTTCAGCTTTAGCTGTGCGACCATCAGGTGATGGTCAGTGTTACCAAGTTCTGCTCCTCTGAACACATGGCAGTTTGTCACAAATGCCTTCCAGAGGCAGAAGATGATGATATGGTCGAGGGCCTTTCAGGTTCTGTCATCTAGGCTGTACCAAGTCCATTGATGGATGAGTTTCCAAGGAAACCAGGTATCGGTTAGACAGAGACTGGGGGAGTGGCAGAGCAGAAGGAGGCGGTTACCACTGTCATTCGTGGATGGGTCGGCAAAGGTGGTGCCAACAGGTGAACTGGGAGACTGAGCTGGGAGCAGATCTCTGGAGGAAAGGGTAGCGTTGGCATTGGTAAGAATGATGGTGATGTCGTGCGGTGGAGCCTGTCCAACAACCTGATGAAGCTGGTCAAAGAGAGCATCCTTCTCGTCCTCATCTGCAACATCGGTGGGGCCATAGGTGACAATGACTGCCATCTTTCCATTCTGGTGGAGAAAGCGGGCCAAAGGTAGTCTGTCGCTCACTGGTATCCAGCTTATGAGTGACTTGTGGATGGGCTTTGGCATGGCAAGTGCCACACCATAGAGGCCTGTCCGCTTCTCAGGGCCACTCCAGATGAAACAGTAATCGCCTGCAATGGTTCCACTGTTACTTTTCCACTGTGATTCGCAGAGACCCGCCAGGGTGATGATGTAGTGGGCGAGCTCTCGGGACAGCAGTGTAGCTGCTCCAGAGCATCTGGACATTCCGCATGGCAACACGGGTGCTGTGGCAAAGGTCAGTCTGTACTCGTTGGTCGGGAGCATGCTAGGGTCCAATTACAAGATGGGCAGTCTGGTTTTTTTTTTCGGATTAATGGCGTGCTGACACTCTGTGGGTCATGTTTGTCTGGAACCTCCCCAAGAGACCGGCCCGCCAAGGGTGACCCTACCAGGAGCAAGATCCAGACGGTAACGCTCTTTGGATCACTGGAACACACAAGCTCCCTTGCCACGACAAGGCCAGACCCAGAAGAGAGAACTCCTGGGTATACATACCTCTATCTATCTATCTATCTATATCTATCTATCTATCTATCTATATATATATATATATATATATATATATATATATATATTCAATTCAATTCAACTTTATTTATATAGCGCCATTTCACAACAACAGTTATCTCATAGCACTATCAACTGTAGGGGGAACCCCCACAGTTGCAGAAAGACCCCAGCAATCTGGCGATCCCCTGTGAGCAAGCACTTGGCGACGGTGGAGAGGAAAAACTCCCTTTTAACAGGAAGAAACCTCCAGCAGAACCAGGCTCAGGGAGGGGCAGTCATCTGCTGTGACTGGCTGGGGGGTGAGGGGATAGAGAAGAAGAAAAGAACAGACATGTAGAGAGCAAACAGCACGATGGGGACTCAATCTATGGGAGAGAACAAACAAATGTTAATGACCAGCAAAAAAAATATTTCATTGAGAGTGAGAAAAGGAGTGAGGCCCAGTGCATTACTGGAGGTCCCCTGGCTGATTAAACCTATTAGCAGCATAACTAAGGGAGGGTTTAGAAACACATGATCCCTCCCTAATTGTAGGCTATATCAAAAAGGTAGGTTTTAGCCCTATTCTTAAAAACAGAGATCGAGTCTGACTCCCGAATCCAGATTGGCAGCTGATTCCACAGGAGAGGAGCTTGATAACTGAAGGCTCTGCCTCCCATTGTACTTTTGGAGATTCTAGGTATTACAAGTAATCCTGCATTTTGGGAGCGTAGTGCTCTGTTAGGATAATACGGTAGTATCAGATCTTTTAAATAAAAAGGAGCCTGATTGTTTAGAGCTTTGTAAGTAAGAAGAAGGATTTTAAACTTAATTCTAAACTCTATGGGAAGCCAATGAAGGGAGGCCAGAACCGGAGAGATATGATCTCTCTTTCTAGTACCTGTTAAAACTCTTGCTGCAGCATTTTGGATCAGCTGAAGACTTTTTAAAGATGTTTTAGGACAGCCTGATAATAAAGAATTACAATAATCTAATCTCGAGCTAACAAAAGCGTGGATCAGTTTCTCAGCATCACTCTGAGACAAGATGGTCCTAATCTTGGCAATATTACGCAAATGATATGAATGAATGAATGAATGAATTTATTTCGGCTAGTACAGTACAGGTTAAAAGAAACTGAATAATATAACAACAAGGTCAAATTAGACAGAGACTCCTCTTATTATACAATTCCACGTAAGTTATCCGAAATGGGTGATGGCTGAAGCCGCAGCTTATATTGCCCACCCATATTCCCTCCAAGAATTCAGAGGAGAAAAAAGAGAAAACAAGACAAGAGCAATTACAATTCAAAACAAAGCTAAGACAAAATGTGACTGAGAGAAAAAAGAAAACTAAGCTAGGCTAAGTTAAGCGGTTACTATTCAAAAAAACAAATCTAAGACAAAATGTGACAGAGAAAAAAAAGAAGAAGAAAAAAAAACTAAGCTACAACACAACACAGGCTGGATATGTCAATCCTTATGTGAGTTTGCATGTCTTGTAAATATGTTTGGAGTATTTCTTCCTTTAGTTTTTGTTTAAATTGTCCAAGCGTTGTACATGATTTTAATTCAGGTCCAAAATTGTTCCATAATCTGACTCCTTGCACTGAAATACAGTGTTGCTTGGTGGTTGTTCTCACTGTAGGCTTTTGAAATATACATGTTCCTCTGAAGTGATATCGTTTCTCCCTTGTTTGGAACAACTTTTGGATATTTGCGGGCAGTGTTAAATTCTTTACTTTGAACATTATTATTGCGGTTTTAAAGTCAACCAGATCTTTCAACTTGAGAGTTTTTTGTTTAAGAAAAAGTGGGTTTGTTGGTTCCCTGTAAGCTGCTTTGTTTATTATTCTAATAGCTCTCTTTTGAAGCATAAAGAGTGGATATATGTTTGTTTTATATGTATTTCCCCATACTTCATTACAATATGTCATGTATGGGAGTATTAATGAATGATACAAGGTGTATAGTGTGGGTTGATTCAGCAAATATTTCACTCTGTGTAATATTGCAATTGATTTGGATACTTTACCTTTAATATAATTAATATGTGACTTCCAACACAGTTTGTTATCAATTATTACTCCAAGGAATTTAGTTTCAGATGCCCTTTCAATCTCTACACCATTTACACTGAGTTTAGGTACTGGGTTGTTGTGATGGTTGTTAAAGACTATAAATTTTGTCTTACTTAAATTGAGCGTTAATTTGTTTGAATCAAACCACAGTTTAAGCTTTCCTAATTCCTTTCTGAGTGTATCCAGAAGTTGTTCCAAATTGTTTCCACTGCACATCAGATTAGTGTCATCGGCAAACAATATTAAGTCCATTTTTTCTGAAACTTTACATATATCGTTTATATACATATTGAATAATAATGGTCCCAGAAATGAACCCTGTGGGACTCCACAGGTGACCTTCAGCAACTCTGAGTTTTTGTTGCTAACACATACATACTGATATCTATTCTTTAAGTAACTACTTAACCAGGACAGTGCTACCCCTCTAATACCACAATTTTGTAGTTTCTTTAATAATAAATTATGATCTACTGTATCAAATGCTTTTTTAAGATCTAGGAATACTCCAACTGAATACTCTTTATTTTCAATGGCTGTTGATATTTTTTCTGTAAATTCCATTAGGGCATATGCAGTTGTCCTTTTGTGTCTGAACTAGGGATGGGCATAATTTACCGATTAACCGATAATTGATCATTAAGAATTTCACCGAGGAAGTTCATTTTCGTCGACAAACCGTTTTTTTTTTTTAAACAATCCGAGGTTATTAGGCCTAGTGCACGGCCGTCCTCAAACAATGCAATGGCAAAATTTGGGCACCAGGGGGCAACATTACACCATCGCCATACCCTGGCGTGCCTCAGTTGATACATGCGCGCTTCCGTAGGGCAATCGCCAAATCATGAAGCGGTTACGGCGAAGTGTTGCGTGGGACCATTTCAGTTTAAAAAATGACCAGGTGTACTGCAATCACTGCAATGCAGCATACAAATATACCTCATCGACAGGGTCCATGGAACACCCTTATTACGCGAAGAAACCGCCAACAGTGGTTGCGCGCTGAGTAATGGCGGTCGTGAAGATTCTTTTTTTTTTCAGAAACTTTATTGAGAAGGTCATGAAGATTCGGTAGAAGACACACACACACGTGTGTGTGTGTGTGTGTGTGTAAGTGTACATACATACATAGATGTAAATAAAGTGTACATAAATATGTTTTTAGAACTCTTTTATTCTTACAACAAGATACGTAACTCAAGATGAAAATGATTTACTGCACAGGTTAATGAGAGCTTTACTGCTCCTCAGGTGCTAGAGGCGCAGAATCGTCGAGAGAAGCAGCAGGAGGCGGCGTAGTGGCTCGACGGGAAGACTATTTCGCACAAAATGGCACAAGAGAACAGCAAAAAGTTTCGCGCGGCTAGACTAAGTAACACGAGCGATAGAGCAATGAATGCGGTCTTCGTTTGTTGGGTGGCGAGCGGCACAGAAGCTGGGTAAAACGTCTCGGCCAATCAGCTTGCGGGGTGAAACGTCTCGGCCAATCAGCTTGCGAGATTCCCGAGCGAGCCAACACGAGAACAGCGAACAGAGAGAGAGAGATTTGAGAGAGAGAGGTGGATTTGAGTTGTGCGGCTCTCCGTGCACCTGATGTTCTAATGTAGTCTACCTGCCTTGTTACGTACCTAAAAATGTTAATGATTAACCGATTATTAATCATTAATTCTCCCGACGATCGGTGAAGAAAATTTCACCGAATGCCCATCCCTAGTCTGAACCCATATTGCTGCTCACACAATAAATCATTCTTCAGTATGAAGTTGTCAGTTCTCTCATAGAATATTTTTTCAAGTATCTTGGAAAATTGCGGTAATAGTGAAATTGGTCTATAGTTTGAGAGTTCCCCTCTGTCGCCCGTCTTGTATATCGGAATTACTTTAGCTATTTTCATTGCATTGGGAAATATACCTGATTGGAGAGACAGGTTACAGATATACGTCAGTGGTTTTACTATGCATTCGATAACAGTTTTGACTAATAGCATGTCAATACCATCACAGTCCGTAGATGTTTTACTTTTGAACGATTTAACAATTTCAATGACCTCTCTTTTGTCTGTGTTCTTTATGAAGATGGAGTCTTTTACAGCAGTGTTATTGCATATTGTATCACCTGTAGGCACCGTAGTGGGTATTTCTCGGGCCAGATTAGGTCCAATGTTAGCAAAAAAATTATTAAATTCATCTGCAGGTGAAGCTATATTCACACTTTGAGTTGTTTTATTATTTTTTGGAATATTAGTTGGGTTGCTTGTATTTCTGCTTTTATTTCCAAGGATACTGTTGAGTATTGTCCATGTATTTTTAATATTGTCTTTGTTTTTCTTCAGTTCTTTACTGTAATAGTCTCTTTTGCTACATCTTATTATATATGTTAACTTATTTTTGTATGTTTTATACCGCTGCTCTGCTTCTTTTGTCCTTTTCTTTAGGAAAGCTTTATATAATAAATTTTTCTTTTTACACGCCTTTTGTAGTCCTTTGGTTAACCATGGCTTATCAGCAAATTTGTGTTTAAGCTTTTTTTTACTAATGGGCAGTTTTTTTCATAAAGAGTGGTTACAATGTTTATAAATGTGTCATAGGCTTCATTTACATCTGATACATAGACTTCTGTCCAGTCTTGCTTCAGCAAGTCCTCTTTAAAAGAACTGATTGCATTTGGTGATTTGTATCTGAACGATTTTGAAATTTTTTCTGCGTTGGGCCCCATGTGGCCATGGATAAGTGCAAAGGTTGGCAAGTGGTCACTTATATCATTTATCAATAATCCACTTTCTGTTTTCTTATCGATAACATTGACAAACAGGTTGTCAATAAGCGTAGCAGAGTGAACTGTGATTCTACTGAGATGTGTTATTGTGGGATATAGACTCATGCTGTACATAGAGTTCATGAACTCTGTAACTACATTTTGTTGATGTGGATTCAGTAGGTAATATTGAAATCTCCACAAATTGCTACCATTTTCTTACTAGTAATATTATTGTACAGCTCGACTAATTTATCTCTGAATGTCTCAATGCAAGTTCCCGGGGTTTTATATATACAGCTTATGATTAGATTTTTTGTTTTGTCTAGGTCAATTTCAACAGTGACACATTCCAAGATCCCTGGTAGTGCAAAGGACATTTCATTTACAAGCTTACACCTATACAGGTCATCAATATACAGTGCAACACCACCACCCTTTTTTTTGAGTTCTGTTAATATAAAACATCTGATATCCCTCTATTGCCATCAGGGGAGCCTGTTCTTCATTAAGCCAGGTTTCAGAGACTGCAATAGCTGTGAATTTTCTGTCTAGCTGTTTTAAATAGTCCTGAATCTGTGGAAAGTTTTTGTTAAGACTTCTGCTATTGAAGTGTATTATTGACAGTTTACCATCTAATTGCACTTGACTTTTGAATTGCTTTTCAGTGTAATATTCACAGTGGTTATGAATATTATTGAAAAAGTGGTTATCAGGATCAATATCATTCTCCATCTCTTGTGGTTTATGTTCAGCATAGTGGCATATTTTCAGAGTTTGAGTTTCCTCACTCTGTGTCAGATGACTTCCTCCAGCTGGGGATAATTGATGTCTACTCGAGTCGGTCATAAGTTTTTGTTTATTTTGCTTATTTTTTTTTAAAGTACTTTGGCATGGTGTATCAAAAGAACTATTCTTATCGTGTGTATGAATATGGATTATCATTGACTCATAATTTTCTTAATCGGTGTTCATCTGTATTTATTTAAGTCAGTAGCATCTCTGATCATTATACTCCTTGCTTGCTCTGGTGTTCCATTTAGTTTAATCCAAATTCTACAATTTCTTGTCCAGGTTGCCTGTATCTTATTTTGTTTTTTCAGCATCCGTGCCTGCCGTGCTAATTCAGCGGTTTTTTTTTTGTCAGGTGTTCATTTAGGTAAACTTGAGTTCCCTGTAGCTTTCTGGCCTGCCTCAGTATGTCATTCTTTACCCTTCTGTTCACAAAGCGCATCACAATTGATTTCTTTGTTTTGGGATCTTTCTTCGGTAAAGCATAACAGGCTGAAATTGCATTGGCTTCTACCTTAATGTCTCTATTATTAAGGAACTGAAGCACTTGATTTTCTAAGGAGACTGATTCACTCATGGGAGCATCTTCACCATTCAGTCCTGTTGCGGCATGGGCGTATGACTGATATCTGATGTCTAGTCCACTTATAACTAGGTCATCAATACGAGAACCTTGTTCAAGATCCTCGACGCGTTGCTCCAAAAGACGCCCGCGTTGCTCCAGGTCCATAATTTTTTTGCCTTTTTCTTGAATTATTGATTGTAGGGCTTGTACATCTTCTATTAGGCCTATTATTCTGGCCTGCTGGCTAGTCAATTTGGCCAATTCTTCTGACATAAAGTTCAGAGATTTTTTGATTTCTTCCATTTCCTCTTTTTTTTGGTGGCATTTTACTGACCTGTGGATAGAAATAAACAGTGAATCCGGCTAGGCCTCAACTAGCCCGGCCGCTGCTGGTCCCTCCGCTCACCGCCGCCGCAACCGAGCTCCTGCACAGCTCCTCCGCCAAGTAACGCCGCACAGCTCCGCTGATCACCGCCGTCGATCACCGCCGCCTGCCTGGGCGGTTACGCCGCACACCGCCGGCGCAGCCGAGCTCCACTGATCGCCGCTGATCACCGCCGCCTGCCGCCGCCTGCCGCCGTCTGCCTGGGTGGTCACGCCGCACACCGCCGGTGCAGCCGAGCAGCGCTGGTCACCGCCGTTGATCACCGCCGCCTGCCGCCGTCTGCCTGGGTGGTCCAGGTGGCCCCCTTCTCTCACCAACATCACTCCCGAGCTTCGATCCGGCTCGCGCTCGCGCTCAGCTGCTGCCTCAGTTAGTTCCTCCGGTAAGTCTTCATTGGGGGCTGAGTCGCTTCATGTCTGAGTTAGGTGGCACAACTGGGCCAGCGTTAAGCTAACTAGTGTTAACTAACGTTAGCGTTAGCTTTGCAATCGCTTCGGGTAGCAGCAGCAGCTCTACCCGATTAAAGGGGGTATTCCAGCGGTTTTCTTACGGTGGTGGGAATTCAGCCCGTGGGTGTCCGTCACGAGCGCCGATCGCTGTAGGTTGGTTATTTTAATGGCAAAAAGCAGTGGCTTAGTCTCAGCACTGAGAAAGTGTGGCCATCCCGGTCGCCATCTTGGAACTTTTTTCAATATGTGAATATGTGAATTGAAGGACAAATCCTGATCAAAAATAACTCCAAGGTTCCTCACAATGCTATTAAGAGAAAGATTAACCGCATCCAAACTGAAAGTTTGATTTGGAAAGGAATTTCTAAGGTTTTTTGGACCAACAAGAATGACTTCAGTCTTATCTGAATTTAATAGCAGGAAATTACAAGTCATCCAAGCTTTGATTTCCTTAAGACAGGCTTCTAACTTGGCTAATTGATTACTATCATCTGGCTTCATTGACAGGTATAATTGTGTGTCATCAGCATAACAATGAAAATGTATACAGTGCTTTCTAATAATGTTGCCTAACGGAAGCATATATAAACTAAAAAGAGTAGGGCCTAGCACAGATCCCTGTGGAACTCCATGACTGAGCTTTGAGTTGAAAGAAAATACATTATTTACATGAACAAATTGGAACCTATCAGATAAATAAGATCTAAACCACTGCAACGAAGTTCCATTAAGTCCAACATAGTGTTCTAATCTATCAAGTAGAATATTATGATCGATAGTATCAAAAGCTGCACTAAGGCCTAAAAGGACAAGTACAGAAACTAGTCCATTATCAGATGCAATGAGGAGGTCGTTAGTGACCTTCGCTAAGGCTGTTTCAGTACTATGATGGATTCTAAACCCAGACTGAAACTCTTCAAGTAAACCATTTCCCTGCAGGTGGTCAAATAATTGCATAGCAACAACTCTTTCTAAGATTTTTGAAATGAAAGGGAGATTAGAGATTGGTCTATAGTTAGCTAAAGCTCCTGGATCTAGCGTTGGCTTTTTGAGTAAGGGTTTAATTACAGCCGTTTTAAAAGCCTGCGGTACATGGCCTAAAGTTAATGAAGAATTGATTATATGAAGAATAAGGCTACCAATAAGTGGGAAGACTTCTTTAAATAACCTGGTAGGAATAGGGTCTAAAAGACAAGTTGAAGGTTTGGATGAGGAAACTATTTTGTCTAACTCACAAAGGTCGATTGGAGTAAACTCATCAAGACAGACATCAATAGAAGGAGTTGTAGTAGTTACAGTATTTAAGTTAACTGTGTGAAGAATCTGATTGATTTTATCTCTGATGGATGAAATTTTATTATTGAAAAAGTTCATAAAGTCCTGACTAGTAAGCTCTAAGGGAATGCTAGGATTGACAGAGTCCTGACTCTTTGTCAACCTGGCTACAGTACTGAAAAGAAACCTGGGATTATTCTTGTTCTCTTCTATTAATGCAGAGTAATAACTCGTTCTAGCTTTTCTAAGAGATTTTTTATAAATTAAAAGATGATTTCTCCAAGCTAAATAGATTTCATCTAAATTAGTGGAGCGCCATTTTCTTTCTAATTGACAAGTCTTCTGTTTTAAGCTACGAGTTTCTGTGTTGAACCAAGGAGTTAGAAATCTCTGATTAGACTTTTTCTTTTTTAAGGGGGCCACCAAGTCTAGAGTCTGATGCAGAGAAGCTGAAACACTATCCACCATGTTATCAATTACAGAAGGAGCAAGCTGTCTATAGCTTATTTCCGTTGTGTTGACACATGGCATATCGGAAACAATCTGCATAAATTTGGTAACAGCATCATCTGAGAGGCATCTACTGTAATAATATTTTTCTTTAGGAGCCAAATAGTCAGAAATAGTAAAATCAAAGGTTAACAGACAATGGTCTGACAGTACAGGGTTATGAGGAGACACTACAAGATTTTCTATTTCTATGCCATATGTCAGAACAAGGTCCAATGTATGGTGGAGGTAATGAGTAGAATTTCCTACTTTCTGAGAAAACCCAATCGAGTCTAATATTGAATTAAATGCCACATTAAGGCAGTCACTATCTACATCCACATGTATATTAAAGTATTAAAGTATACGTATATATATATATATATATATATATACACACACACACACACACACACACACACACACACACAGCGGGGAAATAAGTATTGAACACGTCAACATTTTTCTCATTAAGCATATTTCTGATTGAGCCATTGACCTGAGATTTTCACCAGATATCAGTAACAACCCAATTAATCCATACATACAAAGAAATCAAGGCACCGCAGTTCACAAAAAGAGTTATATTTAATAAAGTGGAATGACACAGGGAATAAGTATTGAACACGCTTGTGAAATTCAGTTAATATTTAGTAGAAAAGCCTTTGTTGATAATAACAGCTTCCAGACACCCTCCTGTATGAGAAACTAGGCACAGGCATTGCTCAAGAGTGATTTAGCCCATTCTTCCACACAAAATATTGAAGGTTCTGTGGGTGTCTTCTATGAACTCTGAGCTTCAGTTTGTTCCATAGATTTTCAATTGGATTCAGGTCAGGTGACTGACTGGGCCATTCCAGAAGCTTTATTTCCCTTCTTTGGCGTTTCCTTGGCTGTGAGTTTGGGATCATTGTTTTGCTGAAATGTCCACCCTCGTTTCATCTTCAGCATCTTGGCAAATGGCAACAGGTTCTTATCAAGGACATCTGTCCATTCATCTTTCCTTCAATTATATGAAGTCTGCCTGTACCATGTGCTGAAAAAACACCCCCACACCATGATGGGAAGTGCAGTGCCATTTCTCCTCCAGTGACCAGACTGTATTCTCCCAGTATTTTACTGGCTTGCCCAAATGTTGTGCAGCAAACTTTAAACTGTCATGACTGTCAAAAACTGTTGGGCTGCACGGTGGCGCAGTGGTTAGCACTGCGGCAAGCACAGTTTACCCTTGGCCGGGGGATTGTGGGGATCGTGGGATCGTGGATTTGATCCCAGCCCCCGACCAACAGTGATCTGTGTGGAGTTTGCATGTTCTCCCCGTGTTTGCGTGGGTTTACTCCGGGATTTCTCCGGTTTCCTCCCACATGCCAAAAAACATGCAGGTTAGGTTAATTGGAGACTCTAAAGTGGCCCTAGGTGTGAATGTGTGTGTGAATGGTTAAGGGATAGCGCCGTATCGTGGCTGCTTCATCCATCAGGTGGTGGATGACCCTCAATTTCCCCTCTGGGGATCAATAAAGTATACTAAAATCTAAAAAAAAAAAAAAAATAAAGGGAAGCTCACATGCAAAGCAACTACACCAGAGGAAACACTAGACACCAAATTGAAACGTTTAACACAACTTTATTAAACAGCTGGCAAAAGTAAGGGAAAGTGGAGCATGCAAGGAAACACACAGTCTGTGGAGAAAGAGAGAGAGAGAGAGAGAGAGAGAGAGAGAGAGAGACTTTGACTTTTAAAAAAAGCGTTTATTGCACAATTCAAAAAAATGTAAGCGCACCAACATCATTCCACCAAGTGTCTCACATTGGTAAAAGTGCAAACATAAGTCCCCCCCCCCACACACAACACAGAGTATTCCTTGCAGTCCACCTATTCCACATTGGCAGTGGCAGTAGTGCGAGTCTTCCTCGTAGTCTGTGCAAAGACGAGCCAGAGGCCCCCAGTTCTTAGGCAAGGCCAAGTCCCCTTCCTCCGGCAGCAGAGATAGCGCTGTGCGGCCGCAGCCAGTTCCGTCGCACATCCCAGAGACAGTTTCCTCATCTCAGATGGACTGGAGTCCTTAGACCATGCGGGATTTTCAAGCAAGTCATCTGTGCAGCAGGCCCGTCCAGAGTGTAGAAAGAAAACGGTGGGGCATCCATGCCCTGCAGGTAAAGATCCAGTTCCGTGACAGTCAATTACAGTCAATTAGAAACGTCATATAAAAGTCTGATCAAACAATATCCCAAAAATGTGTAAAACAGGCAGAGGAACGACTGCCATTTATTCCTCCTGTCGGGCGTGCTTGACCCCTGTTCTCCCTGCTGCTTTACGCAGGGCTGTCAGGTGTTTCTTGAGGCGAAAATGTTTCCTTTCATCCAGGAGGTCAAGACCAACCTGCCTTCTTAGCAAATCAACAGACTTAATGAATTTATCAGTGTCACTCAAGTAGTCAGTGACTTTAATGGCTTTGTTATAGGTTTCATCCAGAAAAGCATTTATTTCTTCCAGTGAATACAAACTTGTGTTTGTACTGCATTTTGCCCCAATAGACTCAGTATGAGACACAGTGTTGGGATCAGATTCCATTTCTTCGTCAGCACAACTCAGCTGACTGTTTGGTTCTCCTGGGCCAGTGGATTCATCATGGGCCACATTTTCCTGGACGCCACCCACAGCAGCTGACTGTCGCTGTTCCGTCCCCTGCTGTGAAACGGTAGCAGCCTCCGGAAGCACAGCCGCTGATATCACACAGCGAAATTCTGACGCACCATCAGGTCGGTGCTCCGTCTCCTGCTCCGAAATGGTAGCAGCTTCCGGAGGCACAGCCACTGATGTCACACAGCGAGATGAATGTGACGCACCATCAGTGACGTTTCTGGCACCATCACCAGCAGCGCTCCCGGCCATAAGCTGGGCCGCGGGCGCCACAGCCGGGCCGTCCACAGCCGGGCCGTCCACAGACACAGCGGCAGGCTCCGGAGCAGGGCCGGCGGAATGCCCCGCAACGTCATCCGCAGTAGCGGCGGGAGCGGAGGCTGTGCCGCCGTCCGCAGCCGCGGCGTGAGCGGAGGGCGCGCCGCCGGCACCATCCGCGGCTCCATCAGGGCCCTCCGCCTGTGCGGACAAGCGAACCGTTTATGGCCCGCATCTCCACATTCAAAACACTTCATCTGTCCTGAGCTCGCATACACCATATAGGAGCCGTCCCCGTGTTTGACCCGGAAGGACACTTCCAGAGTTTGAGTGGGCGAGTCTAGAAACATGAACACCTGTCGCCTGAGTGATTTCACATGTTTTAACTTGGTCTCCTTGCATCCCAAAGTCAGAGTTGTAAACGGGCCCGCAAACTTCCCAAATCTGCGGCGCTCCGTCGCCAACTGCTCGTCAGTGATGAAAGGTGGAACACCTGAGACGGTGATTCGTGTTGATGAGACAGATAAGGGGGACACCTGTACATACGTTTCCCCGATAACAACACCGCTTACAATCAGGGTGTGAACATCCTCTTCAGCAGCCAGAAACACAACTACAGCTCTATTCATTCGGGACGCAAAGCAAATCGCATCATGGCCCACCTGCTCGGCCACAGCCAGAAGCACCTCCTCCACAGTAACAGTGCTGTCAGGGGGAACGATCCTCACCCCCTGGTGGATAGATGGAGGTGGCATTTCCAAGGTCACCATCCTCCACATAAAAAAGGCTTTATTGTACAATTCAAAAATGCAAGAACACCAATATCACGGCCCCAAGTGTGTCACATCTCAAAAGTGCAAACATAACTCATCCCCCTGACCCACAGAACACAAAACGTTCCCTACAGTCCATTGATTGGTGAATGCCTCCAAATTGTCCACCATTTGGTAGTAAGAGAACTCCACCTGGAGTCTGACTTTCAACAATGCCTTGAAAGCAGACACAGGATCCACATTGCCAGCGTTGGTAGTCCGATTTTTCCTTGTCAGCCAGATGGCAAGTTTAGCAGTACCAGATAGGAAGTTCATCAAAGTGTGGGCAGGCTTCCTTGCCACTTTATACTTTGGACCGTAAATGAACAAACCAAAAGAGAAACGTTCACCCAAAGCCTGAAACCACTCCCGCAAAAGATCAAAAAGGCCAGATAAACGAAAACATTGAACAAACAAATGCTCCAGGGTCTCCACCTGGGAACAAAACAAACATCCCCCCCCCACACACAGTTGGATCCAGGCGTGCTCTGTATTTATTTGTAGCTATTGCCCCATGCACAATTCTTCACTGGAGATCTGCTGTCCGTTTCTCAATAGGGAGCTTGTACATGCACCGCCAGCTGCCTTTCGGGGAGACCTCTGGCCCCAAAAAACCCGCCTACCTCGACTCTGTCACATCCATCAGAGAGCACAGATTCAGAACCTTCACACAGATGTGATACACCGTCCTCGTCCCGACAAACTGGAACCTGCCCAGGCGAGGATTTCTGAAGGTCAGCAGGTGATCCTCTCCTCCCTGCCACTCCCCCACAGCTGGACTTATGGAAATGGCAGGAAAGTTGGACACAGTGTCGTCATCCCATTGATTGGAAAGAGTGCAGTTTGTCGCAAACGCTCGAAGCGGTTGTGGCAGGGCAGCGCACACTTCCCCCACCACCCTTTGCAGCAGTCTGACAGATGTAATGTTGGCACCCCGCCTCAGCGTTTCCATCGATGTGGTCGACATCTTCATAAGATAACCAAGCTTGGTACAGCGTGCCTCTCGCAAACAAGTCCGCAGACTGATCGACTGCAGCACCTTAGCGTAGATGAATCGATTGAAAAACAGTGGTTCCTCGAACAGCCACATGCCCAGTGTCTCGTCATGGAAGCGGGCTACGGTGAAGACTCGCCATGCATGCAAGACGGACATGTAAAAAGCAGAAAGTCCAGTAAGGTCCACCTCGCCAGATGTCACGAGGAAGAGCTGCTTATCATAGCCCAAGCAACCAACTCTCCTCAGGAGCAGTTTAGCAGTGTCCATCCAGCAGGGTCCGCATCCGTAAAGGAGGCGTTGTGCAGTTCGAAGCCTGAAGCAGGCGATCTTGGAGTGTATGTCCACCAGGCCCTGTCCCCCCTCGGCCACAGGCAGGTAGAGAACAGGCGCACGGACCCAGTGCCGACCAGACCAAAAGAAGTCCACGATGATCTTCTGAACCTCCTCCACGAGGCTCCTGGGCGGTGTCAAAGCAACAAGCCTATGCCAAAGAGCCGAGGCGACCAGATTATTGGCGACCAGAACCCTGCCCCTATATGACAGCTGTGGTAGCAACCATTTCCATTTTGAGAAGTGAGCACACACCTTGTCCTTAAGACCCTCCCAGTTCTTTCGTTCAAACGCCTATGAACCCAGAAAAACCCCCAACACTTTGAGACCGGCCGTCCCCCACTGAAGACCGCCGGGTAGCCGAGGGACGTCTTGACGCGACCATTGGCCCACCAATAGACCCTCACTCTTGGCCCAATTCACCCAGGCAGAAGATGCCCTTTCATAAAGTGACAAAGTGTCCACCAGACGCTGCACATCCCCGTGGGACGTGATGAAAACGCTGATGTCATCGGCGTAAGCAGACAAGACAATCGGGCGGCAACAGCTTGATGGCCCCGGCAGAACCAGACCACCCAGCCGAGTGCGCAACCTGCACAGCAAAGGCTCAATAGCCAAGCTGTACAGCTGACCTGAGAGTGAACATCCCTGGCGTATTCCCCGGTGTACAGGGATTGGCCAACTCAGCCCTGCCCCCATCTTTACCAAACACTCAGCTCCAGTATATAGCAGATTGACCCACCTCAAAAACATATTGCCAAAACCAAACCCCCTCAGTGTGGAAAACAAATAGGAATGGTCAACCCTATCAAAAGCCTTTTCTTGGTCCAAAGACACAATCCCGAACTGTAAGTCATGACATTTACTGAGCTGGAGAACGTCACGTATGAGAAAAACATTGTCCATAATGGTTCGGTCAGGAATACAATATGTTTGATCCTTATCTACGACTAAACCCAAGACATTGTTCAGTCTGTTTGCCAGGGCTTTAGAAAGCACCTTGGGTTAGAGGAGAGAATAAGACAGGGGAGAAAATAACTGAACGGGGTTTTTCTTACTGCGGACGAACAGAGAGCCCAGCAGAGGAACTCAGCATGGGGGAGACAAGCCAGCAGGACAGAGCTGGCCAGGAACATGGAGAGGTAGGGGCAGAGTGGAGTCTGACCGACTGTAAGGAGCAGTCTGGAGAGATGAGGATGGAATGGCAGGTGAGCGCACAACAATCCCGGAGACACACCACAGAGATCACAGCAACCTGAGAAGAGAAGAGGAAAGGAGAGATGAGGCTGAGTTCCTCACGAGTCAATGTTAAACCTTAGATTTAGGCAATGATACCCAACAAGCCAGCGCTGAAGTGTTCACAAGCAGGTGCTTTTAAGCACTGGCAGTGAAGAGGCAGCAGGTGCGTCCACTTACGCAGGTGTGATGATGATCAACGGAGCTGGGAGCTGAATGAAGAACCCCCCTCAGAAAGGGAGGGGGAGTGCACTTACCCGATCATCACAGTGCCCCCCCTCAAGGGGTGCCTCCTGGTGACCCACCGGCTTACTGGGATGGGCCCGGTGAAAGGCACAGACCATCCCCTTGTCATGGAAGTTGGAGCCGGCAATCCATAACCTCCTTTCCAATGGACCAGGTGTTGCAAGCCCCAGCCCCATCAGCGAACGTCCAGAATCTTCTGTATGGTGTAGGTGATCTGTCCATCGAGGATCTGCGGAGGAGGAGGCGGCTTCGGGGGGGGGGGGCAGAGAGGACATGCAGAGACGGGCTTGATCTTGGTGATATGGAATGTGAGGTGGATGTGGAATGTCAGCGGTAGTTTCAGATGGATCGTCACGTTGTTAATGATCCTGGAGATGGGAGGGGTGACAGCGTCTTAGACTCCGTCTTCAGAGGAACCTGGTTCACCGACAGCCATACCTTTTGACTGACCTCATATTTGGGCGCCGGGACCCACCTGCGGTCCGCGTACCGGCGATTCCGTTCCGCTGAACGGAGAAGGGCCGCCCGGGTGGACCTCCACAACCGGCAGCAGTGGCAAGCATGGACCCACACAGATGGTACAGCGACGTCCCTCTCCACCATGGGCAGTGGGTGGGGGTATAGCCCAGTGAGGCCTCGAACATCGTCAACCCGGTGGCAGAGGAAATGGCCTAATTATGGGCATACTCCACCCAAGTCAGATAGGAGTTCCAGGTGGTGGGGTTGCAGGAAGTCACACATCTGAGGGTGGCCTCCAGGGATTGGTGAGCCGACTTAGCCTGCCCGTTGCTCTGGGGGTGGTAGCTGGAGGTGAGACTGACTGTAGTGCCGAGGGAGTGACAGAAGGATTTCCAAACTTGTGATGTGAATTGGGGACCCTGGTCAGACATAATGTCCAAGGGAATACCATGAAGGCAGATGACATGAATGGTAATCAGGTTGGCAGTCTCGGAGGCAGAGGGCAGCTTAGGAAGAGGCACCAGATGAATAGCCTTAGAAAAATGATCAACTACGGTGAGGATGACTGTGTTGCCCTGAGAGGGAGAGAGTCCCATAGCAAAGTCCATGGCAATGTGAGACCAGGTGTGACTGGGAACTGGCAGGGGGTGCAGGAGACCGGTTGGTGCAGATGAGTCAGACTTGTTAGTGGCATTCACCTGCAGGCTTAAACATAGTTCCACACATCAGTCCACAGCGTGGGCCACCAGAACACTTGCTACACCAGCTTGATGGTACCGGAGATCCCGGGGTGACAGGCAAAGTGGCTGGTGTGCCCCCAGCGGGTGTCATCACTGCGCAGGCTGGGCGGGACAAACAGGCAATTGGCCGGGACCCCCTCGGGTTTGGACTCAGTGGACTGGGCCTGTCGAACTCTCTGCTTGATCTCCCATGAGAGGGCGCCCAGTATGCAGGAGGAGGGCACAGTGGGCTCAGGAGGAGAAGATGAGGATGAGAGATCTGAGGTGAACTGGCGGGAGAGAGCATCAGGCTTGATGTTACGAGAGCCAGGCCGATAAGTGACAACAAGATTAAATCTGAGAAAAAATAGGACCCAGTGAGCCTGCCTGGAATTTAATCTGCGGACCGACCTAAGGTACTCTTAAGTTTTTATGGTCGTTCCACACGATGATGGGATGAGCAGCTCCCTCCAGCCAGTGCCTCCACTCCTCGAGAGCCAACTTAATGGCTAACAGCTCTCGGTCTCCTATGTCGTAATTCCTCTCGGCCGGAGTTAACTGCCAAGAGAAATACGCGCATGGGTGGAGCTTCTGATCGGAGCTTCTGATCGGAAGCTGAACGCTGCAAAAGGACAGCGCCCACCCCTGAGTCGGAAGCGTCCACCTTAACTGTGAACTGAAGCTGAAGGTTAACCTGGGTCAAGATGGGTGTGTTAGAAAAAAGGGCTTTCAGTTCAGAGAAAGAAAGCTCAGCTGCCTCGGACCACTTAAAGGACACTTTGGATGAGGTCAGCTGAGTGAGAGGCTGCGCCACCCTGCTGTAATTTCTGATGAACTTTCGATAAAAGTTAGTGAAGCCCAAGAAATGTTGGAGATGTTTATGGGTGTGTAGGGTAGGCCAATTAAGCACAGCCTTCACCTTGGCCAGATCGGCCCTCAGCTCTCCTTCAGCAACAGTAAAGCCCAGGAAGGCAGTGGAGCAGGTGGAAACTCACACTTCTCAGCTTTCACATAGAGCTGGTTTTCCAGGAGCCACTGTAACATGGCCCGGACATGGACTGTGTGTTCCTCCTGTGTGTGGGAAAAAATCAAAATATCGTTGAGATACACGAACACGAATTGGTTGATCATGTTGCGGACGTCATTGATCATGCGTTGGAAGATGGCTGGAGCATTAGTGAGGCCAAACGGCATCACGAGATATTCAAAATGCCCCAAGTGTGTTTTGAAGGCCGTCTTCCACTCATCCCCTTCACGTATAGGGACCAAATGATGCGCGTTGTGTAGGTCTAGTTTGAAGAACACCTATGCGTGCTGAAGGAGCTTGAATGCGGAATTGATTAGGGTCAGTGGATGTTTATCTTTGACAGTTATCGCGTTGAGCTCGCGGTAGTCAATACACGGATGCAGAGATCCATCCTTCTTTCCGATAAAGAAAAATCTCGCTCCAAGAGGAGCCAAAGAAGGCCGAATGAGACCGGTGTTCAGAGAATCCTTAATATAGCCTTCCATCACCTCCTTCTCTGGCCCAGAAAGACTGTAGAGCCGACTGGATGGCAGCTGCGCACGCGGGAGGAGGTCGATAGCACAGTCATATGAGCGGTGTGGAGGCAGAGAGAGAGCTCTTGACTTGCTAAAGACCTCCCCAAGGCCATGATAGACCACGGGTACGAGGCTGAGATCTGGTGGCTATGCTGGGGAAGAGAAGATGGGAAGCGTTAGTGAACACTTGGCCAAACTGAGGCAGGAGGCTAAGTAAAAGGGGCTCCAAGAGGAAATTGAGTTTTGTGCCCAACTGATAATAGGATTATGCCTCTGGAGCCAGGGGAACCCCAGAACCACCGGAAAGGACAAACTAGGGAGAATGAAGAACGAAAGTGACTCCCAGTGGTTCCCGGAAAGAAGAACAGAGACCAGCTCCATGCGTTCGGTGACGGAAGCTAGGCTACAACTGGATAATGCCGCCACGTTTAATGCAGCTGGCAATTTGATAGTGGGTATGCCTATCTCCCGCATGAGTCGCAACAAAATAAAATTCTGCTCCGCCCCCAAATCAATTAATGCCGAGACCTTTCTCTCAGCCCCCGGTAAATGGAAAAGAGCCGGGATAGAGAAGTTACCGGGGGGGATTAGTGAAATTTCCGGCCGCCAGACCCCCCATGGCTACTGACGGGCTATGCCTTTTGGTTTCAAGTGGCAGGTAAACAATTTATGCTCCAGAGAGCTGTAGTACATACATACACCAGCCTTCCTCCATCGCTGGTGCTCCTCTGGAGTCAGACAGACTCGGCCTAACACCATAGCTTTGGAGGAAGTGTTGGGTTTAGCTGTGCTGGTAGCCGGAGGGGTGTACGTGAGACGAGCGGACCGGAGAAGGCCTTTTGCTCCTTCGTGTGCTCGCGGTACTGGTTGTCCAAACTGACAGCTTGATTGATAAGCTCATCCAGAGAGGATGGGATCGCATGAACCGTCAGATCCTCACGGAGGTTGTGTTTAGACCCAACCCACCTGTCGCAGATAAAATGGTAAATGGCGTTCACTTATACAGCACTTTTCTTCTCATCTAGGATGACCAAAGCGCTTTACAGATCCTGCAATCAACCCAATCACACACACATTCACACACTGATGGCGGCAGAGCTGCCATACACACAGGCGCTAACCAGGCCACCAGGAGCAACTGGGGGTTCAATGTCTTGCTCAAAGACACTTCGACAAGCGGACAGCAAGAGCTAGAATTGAACCCATGACCCTCCGATCAGTGGTCGGTCACACTACACCTGTGCCACCGCCGCCTCCAGATAAAGGTGAACATGAAGCAAAAAACCCTTGCATCCCCCCACCCAACCCCGCATACAGGCCAGGTGAAGGCACGGAAGTGGTCTGGCGAATGGTGGCAGCCACTGGGGCGACAGGTGGAGAGGAAGGGCCCAGGCAAGACATCTGACAAAGGTGGTCGGTAACCATGGTCAGTTGCTGAGTAATAGTTTGCAACTGCTCAGTTAGCATGGCCACCCGCCACTCAGTAGCATCTAACTGATAAAGACCAGAGTGTTCTGCTGCTGCAGCGCCTGCTGAGCTTCAGTCATGGCAGGCTCATTCTGTCATGACTGTCAAAAAGGGAAGCTCACGTGCAAAGCAACTACACCAGAGGAGACACTAGACACCGACTTGAAACGTCTAACACAACTTTAGCTGGCAAAAGTAAGGAAAAGCGGAGCACGCAGGGAAACACACAGCCTGTGGAGAGAGAGACGAGAGCTGGTTAGAGGAGAGAATAAGATGAGAGAAAATAACTGAACGGGGTTTTTCTTACTGCTGACAAACAGAGAGCCCAGCAGAGGAACTCAGCATGGGGGAGACGAGCCAGCAGGACAGAGCTGGCCGGGAACGTGGAGAGGTAGAAGCAGGGTGGAGTCTGACCGGGTGGAAGGAGCAGTCCGGACAGATGAGGATGGAATGGCAAGTGTGCGCACAGCAATCCCAGAGACGCACCACAGAGATGGGGGTAAGCTGGGGAGAGAAGAGGAAAGGAGAGATTAGGCTGAGTTCCTCATGAGTCAATATTAAACCTTAGATTCAGGCAACGATACCCAACGAGGCAGCGCCAAAGTGTTCACAAGCAGGTCCTTTTAAGCGCTGGCAGTGAAGAGGCAGCAGGTGCATCCACTCACGCAGGTGTGATGATGATCAGCAGAGCCGGGAGCTAAATGAAAAACCTCCCACAGAAAGGGAGGGGGAGTGCGCTCACCCGACCATCACATAAACAAGCTTCAACATGCTTTTTCTTCAGCAATGGAGTCTTGCAAAGTGAGTGGATATAGTGAGCATGATCCTAAGATCATGCCCCAGACTATGACAACCTCCCTGGCTCTATGTGGAAAAAGTAAATGCCTTTTTGGAAGTCATGCATCTGGTATAAAACTAACACAGCATTTCATAAAAAGAACATCAAACCAACAGTCAAACATGATAGTGGTAGTGTGATGGTCTGGGGTGGCTTTGCTGCTCCAGGACCTGGGTGACTTGCTGTAATTGATGGAACCACGAATTCTGCTCTCTACCAGAAAATCCTGAAGGAGAATGTCCAGCCATCAGTTCGTGACCTCAAGCTCAAGCCCTCCAGTGTGGCTGAAATGAAATAATTCTGCAAAAAAGGGTGGGCCAAAATTCCTCAACAGCGATGTAAAAGACTCACTGCCAGTTCATGCAAACACTTGATTGCAGTTGTTGCCACCAAGGGTGGCACAACCAGTTATTAGTTTTTAGGGGGCAGTTACTTTTTCACACAGGGCCAGGTAGATTTGGATAGCTTTGTTCCCTTCATAAATTAGATAAGATAAGATAAGATAAGATAAGCCTTTATTAGTCCCACAACGGGGAAATTCCAGGATTGCAACAGCACAGGGATAGCAACACTCAGAGCAACAATCAGAAGGCAAGAAAAAACAAGCAAGCAAGAGCAGCTAATATACATATGTACATATTACTATAAAATATACTGTATATATACACACACACACACACAGACACACAGTGCAGAGCATTGCAAATTAAATGATCATTTAAAAATTGTGTTTTGCATTTACTCAGGTTATATTTGTCTAATACTAAAATCTGTTTGATGATCTGAAACATTTAAGTGTGACAAATATGCAAAACTAGAAAAGCACTCGGAGAGCGCAGACCTCCGCCAAGCGCCACAGTTCCCCCCATACAGTGTTTGTGTGTATGTTTTCAGATTCCTTGACCATGAAAACATATGACTAGCAATTGGATTCACAATGATTATTTGTTTATTTGACAGGGACAGTACAATAAATATAGACAATTAATCAATGACAATCAATCTGATAGTGATAGGATTAGTGGTTTAGTAGTAAAAGTATTGCCTCCTTGGCGGAGGTAATAAACTGAAGTGTTGGTGTTGTGTCCATCTCCTCCACTGACGGATGCAAATTGGGTAGACAGGTTGCCGTGGGTTTTATATTATTGGGGTTGCGCTCCGCGGCAAAAGAGAATTTAGAAGCTTCCCCGGCAGAGAGCTTGTTTTTGCGCAGCGCCTATGGCTGCCCGGGGAATTTCTGCCAAATAATCCGGCGGCGGACAGCTGGCCGTCTCAGCTTTTGCAGCGTCGCGCAAACACAGGCACGCTGGCGGGCCCAGCCCACCAGTGTTTTCCGCGTGCTTTTGTGCCTAAAACATTGAAGAACGCGGAGTTTGTGTGGGTCAGACACGACGACCAGCGCCCTCTATTGCGCCTGCGCACATGTTGAAAATGGCCGTATGTCACAGTGTTAAAGAATGCTTTAAAAAATTCCTGTATCCAGACGGTGATGCGGATCATCCCCAAAATTTAATCAGTTCTTCCTTGTACCATTTCCAACAACGCCTGAAAGTTTCATCGAAATCCGTCCAAAACTTTTTGAGTTATCTTGCTAACCAACAGACAAACAGACAAACAAACAGATAAATGCTGGCAAAAACATAACCTCCTCCTGGCCTGCGGCCTGGCGGAGGTAAATATAAGAACTCAGGAATGGGGTCAAATACTCTTTCACAACACTGTGATTATTAAAATGCAGCTGAAGCAGAGACATAAATCACAAATATGAGTTATAATGCAGTCATTTTTGGTAAGAACAAGCTATTACAATAAAAACAAATGCATTTCTTACCAGTTTTCAAAAGTAACTCAAAAGGTGCATTCACACCAAACGCGAACGGGCAAATTTTTCGTGTGGCACGATTACATTATAACTCTATGTAAACATGTGAAGAGACATGAATTCCCCTTCTGAGAGAGATGCAGACAGGTGAAGTTGCCTTTAAAATTTCTGCAGATGTGTTCAATCTGCTGTGGAAATTCCCAAAATAATGTCATTCTTAGATTTACATTATCCGACAGGGAGCTCACCTGAAAATGTGTTGACTTCACAAGATGATGGGTGTTTCCATTGCTAGCTTGCTAGCCTCGTCAGCACGTCTGTGGCAGGAAACCATGGGTAAATAACTCCAAAATCCTGATTCAGCTGAAGAGCTCCTAGTCCTTCTGTCTCCAGGTGACTGAGTCTAATTTTCAAACTAATTTACTCTGCAATGGTGATACTTTTACTCCTGTGACGGCAGAATCTCAAAGCTAGCAGCTAGCTAGCTAGCTAGCTAGCCTTGGACACGAATGCGCGAATGTGCAATTTCGCATGTACTTGCCTCTTTCCATCCACTTGGTATGGATTTGCGCTGCCCGTTCGCATTTGGTGTGAATGCACCTAAAGAGTACAACCAAATGCCCTTGTGAGAAAGGATGTTTTTCTTCATAAACATACTCAAGCAAGTATATTTATGAAGCAAGTACTCAGGAATAAAACTACTCTGTCAAGTACAATTTTGTGAAAAAGTTACTTGAGTAAATGTAACTGGTTATTGCCCATATCTGCACTTGTCTCATCAAGAAATCAAAAAAGAAAAGGTTGTCCCTGGCCACTGGTGCCTACCTTGAAGTGATGCGTCAAACCCCATCTCTTCGATCGCTGCCCGGAGCTGTTCTGGGTCTGTCAGACTGGGGTTAAAGGTTATAATTCCCTTTTCCTCCTTTAACGACACCAGTATTGACTGCACTCCATTCATCTGAGAGATCCTCCCTTCAATGGACTGCACACAAGCGCTGCACGTCATCCCTGCGATCCAAATGACTACATTCTGACTGGACAAATGCAAGAGCTCTGCCTGTGAGTAGTTCAAACCTCCTCCTTCAGATGGGTCCTCAGGTAGTGAAGCTGCATCAAACCCCATTTCTCTGATCTTGTTTCTCAGCTCTTCTTGCGTAATTGTAAGATCCTGACACACAATCACTGCTTCACTGTCTTGAAGTGACACCTTTATATGGGTAACACCTGGCAAATCCCCAATCCGTCCCTCAATGGACTGCACACACGACTGACAGTGCATGCCTTTCACTTGGAACTTCACAACAGACTCTGCACCGTATCCCAAGCGATGGAACTCCAGGGCAATCCCTTCAGCTGTGGTAACTGAGGTATCATAATCCACTGTAACCAATGTGTTTGGTACAGACCAGGTGGCCCCAAGTACTCCACTCAGGCTGTAAATTCCGGTTTGGATGGCTTGGGCCTGGTGCTCAGTGGTAGTTCCTGGGAGTTTAAAAGTTGCTTTGGCAGTTTTGAATTTATGACAGAGCTCAGTCTGGCTCCCATGCTCGTAGGCCAAGTTGTCAAATCCTTGAATCTTAACATCACAATCATTCTCCTGGAAAGATGAAAGTAGAAAGATTAATAAAGGCATTGATGAAAAAAAGTGAATGTCTTCTTTAAGTACATGCAAACAATCCAGTTTTCTCCAGGTCCCACCTCCCCACCCCCGCCAAAAAATGACCCTTCACCCTCATGCTGTATTCATTTCACGTTAAACAATTCTGTGTTCCTGTTCAAAAATGACCATTCCGTTAAAACTCAATATAAAAACTGTAATGTATTATCACTACTTACTGTTTAGACTTAAGCTCTTGTGAACATTACAAGTTTTGAACTTCTGTTTTGTGTTTGTGGCCTGTATGCCTCATTGATGTGAGCGTATACATCTTGAATTCGAGTTCTAAAAAAACCCCACAACTTCTAGATTATTTTGACTATAAGAAATAATCAAATGAAACATCATATACTGTTCATCACAGATTACTTTGGGTCAATGTTACCAAGGACATTTGTTTTGAAACCATTTAAAATATTTATACAGTCAAAAAATAACACCTGTTGTGTTCCCATTCAAAAGTGACCGGGAATATTTTGTTTGTGTATAAAGGGAAATTATCTCAAAACTACGCTTGACAATTTCACAATATTCCAAGATCAATGGCTTAATACATTAAAGAACAACTAACAATAACAATAACATGTCAGTAAATCAGACGTGTTTTTGCCTGATAACAGAAAAAAACTGAAAACTGATAAAATCAGGCTTCCAAACTTGGTGGAGTAGGTTAACTCAAACTTGAAAGGTCTTTTTTCTCATGCACATATTGTCCAGTGTGTGCATGAGAAACAGCGCCTTTAATATGTGCAAGTTGTTGCATGTCTTACAAATATATGGATTGCATTTATGGCACATTATGCTTGTTTTTGCATCTTTTGACACAGAGATGTCATGTCAGGTCAGGCATTGGTTTGCTTGCTACCAGATAACCATGAAAACCGGTACTACCTGTCTCATGGGTCGGGCCATCGGCGACTCAACCGGCATCCCTACCCTTCTGGGAGTGTGAGGAGTGAAACTGGGCATCCTGGCAGAACTAAAAACAATATCTGTCACAGGTCTGTGGTGGACCACTCCCAGTTACACGGGGTGAGACTGGACATCCTGGCAGATAAGCACATCTGTCGCAAGGTATGTGGTGGACTTTTGCCAGTCAGTGTATCGTGATATGCACTACACAAAGAGCAGAGACAAACAAAGCTATCATCAGGTCAGTCACTGCAACAGATACTGGAGTCAGTTTGTCTTGGCCTGTCCTTGCCACTGATAATACCACTATCTGCCAAGAATGTGTCGCTAGTCCAGCAACAGCTAGTGGTACTCAATTACTTTGCAAGCAGTTTTATGAATTGATCAGTCAGAAAGCAACTCATACCAGCTCGGACGTCGCCTGGATTAACAAGGCCAGGAGTTCCTGGCAGCGGAGGGCGAAGGACAGAGCTGCGTGGAGGAATCTGATCAGACCTAAATGAAACAGTCATTGTCGCCCCCGACAGACTATGATGATGATGATGATGATTTCCTTCTTGCCTTGAGAGAGAGCAGTCGCATTTTTCTTCCCTCCTCTCTTGCCTTCCTGATCTATTCCCAGCTTTGCAATGTTGCGTTTTTGTCTGTGTTTAGTCGCTCTTCTTCTGCTGAATCTTATTCTAAACGGAAATTATGGATTTGGAAGCGGCTTAAATGTGCTATTGTCACTATTTTTCAACAAGAATTGGGCCAAGGGGAAGCCCAAGAATTGGAACCTGCGAGGAGACTCATGGACATTGGAATTCATGCGTCTGTGGAAACATTATTGGTTATGATCTCAGGACTTCTATTTTTGGCTGTGGAGTTCCCTGATGCATCAGAAATTGAAGGAAGGTGAGAGAGCTGATCACAGCGGACCCGACAAGCTCCTTCATCAAATTCGACCAGTTGGGGAGGGCACGAGTAGCGGCAAACGGTGAACTGAATGACAGTGATTCAGTGGAGGAATACATCTGGAGCCCTGTGCTCTCCATGGAAAAACAGTTTAAGCCTGCACATATAATGGAAGCACAGAATTACACGGGTGAGGACAAATTCTATTCTCTGAGTGCACTGTGCTGATTTGATTTGACCTTGTTTGCCCCGTGTTTACATTCCTCCTGATTGAGATAAGCGAAAGGACCGGCTCTTATGTCTACCCAAACAATCGACAATCAGTTGTTGTCGTATCAGCGGATTGGACCCTCAAGGACAATGCCCATGTGCCTTCTGCAAGCAAGAGAGATAGACTGTGGACTTGTTTATAAGTCACATGATTATAACATCTATCCACTGCCAGGAGGCGCCCTCTGCTCCTCACTAACAACTGTTACATTTACACTACACAATGCATACAACATTACATGCATACAATACATTGCCTCTCAACTTTTGTGTGTGATCTCCTGCTAAATGTCTGCTAAATGTGCATTGAGGTTTTTTTTGCCTGCAATCAAAATTTCGCTCACTTGCCGAGCGTCATTCTGATAAAACATGTTTTTTTCTCTCACCTACTGTGTCATATCCATTCTCTTTTTCTTTTTTTCCTTTCTTCTTTATGACTGGCGCCTAGCGGCTGCCCCGGCCTTGGATGCGCTCTGCAGAGCGTGCCCAAATGCCAAGTCACGTTTCGTTACCTTGTATTCATACATGTGTAATGACAATAAAGTTGAATCTCATCTCATCTCTCATCATGATGATGACACAGAGAGACTGCACCTCTATCTCTTGTCACCTCTCTCTCTTGCAGCAAGTGATCTTGCTTCTCAGCCTTGTATCTCTGTCACCAATGCCGTACAGGTTGGTGGTGGGGAAGGTGCTGGCATTGTTGAATGTGGTGCCAGCATAGCTTTTGTCCAACTGGAACTCGTACCTGGTGGTAGAGCATCTGCTCCTCAGCTGAAGGTTTTGGGTTCAAGCCAAGAATTAACAGAAATATCATTATGCCATATTGCCCACCCCTACTATGGATCAGCGGAATGTCTGGAGGAGGAAGAATGAAACATATGCTGAAAAAAACACCCTCCCTACAATGAAGCATGGCGGTTGCTCAGTGATGCTCTGTGGCTGCTTTGCTTCTTCTGGCCCTGGAAACCTGCAGTGTATGGAGGGCAAGATGGATTCAATCAAGTATCAGGAAATTCTGGGAGAAAATGTCATGCCATCTGTGAGGAAGCTGAAGCTTGGGTTTCATTGGACCTTCCAACAGAACAACAATCCCAAGCACAACTCAAAATCCACCAAGGTCCAGTTTCAGAAGAAGTCCTGGAAGACACGAGAGTGACCATCACAGCTGCCTGACTCGAACCTCACTGAACATCTCTGGTGGGATTTGAAAAAGGCGGTTGCAGCACACGAATCCAAGAATGTTAATGAAATGAAGATTGTTGTCCATAAAGAATGGGCTAAGATTTCTCTGGTGTCTGGCTCTGCATTGCATTTGCAACAGGTCATAACAGCAAAAGGGTGCTCTACTAAGTACTAAAGATGCAGTAGTCATTAAAAGTAGCATTATGTGTAGAATTTGGAGAAACCACGTTTCACTCTCAGCATCAACTAATCCATGCTTTTGTTAGCTCTAGATTAGATTATTGTAGCTCTTTATTATCAGGCTGTCCTAAAATTGTCACGCACGGCTCTAGGGAGCCGCGCAATAAGAGCCAAGGGCGAGCCAGCGAGTCGTGATGTTTTATTAAGGGTGCGGGATGAGGGATGAGGAGAGCACAGATACTCATACAGTGGTACACTCACAGGTTGCACAGCGCAGGAGCAGGAAGCTCGTACCGGACATAGGGGTAACAAGGCGTGCATACTCACAGCGGGTTACAATCACAGGAATGCTGCAAGGGGAGTAGAGGCTGACACCAGACGAAGGGGCTTCAGCCTAGCAGTGCTTATGTCGCAGCCCCGAGTCATCGAGGCTGCTCCTATTTATTTTCATTGGCAGCGCCCCAGCTGATGAGGACTAATTGGCCCCAGCTGTCCGTAATGCTGCCAGCTGGGAGCCTGCTGAGATGCTGCTCAGTGAGAAGCAGGGATGGAGGAAAACATGGGCTGAGCACTGAGACGGCATCAACCCATGGTGACAGAGCCTCCCCCTCAAGGTCGGGCTCCTGAACGACCAGGAACATCCCAGCACCCCCCCCCCACCCCACCTGGGGTGGGAGGAAGGGAGGCAGGACCGGAGGAGGGGGAAGCAAGGGGGAGGACAACACCAGTAGATCAAAATGTAGGGTAACAGGGCAGAGAAAAAAAACCCAAATGCGCTACTCTACATTGCACCAAAAAAAAGGGAGGAAAAAAAAAAAACAGGGCATAGACGGAGAGAATATAAAACACGGGAACAGAACCATCCACCAAAAGAATGACAAAAACGGATAAAGCAATTACAGAGTATGACAAGAAACAAAACACAACCCTATAATGCACAGACAAAGCTAAAAAACAAGGCACAAAAAGGAAAATGCTGAGCACGGATAACGGAAAACACACAGCACTATGAATACATGTTCACAACAGGACAAAAATAATGAGAATGACATACACCGGTAAATAAAAAGATAACAGAATACCCGGCGCCAAATACCAAGAGGGACACCTGGGAGAATAACAGTGACAGGGTAAAAGGACAACAATAAGGTAAAAAGCTGAGTATGGTTAAGGGGAAAACACAATACACAGCACGAAATATGCGGGAGGTCCCCTAGAGGGAGAATGGGAACAGGTCCACAGGATAATGAGGCAAGATGCCGAGTATGGCTGAAAAGGAGAGAACACAATATACGGCGGCAAATATACGGGGGATCACCTAGGGAAAAACTGGTGACAGGTACATAAAACAACAATGGGATAAAATGCTGAGTACGGTTAATACGAGAAGAAAAAAAAAAACAATACACAGCACTACGAATATGTATTTACCAAAAGGACAAAATATCTCCCCCGAGTGACCATAACAAAAATAAGCGGCACCCGAGGAATATGACAGGAAGAGTCCAAAAATGGCCGAGATGGCTGCGGAGATCTCCCCGCCTATTGTCCAGTTGGCAAACCAGGGAAAGAGAAATGTTCGGACGGCGAACTCCGGACCCAGATCCCAGGAATCCAGTCCACCGGCAGCTGAACCAGGCCACCCAAAGGCAAACACAGACCAGCGGGGGGAACCAGATCACCGAACCGAAAGTTTTGTGGGTCGGGTCGTCGACCTGCATCACTCAACCACCAGGACCGTTGAGACGGACGAAGGGTCAGAGCGGATCCCGGCGGAAGAGGCTCAGGGGAGAGCCGATGACGAGGGCGACGAGCGTCAGGCCGCAGGGAAACGGCCACCTCCTCACCGGACCTGGACAACACCGGGGCAGCACCCACGTCGGACCCCGATCGGGCCTTAGGCGAACCCACGTTGGACCCCGATTGGGTCTCGGGCGAACCCACGTTGGACACCGCACCAGAACCGACCTCCAACGTTGAACCTGGACCCTCCAGCACCACGAGGAACAGCAACTCCTCGCCGGTGACCCTGAAAGAAGGCTCAGAAGAGAAAACAGAACCGGGATCAGGATCACCGGCAGCGCCAGAACCCGACGAGACGAGCTCAGATGCAGCGGGCGGCTGCACCCGGCTCGTCTCCCCTAGAGACAGGCTGAAGTGCTCAAAGATAAAAAGGGAGAAAAGAAAGGAGAGCACTCGCCTGATCTCGGGTTCTGACGCCGTCCAGGACTGCGAAGATCCAGGATCCGTCGTCAGGAGGTCGTTGTCAGGCTCCCATCCAGCCGCGTCGGGCCCCGCAGCCAGCACGATGGTCAGCGCAGCTTGAGATCCCTCCAGCTCCGGTAACCCCGCCGACGATCCACTCGGCGTGACGCCAGAAGAATCTCGTCCCGCTGGACCGAACCGCTCCTCCGTGGAGACCCGGGGACACTTAGTCGTCGGCGCAGACTCAACGCAGCAGTCAGTCCCCCTCCTCCGTCCGCAACGTAGCTGCGGAACCACAGGCCCTCTCCTTATCCCACCACGTTGACCCGGAGCCGGGGATCGCTCGGCGGAGAGAGACACAGAGGATGCAGGATTAGGAACACAGGTTACAGCAGGTGGGGGGAGTGCAGGGAGCTGCGAACCCTGAACTCCTCCTCCAGGAATGTGACAGAGCAAATCATTAAGCAGATGTGAAAAAACTATGACTTGCCTGCCTCCTGGAGGTTGAATATCACCTGCTGTAGTGGATACTGCTTCTTCCTCTCCCCGCCCGGCGATAACGGAGGACCCCCCAGGAATTCGTCTGAGGATCGCTCGCGTTGTCTCCAGCAGAGAGCTCGCCAGGCCGGAATTCCAGGCACACTCAGCAGTCAGGAAGCGCGTCGAGGAGGAGGGGGAAACAGCCGGGGTGAGCCAGCCCAAATGTCCAGGAATGACAGCGGGGGAATGAGGCTCAGGGAACGAGGCTGTGAAAACTCCACGCTGACGAGGCGAAGAGGTGACAGCTGCGTGGGAGGAACGGTCCTGGCGGCAGCCCAGAACTGGATCCGGACGGGGTTCGTGCAGAGGTGACTCGGCGATGTGATGACGGCTATTCCCAGGGGACGGACCGAGGGGGGAACCCAGGAATCGCCACTCCTGATTGGAGATCGAGGCGAGGAAGGCGTTGAGCACGGGAAAGCTTCGTAGCCCTGGAGTCCTCTCCACCAATCTCACTGCCGCCGCCACATGCCTGAAGATGGTAACAGGACACACAGTGGAGCTCGCGACAGCCACTCGGCCCCAGACATAACTGCTGTCAGCTGCGGCTCCTTGAAGGGAATCCCGAGTGACGTGGCGCAGGTCGGGGGAAGCCCTCTGGTTGGCGCGAACTCCCGAGCTAGAATGGCGGCAGGAACGGGATCCCGAAGCGGAGGGCAACGTCACCCACTTCGGCTTCCTGCTGGGATTTCCATCCCACCCGCGGAGCTTCTCTCGCTGTGTACCTGTGGCGTCTATCCTGGCACTGTCCTCGGGATGGAACACAGAATGAGGGTAACAGTCCAGGAGTTCCTCAGCACGGCCTGGACGCCAGCGTCTCGCGTTGGAGGCGTCGTGCAGGGTGAAGAGCGTCCCGTCGACAGCCTCCAAGATGGACCTCAGCTCGTCGCCCTGGCGCCGGAAGTGACTCCTGGGAAACGGCATGCTAGCAGCGCTGACACCCGGACAGAAAGGTACAATTCCACGGCGACTCACGGCCACCGGTAGCTCGTCAGGCTGCGACATATTGTCACGCACGGCTCTAGGGAGCCGCGCAATAAGAGCCAAGGGCAAGCCAGTGAGTCGTGATGTTTTATTAAGGGTGAGGGATGAGGGATGAGGAGAGCACAGATACTCATACAGTGGTACACTCACAGGTTGCACAGCGCAGGAGCAGGAAGCTCGTACCGGACATAGGGGTAACAAGGCGTGCATACTCACAGCGGGTTACAATCACAGGAATGCTGCAAGGGGAGTAGAGGCTGACACCAGACGAAGGGGCTTCAGCCTAACAGTGCTTATGTCGCAGCCCCGAGTCATCGAGGCTGCTCCTATTTATTCTCATTGGCAGCGCCCCAGCTGATGAGGACTAACTGACCCCAGCTGTCCGTAATGCTGCCAGCTGGGAGCCTGCTGAGACACTGCTCAATGAGAAGCAGGGATGGAGGAAAACATGGGCTGAGCGCTGAGACGGCATCAACCCATGGTGACAAAAATGTCTCTCAAAAGACTTTAATTGATCCAAAATGCTGCAGCTAGAGTTTTAACAGGTACTAGAAAGAGAACTCATATCTCTCCGGTTCTGGCTTCCTTTCATTGGCTTCCCATAGAATTTAGAATTACGTTTAAAATCCTTCTCCTCACTTACGTATGTACAAAGCTCTAAATGATCAGGCCCCTTGTAATTTAAAAGATCTGATACTACTGCCGAGCTGACTGATGTTCTCACATCCATCTTTATTCTCTCACTCAACCAGAACATAGTCCACTCCTGCTTCAAAACAACAACCATCGTCCCCAAAAAGAGCCCCCCGACCTGCCTGAATGATTATAGGCCGGTAGAACTCACTCCAATCATCATGAAGTGCTTCGACAGAGTGGTGTTGGCCCTCATTCAGGACAGCATACCAGATACCCTGGACCCCCTGCAGTATGCCTACCGGCCCAACAGGTTCACCTCAGACGCCATTGCTGCTGGATTCCATTATTCTCTCTCCCACCTGGAAGAAAAAGACTCCTACATCAGGATGCTCTTTGTCGGCTACAGCTCCGCCTTCAACACGGTCATCCCCCACAAACTCACCTACAAACTGTCTTCACTTGGCCTGCACCCCACCCTCTATGACTGGCTACTGGACTTTCTGACTGGCAGGCCTCAGTCTGTCAGGATGGGTAACAGGACCTCAGTCAGCATCATCACGAACACAGGTGTCCCACACGGTTGTGTTCTCAGCCCCATCCTCTACAGCCTCTTCACCCATGACTGTGTTGCTTCCCACAAGGACAATGTCATCTTAAAGTTCGCGGATGACACAGCAGTGATAGGACGCATCACAGGTGGTGATGAAGCATCCTACAGGAGGGAGGTGGCCAGCCTGGTGTCATGGTGTGAGGACAACAACCTCACCCTCAACACGGACAAGACGAAGGAGATGATAGTGGGCATGAGGAAGGGGAGGGAACCTCATCGGCCGCTGTTCATCCGGGAGCTTGAGGTGGAGAGGGTAAGCAGCTTTAAATACCTGGGCATCCACATCAGTGAGAACCTTACGTGGGCTCTTAAAACCACAGAGCTGGTTAAGAAAGCTCAACAGTGGTTGTACTTTCTGAGGAGGCTGAGGAAGTTTGGCATGTCCCCCAAGATCCTCAACAACTTCTACAGCTGCATCATCGTGAGCATCCTGACCAACTGCATCACTGCGTGGTATGGCAGCACTACTACTTTGGACCGCAAACGCCTGCAGAGAGTGGTGAAAACAGCGGAGAAGATCATCAGGACTCCACTCCCCTCTCTGCAGAGCATCTACCACCACAGAGTCCAAAGGAGAGCTGCCTCTATCCTCCTGGACCACGCCCACCCCCAGCACAGAATGTTCACACTTCTACCCCCAGGCTGGATGTACAGAAGTGTGAAATGCAGGACATCCAGACTAAAAAACTCCTTCTTTCTCACTGCCATCAGACTCCTGAATAAATAACAAATTTTGGACACAGCTTTGCAAATAGGAATTCACACAATGGATGCTAAATTTGCACATTGCTCACTTGCACATTGTACACAGTCTCACCCCGTCTCATGTCCATATCATCTCTGCTGCTAAATTGTCATTGTACAGTCTACTGGGTATTATTATTACAAAGAAATTCTCACACTGGGTGCTAATTGGTACATTGCTCATTTGCACATTGTACATAGGCTTATGCCATCTCAGGTTCATATCATCTCTGATACTAAAATACCATTTTCCATTATAGTCATACAGTGAATTTTCAATTTTCATTCTTCTTGTTTCCTCTAGTTTAACTGCTTTAACTGTCGTAACTGCCTAATGTGTATTTATCAGTAATTATTAGTATTAGTATTTAGTATCAAGATGTGCTTATTACCTTTGTTAGTATTGATGTGTATCTATTACCTTGGCATTCATTCGGAGAGCAGAGTAAGAATTTCATTGTTCATGAAATGTTGCATTTCTTAACTGTGCACATGGTAATGAAGCCTTTGAATCTTGAATCTTGATCTTGAATCTACTTTATCATCCTAACAGAGCATTACGCTCCCAAAATGCAGAGTACTTGTAATATCTATAATCTCTAAAAGTACAATGGGGGCAGAGCTTTCAGTTATCAGGCTCCACTAATACAGAGTCAGCTGCCAATCTGGACTCAGGAGAAAGACTTGATCTCTGTTTTTAAGAAAAGGGTTAAAACTTTCCTTTTGACATAGCCTATAGTTAGGGATCGATCAGGAGACCCTGAACCCTCCCTTAGTTATGCTGCTAATAGGTTTAGACAGCCGGGGGTTCTCCCACAATGCACTGGGCTTCACTCCTTTCTTCACTATCAATGTAATATTTTTGCTGGTCATTAACATCTAGATAAGATAAGATAAGATAAGCCTTTATTAGTCCCACAACGGGGAAATTCCAGGATTGCAACAGCACAGGGATAGCAACACTCAGAGCAACAATCAGAAGGCAAGAAAAAAAAAGCAAGAAAACATCCGTTTGTTCTCTCCCACAGATTGAGTCCGTGTCGTGCTGTTTGCTCTCTACATGTCCTTTTCCTTGTCTCTATCCCCTCACCCCCAGCCAGTCACAGCAGATAACTGCCCCACCCTCAGCCTGGTGCTGCTGGAGGTTTATTCCTGCTAAAAGGGTTTTTTTCATCTCCACAATCGCCAAGTGTTAGTCACAGAGGATTGCCTGATTGCTAGGGTCTTTCTGCAATTGTGGGGATTTCCCCCATAGAGCCATCATTTTCTGAAGAACCTCTTAATTTAGACGATGAATCTTTGCTTATGGATCTTATATGGCTCTCCAAAGAACTGAGCTGTTATGGTCAACTGAAGTTGGAGGCAGGATACTGGACATTACTGAAAAAGGTTCTTTTTCAGTGGCAACGCTCCAAAGAACCTTATTGGTCAAATATACTTTTCTGTGTGCATTGCTGTGTGGGGCAGCCCGACGGGGCAGTGTTTAGCACTGTGTCAGCACAGCAAGAAAGTTGTGAGTTTGATCCCACCCTTGGCCACTGGTGACCTTTCTTTGTGAAGTTTGCGTGTTCTCCCTAAAGGAACACACACAACATTATGGATGAAACACACTTAAACTGGATTCATTTCTGCTATGGGCCACTGAGATGTGTGTCCACTTTGGGCGAGGCCGGTGCGCACGTGGTTGTGTATATAATTCATTTTTGTCGTCTACCGGGCAAAGCCACTGACACATTCGCACAACTGTCATTTGTAGTTTCACCCCAGTCCTATGAGAAGCGAAAATGTACTAAAACACCAGTTTGTTCACCAGCTATATAAAACAACAACAATGGCATTGTTTTGAGGATAAGGAAGAATTAAAATTTTTCAATGTTCTTCTCCACTCATGCTGCTGCTGCTGCAAAATGATTCATGTATGGTTATTCTCGTCTTCCTCTTCTTCGTCTACTTTGAGTTTGTATGCTGTGTCGTTAATGCCACCACGTTAATGGGAGATTCAATCTTGCGAATGTACAGTCAACGTGGTAACAAAATTTGGGCTGCAGGCAGATGTCCATGGAAAGGGGCCTGCGGAGCCTAGAAGACTGGATACGATGACAGTATTTGTCACACAAGCTTTGTGGTTGAGCGATTGGCGGATATGCAGCACAGGGTTTCCTCTGGAAACATTTCTGGGTGGCGGCCTGCTGTGCCAGAAAAATTTCCGCCGCGCTTATGAGGAGATATAAATTTAAGAAAAATACATGAAGCAATGACTTTCCGCAAGCGCGCACACGAACAATGCGCGTGACCGTCATCCATGTGGAGTTTAGAACACCCCACCCACGCGAACTTTCCAGTCAAGCTACATGTCAACTGGGCCGGGTTTTTCAGAAAGGAATCCGCATACCGCAACCTCTGAGGTGCGGAAAAGAGGTGTGTAGCATAGTTCTCGGTTAGGCGGAGTCAAACAATGCGGGAGGAAATACTGGAATAGTCATTATTACCATGAGCAGATTTTTTTTTAATAGTGCTGGTATATTTGTGCTACAAAAGGCGACTTTGTTGTTGTCGCCGCCGGTTTTGGGTTCACCCAGTCCTACAGACCTGCACAATGCATGTCGATCATGACCACCTGGTGCGTGAGCTTTGGCTGGATAAGCCAATGTTCCATTGCTCTCCACGCCTTGTTCTTTGTATCTTGTTTCTATATGAAAGCAAGAACTGGTAATATAGTATTGGGTTGCCTGAAACAGCGGTTATTAATTTCTCCTTCAAGTCTTCACAACAACAGGTAACGTACAGATCTGCTTGTCTTTCCTTCCCCCCCTCCTCTCTCATCTTCTCCTCCAGCTGGCTGGTTCACTGGATTGGTCGACGGATCCAGCTGTGGGCGGTCTTCAGCTCACGGCTGCTACCAGATAGTGATGGGAATTCCGGCTCTTTTTAGAGAACCGGCTCTTTCGGCTCGGCTCACTAAAGAGCCGGCTCTTTCGGCTCCCAAGCGGCTCTTCAGGTTGTTTTGTTGCTTTAATTTATTAATTTAATTTATTATCATCAACAATATAAAATTATGCACAAATTAATTACTAATGTAAAAAATGTTTTTTATTTATATATGTTTATTATATAAATATGCTTTTGTTTATTCACTCCACATAAAATGTAAAAAGTAAATTATAAAATTCAAAAACCAACTATTTACAATTCAACTTATAGCGCTTTAAATTTTCAGCTTTTTCCTTTTAAACAAATTTAAAGTGAAACAACACAAAACACTGCAAACCAGTGTCTGAGCAGCTCTTCTGCTAAGTTCTCAGAAGTGTGTTTGTCACTGAACTCAAAACAATCCAGAAGACAGGACACCATTTTATAATTTTCAATAAAGTGACACGTTACTGACAAGAAGGATGTGATGGTTTGGGATGTCCAGCTGTCAGTCGTTAGACAGACTGCTGTCGCTTTTTTAACCCTCTCTTGCAGTGATGCACGTTCTCTGTCATATAGGCCTGGGATGATTTTTTGGGAGAGTGTTTTCCTGCTTGGAATTGCATACATTGGATTGAGTGCATGAATAAACTTCCTGAATCCTTTATCATTCACAACTGAAAATGGTTGGAAATCAAGTGCAATCATTTTTGCCAGTTCTTCATCAATTGAGTTCTGTCTTGCTGGGAAAACAGACTTCTGCAAAAACTGTCTCATAGAGCTCTGGGTTGTAGGTTTAGCAGCAACAGTTGCAGTAGAGACACTGGCACCTTCATTAATATCACACTCAACTGACTGTGTTTTATCTTCCCATTGCACTGCTGGGTGGACAGTTCTCAGGTGCCTGTGCAGGTTGTTTGTGGAGCCGGCTCTATATGATATTCTTTTCTGGCAGACTCTACACTCTGCCTTTGTATTGTCAATAAAATTGAAATGGTTCCAGATTTTGCTTCTTTTCCTGGTGTCACTCATTTTCTTTACTATACCTTTCTAAATGTGTCGACGTCGTCTCTTCTCTCTCTCCTCCTGCTCTGCTCGTGTGCTGCTGCTGCTGTGAGCGTAACTACCGCCCCTCCCCCCTCAGCGCAAACACAAGGCAGGCACAAACACATATTGACCAATCACGTGCGGCTAGAAGAGAAAAAAAAAAGTGAGAGCGAGAGGGTGAGAGAAAGGAAAAAAAACCCCAACACGGCTCCCAATAAAGAGCCGGCTCCCGTCGTTCACTTCAAAGAGCCGGCTCTAAGAGCCGTTTCATTCGCGAACGACCCATCACTACTACCAGACAATATGGCTTCCTTGGTCTCCATATCTTTAAAACAAACCAGCGAAAAGTGTTTCTAACATCATTTCGTGCGAGAAATAGTAAGTTCAGTTAATGAATCCGTTGTTATTTGACATCAAAAACCACTGTTTTAAAAGTTCAGGACCAGAGTGCTGCCTCCAGTTTATGACCGTACGGAAAAAATCTTTACCGAGGGAGAGCTTTATGCAAATGAGCTGTAGGGTACCTGCGGGCAACTTGGCACAACAAGTACGGTTTTCAACCGCTCCGCACCCAAAGGCTTTCCGCTGCATTTCCAATACACAATGAATATGAATGGGAAGCGGAAAAACAACAAAATCAGTGGACAAGTAGCTTCAGTCACCAGGCAGAGTGTCTCAGTAGCGTGACTGTCCGAGAGAAACATGAGTTTATTAAAGTTCTTTAAACTCGGAAAAAATTCACAAGAGGTATGTAAGCACTGGTGTTTATCATGGTTTTAACCCACTGGAAACGGGAGCCATAATGGAAGTAGTCGCTTAGCTAAGACATGTGGTTAAAATTCATATGCAGCCGGCTTCATATGAAGGGAAAGGCAAGGGGGACTGATGAATTGCTGAGGATATATTTCACCAGCCACTACAATATTAAGTTATGTTCCCTATTATGTACCTGGCAAGTTAAGGTAACCGAAATTCATGAAGTCAATGACTCTAATCCGTCAGCAGCCTTCAGACAAACTAAACGTGCCAACATTTGGATTTCAAAATAAGGGAGGTTTTTCCTGCTGTCTGGGTGGTGAGGAGATTTCTAAAAAAAACTATATATATATAAAGAAATATTATTACAGAAATAACGGCATCCTTGGTCATTTAAGTTAATTTATTTCATTAAATACAATTTTATTAATATTTTTTCTTTATAATGAGAGTTAAATTATTGTTCTGTTCTGACTGCAAAGTTATGGCCAAAAATGTAAATTATTATAAGGAAAAACTTAAAAAAATACCACAGTCTTTTTCAAATTTATTTAAAAAACAGTAATTTTATTTTAAAAAACAGACAAAAATAAGCCATAAAATAATCCACAAATTTATAATAAAGTTTCAAATGTACAAGAAAAGTCAACTTTACAAGAGGAAATTACAAATTTGAGGAAAATGGTTTCAAATTTAGATAAATTTACAGAGAAAAGTAGAAAACTATAAGAAAGTTGTTATAAATTTTGGGGAAAATCCTCAAACCTTCAAGACTGAAGTCATTACTCAAGTTTTTAAGTGGGTGCTCTTTGTACCCTTAACTCAACTAGAAATTTTTGGTTGTCTACTTTTAATTATTAATTTCAAAGCACTGCTTTTACATGAGTAGAATTTCTGGTTACTATACCCTTCTGATCATATAATTTAAGTATGCATGAGTACATTACTATTATGAATGTTTCTTTCCCTTCCCTACTCTCTCATTGGAAAAAAAGAAAAACTAGAATAAAAATACAAAAAAATACACATACTTTTGTCATTTATGTAAAACATGACAAAAAAAAAATCGTGCAGGACAAAACATGACACTTTATATTTTCTAACCTGTTTGTATACCACCATAGACAGAGAGAGAGAACCTCAATTGGACAGAGCTCAGCGAGGGCAAGATGAGAGGAGCCAAGGGTCCAGGAGAAGTGAGAGCAGAGGAAGGAGGGAAGGATAACACCACTAAAAAGTCTAAACACAGGACATCTGGGTGGGACCCCAACTGGCCCAATATTCAAGCCTCGGTTGTACAATACTTCAAATGGTGAGTTTCATATGCTATGTTACTGTGCAAAATTAAAAAAAAAAAATAGTATAAAATTAACATATTCTGGTAAAAATGCTGTCATATGTTTACCGTTCCCCCCCGGAAAAATATGCTGCTACCACGCCAAGGTCTTTAAGCCAGAGGAAACAGTGCAGCATGAACCCAGCTTAAAAGGCTGACGACATATTTTGCCTCTCCTCTCTGGCTGACACATCGTGCCAATTTGCACCTAATCCTTGGGAGGTGGGGGCTGCAGAGGCACATGCAGGGGCTATTGAGTCATTGTTAGAAGTCTTTTGCAGAAGTGTGGAAATTAAAAAAAAAAACAAAACATCAGAGCGATGTTAGCTTTGTTGTCAAAATGCTTGGTTTTCAAGCGTGCAGCCCCAGTGGCCTAATGGATAAGGCACTGGCCTCCTAAGCCAGGGATTGTGGGTTCAAGTCCCATCTGGGGTGGTCTCTAACAAAATGGTTCAGCAGCAGTTAATGGATTGAAACCATCCTCTACTGCTTCTCTTTCTCCCCCAGAAACACTATTTATTTGCACACATTAACCTGCTCGGCTGTACCCACTAGTCTTTTGGAATGTCTTGTTGTCAACATTAAGATATAGAAATTATAAAATCCTTTCATATTCTCAGAGTCTGTGCATGACAAAACAAGGTATAAATTTAAGAATAGCAAATCATATGCTGTAACTTTGAAAAATAACTGCAACTACCTCAAATACTAATTTAGGATGGACTTTTTAAAAATCTAACCCAAAAATGTCAGCTGGTATTTTGCGTTAGAACTAACACATGTAAAAGACAGAAAGGAGGAAACAAACAAACCATAAGTGTAAGAAATTAAAAATAAATTAAATGCCTTGTTTCCAAGTGATCTTTAGAGGGGAATACTATGCACTTCTTCCACATGCTGAAACAGTTCCCAGAGGTCTTAATGAAATGTCCGTGACATGCTTGGGTCAAAATACATCAAGGTTGAACTATTTTAGCACCATTGCCCACCATTTTAACCAGGTTTTATCAAAATGACTCGTTTCAGTACATGTTTCTTTAACTCTCGTGATCCGATTTCTGAACCAGGTGGGAATGCAGCTGTCTAGTGAGGGTACTAGTGAGGAACTTTAAGACCTAATCATGATTCAGCAGCTAAGCGGGGTCATCCATGGCCTTCTCCCTGGCAAAAATATAACAACATAATCCAGAATGATGCAAAATATATGATTGACAGTGAATTAATAAACTAGATGGGAACAGGGATGTCCACTGGGTGACTACAATTTAAATAAAATTGCAAAAAAAAACCTCAATTTTTCATGTGATCACTGCAATCGAGAAAAAAAGAGAAGACATTAGAGAAAACAGTATGTATGGCCATTGCTGCTACAAACACTTGACAATGTATGCAATTAATAGGGTGAGGATGAGTACAAATGTTGTGTATCTGCTAACTTCCTCTTCCTTTATCCCCTCACCCCTCAGCCAGTCGCAACAGATGACTGCCCCTCCCTTAGCCTGGTGCTGCTGGAGGTTTCTTCCTACTAAAAGGGGGTTTTTCTTCTTCACTGTCGCCAAGTGCTACTCACAGGGGATCGCCTGATTGCTGGGGTCTTTCTGCAATTGTGGGGATTTCCCCCACAGAGCCATCATTTTCTGAAGAACCTCTTAATTTAGACGATGAATCTTTGCTTATCTTATATGGCTCTTCAAACAACTGAGCTGTTATGGTCAACTGAAGTTGGAGGCAGGATACTGGACATTACTGAAAAAGGTTCTTTGAACAACCTCTTGGCAAATGGTTCTTTGTAGAACTGAAAGTGTTTTTTAAGTGACATCGCTCCAAAGAACCTTATTGATCAAATATACTTTTCTGTGTGGGGCAGCCCGATGGGGCAGTGTTTAGCACTGTGTCAGCACAGCAAGAAGGTTGTGAGTTTGATCCCACCCTTGGCCACTGGTGACCTTTCTTTGTGAAGTTTGCGTGTTCTCCCTGTGTCTGTGTGGGTTTTTTCTGGGTATTCCTGTTTCCTCCCACACTCCTAAGACATGCAGGTTAGGTTAATTGGCATCAGCTGGGGATAAATTGTCCTTAGGTATGAAAGTGAGAGTGAGTGGTTGTCTGTCTCTCTATGTTGGCCCGGCGATGGATTGGTATTCTGTTCAGGATGTACCCCACCTCTTGCTCAAAGATGCTGGGATAGGCTTCAGCAACCCAAAAAGGATTAAGAGGATGCTGATGAATGAACGTATTGCCATCTCTCTGCCAATGAATTTTGATGTTTCTCCTTTGAAATAAATTATATTTTATATCACCTTTCAACCAACCATATTGTGAAACCTAAAGGCACACACAACATTATGGATGAAATACACTTAAGTTGGATTCATTTCTGCTCTGGGCCACTGAGATGTGTGTCCACTTTGGGCAAGGACGGTGCGCACGTGGTTGTGTATATACTTCATTTTTGTCGTCTACCGGGCAAAGCCACTGACACATTCGCACAACTGTCATTTGTAGTTTCACCCCAGTCCTATGAGAAGCGAAAATGTACTAAAACACCAGTTTGTTCACCAGCTATATAAAACAACAACAATGGCACTGTTTTGAGGAAAAGGAAGAATTAAAATTTTTCAATGCTCTTCTCCACTCAAGCTGCTGCTGCTGCAAAATGATTCATGTACGGTTATTCTCGTCTTCCTCTTCTTCATCTACTTTGAGTTTGTATGCTGTGTCGTTAATGCCACCTCGTTAATGGGAGATTCAATCTTGTGAATGTACAGTCAACGTGGTAACAAAATTTGGGCTGCATGCAGACGTCCATGGAAAGGGGCCTGCAGAGCCTAGCAGACTGGATACGATGACATAGTTTTTGTCACACAAGCTTTGTGGTTGAGCGACTGGCGGAGATGCAGCACAGGGTTTCCTCTGGTAACATTTCTGGGTGGTGGCCCGCTGTGCCAGAAAAAGTTCCGCCGCACTTATGAGGAGATATAAATTTAAGAAAAATACATGAAGCAATGACTTTCCACAAGTGCGCACACGAACAATACGCGTGACCGTCATCCACGTGGAGTTCAGAAGCACCCCACCCATGTAAACTTTCCAGTCAAGCTACATGTCGACTGGGCCGGGTTTTTCAGAAAGGAATCCGCATACCGCAACCTCTGAGGTGCGGAAAAGAGGTGTGTAGCATAGTTCTCGGTTAGGCGGAGTCAAACAATGCGGGAGGAAATACTGGAATATTAACCATGAGCAGATTTTTTTTAATAGTGCTGGTATATTTGTGCTACAAAAGGAGACTTTGTTGTTGTTGCCGCCGGTTTTGGGTTCACCCAATCCTACAGACCCACACAATGAATGTCGAACATGACTGCCTGGTGCATGAGCTTCGGCTGGATAAGCCAATGTTCCATTGCTCTCCACGCCTTGTTCTTTTGTATCTAGTTTCGATATGAGGGCAAGAACTCGGCGGTTATTAATTTCTCCTTCAAGTCTTCACAACAACAGGTAACGTACAGATCTGCTTGTCTTTCCTTCCCCCCCTCCTCTCTCATCTTCTCCTCCAGCTGGCTGGTTCACTGGATTGGTTGACGGATCCATCTGTGGTCAGACTTCAGCTCTCAGCTGCTACCAGACAATATGGCTTCCTTGGTCTCCATATCTTTAAAACAAACCAGCGAAAAGTGTTTCTAATATCATTTCGTGCGAGAAATAGTAGGTTCAGTTCATGAATCCGTTGTTACTTGACATTAAAAACCACTGTTTTAAAAGTTCAGGACGAGAGTGCTGCCTCCAGTTTATGACCGTATGGAAAAAATCTTTACCGAGGGAGAGCTTTATGCAAATGAGCTGTAGGGTACCTGCGGGCGACTTGGCACAACAAGTACGGTTTTCAACCGCTCCGCACCCAAATGCTTTCCGCTGCATTTCCAATACACAATGAATATGAATGGGAAGCGGAAAAACAACGAAATCAGTGGACACGTAGCTTCAGTCACCAGGCAGAGTGTCTCGCTAGCGTGACTGTCCGAGAGAAACATGAGTTTATTAAAGTACTTTAAACTTGGAAAAAATTCAGAAGAGGTAAGTAAGCACTGGCGTTTATCATGGTTTTAACCCGCGGGAAATGGGAGCAATAACGGGAGAGTCGCTTAGCTAAGACATATGGTTAGAATTCATATGCAGCCGGCTTCATATGAAGGGAAAGGCAAGGGGGACTGATGAATTGCTGAGGATATACAGTTAGGCCCAAAAATATTTGGACAGTGACACAAGTTTTGTTATTTTAGCTGTTTACGAAAACATATTAAGGATACAATTATATAATCAATATGGGCTTAAAGTGCAGACTCTCAGCTGTAATTTGAGAGTATTCACATCCAAATTGGAGCAAGGGTTTAGGAATTACAGCTCTTTAATACGTAGCCGCCTCTTTTTCAAGGGACCAAAAATAATTGGACAATTGACTCAGAAGGCTGCAAAAAAAAATAAATAACAAGGCTGCATGGGCTCTTCCCTCGTTAACCTGTCATCAGTTAAGCAGTTAAAAGGTCTGGAGTTGATTCCAGGTGTGGCATTTGCATTTGGAAGCTGTTGCTGTGAACACACAACATGCGGTCAAAGGAGCTCTCAATGGAGGTGAAACAGACCATCCTGAGGCTGAAAAAAAGAAGAAATCCATCAGAGAGATAGCAGAAATGTTAGGAGTGGCCAAATCAACAGTTTGGTACATTTTGAGAAAAAAAAGAGTGCACTGGTGAGCTTGGGAACTCAAAAAGGCCTGGACGTCCACGGAAGACAACAGTGGTGGATGATCACAGAATCCTTTCCATGGTGAAGAACAACCCCTTCACAACATCCACTCAAGTGAAGAACACTCTCCAGGAAGTAGCTGTATCAGTATCTAAGTCTACCATAAAGAGAAGACTAAATGAGAGTAAATACAAAGGATTCACCACAAGGTGCAAACCATGAATCAGCCTCAAAAATAGAAAGGCCAGAATTGACTTTGCCAAAAAACACCTGAAGAAGCCAGCCCAGTTCTGGAACAGCATTCTTTGGACAGATGAGACTAAGATCAACCTGTACCAGAATGATGGGAAGAAGAAAGTTTGGAGAAGAACTGGAACAGCTCATGATCCAAAGCACTACATCTTCTGTAAAACATGGTGGAGGCAGTGTGATGGTATGGGCATGCATGGCTTCCAAAGGCACTGGGTCACTTGTGTTTATTGATGATGTGACAAAAGACAGAAGCAGCCGGATGAATTCTGAAGTGTATAGGGATATACTTTCTGCTCAGATTCAGCCAAATGCAGCAAAGTTGATTGGACGGCGCTTCACCAATGATCCAAAACATACTGCAAAAGCAACCCAGGAGTTTTTTAAAGCAACAAAGTGGAATATTCTGCAATGGCCGAGTCAATCACCAGATCTCAACCCAATCGAGCATGAATTTCACTTGCTCAAGACAAAACTTAAGGCAGAAAGACCCACAAACAAGCAATAACTGAAGACAGCTGCAGTAAAGGCCTGGCAAAGCATCACAAAGGAGGAAACCCAGCGTTCGGAGATGTCCATGGGATCCAGACTTCAGGCAGCCATTGCCTGCAAAGGATTCTCAACAAAATATTGAAAAGTAACATTTTGCTTAGGGTTATGTTTATTTGTCCAATTACTTTTGATCCCCTGAAATGAGGAGCATTTGTATCAAAATAGCTACAATTCCTACATGTTTAATCATATATTTTTGTTCAACCCCTTAAATTAAACCTTAAAGTCTGCACTTCAATTCCGTTGTAGTTGTTTCATTTCAAATCCAATGTGGTGGCATGCAGAGCCCAAATCATGAAGATTGTGTCACTGTCCACATATTTCTGGGCCTAACTGTATTTAACCAGCCACTACAATATTAAGTTATGTTCCCTATTATGTACCTGGCAAGTTAACCTCTTGCACTCCGGGATACCGCGGGCGGTCACGTCTCTGCGTCCTAGCATGCCCTCGTGCGCACTAGGATGCATACTGTGCGTCTCAGAGCGCACTGAAAAAAACCCTGCTGCATTTCCGTTCTTCCACTACAGACACAGCCGCGAACAGAAAGCCAAAGGAGTGCTTTGATTGGTTAGATTTGATTGACCTCTCATTCGACTAATAAGAGCCTTGAATGGGGTTTCTGAAACCTTGAAGAACCAATGACTGAAAACCTAGCAAGAAGGACCCGCCTACCAACGGCTGCGAATACAGCGAGCCAAATGAAGCAGAGAAGTTCGACGATTGAAAGCGTACGTCCCGTGCGTAAAATCTGTTTTGTGTAAGCCGCTGGGTGACACACACGTGTTCACCAGTCTTTTTTTCTTAATACTGTTCTTATTTGTTTTGAAAAATCGTTCGCCAAAGCCGCAATCATGGAAGCACAAAACTGCAATAATGGAATCATGGTTTGACCGGGTCGCGTGACCAGAACCATGAGTCATAACAAGCGGACCAGCGTCATGTTCGTCTGACAATGAGGAAGAGAAGTTCGCCAGCGACACTGCTGTTGTGGACAGGTAAGTGTTATAAGCTAAATTAATCTTTTTCCCTGAAAATTGTAATCAAAATGACTTTTGACCGATCGGTAAATTACAACTGTGCGTCATCGCCACATGACGGACCAGTCTGTGCGCTGCGTCCGGACCGTGAACGCCCCCCCCCCCACTACTCTTCTGTAGCGGATTGCAGATATATTGCAGATATTTTAGTACAACTGTGCATAGTAGACCGCGGCGCACCGTCCCCGCGGTCCGTCATGTGGCGATGGACGATGTCCGTCCTCTGTAGCGGGAAGGAGGGGGGGGGGAGTTGTTATCCTCTACATTACAGATATTTTAGTATAATTTTTAGTGCACTGTAGGTTATTTTTTCTTGTAAAAAAAAGCCACACATTTTTTACGTGGCATGCTTCTTTGTGTGTGGGGGCTTGTTCGTTCATTCATTCATTCATGAATGAAAAAACAACCCTCACACACACACACACACACACAGAGCCCTGAGTGTCACCTTTCATTAGAGCCCAAGATGAAGCTGCTATATTGAATCATTCAAAAGTTACAGATGTTTTTCCAAACTGTGCCATTTGGCACAGTTCAAAAACGCCTGGGAACAACCTGACAAAAAAGCTGTGTAATATATTCATTTTTTGTGGCATTGTTACAAAATTTTGACCTCAGCTGGATAACACTTGGTTCTACATTTCTGTTTCATTTTCCAGCCCAGATCTGACAGCTGTGTGTTACTTTCAAGCATTTGTATCCAAAAAAAACACCTAGGCGAACTTTAATTTTTTCCAAGTTCAGTATGTTTAGATGACTGTTACTCAGTGGCAGGAGCACTTAGAGAGATTATGACTGTTTTGCCGAAAAATTCAAAGTGTTTTCTTTTAAATGAGACCAACCCCATGAAGATGCTGCAAAGGGTTGAAGAACAGCTTTTGATTAACTTTGGGTACATTATTTTTAGGCGTTTTTAGGGAAATTGACCAGAGTGCAAGGGGTTAAGATGACCGAAATTCATGAAGTCAATGACTCTAATCAGTCAGCAGCCTTCAGACAAACTAAATGTGCCAACATTTGGATTTCAAAATAAGGGAGGTTTTTCCTGCTGTCTGGGTGGTGAGGAGATTTCTAAAAAAAAAAACTATAAATATAAAGAAATATTATAACAGAAATAACGGCATCCTTGGTCGTTTAAATTAATTTATTTCATTAAATACAATTTTATTATTTTTTTTTCTTTGTAATGAGAGTTAAATTATTGTTCTGTTCTGACTGCAAAGTTACGGTCAAAAATGTAAATTGTTATAAGGAAAAAGTTAAAAAAAAATACCACAGTCTGTTTCAAATTTATTTAAAAAAATAGTAATTTTATTTTAAAAAACAGACAAAAATAAGCCATAAAATAATCCACAAATTTATAATAAAGTTTCAAATGTACAAGAAAAGTCAACTTTACAAGAGGAAATTACAAATTTGAGGAAAATGGTTTCAAATTTAGATAAATTTACAGGAAAAAGTAGAAAACTATAAGAAAATTGTTATAAATTTTGGGGAAAAACCTCAAACCTTCAAGACTGAAGTCATTACTCAAGTTTTTAAGTGGGTGCCCTTTGTACCCTTAACTCAACTAGAAATTTTTGGTTGTCTACTCTTAGTTATTAATTTCAAAGCACTGCTTTTACACGAGTAAAATTTCTGGTTACTATACCCTTCTGATCATATAATTTAAGTATGCATGAGTACATTACTATTATGAATGTTTCTTTCCCTTCCCTACTCTCTCATTGGAAAAAAAAAAAGAAACACTAGAATAAAAATACACATATTTTTGTCATTTATGTAAACCATGACAAAAAAAAAAATCCTGCAGGACAAAACAAGACACTTGATATTTTCGAACCTGTTTGTATACCATCATAGACAGAGAGAAAGAACCTGAATTGGACAGAGCTCAGAGAGGGCAAGATGAGACAGAAAAGAGGAGCCAAGGGTCCAGGAGAAGTGAGACCAGAGGAAGGAGAGAAGGATAACACCACTAAAAAGTCTCAACACAGGACATCTGGGTGGGACCCCAACTGGCCCAATATTCAAGCCTCGGTTGTACAATACTTCAAATGGTGAGTTTCATATGCTATGTTACAGTGCAAAATTTAAAAAAAAACCAATAGTATAAAATTAACATATTCTGGTAAAAATGCTGTCATATGTTTACCGCCCCCCGGAAAAATATGCTGCTACCACGCCAAGGTCTTTAAGCCAGAGGAAACAGTGTAGCATGAACCCAGCTTAAAAGGCTGACGACATATTTTGCCTCTCCTCTCTGGCTGACACATCGTGCCAATTTGCACCTAATTCTTGGGAGGTGGGGGCTGCAGAGGCACATGCAGGGGCTACTGAGTCATTGTTAGAAGTCTTTTGCTGAAGCGTGGAAAAAAAAAACAAAAAAAACCCCCCACCAGAGCTATGTTAGCTTTGTTATCAAAATGCTTGGCTTTTAAAAGTGCAGCCCCAGTGGCCTAATGGATAAGGCACTGGCCTCCTAAGCCAGGGATTGTGGGTTCAAGTCCCATCTGGGGTGGTTTCTAGTAAAATGGTGCAGCAGCAGTTGATGATTGAAACCATCCTCTACTGCTTCTATTTCTCCCCAGAAACACTATTTATTGGCACACATTAACCTGCTCGGCTGTACCCACTCATCTTTTGGAATGTCTTGTTGTCAACATTAAGATATAGAAATTATAAAATCCTTTCATATTCTCAGAGTCTGTGCATGACAAAACAAGGTATACATTTAGGAATAGCAAATCATATGCTGTAACTTTGAAAAATAACTGCAACTACCTCAAATACTAATTTAGGATGGACTTTTTAAAAATCTAACCCAAAAATGTCAGCTGGTATTTTGCGTTAGAACTAACACATGTAAAAGACAGAAAGGAGGAAACAAACAAACCATAAGTGTAAGAAATTAAAAATAAATTAAATGCCTTGTTTCCAAGTGATCTTTAGAGGGGAATACTATGCACTTCTTCCACATGTTGAAACAGTTCCCAGAGGTCTTAATGAAATGTCCGTGACATGCTTGGGTCAAAATACATCAAGGTTGAACTATTTTAGCACCATTGCCCACCATTTTAACCAGGTTTTATCAAAATGACTCGTTTCAGTACATGTTTCTTTAACTCTCGTGATCCGATTTCTGAACCAGGTGGGAATGCAGCTGTCTAGTGAGGGTACTAGTGAGGAACTTTAAGACCTAATCATGATTCAGCAGCTAAGCGGGGTCATCCATGGCCTTCTCCCTGGCAAAAATATAACAACATAATCCAGAATGATGCAAAATATATGACTGACAGTGAATTAATAAACTAGATGGGAACAGGGATGTCCATTGGGTGACTACAATTTAAATAAAATTGCAAAAAAAAAAAACCTCAATTTTTCATGTGATCACTGCAATCGAGAAGAAAAGAGAAGACATTAGAAAAAACAGTATGTATGGCCATTGCTGCTACAATCACTTGACAATGTATGCAATTAATAGGGTGAGGATGAGTATACAAATGTTGTGTATCTGCTAACTTCCTCTTCCTCTATCCCCTCACCCCTCAGCCAGTAGCAACAGATGACTGCCCCTCCCTTAGCCTGGTGCTGCTGGAGATTTCTTCTTACTAAAAGGGGGTTTTTCCTCTCCACTGTCGCCAAGTGCTACTCACAGGGGATCGCCTGATTGCTGGGGTCTTTCTGCAATTGTGGGGATTTCCCCCACAGAGCCATCATTTTCTGAAAAACCTCTTAATTTAGACGATGAATCTTTGCTTATCTTATATGGCTCTTCAAACAACTGAGCTGTTATGGTCAACTGAAGTTGGAGGCAGGATACTGGACATTACTGAAAAAGGTTCTTTGAACAACCTCTTGGCAAATGGTTCTTTGTAGAACTGAAAGTGTTTTTTAAGTGATATCGCTCCAAAGAATCTTATTGATCAAATATACTTTTCTGTGTGGGGCAGCCCGATGGGGCAGTGTTTAGCACTGTGTCAGCACAGCAAGAAGGTTGTGAGTTTGATCCCACCCTTGGCCACTGGTGACCTTTCTTTGTGAAGTTTGCGTGTTCTCCCTGTGTCCGTGTGGGTTTTTTCTGGGTATTCCTGTTTCCTCCCACACTCCTAAGACATGCAGGTTAGGTTAATTGGCATCAGCTGGGGATAAATTGTCCTTAGGTATGAAAGTGAGAGTGAGTGGTTGTCTGTCTCTCTATGTTGGCCCGGCGATGGATTGGTAATCTGTTCAGGATGTACCCCACCTCTCGCTCAAAGATGCTGGGATAGGCTTCAGCAACCCAAAAAGGATTAAGAGGATGCTGATAAATGAATGTATTGCCATCTCTGTGCCCACTGAATTTTGATGTTTCTCCTTTGAAATAAACATGAATCCGTTGTTATTTGACATCAAAAACCACTGTTTTAAAAGTTCAGGACGAGAGTGCTGCCTCCAGTTTATGACCGTACGGAAAAAATCTTTACCGAGGGAGAGCTTTATGCAAATGAGCTGTAGGGTACCTGCGGGCGACTTGGCACAACAAGTACGGTTTTCAACCGCTCCGCACCCAAATGCTTTCCGCTGCATTTCCAATACACAATGAATATGAATGGGAAGTGGAAAAACAGCGAAATCAGTGGACACGTAGCTTCAGTCACCAGGCAGAGTGTCTCGCTAGCGTGACTGTCCGAGAGAAACATGAGTTTATTAAAGTACTTTAAACTTGGAAAAAATTCAGAAGAGGTATGTAAGCACTGGCGTTTATCATGGTTTTAACCCGCTGGAAATGGGAGCAATAATGGAGGAGTCGCTTAGCTAAGACGTGGTTAGAATTCATATGCAGCCGGCTTCATATGAAGGGAAAGGCAAGGGGGACTGATGAATTGCTGAGGATATACAGTTAGGCCCAAAAATATTTGGACAGTGACACAAGTTTTGTTATTTTAGCTGTTTACGAAAACATATTCAGGATACAATTATATAATCAATATGGGCTTAAAGTGCAGACTCTCAGCTGTAATTTGAGAGTATTCACATCCAAATTGGAGCAAGGGTTTAGGAATTACAGCTCTTTAATACGTAGCCGCCTCTTTTTCAAGGGACCAAAAATAATTGGACAATTGACTCAGAAGGCTGCAAAAAAAAAAAATAACAAGGCTGCATGGGCTCTTCCCTCGTTAACCTGTCATCAGTTAAGCAGTTAAAAGGTCTGGAGTTGATTCCAGGTGTGGCATTTGCATTTGGAAGCTGTTGCTGTGAACACACAACATGCAGTCAAAGGAGCTCTCAATGGAGGTGAAACAGACCATCCTGAGGCTGAAAAAAGAAGAAATCCATCAGAGAGATAGCAGAAATGTTAGGAGTGGCCAAATCAACAGTTTGGTACATTTTGAGAAAAAAAAGAGTGCACTGGTGAGCTTGGGAACTCAAAAAGGCCTGGACGTCCACGGAAGACAACAGTGGTGGATGATCACAGAATCCTTTCCATGGTGAAGAACAACCCCTTCACAACATCCACTCAAGTGAAGAACACTCTCCAGGAAGTAGCTGTATCAGTATCTAAGTCTACCATAAAGAGAAGACTAAATGAGAGTAAATACAAAGGATTCACCACAAGGTGCAAACCATGAATCAGCCTCAAAAATAGAAAGGCCAGAATTGACTTTGCCAAAAAACACCTGAAGAAGCCAGCCCAGTTCTGGAACAGCATTCTTTGGACAGATGAGACTAAGATCAACCTGTACCAGAATGATGGGAAGAAGAAAGTTTGGAGAAGAACTGGAACAGCTCATGATCCAAAGCACTACATCTTCTGTAAAACATGGTGGAGGCAGTGTGATGGTATGGGCATGCATGGCTTCCAAAGGCACTGGGTCACTTGTGTTTATTGATGATGTGACAAAAGACAGAAGCAGCCGGATGAATTCTGAAGTGTATAGGGATATACTTTCTGCTCAGATTCAGCCAAATGCAGCAAAGTTGATTGGACGGCGCTTCACCAATGATCCAAAACATACTGCAAAAGCAACCCAGGAGTTTTTTAAAGCAACAAAGTGGAATATTCTGCAATGGCCGAGTCAATCACCAGATCTCAACCCAATCGAGCATGAATTTCACTTGCTCAAGACAAAACTTAAGGCAGAAAGACCCACAAACAAGCAATAACTGAAGACAGCTGCAGTAAAGGCCTGGCAAAGCATCACAAAGGAGGAAACCCAGCGTTTGGAGATGTCCATGGGATCCAGACTTCAGGCAGTCATTGCCTGCAAAGGATTCTCAACAAAATATTGAAAAGTAACATTTTGCTTAGGGTTATGTTTATTTGTCCAATTACTTTTGATCCCCTGAAATGAGGAGCATTTGTATAAAAATAGCTACAATTCCTACATGTTTAATCATATATTTTTGTTCAACCCCTTAAATTAAACCTTAAAGTCTGCACTTCAATTCCGTTGTAGTTGTTTCATTTCAAATCCAATGTGGTGGCATGCAGAGCCCAAATCATGAAGATTGTGTCACTGTCCACATATTTCTGGGCCTAACTGTATTTAACCAGCCACTACAATATTAAGTTATGTTCCCTATTATGTACCTGGCAAGTTAACCTCTTGCACTCCGGGATACCGCGGGCGGTCACGTCTCTGTGTCCTAGCATGCCCTCGTGCGCACTAGGATGCATACTGTGCGTCTCAGAGCGCACTGAAAAAAACCCCGCTGCATTTCCGTTCTTCCACTACAGACACAGCCGCGAACAGAAAGCCAAAGGAGTGCTTTGATTGGTTAGATTTGATTGACCTCTCATTCGACTAATAAGAGCCTTGAATGGGGTTTCTGAAACCTTGAAGAACCAATGACTGAAAACCTAGCAAGAAGGACCCGCCTACCAACGGCTGCGAATACAGCGAGCCAAATGAAGCAGAGAAGTTCGACGATTGAAAGCGTACGTCCCGTGCGTAAAATCTGTTTTGTGTAAGCCGCTGGGTGACACACACGCGTTCACCAGTCTTTTTTTCTTACTACTGTTCTTATTTGTTTTGAAAAATCGTTTGCCAAAACCGCAATCGTGGAAGCACAAAACCGCAATAATGGAATCATGGTTTGACCGGGTCGCGTGACCAGAACCATAACAAGCGGACCAGCGTCATGTTCGTCTGACAATGAGGAAGAGAAGTTCGCCAGCGACACTGCTGTTGTGGACAGGTAAGTGTTATAAGCTAAATTATTCTTTATCCCTGAAAATTGTAATCAAAATGACTTTTGACCGATCGGTAAATTACAACTGTGCGTCATCGCCACATGACGGACCAGTCTGTGCGCCGCGTCCGGACCGTGAACGCCCCCCCCCACTACTCTTCTGTAGCGGATTGCAGATATATTGCAGATATTTTAGTACAACTGTGCGTAGTAGACCGCAGCGCACCGTCCCCGCGGTCCATCATGTGGCGATGGACGATGTCTGTCCTCTGTAGCGGGGGGGGGGGGGGAGTTGTTATCCCCTACATTACAGATATTTTAGTATAATTTTTAGTGCACTGTAGGTTATTTTTTCTTGTAAATAAAAGCCACACATTTTTTACGTGGCATGCTTCTTTGTGTGTGGGGGCTTGTTTGTTCATTCATTCATTCATGAATGAATAAACAACCCTCACACACACACACACACAGCCCTGAGTGTCACCTTTCATTAGAGCCCAAGATGAAGCTGCTATATTGAATCATTCAAAAGTTACAGATGTTTTTCCAAACTGTGCCATTTGGCACAGTTCAAAAACGCCTGGGAACAACCTGACAAAAAAGCTGTGTAATATATTCATTTTTTGTGGTACTGTTACAAAATTTTGACCTCAGCTGGATAACACTTGGTTCTACATTTCTGTTGCATTTTCCAGCCCAGATCTGACAGCTGTGTGTTATTTGCAAGCATTTGTATCCAAAAAAAACACCCAGGTGAACTTAATTTTCTTCCAAGTTCAGTATGTTTAAATGACTGTTACTCAGTGGCAGGAGCACTTAGAGAGATTATGATTGTTTTGCGAAAAAAAATTCAAAGTGTTTTCTTTTAAATGAGGCCAACCCCATGAAGATGCTGCAAAGGGTTGAAGAACAGCTTTTGATTAACTTTGGGTACGTTATTTTTAGGCGTTTTTAGGGAAATTGACCAGAGTGCAAGGGGTTAAGATGACCGAAATTCATGAAGTCAATGACTCTAATCAGTCAGCAGCTTTCAGACAAACTAAATGTGCCAACATTTGGATTTCAAAATAAGGGAGGTTTTTCCTGCTGTCTGGGTGGTGAGGAGATTTCTAAAAAAAAAAAACTATAAATATAAAGAAATATTATAACAGAAATAAGGGCATCCTTGGTCATTTAAATTAATTTATTTCATTAAATACAATTTTTTTTTCTTTGTAATGAGAGTTAAATTATTGTTCTGTTCTGACTGCAAAGTTACGGTCAAAAATGTAAATTGTTATAAGGAAAAAGTAAAAAAAAAATACCACAGTCTGTTTCAAATTTATTTAAAAAAACAGTAATTTTATTTTAAAAAACAGACAAAAATAAGCCATAAAATAATCCACAAATTTATAATAAAGTTTCAAATGTACAAGAAAAGTCAACTTTACAAGAGGAAATTACAAATTTGAGGAAAATGGTTTCAAATTTAGATAAATTTACAGGAAAAAGTAGAAAAAGATAAGAAAATTGTTATAAATTTTGGGGAAAAACCTCAAACCTTCAAGACTGAAGTCATTACTCAAGTTTTTAAGTGGGTGCTCTTTGTACCCTTAACTCAACTAGAAATTTTTGGTTGTCTACTTTTAATTATTAATTTCAAAGCACTGCTTTTACATGAGTAGAATTTTTGGTTACTATACCCTTCTGATCATATAATTTAAGTATGCATGAGTACATTACTATTATGAATGTTTCTTTCCCTTCCCTACTCTCTCATTGGAAAAAAAAAAGAAACACTAGAATAAAAATACACATATTTTTGTCATTTATGTAAACCATGACAAAAAAAAAAATCCTGCAGGACAAAACATGACACTTGATATTTTCGAACCTGTTTGTATACCATCATAGACAGAGAGAAAGAACCTGAATTGGACAGAGCTCAGAGAGGGCAAGATGAGACAGAAAAGAGGAGCCAAGGGTCCAGGAGAAGTGAGACCAGAGGAAGGAGGGAAGGATAACACCACTAAAAAGTCTAAACAGGACATCTGGGTGGGACCCCAACTGGCCCAATATTCAAGCCTCGGTTGTACAATACTTCAAATGGTGAGTTTCATATGCTATGTTACAGTGCAAAATTTAAAAAAAAAAGTATATAATTACCATATTCTGGTAAAAATGGTGTCATATGTTTACCGCCCCCCGGAAAAATATGCTGCTACCACGCCAAGGTCTTTAAGCCAGAGGAAACAGTGCAGCATGAACCCAGCTTAAAAGGCTGACGACATATTTTGCCTCTCCTCTCTGGCTGACACATCGTGCCAATTTGCACCTAATTCTTGGGAGGTGGGGGCTGCAGAGGCACATGCAGGGGCTACTGAGTCATTGTTAGAAGTCTTTTGCTGAAGTGTGGAAAAAAAAAACCCCCCAAAAAACCCCCCACCAGAGCTATGTTAGCTTTGTTATCAAAATGCTTGGCTTTCAAACATGCAGCCCCAGTGGCCTAATGGATAAGGCACTGGCCTCCTAAGCCAGGGATTGTGGGTTTAAGTCCTATCTGGGGTGGTCCCTGATGGACCGCTTCTCCCAGGCATGCAAGGACTTTGGGCTCACCATCAGCCTGAAGAAGACTAACGTCTTGGCGCAAGGCACGGAAGCACCACCAACCATCACCATTGACGACTACGAGCTGGAGGTCGTGAATCAGTTCACGTACCTGGGGTCCACGATCAGCAACAACCTCTCCCTTGATACAGAGATCGACAAGAGGATTGGAAAATCAGCCTTAACACTCGCTCACCTCACTACACGAGTGTGGGAGAATCCCAAACTCTCTGTCAAGACGAAGATGGCAGTGTACAACGCCTGCATCATCAGCACACTGCTCTATGGGAGTGAGACGTGGACAACATACGCCCGGCAGGAAAAGAGACTGAACTCCTTCCACTTGCGCTGCATTCGCCACATCCTGGACATATGCTGGCAGGACAAAGTGCCCAACACAGAAGTTCTGTCCCGCGCCGGCCTTCCCTCCATGTTCACTCTACTCAGGCAGCGCAGGCTCCGCTGGCTAGGCCACGTTCACCGTATGGAGGATGGCAGAATCCCCAAAGACGTCGTCTACGGAGAACTGGCGACTGGCAGGAGAGACGTTGGCCGCCCACAGCTGCGCTTTAGAGACGTCTGCAAGAGAGACATGAAGGCCCTGGTGATCAATACAGAGCGCTGGGAGGACCTTGCAACGGACCGCTCCAAATGGAGAGGCACCCTGACCAGACAGCTCAAGGCGGGTGAAGAGAGACTGACTGCTGCAGCAGATGAAAAAAGGACCTGCAGGAAGAACCGCCACAGACCATGCAGCACGGAGACCACCCACAAGTGCGACCTGTGTGACAGGGACTGCCATTCGCGCATTGGCCTGTTCAGCCACAGGCGGTGCTGTTCCAGCAGAGTAGACGTTTAGGATTCTCTTCAATGGTCATCATAGAACGACGGAGGCCGACGACGATAAAGCGCTATATCGCTCAAAGCGTGCGCTTGAGACACTCAAAGCGCATGCTTCGTGCGCTTTGAGTGTCTATGATAAAGCGCAATAGGGCACGCTTGATAAAGCTGATATATATATTTATCACGCTATGATAAAGCGCTATATCGCTCAAAGCGCACGCTTGACATGTCGAAGATGGCTGGCAGTCATTTGGAATGACTTTGGAGCAGTGCTTATGGACGTTCAACCCGCAGTCTGAGAAAGCAACAGAGAAATTGCTTTATGTTGCTGAGAGTCCATGTTTATCAGTTCAGTGCCCATCATGCTTGTAGACAATTTTTTGTGTTTGAGCATTCTATTGTAAGTAAATCAACAATATATAAGTTTCACCTTAAAATAATGCTTCCTCAAGCGCACGCTTGAGACACTCAAAGCGGAACGACACTCAAGCGCACACTATATCATAGCGTGATAAATATATATAGTGTGGCGGGTTGATTCAACCCCCCCACAACACACAGGACACTCAGCTCTTTTCTCTCGGTTTTTCCCGCTGCACTACTGAGATGTAATGTGCCATGCATGTATTGTGATGTAATGTGCCATTCATGTATCGTGTTCATGCGTCCTGTCCTTACTGTGACCTAGAGGCTGAGATCAATATGTAGATGTGCTTTGGTGTAACCCCCACAAACAGACTGGTCAAACGCAGTGCTCGGCTAGAGCAAATAACAGAACAGTGAAATGTGTATTAATGTCTACAGGCAGACTCGTTTCGTCTGGCTCACTTCTGTGACGTTAATGTTGCCTTTCATGCATTGTGTTCATGCGTCCTGTCCTCACTGTGACCTAGGGACTGTGATCAATACGTCTCTCAAATGCAAATGTCTTATGCCTGTTCTGTTATCTCTTTGATCATACCAACTGCTGGGTTATGTCTTTTGATGTATTGTTGTAGTCGAGTATATATGCTGCAACTCTGTAACGCAAACTCTCGCACTCTCTCATTCTCTCACTCTGATTCTGCATCTGCTGCGAGACACACTCACTGTCTCCTCTTTGAGAGCCTGAGGAATTCGGCTTCAGCCTGCTCACACTATGGGCTGGAGCCGAGTTCTGATGAAGGCGGATGATAATAAAGCTATTAAAAATCCAACGCTGCCTTTATTTTATCATCCTCTTCAATATCAGCTTTATCAAGCGTGCGCTATAGCGCTTTATCATAGACACTCAAAGTGCATGCTTTGAGCGATATATCATAGCGTTGTGGCGGCATGAAATAATAAGCGGCGAACTGAGGTTTAAAAGTGGGTTTTATTTCATCGCCATCACAAGAACTCACTCCAGCGCCATGCAGGCGCGGGTCCGGAGGCTCTCGTCAGGAGACACGGAATGCGTGTGTCAGAAGCAGTGGTCAGAGAGAGAGAGAGAGAGAGAGAGTTACAGAGCGATATGCAGTTTAAATACCCCGCTACAGACAATGCATGAATGGCACATTAACATCACAGTAAATGCAGGAAGGCATGGGACATTTGCATCACAGTACAGAGCAGGAAGTCATGAACACCTGCAGGATACTGGCGCCTGAAGTAGACAAAGCGAGGCTGCCTATTGATATCAATACACACATCTCATTGTTCTGCTAATTGCTCCAGCTGAGCGCTCTGCTTGTCTGTAGGGTTTACCCATAGTGTGATAAATACATATATCAGCTTTATCGAGCGTGTGCTATATCGCTTTATCATAGACACTCATAGAGTGACGGAAATGTGGCTACCAATCGCCTCTCTGGCCACCACCGAACATTTAAACACGTTCATACCCAGTGTTATGGGTACTAGAGGTGAAGTGTCTTGCCCAGGGACACAACGGCAGGATATCGGGGAGAGCGTGATTTGAACCGCCAACCATCGGGTTATTAGACGACCTGCTCTACCTCCTGAGCCGCTGCCGCCCCACTTTTTCCTCAACTTTCCCTCTTTAGGAAAGCTAGGGAGGCTTACCCCGCTCTCTTTATTTCCCTTTGATTGGAAATTACATCCAAAAGCCGCGCAATGTGGCATTTTCACTGACAAATGGCAGTAGTTCGTAGCTTCGCTTCTTGGCTTGTATAAGACAGAAAAAACGGCTGCTGTGGTCTATATTAATCATATATTCCATAACCTACATATGTTGAAGCATGTGAGAATGTTTGGTGATTACATATGTAAGGCGACTTCACACCTCAGAACAGGACAAAGACTCTCAACCGCCAGTGAAGAACAAAGACCTTCCCAGACACTGCGGTGGAGACCGGAGGAGCTGCCCTCACCCCCCAGGGCCATGAGGAGGAGTACGAAGACAATGGGGGGATTAAGATAATGAGGGATGTCAGCTTTTGATATGCATGTCTTTTGTTATGTGCAAGTATAAGTTCATAGAGCCGAAGTTGTTCGGTCTCTTTTTCCTTCTTCTGCTGCTGCATTAGGATGAGACTTGTTAGAGGAGCTGATAATAAACTTTGGTTTATATATCACATCTCCTCGTTCTTCCAAGCTCTTCTACACTGGTGACCCTGATGCGAGGATGGACCAGAGGCGTTCCCCCGCGATCGACTCATCTGTGGCGACCCAGGCAGACGCCGGCGCCCATGCAGACAGGGGAACAGATGGACGACGTTCCCCCACGGCAGAAGTGATAGAGAGGGCTCAACCGAGCACCAGCGCCGCGGAGAGAGCCGAAGCAAGGCACTGTCACCCTGCGGACACATCAGTGACGGTCTACACAAACGCCGTCACCGTCAACCTGCCGGACTTCTGGCAGGAAGACCCCGCCTCATGGTTTCAGCAAGCTGAAGCCCAGTTTGCACTTGCGGGCATCACGGCTGACGATACAAAGTTCTATCACATCGTCGCCAAACTCAACGCCGCCACTTCGAGATGTGCGCGGAGTATAATCCGGCGGCCGCCGGCCCGGGACAAATATGAAGAACTGAAAGCGACCATTGTGGCAAATTATGTCCCCTCAGCCGAGGAGAGAGCCGAGAGGAACTGCAACTTAAAGAAGAGGACAATGACAACTTCCTCTTCCATTTCATATTCCTCAGTACGCTGCCGCCACACATGAGAGGGACGCTGGCCAACATGCGATGCAGCACCCAGCAAGACTTCCGCACGCTAGCTCACGAAGCTCAACGGCTCGTCAACGCCTGCAAGGAGCAGACACCCACAGCAGCATCCGCAGATGTCCGGAGCCACGAGGAGCCACAAATCACTGAGCAGAGCCAGCCCGCGGTGACAGCGACACGGCCAGGACGCAACAGACGGAGCGACGTTTGTTATTACCACCACCGCTTCGCCGAGAAGGCTTACAAATGCGTCCCCCCCTGCAAATTCACAATTTCCGGAAAACGCCAAAGCCGAGAGCCGTTAACAGCGGCGGTTCTCGGCGAAAAAAGCAAGCTTTTATATGTGACGGACGGACACACCGGCAAGCGGTTCCTTATCGACACGGGAGCTCAACTAAGTTTTGTCATGCCCTCCCAAGCAGACCGGGCCATGGGCCCCCGGGGCAATGGAGCGGTGGCAGCCAACGGCTCCACCATCGACACTTTTGGCGAAAAGAGCCTGCACCTCTGCATCCACGGCCGCAACTACAGATGGACATTTGTTGTAGCGGCGGTGAGTTTTAACTTGTTGGGCGCAGATTTTTTGTGTGCACATGGGTTATTAGTTGATCTAGCGAACAGGCGCTTGGTTAATGCACTGTCCTTTGCTTCTATTCCCTGCTCAGCCCGGCTTTCTCCACCACCTGTGCAGGCCAGCGTCACCACAGCAGGAGGTAAGTTTGATCAACTCCTCACCCAATTTCCAGCACTCACAATTCCCAAATTCTCAGCCACAGTGGCTAAACACGGGGTTGAACATTTTATTCCCACAACGGGCCCACCCGTATTCGCCAAAGCTCAGCGCTTAGACGCAGCCAAGCTCGCCATAGCTCGGGACGAGTTTACCACCCTTGAAAAATTAGGCATTATTAGACGCTCGAAAAGCCCCTGGGCCTCACCACTTCACATGGTTCCGAAATCCGACGGTTCTTGGAGACCGTGCGGCGATTACCGCAGATTAAACAATGCGACAGCGCATGACCGCTACCCAATTCCTCACATTCAGGATTTTTCACTGCATCTGGCGGGTGCGTGCATTTTTTCAAAAATAGACCTGGTCCGCGGTTATCATCAAGTCCCAGTTTGAGCAGAGGACATTCCTAAAACAGCTGTAATAACCCCTTTCGGCCTTTTTGAATTTTTGCGAATGCCTTTCGGCCTCAAAGGCGCGGCTCAAACCTTTCAGCGGATGATGGACGCAGTATTACGCGACCTCCCTTTTGTTTTCGTCTACCTCGACGATATGCTGGTAGCCAGCCCGTCTGAGGAAGAACACGAGCGGCATCTCACTATGGTTTTTCAGAGGCTAGAAGAGCACGGGTTAATAATCAATCCAGCCAAATGCAAATTCGGCGTGTCACAAATTGATTTTTTAGGACACAGAGTTTCTCCGAAGGGGGCAGTCCCACTTCCAGACAAAGTTCACGCGATAAAAAGTTTCCCACGGCCACAAACGGTCAAATCGCTGCAAGAATTTTTAGGAATGGTTAATTTTTACAACCGTTTCCTCCCCCACGCAGCTCAGCTCATGCATCCCCTATATGACGCGCTCAGAAAACAAAAAGCTTCCAACGCGGTCGAATGGACCCCGGAGCGCGAACGTGCCTTCGCGGAAGTTAAAAGCGCCCTAGCTAATGCAACATTGTTGGTTCACCCCGATCCCTCGGCTCGCATTGCGCTAACCACAGATGCTTCGGACCTAGCTATAGGGGCAGTTGTAGAACAACATGTCAGCGGAATCTGGCAACCTTTGGCATTCTTCAGCAAATCGCTAAACCAAACCGAGCGTAAATACAGCACTTTTGACAGGGAGCTGCTAGTGCTTCATTTATCCATCCGCCACTTCCAGTTCTGGTTAGAAGGGCGGAGTTTCACGGCTTTTGTAGACCACAAACCGCTCACCTTTGTTATGGCTAAAATTTCCGAACCGTGGTCAGGCAGGCAACAAAGACAGCTGGCTGCGATTTCAGAGTTCACCACAGACATTCGACATGTGGCAGGCAAACTTAACGTAGTAGCAGACTGCCTCTCTCGCGCTGTGACATCGTCAGAGCGCAAGGAGACAGATTATACTACCTCAGCCGCGGAACTCTTCACCAACGCAGACACATACGCGGCCCCAATCCATGCAGGGATAGATTATGCAGCCATGGCACAGGAACAAAGTAGTGACGCGGACGTGCGCGCACTCTTGTCTGGACCAACAGGGTTAAGGCTGGAGGAAAGGGGTTTATGCGACGGCGTGCCCCCCCTAATATGCGATATCTCAACCGGCCGACCGCGCCCGTTAGTCCCAGCTACATGGCGCCGCCGTATTTTCGACTCAATTCACTCCCTCACGCACCCAGGTGTGCGCGCCTCGGTTAAAATGGTCGCCGAAAAGTTTGTGTGGCCTGGCCTGCGCAAAAACGTAAAAGAATGGGCAAAAACTTGCATTTCCTGTCAGCGCGCCAAAATACACAAACACACGAAAGCCCCTCTGGAGCCTTTTCCAATCCCTGCTAGAAGGTTCGACCACGTTCATGTCGACCTCGTGGGGCCACTACCTTCCTCCCAAGGTTTCACACACCTGTTAACAATGATAGACCACACCACGCGCTGGCCAGAGGCAGTCCGTCTAGCGTCAACCACAGCGGAGGAAGTCGCTCGCGTTTTTTTGACAAACTGGGTGGCACGTTTCGGCGTCCCATCGGACATCACGTCCGATAGGGGGCCTCAATTTGTCTCGGAGCTTTGGTCAGCCATGTCCAGCAGCTTAGGGGCGACAATTCACCGCACCACCGCTTATCACCCTCAGGCTAATGGGTTATGCGAGCGTTTTCACAGATCTTTAAAGGCCGCCCTCAGAGCCTCACTAACGGATACAAATTGGGTAAATAAACTTCCCTGGGTTTTATTGGGGTTGCGTGCTGCGCCCAAAGAGGATCTAGACGCCTCCCCAGCAGAATTAGTTTTTGCACAACCTCTCAGGCTCCCAGGTGAATTTTTACCAGAGAACCCAGAGCCTGGGCATCTTCCAGCCTCGAGGTTTTTAGGCAGCAACGGACCGGATTCTCTCCCCGGACCGGCACATCACTCTTTTCCACGGGTTTTTGTCCCCCAAGCTTTAAAAAACGCTGAATTCGTTTTTGTTAGGCATGAAGCTTTAAAACCAACTTTCCGCCCAGCATACGATGGGCCATTCAGAGTGCTGGAACCTGGTGATAAGCATTTTGTGCTTGATTTTGGGGATAGAAAAGAAACAGTCAGCATTGACAGACTTAAACCTGCCTTCTTGTTGAGAGACGAACCTGCACAGTTGGCGAGAGCACCTCGGTGGGGTAGACCCCCCAAGAGAAAAGACTCAGCCCCCCTGCAGGGAACAATTAATCACTCTCCTCCCCAAGCTGCAGATTCCTTACAGGAAGGTCCCAGCAGGACGCCCAAGCGGACCCACAGCAGATTCGGGAGAAGATTAAAACCCAGACAGCACAGGGACTGATGCAAACTACTCAACAGTTGTTCACTAATTGTGCTGTAACAGTTTAGGACTGACTTGTGATATTACTATGCTGTTATGATTACCACTGAACTCTCTTAGGAGCATGGCTGCTGGAAAGTTTCTTCTGTGGCAAGAGGTGTAGCAGTTAGTATGTCATAATAATTATCTTAAACTGTGAATTTTTCTATTGTCCTTTTCTTAGTCGTTTGGGGGGGGGGCTGTGGTCTATATTAATCATATATTCCATAACCTACATATGTTGAAGCATGTGAGAATGTTTGGTGATTACATATGTAAGGCGACTTCACACCTCAGAACAGGACAAAGACACTCAACCGCCAGTGAAGAACAAAGACCTTCCCAGACACTGCGGTGGAGACCGGAGGAGCTGCCCTCACCCCCCAGGGCCATGAGGAGGAGTACGAAGACAATGGGGGGATTAAGATAATGAGGGATGTCAGCTTTTGATATGCATGTCTTTTGTTATGTGCAAGTATAAGTTCATAGAGCCGAAGTTGTTCGGTCTCTTTTTCCTTCTTCTGCTGCTGCACTAGGATGAGACTTGTTAGAGGAGCTGATAATAAACTTTGGTTTATATATCACATCGCCTCAGAATCAGAATCAGAATCAGGTTTATTGCCATTGTTCATGTAGTACACAAACTAGGAATTTGTCTCGGTACAATGCTGCAACATTAAACATGATAAGATAAGAGAAATAAACTATACATGTAATAAAGTGTAGGATAAGATTAAGTGATACTGGTCAACAGTTAAAATATATATTAGCCAGCAGCAGATACTGTGGAGAACTATATAGTGCAGTCGGTAATGCAGGAAGAAAACAGTGATGATTGACATGAGTCTGGTTGAGCTGCTGTACATGGTGCACGAGAGTCACTTAGTGTTCAGCAGTCTAATGGCAGAGGGGAAGAAGCTGTTCATGTGACGGGAGGTTTTAGTCTGGATGGACCGAAGTCTTCTACCAGAGGGGAGGGGGGCAAACAGTACGTGACCAGGGTGTGAGGGATCGGCTATGATCCGGCCAGCACGCCTCCGGGTCCTGGAGATGTACAGATCCTGGAGAGATGGGAGCTTGCAGCCGATCACCTTCTCAGCAGTGCGCACGACGCGCTGCAGCCTTAGTCTGTCCCTGGCAGTGGCTCCTGCGTACCACACGGTTATGGAGGTGGTGAGGATGGACTCGATGATGGCTGTGTAGAACTGCACTAACATCTTGGTGGGTAGCTTGAGCTTCCTCAGCTGCCGCAGGAAGAACATCCTCTGCTGGGCTTTTTTGATGAGTGAGCTGATGGTCAGCTCCCATTTGAGGTCCCTGGTGATGGTAGTGCCTAGGAAGCGGAAGGAATCAGCAGTGGTGATGGGAGAGCCTGAGAGGGTGAGGGGGGGCAGAGGAGTAGTGACTTTCCTGAAGTCTACAATCATCTCCACTGTCTTCAGAGCGTTCAGCTGCAGGTTGTTATTGCTGCACCAGGACGCCAGCTGGGCCACCTCTCTCCTGTAGGCGGACTCGTCGCCATTGGAGATGAGCCCGATGAGGGTGGTGTCGTCCGCAAACTTGATCAACTTGACAGACTGGTGGCTGGAGGTGCAGGAGTTGGTGTAAAGGGAGAAGAGTAGGGGGGAAAGTACACAGCCCTGGGGTGATCCGGTGCTGATGCTAGTATAGTCTGAGACAGTCTTTCCCAGCCGCACATGCTGCCTCCGGTCCGTCAGGAAGTCGATGATCCACCTGCAGAGGGAGTCAGGCACGTTGAGCAGGGACAGCTTGTCCCGGAGCAGAGCGGGGCGGATGGTGTTGAATGCGGAGCTGAAGTCCACAAACAGGATCCTGGCGTAGGTTCCCGGGGAGTCCAGGTGCTGCAGGATGGAGTGGAGGGCCAGGTTGACTGCATCGTCTACAGACCTGTTGGCTCGGTAGGCAAACTGCAGCGGGTCCAGGAGAGGGGTGGTGATGGACTTGAGGTGGGACAGGACCAGGCGCTCAAAGGACTTCATGACTACAGAGGTGAGCGCTACAGGTCTGTAGTCATTAAGTCCAGTGATCCGTGGCTTCTTGGGGACAGGGATGATGGTGGAGGATTTGAGGCAGGATGGCACGTGGCATAACTTAAGGGAGGTGTTAAAAATGTCTGTGAATACAGGAGCCAGCTGTTTCGCACAGAGTCTCAGGGTGGAGGGAGACACGCCGTCTGGGCCGGGGGCCTTGCGCGGGTTCAGTCTGGAGAACTGTTTGAGCACATCCTGCTCACTGATGATAAGGGGAGGGGTGGGAGGAGGGGGGGATGCCTTAAATGAAGTAGGGAATGTGGAGGCTGTGGAGCTGGAGGGAGGGGGGGAGTTGGACACAGATGACGAGGTGTCAAAACGGGCATAGTGTTGGGACAGTCTCTGACAAAGGGCTTTGTCATCCTGACCTTTAGGAGCCTGAGGCCGATAGTTGGTGATCTGCCTCAGTCCTCTCCACACGGAAGCCGAATCATTAGCAGTGAACTGCTGCTGGAGTCTCTCTGAGTATAGAGATTTGGCCCTCTTCAGCTCTCTGTTAAACCGGTATTTAACCTCCCTGTAGCAGTCCCTGTCTCCACTTTTCAGCGCTGCTTCCTTCTCCTTCCTGATCTGTCTGAGCTTAGCTGTGAACCAGGGTTTGTCATTAGAGTAACTCACCCTGGTGCGTGATGGAAGAATGTTCTCTTCACAAAAGTGGATATATGAGTTCACAGTGTCCGTGTACTCATCCAGATCATGCGTGGCTCCTTTAAGCATGCCCCAGTCAGATATTTCCATGCACGTTTCCAGCTTCTCCTCAGCATCACTGGTCCGTATCTTCGTAGTGCTCACAACAGGTTTAGTGAGCTTCAATCTCTGTCTGTATGTGGGAATGAGGTGAACCATCACGTGATCAGATAATCCCAGCGCAGCTCGAGGGACAGCGCGATATGCGTCTTTCACTGTGGTGTAACAGTGATCCAGTGTGTTTAATCCTCTGGTGGGGCATTTAATAAACTGTTTGTAGCGGGGGAGATCGTGGCTCAGATTGCACTGATTAAAGTCGCCAGCCACAATAATCAGCGAGTCTGGAAAACTCCGCTCTGTGTGTTGAATGTGATCCGCGAGCACGCGCTGAGCTTCGCGCGTGTCCGCGTCGGGAGGGGCATACACAGCGATCATTATGAAAGAAGCAAACTCCCGCGGGGAATAGAAGGGCTTGCAATTGATAACAAGAAATTCCAAGGCAGGAGAACAGTGTTTGGAAATTACCGTTACATCAGAGCACCAGCTACAGTTGATGTAGAAGCAGACACCGCCTCCTGTGGTCTTGCCGGAAAGCTCTGTGTCACGATCAGCACGGAAGAGCTGGAAGCCGTCGAGGCGCAGCGTGCTGTCCGGTATATTTTCCCGGAGCCAGGTCTCAGTAAAGCAGAGGACAGCTGAGGAGGCGAGGTCCTTAAAACGCATCAGCAGTCTCAGTTCATCCACCTTGTTAGAGAGAGAGTTGGTATTGGACAGAAATATGCCAGGCAGCGCCGTTCGCGAGCCTCTCCTGCGAAGTCGTACGAGAGCGCCCGCTCGTCTTCCTCTCTTCCGCCGTCTCACTTTCTCATTCTTCCAAGCTCTTCTACACTGCAACCTTTCTATGTCACTACCCAGAATGCATTGCGACGTAAACAAAAATGGCAATTTACATTGTAATAAAGTTTTTTAAGAATATATAAAACTGAGAATTATTTTAAAAAAAAAATTATATTATAGTTATGTTACTAACATAAAAATAAAGCATATAGAGCTAACATGCCAATATAATCCTTTTAAAAAGCTGACCACATATTTTGCCTCTCCTCTCTGGCTGACACATTGTGTCAATTTGCACCTAATCCTTGGGAGGTGGGGGCTGCAGAGGCACATGCAGGGGCTGCTGAGTCATTGTTAGAAGTCTTTTGCTGAAGTGTGGAAATTATTAAAAAAAACAAAAAAAAAACATCAGAGCTATGTTAGCTTTGTTGTCAAAATGCTTGGCTTTCAAGCGTGCAGCCCCAGTGGCCTAATGGATAAGGCACTGGCCTCCTAAGCCAGGGATTGTGGGTTCAAGTCCCATCTGGGGTGGTTTCTAGTAAAATAGTGCAGTTAATGGATTGAAACCATCCTCTACTGCTTCTATTTCTCCCCAGAAACACTATTTATTTACACACATTAACCTGCTCGGCTGTACCCACTAGTCTTTTGGAATGCCTTGTTGTCAACATTAAGATATAGAAATTATAAAATCCTTTCATATTCTCAGAGTCTGTGCATGACAAAACAAGGTATAAATTTAGGAATAGCAAATCATATGCTGTAACTTTGAAAAATAACTGCAACTACCTCAAATACTAATTTAGGATGGACTTTTTAAAAATCTAACCCAAAAATGTCAGCTGGTATTTTGCGTTAGAACTAACACATGTAAAAGACAGAAAGGAGGAAACAAACAAACCATAAGTGTAAGAAATTAAAAATAAATTAAATGCCTTGTTTCCAAGTGATCTTTAGAGGGGAATACTATGCACTTCTTCCACATGCTGAAACAGTTCCCAGAGGTCTTAACAAAATGTCCGTGACATGCTTGGGTCAAAATACATCAAGGTTGAACTATTTTAGCACCATTTTAACCAGGTTTTATCAAAATGACTCGTTTCAGTACATGTTTCTTGAACTCTCGTGATCCGATTACTGAACCAGGTGGGAATGCAGTTGTCTAGTGAGGGTACTAGTGAGCAACTTGGCACAACAAGTACGGTTTTCAACCGCTCCGCACCCAAATGCTTTCCGCTGCATTTCCAATACACAGTGAATATGAATGGGAAGCGGAAAAACAACGAAATCAGTGGACACGTAGCTTCAGTCACCAGGCAGAGTGTCTCGCTAGCGTGACTGTCCGAGAGAAACATGAGTTTATTAAAGTACTTTAAACTCAGAAAAAATTCAGAAGAGGTATGTAAGCACTGGCGTTTATCATGGTTTTAACCCAGTGGAAATGGGAGCATTAATGGAAGAGTCGCTCAGCTAAGAGATGTGGTTAGAATTCATATGCAGCCGGCTTCATATGAAGGGAATGTCAAGGGGGACTGATGAATTGCTGAGGATATACTTAACCAGCCAGTACAATATTAAGTTATGTTTGTAGTTCATATATTCATATCTGCATATGTATAGACACAGGGGGATGTTTTGTGATTGCATGTGTGGAATGACCTCATGTCTCAGAAGAGGACAATAGGTCTGGACCGCCTGCGGAGAACAACGAGGAGATGGAGGCGTGGTGGTGAAGACCTGAAAAGACTTCCTGACCCCCTGGGGTCAGGCGAAGGAACGGGAGGACATCGGAAGAAGACATTGGATGATTAGAAGGATATGATAAGGATGTGTGATGTTGGCTTTTGTTGTGTGAGGTATAAGTATGGGGGTCTGACTGCAATCAACCTCTTTCTGCTTCTGCTTCGGGTGAGACATGTTGGGGATGTGAAGCCGACATTAAAGCTGAATTATAAAATCATTCAGCGTCTTCATTTCACGCTCCCCACATTGGTGACCAGACGCGAGAATGGATGAACGGCGTTCCCCCGTTGCAGACTCGTCGGAGGCAGCCCGAGCAAGCGCCATCGCCGTCAAGCTCCCAGAATTCTGGCAGAACGACCCGAACTCGTGGTTCAAGCAGGCTGAGGCACAGTTCACGCTCGCAGGGGTGACGGCAGACGAAACCAAGTTCTACCACGTCATCGCCAGGCTCGACGCCGCCACAGCACAATGCGTGCGGAGCGTGGTACAGCAGCCGCCCGCCAGCGACAAATACGAGGAGCTGAAGGCTACTCTCATCGAGGGCTTCGTGCCCTCGGCCGAGGAAAGGGCCAAGAGACTACTGCCGATGTATGGCCGAGGAGGGGGCAGACCGATGGCCCTGATGGAAGACATGCTTCAGCTGAGGGAAGCAGACAACGACAGCTTCCTCTTTCAGCACATCTTCCTCAGCAATCTCCTGGCGCACATGAGAGGGACTCTGGCCAGCATGCCTTGTAAGACCCAGCAGGATTTCCGCGCGCTAGCCCGGGAAGCACAGCGGCTCCTCAACTCCTGCGGCGAGCAGATGGCCACAGCAGCAGCGGTGGACCTCGGGGCGGAAGCCCAGGGCATCGCGGAGCCGGAGATAGCGGATCAAATCCCGCCTACCATGGCAGTGATGCGGCCGCGACGAAACAGACGAGACGACCTCTGTTACTACCACCGGCGATTCGCTGAGAGGGCATACAAGTGTGTGCCACCGTGCAGTTTCAAGAGCTCGGGAAACTCCAAAGCCGGGAACCATTAGCAGCTACGGCTCTCAGCGAGGCCAACAAGCTGCTCTACATCACTGATGAAGGCTCCAGGCGACATTTCCTCATAGACACCGGAGCTCAGGTGAGCTTCATCACCCCGACCTACGCTGACCGAGTGGCTGGACCCCGCGGCAACGGGGCAACGGCGGCGAACGGCTCGAACATCAGCACTTATGGTGAAAGGACCTTGTCTCTGTCCTTACACGGCCGCAATTATGAGTGGACTTTTATCATAGCGGCGGTGAGTTTCAACATGTTAGGTGCTGATTTCTTATGTTCACATGGGTTGTTAGTTGATCTTGCAAACAGACGCTTAATCAATGCACTGTCATTCTCTTCTATCCCCTGTGCAGCTTGAGTCTCTCCACCACCCGTGCAGGCCAACGTCACCACAGCAGGAGGTAAGTTTGACAAACTCCTCACCCAATTTCCAGCACTCACAGTTCCCAAATTTTCGGCAACAGTAGCGAGACACGGGGTGGAGCACTTCATCCCAACAACGGGCCCCCCTGTCTTCGCTAAAGCTCGGCGCTTAGACGCGACCAAGCTCGCCATAGCACGCGACGAGTTCGCCAGCCTGGAAAAGCTGGGCATTATTCGGCGCTCGAAAAGCCCATGGGCTTCGCCACTGCATATGGTCCCGAAAGCCGACGGCTCCTGGAGACCTTGCGGCGATTATCGCAGATTAAACAATGCTACAGCGCATGACCACTACCCAATCCCTCACATCCAGGATTTTTCACTACATCTGGCGGGTGCGCGTATTTTTTCTAAAATAGACCTGGTCTGCGGCTACCACCAAGTCCCAGTCCGACCTGAGGACATCCCTAAAACGGCTGTAATAACCCCTTTTGAGTTTCTGCGCATGCCTTTTGTCCTTAAAGGCGTGGCACAAACGTTTCAGCGTATGATGGACGCTGTGTTACGCGATCTCCCTTTCGTGTTTGTCTACCTTGACGATATTTTAGTCGCCAGCACGTCTGAGGAGGAACAAGAAAATCACCTCACTACAGTTTTTCAGAGGTTGGAAGAACATGGGTTAATAATTAATCCAGCCAAGTGCCGATTTGGCGTGGAGCAGATTGATTTTTTGGGACACCGCGTTTCCCCAGAAGGGGCAGTCCCATTGCCTGATAAGGTGCGCGCAGTGACAAATTTTCCCCGACCACAAACGGTCAGATCGCTGCAAGAATTTTTGGGAATGGTAAATTTTTACAACCGTTTCCTCCCCCGCGCAGCTCAGCTCATGCAGCCATTATATGCCGCGCTTAGAAAGCAAAAGCCCTCCAACGCGGTCGCGTGGTCCCCGGAGTGGGAACGCGCGTTCGTGGAAGTAAATAGAGCCCTGGCTGACGCCGCGCTTTTGGCCCACCCCGACCCCTCGGCCCGCATAGCGCTTACCACAGACGCATCAAATTTGGCCATAGGGGCGGTCATGGAGCAGCACGTTGACGGGGTTTGGCAACCGCTAGCATTTTTTAGCAAATCCTTAAACGAAACCGAGCGCAAATACAGCACGTTTGACAGAGAGCTGTTGGCGCTTCATTTGGCCATCCGCCATTTCCAGTTCTGGCTGGAAGGTCGGCGTTTCACAGCTTTTGTCGACCATAAGCCGCTCACTTTTGCGATGTCTAAAATCTCACAACCTTGGTCGGGCCGGCAACAAAGGCAGCTGGCCGCAATTTCAGAATTTACCACGGACATTCGGCACGTAGCGGGCAAACTCAACGTGGTGGCAGATTGCCTCTCCCGCACCGTGACATTGTCAGGGCACGTGAAGGCAGATCATACTACCACAGCTGCAGGGCGTGAGACCAACACGGAAGCGTACGCGGCCCCAGTTCACGTAGGGATAGATTACGCAGCCATGGCAGCAGAACAGGGTAGTGACGCGGACGTGCGCGCACTCCAGTTTGGACCAACAGGGTTAAGGCTGGAGAGCAGGGGTTTGTGTGACGGTGTGCCCCCCTTAATCTGCGACGTGTCAACCGGGCGACCTCGCCCGGTAGTCCCGGCTGCGTGGCGCCGCCGCGTTTTTGATTCGGTTCACTCCCTGGCGCACCCGGGAGTGCGCGCTTCGGTAAAAATGGTGGCGGAAAAGTTTGTTTGGCCGGGCCTGCGCAAGCACGTAAAGGAGTGGGCAAGAACATGCATGTCTTGCCAACGTGCCAAAATTCACAAGCACACGAAAGCTCCTTTAGAACCGTTCCAAATCCCGGCCAGAAAGTTTGACCATGTGCATGTCGACCTTGTGGGCCCCCTACCGTCGTCGCAGGGGTTCACACATCTTTTAACAATGGTGGACCGAACCACACGTTGGCCAGAAGCGGTCCCGCTGATGTCAACTACGGCCGCAGAGGTGGCTCGCGTTTTTTTAACGACCTGGGTAGCGCGTTTCGGAGTCCCGTCGGACATCACGTCCGATAGGGGGCCTCAGTTTGTCTCAGAGCTCTGGTCTGCGATGGCCAGCAGCTTAGGGGCAACAATCCATCGCACTACCGCGTATCACCCACAGGCTAATGGTTTATGCGAGCGTTTTCACAGGTCTTTGAAGGCTGCCCTCAGAGCGTCACTAACGGATGCAGATTGGGTTAACAAATTACCGTGGGTTTTATTGGGGTTGTGTTCTGCGCCCAAGGAGGATCTAGATGCCTCCCCAGCAGAATTAGTTTTTGCACAACCTCTCAGGCTCCCCGGTGAATTCTTACCAGAACATCCAGAGCCGGGGCGCCTCCCAGCTCTGAGGCCACTAAGCAGCACGGGAGCGGACATGCTCCCGGGCCTAGTTCATCACACCTTTCCGCGGGTTTTTGTTCCCCAGGCTTTAAAAAATGCAGAGTTCGTTTTTGTTAGGCACGAGGCTTTAAAGCCAACCCTCCGCCCACCATATGATGGTCCATATAGAGTGCTGGAACCTGGAGATAAGCATTTTGTGCTGGATTTGGGGGACAGAAAAGAGACAGTCAGCATTGACAGACTCAAGCCTGCCTTCATGCTGAGTGACAAACCTGTACGGGTGGCGAGAGCACCTCGACGTGGTAGACCCCCCAAGGGACACGTCCCAGCCCCCCCGCAGGGATCAAATAACCACTCTTTTCCTCAAGCTGCAGATTCATTACAAGACAGCGCCGCTGGGACGCCGAGGCAGGCGTACAGCAGATTTGGAAGACGGTTGAAACCCAGACGACACACAGACTGATGTGAATGTGACAATGTGTTTTAAGATATGCTGTCGGGGTTATCATAACAGTTTTAAGGCGGACATGGGGCATAGACTGTACCGTTACTGTTATCACTGTGTTTTTAACGTGATCAACTTGTATAGTTATGCCAGTGATGTCACCATATTCTGTGAACCTGCATATATTGTCCTTTTCTTAGACGTTTGGGGGGGGGCTGTAGTTCATATATTCATATCTGCATATGTATAGACACAGGGGGATGTTTTGTGATTGCATGTGTGGAATGACCTCATGTCTCAGAAGAGGACAATAGGTCTGGACCGCCTGCGGAGAACAACGAGGAGATGGAGGCGCGGCGGTGAAGACCTGAAAAGACTTCCTGACCCCCTGGGGTCAGGCGAAGGAACGGGAGGACATCGGAAGAAGACATTGGATGATTAGAAGGATATGACAAGGATGTGTGATGTTGGCTTTTGTTGTGTGAGGTATAAGTATGGGGGTCTGACTGCAATCAGCCTCTTTCTGCTTCTGCTTCGGGTGAGACATGTTGGGGATGTGAAGCCGACATTAAAGCTGAATTATAAAATCACTCAGCGTCTTCATTTCACGCTCCCCACAATGTTCCTTATTATGTACCTGGCAAGTTAAGATGACCGAAATTCATGAAGTCAATGACTCTAATCCGTCAGCACCCTTCAGACAAACTAAATGTGCCAACATTTGGATTTCAAAATAAGGGAGGTTTTTCCTGCTGTCTGGGTGGTGAGGAGATTTCTAAAAAAAAAAAACAACTATAAATATAAAGAAATGTTATAACAGAAATAACGGCATCCTTGGTCATTAAAGTTAATTTACTTCATTAAATACAATTTTATTAATTTTTTTTCTTTGTAATGAGAGTTAAATTATTGTTCTGTTCTGACTGCAAAGTTACGGTCAAAAATGTAAATTGTTATAAAGAAAATTTAAAAAACATACCACAGTCTGTTTAAAATTTATTTAAAAAACAGTAATTTTATTTAAAAAAAAGACAAAAATAAGCCATAAAATAATCCACAAATTTATAATAAAGTTTCAAATGTACAAGAAAAGTCAACTTTACAAGAGGAAATTACAAATTTGAGGAAAATGGTTTCAAACTTAGATAAATTTACAGAGAAAAGTAGAAAACTATAAGAAAATTGTTATAAATTTTGGGGAAAAACCTCAAACCTACAAGACTGAAGTCATTACTCAAGTTTTTAAGTGGGTGCTCTTTGTATCCTTAACTCAACTAGAAATTTTTGGTTGTCTACTCTTAATTATTAATTTCAAAGCACTGCTTATTCATGAGTAGAATTTCTGGTTACTATACCCATCTGATCATATAATTTAAGTATGCATGAGTACATTACTATTATGAATGTTTCTTTCCCTTCCCTACTCTCTCATTGGAAAAAAAAAAAAAAAAAGAAACACTAGAATAAAAATACACATATTTTTGTCATTTATGTAAACCATGACAAAAAAAAAAATCCTGCAGGACAAAACAAGACACTTGATATTTTCGAACCTGTTTGTATACCATCATAGACAGAGAGAAAGAACCTGAATTGGACAGAGCTCAGAGAGGGCAAGATGAGACAGAAAAGAGGAGCCAAGGGTCCAGGAGAAGTGAGAGCAGAGGAAGGAGGGAAGGATAACACCACTAAAAAGTCTAAACACAGGACATCTGGGTGGGACCCCAACTGGCCCAATATTCAAGCCTCGGTTGTACAATACTTCAAATGGTGAGTTTCATATGCTATGTTACTGTGCAAAATTTAAAAAAAAATAGTATAAAATTAACATATTCTGGTAAAAATGGTGTCATATGTTTACTGCCCCCCGGAAAAATATGCTGCTACCACGCCAAGGTCTTTAAGCCAGAGGAAACAGTGCAGCATGAACCCAGCTTAAAAGGCTGACGACATATTTTGCCTCTCCTCTCTGGCTGACACATCGTGCCAATTTGCACCTAATTCTTGGGAGGTGGGGGCTGCAGAGGCACATGCAGGGGCTACTGAGTCATTGTTAGAAGTCTTTTGCTGAAGTGTGGAAAAAAAAAAAAAAAAAAACCATCAGAGCTATGTTAGCTTTGTTATCAAAATGCTTGGCTTTTAAAAGTGCAGCCCCAGTGGCCTAATGGATAAGGCACTGGCCTCCTAAGCCAGGGATTGTGGGTTCAAGTCCCATCTGGGGTGGTTTCTAGTAAAATGGTGCAGCAGCAGTTGATGATTGAAACCATCTTCTATTTCTCCCCAGAAACACTATTTATTTGCACACATTAACCTGCTCGGCTGTACCCACTAGTCTTTTGGAATGTCTTGTTGTCAACATTAAGATATAGAAATTATAAAATCCTTTCATATTCTCAGAGTCTGTGCATGACAAAACAAGGTATAAATTTAGGAATAGCAAATCATATGTTGTAACTTTGAAAAATAACTGCAACTACCTCAAATACTAATTTAGGATGGACTTTTTAAAAATCTAACCCAAAAATGTCAGCTGGTATTTTGCGTTAGAACTAACACATGTAAAAGACAGGAAGGAGGAAACAAACAAACCATAAGTGTAAGAAATTAAAAATAAATTAAACGCCTTTTTTCCAAGTGATCTTTAGAGGGGAATACTATGCACTTCTTCCACATGCTGAAACAGTTCCCAGAGGTCTTAATGAAATGTCCGTGACATGCTTGGGTCAAAATACATCAAGGTTGAACTATTTTAGCACCATTGCCCACCATTTTAACCAGGTTTTATCAAAATGACTCGTTTCAGTACATGTTTCTTTAACTCTCGTGATCCGATTTCTGAACCAGGTGGGAATGCAGCTGTCTAGTGAGGGTACTAGTGAGGAACTTTAAGACCTAATCATGATTCAGCAGCTAAGCGGGGTCATCCATGGCCTTCTCCCTGGCAAAAATATAACAACATAATCCAGAATGATGCAAAATATATGACTGACAGTGAATTAATAAACTAGATGGGAACAGGGATGTCCATTGGGTGACTACAATTTAAATAAAATTGCAAAAAAAACCTCAATTTTTCATGTGATCACTGCAATCGAGAAGAAAAGAGAAGACATTAGAGAAAACAGTATGTATGGCCATTGCTGCTACAAACACTTGACAATGTATGCAATTAATAGGGTGAGGATGAGTATACAAATGTTGTGTATCTGCTAACTTCCTCTTCCTCTATCCCCTCACCCCTCAGCCAGTAGCAACAGATGACTGCCCCTCCCTTAGCCTGGTGCTGCTGGAGGTTTCTTCCTACTAAAAGGGGGTTTTTCCTCTCCACTGTCGCCAAGTGCTACTCACAGGGGATCGCCTGATTGCTGGGGTCTTTCTGCAATTGTGGGGATTTCCCCCACAGAGCCATCATTTTCTGAAGAACCTCTTAATTTAGACGATGAATCTTTGCTTATCTTATATGGCTCTTCAAAGAACTGAGCTGTTATGGTCAACTGAAGTTGGAGGCAGGATACTGGACATTACTGAAAAAGGTTCTTTGAACAACCTCTTGGCAAATGGTTCTTTGTAGAACTGAAAGTGTTTTTTAAGTGATATCGCACCAAAGAACCTTATTGATCAAATATACTTTTCTGTGTGCGGCAGCCCGATGGGGCAGTGTTTAGCACTGTGTCAGCACAGCAAGAAGGTTGTGAGTTTGATCCCACCCTTGGCCACTGGTGACCTTTCTTTGTGAAGTTTGCGTGTTCTCCCTGTGTCTGTGTGGGTTTTTTCTGGGTATTCCTGTTTCCTCCCACACTCCTAAGACATGCAGGTTAGGTTAATTGGCATCAGCTGGGGATAAATTGTCCTTAGGTATGAAAGTGAGAGTAAGTGGTTGTCTGTCTCTCTATGTTGGCCCGGTGATGGATTGGTAATCTGTTCAGGATGTACCCCACCTCTTGCTCAAAGATGCTGGGATAGGCTTCAGCAACCCAAAAAGGATTAAGAGGTTGCTGATGAATGAATGTATTGCCATCTCTCTGCCACTGAATTTTGATATTTCTCCTTTGAAATAAACTATATTTTTATGCATATTTGATATCACCTTTCAACCAACCATACTGTGAAACCTAAAGGCACACACACAACATTATGGATGAAATACACTTAAGCTGGATTCATTTCTGCTCTGGGCCACTGAGATGTGTGTCCACTTTGTGCGAGGCCGGTGCGCACGTGGTTGTGTATATACTTCATTTTTGTCGTCTACCGGGCCAAGCCACTGACACATTCACACAACTGTCATTTGTAGTTTCACCCCAGTCCTATGAGAAGCGGAAATGTACTAAAACACCAGTTTGTTCACCAGCTATATAAAACAACAACAATGGCACTGTTTTGAGGAAAAGGAAGAATTAAAATTTTTCAATGCTCTTCTCCACTCAAGCTGCTGCTGCTGCAAAATGATTCATGTATGGTTATTCTCGTCTTCCTCTTCTTCATCTACTTTGAGTTTGTATGCTGTGTCGTTAATGCCACCTCGTTAATGGGAGATTCAATCTTGCGAATGTACAGTCAACGTGGAAACAAAATTTGGGCTGAACGCAGACGTCCATGGAAAGGGGCCTGCAGAGCCTAGCAGACTGGATACGATGACATAGTATTTGTCACACAAGCTTTGTGGTTGAGCAATTGGCGGAGATGCAGCACAGGGTTTCCTCTGGTAACATTTCTGGGTGGTGGCCCGCTGTGCCAGAAAAATTTCCGCCGCACTTATGAGGAGATATAAATTTAAGAAAAATACATGAAGCAATGACTTTCCGCAAGCGCGCACACGAACAATACGCATGACCGTCATCCACGTGGAGTTTAGAAGCACCCCACCCACGCGAACTTTCCAGTCAAGCTACATGTCGACTGGGCCGGGTTTTTCAGAAAGGAATCCGCATACCGCAACCTCTGAGGTGTGGAAAAGAAGTGTGTAGCATAGTTCTCGGCTAGGCGGAGTCAAACAATGCGGGAGGAAATACTGGAATATTAAAGACCAAATGTCACGTAACAGGGTCCTTAAAATGTCTTGAAACTAGATATAAAAGGGAACCGATCCGTTCGGGTCTTGGTGCGTATGCTTCAGTAACGCCGGAACATTCGTTAATTTAAAACTGCTGCGCTTGGCCTGACGTTATCACTCAGGGCCCCCGGAATCGCCTGGGGAAGAAGGCGGAAGTGACGAAACAGATTGTATCCTAGTTTGATGCTTGGGGTATCCCGATTGATTGTTTATATGGAGAATGGAAGATTGAAGTGAGCAACAAGAAAGAAAAAATTGGATATTTCACCCATACCTTAAAACGGGGCTATAAGGGACAGCTGGGTAATAAGGGACACTTTTCTGGGAAATGTTTTCATACCTGTCAAGTGATACGTTTTCGCTGTATTTTAATACCGTACGGGGAAAATGCAATTTTAGCAAATACGGGCGTATTGCCATTTCTGTACGCCCAAAAGAAAAATATACGGGAAAAAAAAATTAGTGAGTGTGTTGAGGAACACGTCGTGTGTGTGACCCCCACAGCTAGGGGGCTGGCAGAGCGCTCAGCGTGAGCTATTCTCACTACAATGAGAAGTGTGGACTCAATCATTAGGCTGATGGCCGGGGCGGGCAGAGCGCTCAGCGTGAGCTATTATCACTACAGTGAGAAGTAGGCTGATGGCCTCACACTTTCTACTGTCTTGCGGCTCCGGAACAGAGAGGAATCGCCTTCCAAATCCAATGCATCACTAGCAGAAGTGATGGTTTGTCATTTTTTTGTGGCAGGGCACAATCTACCCCCATTGGTGGCAGATGACTTCTGATCTGCCACCTGATCTGCTGATATGCTTCCAAATTGACCGAACCATAATGACTATGTTTTATCGGGCTTTTATTGAATCTGTTTTATCCTTTTCTTTAATGTCATGGTTTGGTCAGATAAAACTGAAACAGAGGAAATCCTTGGATCAGGTAGTCAGATGGTCCAGTCGTTTGCTTGGTGAGTCACAGCTGAGCCTGACATCCCTGTACACCAGACAAGTACAGAGGATGGCCGACTCGATTTTAAATGATGACTCCCACCCTTTGCACTGCAACTTTCAGCTTCTTCCCTCCAGACGGAGGTTTGCTGTCCCAAAAAGTAGAACCCAGCGCTACAAAAACAGCTTTGTCCCTGCTGCTGTCAAACAGTTGAACAAGCTATAAAAATTATATTGTACATATTTTATATTTACCTATTTTGTAAGATGTGTGCCTGTGTTTGTGTCTATGTTGAATGTAATTAGTGGCTTGTAAATATGGATGTCACCAACTGCAAAACAAATCTACCTACGGGTACAAATAAAGTAACCTGAACCTGATCTGATCTGCCACTTCAGAAATGCTAGAGTCAGCAAAGGCTGCTACTTGGAACTATAACAAGCAGCATCAGTGAACATTTTCTTGTTTCAAGTGCACTAGTGTAACAAAGCTGACAAATAAAAACTCTTTAATTCCAAGTGTATATACAGTATCTAGCTGACAGTTAAGAACTATATTCAGAATAATTCTTATTGTGTACTTTCAAATTAAGCAATCTCCCTTGTGCTAATGTAAATTTGAAAAATATTTTTGTATTTTTTTTTATTTTATTTATTTTTTTTGTGCTACTTGGCTTATTATTTTCACATTACCAAAAAGTTGTGGCTCAAGATTGTGTCCATAAAAGTGTACATTTGAATAAATATGTTTGAAATAGGTCATGTTGCAGTATTTTTTTTTGGGGGGGGGGGGTCAGTTTTCTTTCATCTGCCAATAAATACAGTTTTTAAGTACTCAGTACAGGTGTGAAAGCCCCCCAATAAGGGAGGCATGAGGTATGCCTTCACAGGTATGTGTTTTAAGTGTAATTCTGCTTTTTTTATTTTGAGCAGGACGCAGAAAAGTGTCCCTTATTACCCAGGGTTATGGCCCTATACACACGATCCTGGCGATTTTAATACAAGTCATTTTCCACAATTACTTCCATTTCATCCTTGATTTTGTTGCTACAACTGAATGAGGAAAGAAAGGGTTCTACTGTAAGCTAGCGCCCCACTGTATCGTCATAATAATGGCTTCCGAAAAATCGATATTTATGGGGCGCCCTCGACAGACCCCCTTCGGCTTCCCAATTTTGCCGGTGGTTATAATTAATTTAAACATCACAGATTTCTTTTGGCTTACCATTCAACATTCTGGAGGCGATTAATGTCCAATTCAATGACATTTTCCACTGGTTCTGCTCTCTGGTCATCGTCGGAACTGTTGTCATCAGACAAAGCATCTGATTCCGTCTCGGACGGCTCGAACCTGTAAGGTTCTATGCCTCTGTCACTGTCTGAACCACTGTCATCAGTATCTGGGGTGTCGTCTTCCCTGAATTCCAAGTCCGATTCACCAGAGGACAAAACTAAACTAATTTGTTCACAATCGCTGTCACTTTCCGTCATGATTGTCCAATGTTGATAAGTGTGAATGTGGATAGGCAGGGCAGCAAGGGTGAAATATGTGACGTCAACAACATGGCCGTGGTCTGGATTGGCTGTCACACACTGACAGCCGCTAGGGGGACCTTCGCCTGGTGTATTTTGTGCAATTATGTAAATACGGGTGGGTGATATGGTCTCCGGTATGAATATTTGGTTTAAGCTATGTGTATTTTATAAAAATTCGTTGGCATTTGGAAAAAAAAATTACGTGACATTTGGCCTTTAACCATGAGCAGATTTTTTTTAATAGTGCTGGTATATTTGTGCTACAAAAGGCGACTTTGTTGTTGTCGCCGCCGGTTTTGGGTTCACCCAATCCTACAGACCCGCACAATGAATGTCGAACATGACCGCCCGGTGCGTGAGCTTCGGCTGGATAAGCCAATGTTCCATTGCTCTCCACGCCTTGTTCTTTTATATCTTGTTTCTATATGAGGGCAAGAACTGGTAATATAGTACCGGGTTGCCTGAAACAGCGGTTATTAATTTCTCCTTCAAGTCTTCACAACAACAGGTAATGTACAGATCTGCTTGTCTTTCCTTCCCCCCCCTCCTCTCTCATCTGGCTGGTTCACTGGATTGGTTGACGTATCCAGCTGTGGTCAGTCTTCAGCTCTCGGCTGCTACCAGACAATATTGCTTCCTTGGTCTCCATAACTTTAAAACAAACCAGCGAAAAGTGTTTCTAACATCATTTCGTGTGAGAAATAGTAGGTTCAGTTAATGAATCCGTTGTTATTTGACATCAAAAACCACTGTTTTAAAAGTTCAGGACGAGAGTGCTGCCTCCAGTTTATGACCGTACGGAAAAAATCTTTACCGAGGGAGAGCTTTATGCAAATGAGCTGTAGGGTACCTGCGGGCGACTTGGCACAACAAGTACAGTTTTCAACCGCTCCGCACCCAAATGCTTTCCGCTGCATTTCCAATACACAATGAATATGAATGGGAAGCGGAAAAACAACGAAATCAGTGGACACGTAGCTTCAGTTACCAGGCAGAGTGTCTCGCTAGCGTGACTGTCTGACAGAAACATGAGTTTATTAAAGTACTTTAAACTCGGAAAAAATTCAGAAGAGGTATGTAAGCACTGGCGTTTATCATGGTTTTAACCCGCTGGAAATGGGAGCATTAATGGAAGAGTCGCTTAGCTGAGAGATGTGGTTAGAATTCATATGCAGCCGGCTTCATATGAAGGGAATGTCAAGGGGGACTGATGAATTGCTGAGGATATACTTAACCAGCCACTACAATATTAAGTTATGTTCCCTATTACAGTGGGGCAAAAAAGTATTTAGTCAGCCACCAATTGTGCAAGTTCTCCCACTTAAAAGATGACAGAGGTCTCCAATTTTCATCATAGGTATACCTCAACTATGAGAGACAAAATGAGGGAAAAAAATCCAGGAAATCACATTGAAGGATTTTTAATGAATTAATTGGTAAATTCCTCAGTAAAATAAGTATTTGGTCACCTACAAACAAGCAAGATTTCTGGCTCTCACAGACCTGTAACTTCTTCTTTAAGAGGCTCATCTGTCCTCCACTCGTTATATTAATGGCACCTGTTTGAACTCGTTTTCAGTATAAAAGACACCTGTCCACAACCTCAAACCGTCAGACTCCAAACTCCACTATGGCCAAGACCAAAGAGCTGTCAAAGGACACCAGAAACAAAACTGTAGTCCTGCACCAGGCTGGGAAGACTGAATCTGCAATAGTTAAACAGCTTGGTGTGAAGAAATCAACTGTGGGAGCAATTATTAGAAAATGTAAGACATACAAGACCACTGACAATCTCCCTCGATCTGGGGCTCCACGCAAGATCTCACCCCGCGGGGTCAAAATGATCACGAGAACGGTGAGCAAAAATCCCAGAACCACGTGGGGGGACCTAGTGAATGACCTGCAGAGAGCTGGGACCAAAGTAACAAAGGCTACATCAGAAACACACTACGCCGCCATGGACTCAAATCCTGCAGTGCCAGACGTGTCCCCCTGCTTAAGCCAGTACATGTCCAGGCCCGTCTGAAGTTTGCTAGAGAGCATTTGGATGATCCAGAAGAGGATTGGGAGAATGTCATATGGTCAGATGAAACCAAAATAGAACTTTTTGGTAAAAACTCAACTTGTCGTGTTTGGAGGAGAAAGAACACCATACCTACTGTGAAGCATGGGGGTGGAAACATCATACTTTGTGGCTGTTTTTCTGCAAAGGGACCAGGACGACTGATCCGTGTAAAGGAAAGAATGAATGGGGCCATGTATCGTGAGATTTTGAGTGAAAACCTCCTTCCACCAGCAAGGGCATTGAAGATGAAACGTGGCTGGGTCTTTCAGCATGACAATGATCCCAAACACACCGCCCGGGCAACGAAGGAGTGGCTTCGTAAGAAGCATTTCAAGGTCCTGGAGTGGCCTAGCCAGTCTCCAGATCTCAGCCCCATAGAAAATCTTTGGAGGGAGTTGAAAGTCTGTGTTGCCCAGCGACAGCCCCAAAACATCACTGCTCTAGAGGAGATCTGCATGGAGGAATGGGCCAAAATACCACCAACAGTGTGTGAAAACCTTGTGAAAACTTACAGAAAACGTTTGACCTCTGTCATTGCCAACAAAGGGTATATAACAAAGTATTGAGATGAACTTTTGTTATTGACCAAATACTTATTTTACCGAGGAATTTACCAATTAATTCATTAAAAATACTTCAATGTGATTTTCTGGATTTTTTTTTCTTATTTTGTCTCTCATAGTTGAGGTATACCTATGATGAAAATTGGAGACCTCTGTCATCTTTTAAGTGGGAGAACTTGCACAATTGGTGGCTGACTAAATACTTTTTTTCCCCACTGTATGTACCTGGCAAGTTAAGATGACCGAAATTCATGAAGTCAATGACTATAATCCGTCAGCACCCTTCAGACAAACTAAATGTGCCAACATTTGGATTTCAAAATATGGGAGGTTTTTCCTGCTGTCTGGGTGGTAAGGAGATTTCTAAAAAAAAAAACAACTATAAATATAAAGAAATGTTATAACAGAAATAACAGCATCCTTGGTCATTTAAGTTAATTTATTTCATTAAATACAATTTTATTATTTTTTTTCTTTGTAATGACAGTTAAATTATTGTTCTGTTCTGACTGCAAAGTTACGGCCAAAAATGTAAATTGTTATAAGGAAAAAGTTAAAAAAAAATATCAGTCTGTTTCAAATTTATTTAAAAAACAGTAATTTTATTTTAAAAAACAGACAAAAATAAGCCATAAAATAATCCACAAATTTATAATAAAGTTTCAAATGTACAAGAAAAGTCAACTTTACAAGAGGAAATTACAAATTTGAGGAAAATGGTTTCAAATTTAGATAAATTTACAGAGAAAAGTAGAAAACTATAAGAAAATTGTTATAAATTTTGGGGAAAAACCTCAAACCTTCAAGACTGAAGTCATTACTCAAGTTTTTAAGTGGGTGCTCTTTGTATCCTTAACTCAACTAGAAATTTTTGGTTGTCTACTCTTAATTATTAATTTCAAAGCACTGCTTTTACATGAGTAGAATTTCTGGTTACTATACCTTTCTGATCATATAATTTAAGTACGCATGAGTACATTACTATTATGAATGTTTCTTTCCCTTCCCTACTCTCTCATTGGAAAAAAAAAAAAGAAACACTAGAATAAAAATACACATATTTTTGTCATTTATGTAAACCATGACAAAAAAAAATCCTGCAGGACAAAACAAGACACTTGATATTTTCTAACCTGTTTGTATACCATCATAGACAGAGAGAGAGAGAACCTGAATTGGACAGAGCTCAGAGAGGGCAAGATGAGACAGAAGAGAGGAGCCAAGGGTCCAGGAGAAGTGAGAGCAGAGGAAGGAGGGAAGGATAACACCACTAAAAAGTCTCAACACAGGACATCTGGGTGGGACCCCAACTGGCCCAATATTCAAGCCTCGGTTGTACAATACTTCAAATGGTGAGTTTCATATGCTATGTTACTGTGCAAAATTAAAAAAAAAATAGTATAAAATTAACACATTCTGGTAAAAATGGTGTCATATGTTTACCGCCCCCCGGAAAAATATGCTGCTACCGCGCCAAGGTCTTTAAGCCAGAGGAAACAGTGCAGCATGAACCCAGCTTAAAAGGCTGACGACATATTTTGCCTCTCCTCTCTGGCTGACACATCGTGTCAGTTTGCACCTAATTCTTGGGAGGTGGGGGCTGCAGAGGCACATGCAGGGGCTACTGAGTCATTGTTAGAAGTCTTTTGCTGAAGTGTGGAAGTTAAAAAAAAAAAAAAAAAAACTCAGAGCGATGTTAGTTTTGTTGTCAAAATGCTTGGCTTTCAAGAGTGCAGCCCCAGTGGCCTAATGGATAAGGCACTGGCCTCCTAAGCCAGGGATTGTGGGTTCAAGTCCCATCTGGGGTGGTTTCTAGTAAAATGGTGCAGCAGTTGATGAATTGAAACGATCCTCTACTGCTTCTATTTCTCCCCAGAAACTATTTATTTGCACACATTAACCTGCTCGGCTGTACCCACTAGTCTTTTGGAATGTCATGTTGTCAACATTAAGATATAGAAATTATAAAATCCTTTCATATTCTCAGAGACTGTGCATGACAAAACAAGGTATAAATTTAGGAATAGCAAATCATAAGATAAGATAAGATAAGATAAGCCTTTATTAGTCCCACAATGGGGAAATTCCAGGATTGCAACAGCATAGGGACAGCAACACTCAGAGCAACAATCAGAAGGCAAGAAAAAAAAAACCAAAACATCTAGTAAACATATGTCCATATTACTATAAATGTATATATATAGACACACAGTGCAGAGCATTATGGCTGGTGAATGTGCAGCAGAAAGTCTAAGCTCTCTCTCTGCGGATGCAGCGGGCCAGCTGGAAGTGTTTGGGCATGATGGTGACCCCCTTAGCGAAGAAGAGACCACCAGGTGGGCCTCGCTGGTCTCCTGCAGAGCCATGACGGCGAAGCTCAGGAAACGCAGGACGGTCTTGAAGTCCTGAGCGATGCTCTCATATGCTGTAACTTTGAAAAATAACTGCAACTACCTCAAATACTAATATAGGATGGACTTTTTAAAAATCTAACTCAAAAATGTCAGCTGGTATTTTGCGTTAGAACTAACACATGTAAAAGACAGAAAAGAGGAAACAAACAAACCATAAATGTAAGAAATTAAAAATAAATTAAATGCCTTGTTTCCAAGTGATCTTTAGAGGGGAATACTATGCACTTCTTCCACATGCTGAAACAGTTCCCAGAGGTCTTAATGAAATGTCCGTGACATGCTTGGGTCAAAATACATCAAGGTTGAACTATTTTAGCACCATTGCCCACCATTTTAACCAGGTTTTATCAAAATGACTCGTTTTAGTACATGTTTCTTTAACTCTCATGATCCGATTTCTGAACCAGGTGGGAATGCAGCTGTCTAGTGAGGGTACTAGTGAGGAACTTTAAGACCTAATCATGATTCAGCAGCTAAGCAGGGTCATCCATGGCCTTCTCCCTGGCAAAAATATAACAACATAATCCAGAATGATGCAAAATATATGACTGACAGTGAATTAATAAACTAGATGGGAACAGGGATGTCCACTGGGTGACTACAATTTAAATAAAATTGCAAAAAAAAACCTCAATTTTTCATGTGATCACTGCAATCGAGAAAAAAAGAGAAGACATTAGAGTAAACAGTATGTATGACCATTGCTGCTACAATCACTTGACAATGTATGCAATTAATAGGGTGAGGATGAGTATACAAATGTTGTGTATCTGCTAACTTCCTCTTCCTCTATCCCCTCACCCCTCAGCCAGTAGCAACAGATGACTGCCCCTCCCTTAGCCTGGTGCTGCTGGAGGTTTCTTCCTACTAAAAGGGTTTTTTTCCTCTCCCAGCCTGATTGCTGGGGTCTTTCTGCAATTGTGGGGATTTCCCCCACAGAGCCATCATTTTCTGAAGGACCTCTTAGTTTAGACGATGAATCTTTGCTTATCTTATATGGCTCTTCAAAGAACTGAGCTGTTATGGTCAACTGAAGTTGGAGGCAGGATACTGGACATTACTGAAAAAGGTTCTTTGAACAACCTCTTGGCAAATGGTTCTTTGTAGAACTGAAGGTGTTTTTTAAGTGATATTGCGCCAAAGAACCTTATTGATCAAATATACTTTTCTGTGTGGGGCAGCCCGATGGGGCAGTGTTTAGCACTGTGTCAGCACAGCAAGAAGGCTGTGAGTTTGATCCCACCCTTGGCCACTGGTGACCTTTCTTTGTGAAGTTTACGTGTTCTCCCTGTGTCTGTGTGGGTTTTTTCTGGGTATTCCTGTTTCCTCCCACACTCCTAAGACATGCAGGTTAGGTTAATTGGCATCAGCTGGGGATAAATTGTCCTAAGGTATGAAAGTGAGAGTGAGTGGTTGTCTGTCTCTATGTTGGCCCGGTGATGGATTGGTAATCTGTTCAGGATGTACCCCACCTCTCGCTCAAAGATGCTGGGATAGGCTTCAGCCACCCAAAAAGGATTAAGAGGTTGCTGATAAATGAATGTATGGCCATCTCTCTGCCCACTGAATTTTGATGTTTCTCCTTTGAAATAAACTATATTTTTATGCATATTTGATATCACCTTTCAACCAACCATATTGTGAAACCTAAAGGCACACACACAACATTATGGATGAAACACACTTAAGCTGGATTCATTTCTGCTCTGGGCCACTGAGATGTGTGTCCACTTTGGGTGAGGCCGGCGCGCACGTGGTTGTGTATATACTTCATTTTTGTCGTCTACCGGGCCAAGCCACTGACACATTTGCACAACTGTCATTTGTAGTTTCACCCCAGTCCTATGAGACGCGGAAATGTACTAAAACACCAGTTTGTTCACCAGCTATATAAAACAACAACAATGGCATTGTTTTGAGGAAAAGGAAGAATTAAATTTTTTCAATGCTCTTCTCCACTCAAGCTGCTGCTGCTGCAAAATGATTCATGTATGGTTATTCTCGTCTTCCTCTTCTTCGTCTACTTTGAGTTTGTATGCTGTGTCGTTAATGCCACTTCGTTAATGGGAGATTCAATCTTGTGAATGTACAGTCAACGTGGTAACAAAATTTGGGCTGAACGCAGACGTCCATGGAAAGGGGCCTGCAGAGCCTAGCAGACTGGATACGATGACATAGTTTTTGTCACACAAGTTTTGTGGTTGAGCGATTGGCGGCGATGCAGCACAGGGTTTCCTCTGGTCACATTTCTGGGTGGTGGCCCGCTGTGCCAGAAAAAGTTCCGACGCACTTATGAGGAGATATAAATTTAAGAAAAATACATGAAGCAATGACTTTCCGCAAGTGTGCACACGAACAATACGCATGACCGTCATCCACGTAGAGTTTAAAAGCACCCCACCCACGTAAACTTTCCAGTCAAGCTACATGTCGACTGGGCCGGGTTTTTCAGAAAGGAATCCGCATACCGCAACCTCTGAGGTGCGTAAAAGAGGTGTGTAGCATAGTTCTCGGTTAGGCGGAGTCAAACAATGCGGGAGGAAATACTGGAATATTAACCATGAGCAGATTTTTTTTAATAGTGCTGGTATATTTGTGCTACAAAAGGCGACTTTGTTGTTGTCGCCGCCGGTTTTGGGTTCACCCAATCCTACAGACCCACACAATGAATGTCGAACATGACCGCCTGGTGCGTGAGCTTCGGCTGGATAAGCCAATGTTCCATTGCTCTCCACGCCTTGTTCTTTTGTATCTTGTTTCTATATGAGGGCAAGAACTGGTAATATAGTATCGGGTTGCCTGAAACAGCGGTTATTAATTTCTCCTTCAAGTCTTCACAACAACAGGTAACCTACAGATCTGCTTGTCTTCCCCCCCCCCCCCCCTCCTCTCTCATCTTCTCCTCCAGCTGGCTGGTTCACTGGATTGGTTGACGTATCCAGCTGTGGTCAGTCTTCAGCTCTCGGCTGCTACCAGACAATATGGCTTCCTTGGTCTCCATATCTTTAAAACAAACCAGCGAAAAGTGTTTCTAACATCATTTCGTGCGAGAAATAGTAGGTTCAGTTCATGAATCCGTTGTTATTTGACATCAAAAACCACTGTTTTAAAAGTTCAGGACGAGAGTGCTGCCTCCAGTTTATGACCGTACGGAAAAAATCTTTACCGAGGGAGAGCTTTATGCAAACGAGCTGTAGGGTACCTGCGGGCGACTTGGCACAACAAGTACGGTTTTCAACCGCTCCACACCCAAATGCTTTCCGCTGCATTTCCAATACACAATGAATATGAATGGGAAGCGGAAAAACAACGAAATCAGTGGACACATAGCTTCAGTTACCAGGCAGAGTGTCTCGCTAGCGTGACTGTCTGACAGAAACATGAGTTTATTAAAGTACTTTAAACTCAGAAAAAATTCAGAAGAGGTATGTAAGCACTGGCGTTTATCATGGTTTTAACCCGCTGGAAATGGGAGCATTAATGGAAGAGTCGCTTAGCTGAGAGATGTGGTTAGAATTCATATGCAGCCGGCTTCATATGAAGGGAATGTCAAGGGGGACTGATGAATTGCTGAGGATATACTTAACCAGCCACTACAATATTAAGTTATGTTCCCTATTACAGTGGGGCAAAAAAGTATTTAGTCAGCCACCAATTGTGCAAGTTCTCCCACTTAAAAGATGAGAGAGGTCTCCAATTTTCATCATAGGTATACCTCAACTATGAGAGACAAAATGAGGGGAAAAAAATCCAGGAAATCACATTGAAGGATTTTTAATGAATTAATTGGTAAATTCCTCAGTAAAATAAGTATTTGGTCACCTACAAACAAGCAAGATTTCTGGCTCTCACAGACCTGTAACTTCTTCTTTAAGAGGCTCATCTGTCCTCCACTCGTTACCTATATTAATGGCACCTGTTTGAACTCGTTTTCAGTATAAAAGACACCTGTCCACAACCTCAAACAGTCAGACTCTAAACTCCACTATGGCCAAGACCAAAGAGCTGTCAAAGGACACCAGAAACAAAATTGTAGACCTGCACCAGGCTGGGAAGACTGAATCTGCAATAGTTAAACAGCTTGGTGTGAAGAAATCAACTGTTCAAAGCACTGCTTTTACATGAGTAGAATTTCTGGTTACTATACCCATCTGATCATATAATTAAGTATGCATGAGTACATTACTATTATGAATGTTTCTTTCCCTTCCCTACTCTCTCATTGGAAAAAAAAAAGAAACACTAGAATAAAAATACACATATTTTTGTCATTTATGTAAACCATGACAAAAAAAAAATCCTGCAGGACAAAACATGACACTTGATATTTTCGAACCTGTTTGTATACCATCATAGACAGAGAGAGAGAACAGAGCTCAGAGAGGGCAAGATGAGACAGAAGAGAGGAGCCAAGGGTCCGGGAGAAGTGAGAGCAGAGGAAGGAGGGAAGGATAACACCACTAAAAAGTCTAAACACAGGACATCTGGGTGGGACCCCAACTGGCCCAATATTCAAGCCTCGGTTGTACAATACTTCAAATGGTGAGTTTCATATGCTATGTTACTGTGCAAAATATAAAAAAAAAAATAGTATAAATTTAACATATTCTGGTAAAAATCGTGTCATATGTTTACCACCCCCCGGAAAAATATGCGGCTACCGCGCCAAGGTCTTTAAGCCAGAGGAAACAGTGCAGCATGAACCCAGCTTAAAAGGCTGACCACATATTTTGCCTCTCCTCTCTGGCTGACACATCGTGTCAGTTTGCACCTAATTCTTGGGAGGTGGGGGCTGCAGAGACACATGCAGGGGCTACTGAGTCATTGTTAGAAGTCTTTTGCTGAAGTGTGGAAGTTAAAAAAAAAAAAAACTCAGAGCGATGTTAGTTTTGTTGTCAAAATGCTTGACTTTCAAAAATGTTGCCCCAGTGGCCTAATGGATAAGGCACTGGCCTCCTAAGCCAGGGATTGTGGGTTCAAGTCCCATCTGGGGTGGTTTCTAGTAAAATGGTGCAGCAGCAGTTGATGGTTTGAAACCATCCTCTACTGCTTCTATTTCTCCCCAGAAACTATTTATTTGCACACATTAACCCAGGGGTGGGCAGTGAGGGCCATTCCACTGCAGGTTTTCTGTTCCATTCAGTCTCTCCAGTAGGTGGTTGCTCTGATCAGCTTCAAGTATTGCTAATCATTGGAAACACCTGCTGAAGAGACTGGGTGGAACAGAAAGACTGCAGTGGAATGGCCCTCCATGGCACATGATTGCCCACCCCTGCATTAACCTGCTCGGCTGTACCCACTAGTCTTTTGGAATGTCTTGTTGTCAACATTAAGATATAGAAATTATAAAATCCTTTCATATTCTCAGAGTCTGTGCATGACAAAACAAGGTATAAATTTAGGAATAGCAAATCATATGCTGTAACTTTGAAAAATAACTGCAACTACCTCAAATACTAATTTAGGATGGACTTTTTAAAAATCTAACCCAAAAATGTCAGCTGGTATTTTGCGTTAGAACTAACACATGTAAAAGACAGAAAGGAGGAAACAAACAAACCATAAGTGTAAGAAATTAAAAATAAATTAAATGCCTTGTTTCCAAGTGATCTTTAGAGGGGAATACTATGCACTTCTTCCACATGCTGAAACAGTTCCCAGAGGTCTTAACAAAATGTCCGTGACATGCTTGGGTCAAAATACATCAAGGTTGAACTATTTTAGCACCATTGCCCACCATTTTAACCAGGTTTTATCAAAATGACTCGTTTCAGTACATGTTTCTTTAACTCTCGTGATCCGATTTCTGAACCAGGTGGGAATGCAGCTGTCTAGTGAGGGTACTAGTGAGGAACTTTAAGACCTAATCATGATTCAGCAGCTAAGCAGGGTCATCCATGGCCTTCTCCCTGGCAAAAATATAACAACATAGTCCAGAATGATGCAAAATATATGATTGACAGTGAATTAATAAACTAGATGGGAACAGGGATGTCCATTGGGTGACTACAATTTAAATAAAATTGCAAAAAAAACCTCAATTTTTCATGTGATCACTGCAATCGAGAAAAAAAGAGAAGACATTAGAGTGAACAGTATGTATGACAATTGCTGCTACAATCACTTGACAATGTATGCAATTAATAGGGTGAGGATGAGTATACAAATGTTGTGTATCTGCTAACTTCCTCTTCCTCTATCCCCTCACCCCTCAGCCAGTAGCAACAGATGACTGCCCCTCCCTTAGCCTGGTGCTGCTGGAGGTTTCTTCCTACTAAAAGGGGGTTTTTCCTCTCCACTGTCGCCAAGTGCTACTCACAGGGGATCGCCTGATTGCTGGGGTCTTTCTGCAATTGTGGGGATTTCCCCCACAGAGCCATCATTTTCTGAAGAACCTCTTAATTTAGACGATGAATCTTTGCTTATCTTCTATGGCTCTTCAAAGAACTGAGCTGTTATGGTCAACTGAAGTTGGAGGCAGGATACTGGACATTACTGAAAAAGGTTCTTTGAAGAACCTCTTGGCAAACGGTTCTTTGTAGAACTGAAAGTGTTTTTTAAGTGACATCGCTCCAAAGAACCTTATTGATCAAATATACTTTTCTGTGTGCGGCAGCCCGATGGGGCAGTGTTTAGCACTGTGTCAGCACAGCAAGAAGGCTGTGAGTTTGATCCCACCCTTGGCCACTGGTGACCTTTCTTTGTGAAGTTTGCGTGTTCTCCCTGTGTCTGTGTGGGTTTTTTCTGGGTATTCCTGTTTCCTCCCACACTCCTAAGACATGCAGGTTAGGTTATTTGGCATCAGCTGGGGATAAATTGTCCTTAGGTATGAAAGTGAGAGTGAGTGGTTGTCTGTCTCTCTATGTTGGCCCGGCGATGGATTGGTAATCTGTTCAGGATGTACCCCACCTCTTGCTCAAAGATGCTGGGATAGGCTTCAGCAACCCAAAAAGGATTAAGAGGATGCTGATAAATGAATGTATTGCCATCTCTGTGCCCACTGAATTTTGATGTTTCTCCTTTGAAATAAACTATATTTTTATGCATATTTTATGTCACCTTTCAACCAACCCCTGGGGATACCCTTCCATATTGTGAAACCTAAAGGCACATCATTTCGTTCGAGAAATAGTAGGTTCAGTTCATGAATCCGTTGTTATTTGACATCAAAAACCACTGTTTTTTTAAAGTTCAGGACGAGAGGGCTGCCTCCAGTTTATGACCGTACAGAAAAAATCTTTACCGAGGGAGAGCTTTATGCAAATGAGCTGTAGGGTACCTGCGGGCGACTTGGCACAATAAGTATGGTTTTCAACTGCTCCACACCCAAATGCTTTCCGCTGCATTTCCAATACACAATGAATATGAATGGGAAGCGGAAAAACAACAAAAGCCGGCTTCATATGAAGGGAAAGGCAAGGGGGACTGATGAATTGCTGAGGATATATTTAACCAGCCACTACAATATTAAGTTATGTTCCCTATTATGTACCTGGCAAGTTAAGATGACCGAAATTCATGAAGTCAATGACTCTAATCCGTCAGCACCCTTCAGACAAACTAAATGTGCCAACATTTGGATTTCAAAATAAGGGAGGTTTTTCCTGCTGTCTGGGTGGTGAGAAGATTTCTAAAAAAAAAAACTATAATTATAAAGAAATATTATAACAGAAATAACGGCATCCTTGGTCATTTAAGTTAATTTGTTTCATTAAATATAATTTTATGAATATTTTTTTCTTTGTAATGAGAGTTAAATTATTGTTCTGTTCTGACTGCAAAGTTATGGTCAAAAATGTAAATTGTTATAAGGAAAAAGTTAAAAAAAATACCACAGTCTGTTTCAAATTTATTTAAAAAACAGTAATTTTATTTTAAAAAACAAACAAAAATAAGCCATAAAATAATCCACAAATTTATAATAAAGTTTCAAATGTACAAAAAAAGTCAACTTTACAAGAGGAAATTACAAATTTGAGGAAAATAGTTTCAAATTTAGATAAATTTACAGAGAAAAGTAGAAAACTATAAGAAAATTGTTACAAATTTGGGGGAAAAACCTCAAACCTTCAAGACTGAAGTCATTATTCAAGTTTTTAAGTGGGTGCTCTTTGTACCCTTAACTCAACTAGATATTTTTGGTTGTCTACTCTTAATTATTAATTTCAAAGCACTGCTTTTACATGAGTAGAATTTCTGGTTACTATACCCATCTGATCATATAATTTAAGTATGCATGAGTACATTACTATTATGAATGTTTCTTTCCCTTCCCTACTCTCTCATTGGAAAAAAAAAAGAAACACTAGAATAAAAATACACATATTTTTGTCATTTATGTAAACCATGACAAAAAAAAAATCCTGCAGGACAAAACATGACACTTGATATTTTCGAACCTGTTTGTATACCATCATAGACAGAGAGAGAGAGAACCTGAATTGGACAGAGCTCAGAGAGGGCAAGATGAGACAGAAGAGAGGAGCCAAGGGTCCAGGAGAAGTGAGAGCAGAGGAAGGAGGGAAGGATAACACCACTAAAAAGTCTAAACACAGGATGTCTGGGTGGGACCCCAACTGGCCCGATATTCAAGCCTCGGTTGTACAATACTTCAAATGGTGAGTTTCATATGCTATGTTACTGTGCAAAATTAAAAAAAAAATAGTATAAAATTAACATATTCTGGTAAAAATCGTGTCATATGTTTACCGCCCCCCGGAAAAATATGCTGCTACCACGCCAAGGTCTTTAAGCCAGAGGAAACAGTGCAGCATGAGCCCAGCTTAAAAGGAACTCTGATTATATTGGCATGTTAGCTCTATATGCTTTATTTTGATGTTAGTAACATAACTATAATATAACTTTTTTGAAAATAATTCCCAGTTTTATATATTTTTAAAAAACTTTATTACGATGTAAATCGCCATTTTTGTTTACGTCGCAATGCATTCTGGGTAGTGACGTAGAATGGTTGCAGTCGTTTTTTCTGTCTTATACAAGCCAAGAAGCGAAGCTACGAACTACTGCCGTTTGTCAGTGAAAATGCCACATTGCGCGGCTTTTGGATGTAATTTCCAATTAAAGGGAAATAAAGAGAGCAGGGTAAGCCTCCATAGCTTTCCTAAAGAGGGAAAGTTGAGGAAAAAGTGGGGCGGCACTTGCGCGCGTTCCCTCCAAAGCAGCGGTGGTAGAAGCAGAGCGTGTCTTTCTGGTGCTCCTTGGCCCCCGTTGCCGCTACCGTCGGTGACTCCTCGCCTCCCCTGGTCGTCTCGCTGGGCTCCGCTGCCGCCGCATTGACAGTGATCGCCCTGGTGGTGAGGATGATCCGGTCTGCCTCCTGGGCTAGCGCACGGTAGTCTCGTGCGGCCAGCAACGGCGAATTGGTAAGAACCGCTCTTGCTTCTGTTGGCAGGTTCCGGAGGAAAAGGTGGAAAAAGTGCCTGTCGCCCGTGGAGGAAAGTGGAAAGTGGAGGAAAAAGTGCCCATCGCCCGTGCCCATCAACGCCAGCATCTTCTCCATCAGGTCTACGGCCGACCCATCTCCTAACTTTGTCCGCGCCAGGAGCCTCTCCGCTCTCTCACATTCCGAGAGCGTGTATCGCCGGATGAGCGCAGCCTTGAGCGCCTCATATTTGCTGCTGGCTGGTGGCTGATCGAGCAGGCTCGCTACCTGCTGGGCTGTGCGGGAGTCCAGCGCTGCTACCACATGGTAGAACTTGGTGTCGTCTGCTGTTACTCTTCGGAGGGCAAACTGGGCCTCGGTGTGGTGGAACCAAGAGCGCGGGTTGTGCTGCCAGAAATCCGGTAGCTTGACTGAAACTGCACACACGTTGCTGGGTGTTCCAGTCCTGGCTGTCTGCGGGTTGGCTTCAGCGTTTCTGGGGGTTCCTGACCGGGCCGGCTCCGGGGTTCTTGCCTCGTGTTCCATAATACGTCTTGGGTCACCAATGTGGAGTGTGTAAATGAAGAGGCGTATTCATTTCAGACGATTTATTACACACTCACATCTCACAAGCAAAGAACAGACTGACTGGTCACATCAAGCATTCCTCTCTCTATATCAAGTCACACTTCACAAGGATCAAGGCACTTCACTACCCTTCATTCAACCCCCTCTCACCCACTTGGGCATTGTTCTCCCATGTGTATTCATTGTCTCTGTGTAAGGTGTGAAATAACCTGAGGCCCATAATATATATATTTATCACGCTATGATAAAGTGCTATATCACTCAAAGCTCAAGCTTGAGCGTGCGCTTTGAGCGATATAGCGTGCGCTTGAGGAAGCATTATTTTAAGGTGAAACTTATATATTGTTGATTTACTTACAATAGAATGCTCAAACACAAAAAATTGTCTACAAACATGATGGGCACTGAACTGATAAACATGGACTCTCAGCAACATAAAGCAGTTTCTTTGTTGCTTTCTCAGACTGTGGGTTGAACGACCATAAGTCAGTGCTCCAAAGTCGTCCCAAATGACTGCCAGCCAGATCTTCGACATGTCAAGCGTGCGCTTTGAGCGATATAGCGCTTTATCATAGCGTGATAAATATATATATATGTATCAGCTTTATCAAGCGTGTGCTATAGCACTTGATCATAGAGTGACGGAAATGTGGCTGCCAATCCGTGCCAACAGCCTCTCTGGCCACCAACAAGCATTTAAACATTTTTACACATTCATACCCAGTGTTATGGGCACTGGAGGCAATGCGGGTGAAGTGTCTTGCCCAGTGACACAATGGCAGGATATCTGGGGAGAGCGTGGTTCAAACCGCCAACCATCGGGTTATCAGATGACCTGCTCTACCTCCTGAGCCGCTGCCGCCCCACTTTTTCCTCAACTTTCCCTCTTTAGGAAAGCTATGGAGGCTTACCCTGCTCTCTTTATTTCCCTTTGATTGGAAATTACATCCAAAAGCCGCACAATGTGGCATTTTCACTGACAAATGGCAGTAGTTCGTAGCTTCACTTCTTGGCTTGTATAAGACAGAAAAAACGACTGCAACCATTCTACATCACTACCCAGAATGCATTGCGACGTAAACAAAAATGGCGATTTACATCGTAATATCATCTCTTACCATCCTCACCTGTACATAACTGCATAACTACATAACTACATCTAACTTATTGTACATTGTTTGCACATAACAGTGCTCTTAACTTTCTGCACTGCTGCATATATTTGCAAATATTTGCTTAAATTGCACATACTGTTAATTACCGTATATACTGCACTGCTGTCCTTTGCACTTCTGATTGGATGCTAAACTGTGTTTCGTTACCTTGTATTCATACATATGTAATGACAATAAAGTTGAATCTAATCTAATCTAATAAAGTTTTTTAAAAATATATAAAAGTGGGAATTATTTTCAAAAAAATTATATTATAGTTATGTTACTGACATAAAAATAAAGCATATAGAGCTAACATGCCAATATAATCGGAGTTCCTTTTAAAAGGCTGACCACATATTTTGCCTCTCCTCTCTGGCTGACACATCGTGTCAATTTGCACCTAATCCTTGGGAGGTGGGGGCTGCAGAGGCACATGCAGGGGCTACTGAGTCATTGTTAGAAGTCTTTTGCTGAAGTGTGGAAATTTAAAAAAAAAAAAAAAAAAAACAACAACAAAAAAACCCACATCAGAGCGATGTTAGCTTTGTTGTCAAAATGCTTGGCTTTCAAGAGTACAGTCCCAGTGGCCTAATGGATAAGGCAATGGCCTCCTAAGCCAGGGATTGTGGGTTCAAGTCCCATCTGGGGTGGTTTCTAGTAAAATGGTGCAGCAGTTAATGGATTGAAACCATCCTCTACTGCTTCTATTTCTCCCCAGAAACACTATTTATTTGCACACATTAACCTGC